>CM033711.1:30404554-31604554 GCA_019671005.1 Hibiscus mutabilis | reverse complement strand
AAGGGGACTCGAACTTAGATCATTTGGGATGTGTATAATCACACAAATATTCGATTTAATTTAAATATGAAAATTATTAAATATTCAATTTTAAAAAATATTCGATTTAAAAGAAAAGAAATTTGATTTAAAATATTTGAATATTTTTTTCATATTTAAATTAAATCAAATACTTATTAAAATATTAAATATCTGATTAAATATTCGATATAAAAAATTTAAATTAATTATTTTTTTAATATTTTAATAAATATTCAATTTAATTTAAATATGAAAAGGAAAAAAATATTCAAATATTTTAAATCAAATTTCTTTTCTTTTAAATCGAATATTTTTTATTTTTCAGATTTAAATTAAATCGAATGTTTGTGTGATTATACACATCCCAAGTGATCTAAGTTCGAGTCTCCTTTCAACCATTTTTACTTTTTTATTCCCTAGCATTTACTGTCTTATAGATATATATTAAATGGTGCAATTCATTACACTAAATATGGTTTGGAGAAGTGGCAAACATGTGAGGTTTCTAACTTGGAGGATGCAGGTTTAATCCATGCCAAACTCATCATTCCTCTTCAATTTTCCTTTAATCAAGCGGTGACACGTGTCACATCTAGTTGGAGGAGAAAATATATTAAATAAAAATAAATTAAAGTTTGAGTAAACTTATCCAATTGGATGATGACACATGTCATCATTTGATTGGTTGATTAATTTCATTTAATTAAAATTAAAATTATGACCAAATTGATATAATAAGTAAATAACATGGACTAAATGTGTAATTTTACAAATTTTCATTAACTGCCACGTCACCCCTCCGTTAGTTTTTTTAACAACGGTGGTCAAAATAGGTCAATTTAATAAGTTTGATGGTCTGATTGACGATTTTAATAGTTCGGTGATCAAAATAGGTATCCCCAATTAGTTCGTGATCACTGAGGTAGTTTACCCGTATCTTTATTTATGGTGGATATCTATATATTAGATGAGATTTTAATGTACTTTATTATTATTAAGATTTCTATCTTATGCCTATAAATATAGAGTTTGAAAAACATTGTACACTACCCTACTTTGAGAATATAATACAAATCTCTCTTTATCTTTTATCTTAGTTTTTGTTCTTCTATTTTATTTTTGCTCTTTACTTTATTCACAACATTAATAAATTTTTTTAGCTCCACCTCTTATTAAATACTTGATGTAGCCCTTGTAGTTCAACTCAGTTTGATGGGTCATTGTTGTAAACGAGGAAAATTAAGTAATTAAAAGTATTATAATAAAAAAATAAGTAATTAAAAGTATAAGATTTTAGTACACCCATACCGGTGAATATAAACACTTTGTACACAAAAATATATTTTAAATTATTTAGTAAATAAATATTCGTGAAGTTAAAAAGAAATCACATATAAAATCTTTAATCTCGTGTTAAATTCTAAAAATAACTTTTTCTTTAATTTTTATTTAAAGATTGTATCCAAGTACGTAAATTAAAAAATGTGATTATAATAATATTAATTATCTTTTAAAATAAGACCATTTTAATGATTTTTATTTGAGTCGATATCGAGTTGACTCTAAATAATAATTCAGTCAATTATTTTACATAAGTTTGCGTTTGAGGCACCAACAATATACAGTTTAATATACTATTAATGAATAAGATTATAACACATCAGTTAAAATAAAATTAATAATTCTAGTTTTAAAATTGTGTGATGATATGTTATCATATAGTTCATTAGCAATGCGTAAAATTAATACATTGTTGGTGCATAGAATATAAATTTAGTTTATATAAATATAACTAACGGGAGAGTGGCAATTAATTAACCAAAAAATGACATCATTTACGCCGAGATTAATAGCTAAGTTAATTGAAAAGTTTTTGACCTTAGCTTAACTACTTTTGTTTGTATTATATATTTATATTATTATTACTATTCTAATTTAATGTGTGGTCCATGAGGCTCATCATGTCATCTAGCGAGCTGAACTAAAACAATTTTCTTTCTTGTGGTGGGAGCAAGTACGGCTCTCTCTGCACTCAAATTTCAAGTGAGTGGATTTTCCTAACCCTGGCTAAAGTCTAACATGTATATCTAAACTCTAAAATATTAAATCATATATATATATATATATTAATTTAAGCATTATAATTTTAAAAGTATTAGAATCATATCAATTAATTATTTTATCTATTTTTTATTAAATAAAGAGATAATTATATTTTTAAAATTAATTAGTGTCGGGATTTAAATTTAAATAACATGAGCATTTTGACCACTTGGTCAATTAATGGATTTCTTATTTTATATTAAGATTAGGTTGGCCAAGCTGCTCATCTTTGTTCTCTTATTTCCCTTAGGTCATGAGTTATAAACCCATTAAGAGCACCTAATTCCTTCCTCTAGAGTCCCCTTCTCCTCTATGTAGGATTAGGATTAGGATTAGATAGGACTTATAAAAAAAACATTGATTTGAATTTCACATTCGACGCTCGATGTTCGGCTGTCATGTCGTTCGTCGTTTTTGGCGACGCCGTGTTGAGAAAATAACCAGCTAGATTCGGAGACCGAAGGGGTGTGCTTAGGAGCGGCAATAGGTGGCGAAAGCGGCAGTGGTTGGGGTTTAGGTTTGAGAAATTTAAGAATTCTGGGACTATTTTGTAAAAATTGGAGAATTTCATAAAATTTTAAAATATTAAAAGATTTGTGTAAAAATTATTTTTAATTTTTAATTTTGAACAAATAAAATAAATATGTCACATGTCTTGTTTTGATTGGTTAACATATTTTGTTACGGCAGTTAACTACCATGCTCTTAAAACTAACGAAATAAAACATTATGTACATATTTTTACTAAAAGATAGTTAGGCATTTAAAATTCACAAGAATTATAATTTAAGCACTTATTTTCATAATAAGCATTTTTAGAACTCAAAAGGTGATCTTAGTAGGAAATAGTGACGTTCCACCTAGACAACTCTGGTTCGGACAATTTAATTTGTAAGTGTGTGAATTTATCTATATTTAAAATCAGACACATGTATTATATTGTACTCCAATATAATTATAAAAAATATTTTTTTTTTAAAATCGAATGACATTGTTATTTTTTAACATGTTAATTTTAACCGACAATCTAGTAGGTATTATGGCATACACATATTAAATCGGTCTAATGTCAAAAATGTTCTTAATGTTTGACTGGATAATCACACCTATTATATTTTCTGAAGCATTTTAAGCCTCAACATTTTATTTTTGGGTCAAAATAACCTCTTTAGGAATGAAAATTGTTAGTCAACTAACATTAAATGATTTAAAATAATGCGACAAACCTATATGGCAGTGCACACTGACATAGCAGTGTCATATAGACAAATGTGTTGATTTTATATAATGACACATCAATCAAAAAACTATTTTATAAAGTTTTATATAATATAAATTATTTTTTGATGACGTGTCATTCTATCAATTCATTTCAAGATGTTTATTGTCAGTTGACTAACTATTTTTATTCATGGATGAGTGATTTTAATCCATAACAAAATAGTGTGGGTTAAAATATATAAAAAGAACATAGATCAAAATTACTACTCAGTCGTTAAGGACATTTTTTAGTTTTATGTCTATTTAATTCATAGAATACTGAAAATTTGAAAACTTAATTTATGTATTCTGAAGTTTAAGGGTTAATTTTAAATTCAAATTATAATTTGAGGACCTCCGATAAAATTAACCCATTTACTTACACACAAAAGCCGTACATTTCTTTTTCAAAATCCTATATACTTTGATTATTGTTTGATCTTTCAAAGTAAATAATATTGCCATCTACTAATCAACAATGAACCCAGCTGTAATACAACCGAGAAAATCTTTGTAGTTTGACAAAAAGAACAAGGGAAATTGAATTCTGTAGCAGTTTCTCGTCCCGCCCATGTCAAATTCCGATGATATTGCTGCAAACGGAGCCATTAATGACCCCAAGGCGCAACAAGCGCCGGCCAACGGTTCCCTCGCCGTCAAAAAGCCTCCGACCAAAGACCGTCACAGCAAAGTGGAAGGTCGTGGGCGAAGAATCAGGATGCCGATCATTTGCGCGGCTCGTGTTTTCCAGTTGACTCGTGAGTTGGGTCACAAATCCGACGGTCAGACCATCGAGTGGCTGTTACGCCAAGCCGAACCTTCCATTATAGCCGCCACCGGTACCGGGACGATTCCCGCCAACTTCTCCACCATGTCGGCTTCCGTCCGTAGTCGAGGTAATTCCACTTCCCTGCCGTCGTCGACGACCTCTTTGGATTTGGACCATAAATCTTTACTGGGTCCCACCGGTTTTATACTTGGGAAACGGGTCCGGTTCGACGATGGTAACGCCGGGAAGGACGATTCCGGGGTGATCACGATGGGGCCAGATATAGGGTCCATTTTGGGACATGCGGGTGGGTTCTGGGCTCTTCCAGCAAGGCCAGACTTTGGTCAACAAGTATGGAGCTTCGGGCTGCCTCCGCCAGAGATGGCTGTTCATACTGCTAATGCCGCCGCTGCGGAATCTGCTCAGCCACCTACTGCTGCCGCGTTGTTCGTTCAACAACAGCAAGCGATGGGAGAAGCGTGGGCGGCGAGGGTTGGGAATTATCTTCCCGGTCATCTGAATTTGCTAGCATCATTATCAAGTACTCCGGGAAGTTCGGGTCAGAGAGGCGAGGATCCGAAATGAATTTGGGTGAACCACTTTACCCTTGTCGTTTGTGTGTGTGTATATATTATAGATTCTATGAATATTTGTTATATAGTTGCTGTTTCAAGTGTGGATGTGGAAGTTGAGTTTTTGTTGCAGATTACGGAATTAGGGTTTTGAATGGATGATGCTATGGATTCAAAGTAGGGTTTTTTTGCTTAGCAATTCCACCTCGTGAATGAGTATGCTTTAGTAGGGTTTTTAGGGTTTATGTCAGAGGAGAGGTGATTCAAGAATTAGGGCTTTGGGGGATTTCCAGAATTGGGGATTTCTTTTTGTGATCTGTCATTGTTTGTTTGTTGAGAAAATAGAGTGCTGTTTTTCTCTTCGAGTTTGTGCAAAGAATTGTTGATTTGTTTCTGCTTTTCATGTTGGAATAAGGTTTGTAAACTTGAATGTGAACTTTGAAGTATTAGTTGCTTTTCAAGTTCCTCCATTATTCATGATCTAGCAATGTGCCTTGAGTCTTAAAGTTTTGGATTGTGCGTGGTTCGTGCATAACCGGGGTCTGAAATTTCGAGTTGCTAATGGTGTTCGAGAATCGTACTTTGGTATAGCTTAGCATTCAAAATCCAGCAATGATGGATGTGAGTTGAATCCTAAACTTGTGGATGTGGTTGATTAGGCAGAATTGAGATTTGAAACTGTGTTAGTTTCTTTGATGCTGTCTGCTGTAGCTTAGCATTGAAATCCAGCAGTGATGAGTGAGTCGAATCTTAAAACTTGTCGATTGTGCCCGAGTTAAGCGGGATTGGGGTCTGAAACTTTGGGGTAGATTCTTTGCTGCTACATGGCATAGCTCAGCACTGAAAAATGATACTTCTATAAATGTGTTGTATGCATTTCGTTCTGCAACTATATTGATCTCATTTCCGCAATTCGATATCTCAACTACGTTTTGTTTACGTAACTCCCTTGGGCTGATATTTTCTTGCTTGGTTGCGCAACTGCCATAGCTTATAAGTTTGATGACTCTGTAATATACACAGACAAAAGCAATACAGACGTGTGAAAAATAACTAAATTTAAGACATGCTTAATGATGAAAGACTTTGATAAGAAAATGCCCCCATGCAGGATCAAACTACAGACCTTAGTGACGCTCTACCACTGAGCAATAGGGGCTTGGACGATATACAGTCGTTACAAACAGTATATTTAGTTTTAATCAGATTTTCAAAGCAGCTTTTCTCTGTTAGCAAGACGGAAAGCAAGCCTTTGTAATAACTTTCACTCGGATTCTTTTTAGATCAAATATACATTCAACTCACCAACAACCCGTTCCTCACTGGTATAGTAAGATGAGACGTCATGTTTCTTAAGTATGACAATGATTTAAATATTGATATTATAAATAGAGAAAATTAATATGTAAAATTATATCCAAATTAATTAACTAATAAATTGATACAATGGTACTAATTTGTTAAACTTAAACTCGATACAAATTATCACATTTATTTTGATCAACAGATTTTTTTCAGATAAATGGATAGGGATAAAATTACATGTATGTTTTATTTTTAGCATAATGCTAAAAATTGCTTTTAACATTTGACTAAATAGTTACTTTGGTCTTTTTTTGAAGCAATCTCAACGTGTTATTTTGGGTAAAATGTCCTCTCTGTGAATGAAAAATGTTAGTCAACTGACGATAAACAACTTGAAATAACTTGACATAATGTCACATAGAAAAAAAATATTTTATATTTTATACAATTTTATATGATTAGTTTTTGACCGATGTGTCATTCTGTAAAGTCAGCATATTTTCCTATATAACATTGTTATCGCGGCGTGTACTGCTATGTATGTTTGTCACGTCATTTCAAGTAATTTATCGTTAATTGACTAATAATTTTCATCCGCAGAGGGGTCATTTTGACCCAAAATAAAATATTACGTGTTAAATTACTTAAAAGAAGAATATGAACCAAATAATTATTCAAGCAAACGTTAGGAGTATTTTTTTAGGATTATGCCTCTATTTTCTTTTGTCAATGATTGAAAACAAGATTCACTTTATTTTTAAGTATAATTATAAGAGATAAATGTATATTTAATGTCAGGCACGAGAAAAAGCGAGTAATCCCGTATCGAAAAAATATCAAATATACAAACGATGGCACTGTATAACCTATCAAATATGTCTTGTGGGAAGAAAGTAATTGCCCCGTGTCACTTAGACATTTTTAACTAGTAACTTTTGTAAATTATATTCTCTATTAAAATGAATAATGTTGAGCTAATAAACCATTCTAAATAAATTAAATTATAGTAGTAGCTTTCGAAAACAATACTTGAATAGAAAATAAAAAAATATTTTAATATATTGTACAGTTTTGTTACAAACTATTTTGAAATTTACAAATACGTATCGAAAAATTCTAGAAAATAAATAGAAAAAATTATATTTATTTATATTATTTTTAAAAATATTTTTTCGAGATTAAAATATAAAATACACGTGCCAGTACCATTTGGTTTGATCAATCTGAAATCCTAAGAACAAAGTAGGAAATATAAACCCCTAAAATCTACAGATTGATTTCTCTTTTCTTCCAACACAATGAGCTTTAAGCAGAATTTCCCCAAATTTCCCCAAACCCTAGATCGTATGATCAAAAAAATCCCCAATTGAGAACCCCAAATCCTAATCTTTTGCAATGATAAGAAGAAGACTCCCTTCAATAACCACCGTTTGTTCTCAGTTCCTAAAGACCAAACCCATCTCCGGTCCATAACAAAACCTCCATTTCCATTCCCTGCAATCCCCCCAATGTTCCAAGCCCATTAACAAAAACGGCTCATTTTGGTTTCAGGGAATTAGGGCTTACAGTCTTTTGAGCTTGAACGATCTTAGAGACAGTGTTCCCAGAAAGCAGAAGACGAGGAAAGGGAGAGGTATTGGGTCTGGGAAAGGGAAGACCGCCGGGAGAGGACATAAAGGACAGAAGGCTAGAGGTAATGGCAAGTTGGGATTTGAAGGAGGGCAGACCCCGATGCGGCGGCGGTTGCCTAAACGCGGCTTTAAGAACCCTTTCAGCCTCACTTTTCAGGTATCGATTTTTTTTTTGTTATCCCTAAAAATTTGAGCTTTTGTTATGTTCATTTGATTCTTGTAACTTCTCTCTTTTAGGAGAACATGGAGATAATAATTGAATAGAAACGAAATTGCTACACTTATTACTTGGCAGCTCAGATATAATTGCATTTTGAATTCTTTTTATGTGGTGAGTTGGAAATGAAGTAGAATGTAGTTCTTGTAGCTTGCACGTTTCGAGTTTTGATCTGTCATTGCTGCTGGATATTGGGATATCGGTTTCGATTTTCCCAACATCTTATGTTGATTTGGAATAATTTGTTAATTCTTACCATAGGATCTCGATATGGTGTTGTACAAAAGTTATGTAATTAATTATCTTGAATGCTTGTTGCCGGATATGCTGTGGGTGATATTTGCATAGTTTTTGTGAATGTTTCTTTTGGCCATGGAAGTTTCTATTCCATGCTGATTTAAAAGGAATTAATAAGTTCGAATTTTCGATCATGAATTTTTTGGTATTGGGATGATAGGAAAATTTGTATACTATTTTTTTATCACTGTAGAATTAGATTTTTCTTTTGAAATTTTTGGTTTTATTCGAAACTTTCGTTTCTTCACTTGCTAAATTACTTGTGTATTCCTTTTCTGGCAGCCAGTAGGATTGGGAAAGATAGCCAAACTACTAAATGCTGGGAAGATCGATTCTCATGAATTGATCACCATGAAGACTCTAAAGGTAGCGTTAACTTGTATTCTAATATCCGAATTTAAATCACCTTTTAAGGGCAATGTTCTCACCGATTATTGCTTTTATCTAGGATACTGGAGCCATTGGGAAACAGATAGAGGACGGGGTAAGGTTGATGGGTCGTGGTGCCGAACAGATCAAATGGCCGATTAATCTGGAGGTAAAAGATTTGTCTGAAATCGTTCTTCATGTTATACTACAGACTTATTGTTTCTTATTCTTACTTAGGACAGTTTATAATAAATGTAAGAACCTTGCATCGTCTAATGCATTTATCAATTCTGGTTGTGTGATGACCGAAACTTCTGCGATGTTGAAGTGAGTGAACTTTTTAGATTCCGAGATTCGATTCAGTCATTATCGATATATTTCAGGTGTTGAGGGTGACCCTTAGAGCAAAGGAAGCAGTTGAAGCTGCAGGTGGATATGTGAGGAGAGTACACTATAACAAATTAGGATTCAGAGCTCTCCTCAAACCTGAGTGGTTCGAAAAGAAGGGCCGGTTGCTGCCAAAACCAGCCAGGCCTCCTCCGAAGTTGAAGGATAAAGTTGACAGCATCGGCCGCCTGCCTGCTCCAACGAAACCTATCCCATTTTTCACCGAAGAGCAGCCGGCCTCCTCTCCTGATTAGTAAGATAGATGATCGGTTTGTTTGTTGAACCACAGGATTGGTATTCGTAATGAGTTATGATGCAATCGGATTTTGTTTTTCAAGATTTAATAGTGCTGCTGATTTTCCATGTTTCGGAGGGAAATAATCAAATATATTGCTATCATTTTTCATGTCAAGAAATAATTTATAACTTTGTTCTTTGCACTTGGTTTGATCCACTTGAATAAGCCTTTTTAAGTTTAGTGTTTATAAATAATTGGATTGATTTTCTCATTTTCGCAAAGAATGAGGATACAATTCTGAATTTAAAACAAGGAGACTATCTTTTTAAAATTTTTGTAAAATATAGAAATGGAATTCATAAATAATTAAACTTATTTTTAAATATATTTTTAATACATAATATTGACAAATATATTAATCTTAATTATTTTAAATAGATTTATAATGGGTTTAAATCGTTTTTTTGCATAAATAACGGGTTAGAATCAACTCAATGTAAAATTTAAGAGTTTTACAATTTTTTTAGATTGTTAAATGGGTGAAAGTGAAAATGGAAATCAAATTAAAAGTTTTAACTCAAAAAATTTTACTTTTTATTTTAAAGATTTAGGTAATTCTAACTTTCTTTCGTCTAACGATAAAAAGTTCCTGTAAAAATTTTAAATTTTATATTGTCTCTTCAAACCCTACCTCATTTATATATAATGTATCAAATCAAGTCCAAATTCCCACTTCAATCCATAAATGGAATAAACCGGTTCAGTCAACCGAAATTACATTAATTTTGATAAAAAAATTATAACACAAATAAGTACTTAAAGTATACAACATTTTTCATTTAGAAATTTAAATATTTTTTGATTAAAACAAATACTTAAATATACAATCTTTTTCATCTAAATGACTAAAGTATTTTTAAGTTAATGTCGTGTTTCAACTTTTTAAAACCTAAACGAAAAAATAATATACTTAGGTATCTATTTTAACAAAATAAATTACGTTAGGTATCTAGATGAACAAATTAAAAATTTTAGATTCTTACTGTCACCAAAAAATACTGAAGTTTTTATATAAAAATGTGATAAATTTTTGGTACTTATTTATATATAAACCTAGAAAATTATCAGTCTAGTTTTTCAAAATTAAAATGATATAAATTAATATAATTAAAAACAGTCAAAACTAGGGGTGAACATTCAATTGAGTCGAGTAGAGTTAAAAAAATTGAGTCTTATTTTATAATTCAATTTTTTTTTTAAAAAATTAAGTCAAGTCGAGTTGTTCAAGGTTTTGTTCAAATTTAATTGTAAATATTTATAACATTTTGGTATTTATTAGTTCCAATTTAAACGACTTTTTATAATTATATATATATATATATATAGTATGAGGTTAAAGTTTTCAGTTAACATCCTCCCCTTCTCCTAGGTTGTGAGTTCAAGACTCACTAGGAGCAAAATTCCTCTTTCCCTTTCTCAGGTAGAAACTATACTTTCAAAGTTTTATATAGTGTAAGAGGATCTCTCTCCCTAGTTTCAAGTATATATATATATATATATACTTGAATCCCCTAGCACTAAAAGTTTTTAGTTATACAAAGTCTCATTTAATAATTTAATTTTCTTTTCAAGTCAAGTTAAATTTATAAAATTATAACTCGTGTCAAAAAAATAATTTTTTGTATTAAATTAAATTTTAATTTTTTAATTGAGTCAGATTTTACTGGCACCTAATATAAAACAAGTTAAAAAAATTCCTGATACCATTTCCATTCCATTTAGGATTTGTCTAAAAGAAAACCAACTAATGTAAGGCTAATATAAGGCCTGTATTTCTTGACCCTTAGATCTAGGTTATTAATTTATAATCGTTCGATTTACAAAAATATAAGATACCCGGTGAACCGGTTACCTTAAGAATAGGGTAAAAACTACTCAAAATTAGCCAAATCCCATTAGATGAGCGGGAAAAATTTTTGGGTTAGGGTAAGGCTTCTCTGAAAAAGTCGGAAGCATTCAAGGCAAGAAGGGTTAGGGATTTTGATTTCTCAAGGGGATTTTGAAGGAAGCAAGCTGTCATGTAAGATTCTTGTTCCTATATATTCTTAAAATTAGAGATTATAGGTTTTTTTGTTTTGAGATTTTTGAAAATTTGAGACTTATGAAGTTTTTGAAGATTTTCGAAAATTTAAAAATATGGGGTTTTTTTTAGCTTTATCAAGTGTTAGTTTTGGTTAAAGGTACCTACTTACAAACATATTTATCGTTGCAATTTGTTAGAGAAAAGGAAAAACAATTTCTGGTTATGGCAGTTGTTGCAGGACTCTCAACTATGGCGTCGTTTGCTCTGGTGAAGTTTGAGTGTAACCCTTCGGCTCCAACTACAGAGAAACTCTGGGGGTGCAAAAATGGGTTCAAAACTTAGGGGCGTGAAAGTGAGGTTTGGTTCTTTCAAGGCCGGTGGTGCTGGTGTTTTGGAACGACCCAATTTGACCTCTTATACTCAAGTTCTTGAAGGTCGGGTTCGATTTCTTGTGTTCCATGCTTTTCAGCTTTTTCCAGTTTTGTTCTTGATATTTTTGTTAGGATAAGCTATTAAATCTAGAATTCCCACATGGGTTTTTGATGCGAATCTTCGTTTTTTTCTTGAATGAAAAATTATGGTTCTTTTAATCAAGTAATTGTTTAAAAGATTGACAAGAACGAAAGATTGGGTTGTTCATATTCGCAGTATCTATATATTTGGTGAAAGTGAAATAAATGATTCTTTGATCAGTGACTTGTGTTAGGCTAAGTTTGCTTCAAAATTTCAATGTGCGTATTGCGAAATGATGTAGATTAACATATCAACACTTCAAAAATAGACCATGGTTGAGCAAACTTGAACTACTTTACTTGGTTGATGTAAATTAACATATCAATACTTAGTTTTAAGTCTATTTAGATGATTATACCTGATGTCCATGCTTGAATATGGTAGGCACTGTTACTTTAGATAAATGAAGGGCTTAGATAATATAGATTGGTTAAAGCCTACGGAGATTGAGTGTTTAGTTATATCCAAGTAAATAAGACTTATTTGCCGTGCATGGGTATTTCTATATACGTGTGTGGATGTGCTTATTTAATGTTTGTGTGAGTTGGATCAAATGTTGATACACTTCTTTTGCGATTAATGGTGTAACTCATCTAAAATTTCTTAGATTAAATTAAAAATGATGTTTATAAATACAAAAAAATCAACTCATTTTTCCAGTGTGTGAGGCCTGTGATGGATAACAGACTTACCATGTTTATTCTGACAATCACAAGTGGTGATATCGGTCGCTCGACAAATAGGAAAGGTACTGGCAGTGGAGACAGTTATAGAGTTTTGCTGGTCGACGATGCTCGCCATTCAGAAGAATTAGGTAATTCATTTGCATAGCATCGACCATCGAGCATACCTCAAAATATAGGTTACGTATGAGTAGTTGAAATATAAAATGTGTATGTTTAGTGTTCTTTAATAAAAGAAATTTTTTTGCTACTTTTTTAACAGGTTTGTATTTTGCAAAATTTAGAAGTCAGCATGTAACACCCCAAACTAAGGCCTAGAATTTTTAACAACTCTATGTGTTAAGATTAGAATTTATTATTGAGAAGTTAAATTCATAGATGTAATTGCTTAGGACTATTAAGCAAATAATTAAAATAGTTGTCATAAAATTAGAGGACTAAACCGAATGAATCCTAAAATGAAGAGGATTGCATGTAACATTGAAATTAGAAAGTATGTTAATTAGATGCCATCTCCACACTAGTTACATGTGGCGTGAGGAAGAGTTACTCAACCAAAAGAGGGGAAATTTCAAATCATTTTCTTCTTGTTCATCCTTTTGGCCGAATGCTAGAGAAAGAATTAGGAGAAAAGAGAGTTCATCCATGAAAACAACATTTTGGAGCTTGAATTGGTGTTGTCACTCTTAGATTATTTTGCCTATTTCACAATAAGGATGTAAGCATCTCTTCTATCACCTTTTAATTCAAGCTATCAGGGATTTTAATTTGAAATTTTGTTGTTTAAGCATTGAATTTATGAAGCATGATTCTTGAGTCATTGGAATGTTAATATTTTGTTAAGGAATCGAATCGATAATGGTGTTAAGGGTTGTTCGATTGATGTAGGGATAAATTGATTGTTAAAGAATTAAATTGATGAAATTTTGGAAGATTGGATTGCTATTGTATGTTATAAAATTGAGTTATTCACTTGTTTGGATTGCTTTGTATGGTTGAATCTGTCCAATGACTGTTTTGCGTGTTTTGGCAACATTGGAGGTCTGTTTTGGCAGTTATAAAAATAGGAGAAATAGTTAAGAAGATATTTAAGGACTGTTTAGATTCAAAATCATGAAAATTGGACTGCTCTGTACTTATAAAAAATGTGTGAGGACTGTTTTGTGTGCACAAATTGTATGTATAAAGGTCTAAGGACTGTTTTGATCAAATTTGATAAGTAAAGACTGTTTATGTAACACCCCTTTTCCCGTATCCACACTGAATTGAAGTCAGAGGTATCACAAAACATTCGTAAAACCCTCTACATTTGTAATTCGGTAAAATTTTGTTTCTTTAAAAATATTACAATGTATTTAGTTTTTATTTACAAATCTAGTTATTCGCATAAAGTTTAAAAATAATATTTTCATCTTCAAATCGAGTTTATTTTCAAGCGGCAACTTATCAATTTAATTTGTCTTGATATAATTAATAAAACTGCCTGATTTAAAATTCATCCAGATACTAAATAAAACACAATTCTATCATAGCATGCATACCCTTTTAATATACATGCCAACTAGTAAATATCAAACAGTATTAAAAGATATCTTATTGATACTGATGTACCTGTTATTGATCGATGATGTTTGTATATGCTTCTTACTCCAACCATTTCTTCCTTCCTACGTGTAAAACAGTTACACGCTAAGTATTTACTTAGTGAGACAATGATTCGAATTCAAGTACAATTGTCATAATATCAATATTAATAATTAACAATGCATATGATCACCTTACCATTATATGCTCGTTAACATAAATAAATATGTATATCAAAGTGATAAGATTAGATCTTACCAATATCGTTGCCATTTCCATCCGTAAGCTTTCAATGCTTACCCATACCTTTTTCCATTTCTATTTGCAAGCTTTCAAGCTTATCTTCCTGTTTCTTTTCGATTCTCTTCAATTTATTTAGCCCAAGGTATCGAATTAAGAGATTCTATGTACACGAGTCATCCCCCTTATACCCCACCTTTCTTGAGTATGTATATTATTTCCACTCTACCGGGAGTGCTTAGCACCGAAGTGCTTCTGTATACTTATCGGCGTATACAATATATCCTTCATTGAGTTTTTATGAAATTACTCCGAAGTTATTAGCACCCGTAATAAGTCTGTATACTCAAACCATACATGAGTATACTCCTCAATGAGTATTTATAAAATTTGCACTTTACCTGAAGTGCTTAGAATCTTTATACAGCTGTTTATGACTCTATGGCTAGCCAACTATACCTTTGAACCTCTATATCATACTTGGGCTTTATATCATCAAATACTTCATCCATGGCAATGTATATCAATTTATATTAACATGAACCAGTTCTAACCGAATAACATTAATATTAAATCATCATCAATAACTAGTGATCAATGCATTTATTTTCAATCTTTGACATATTTAAAGTATGTCAAATGTATGATCAATGACATAATTATCATGACAATATATAAACCATGTAGACTCATCGCAAGTCTTACCGGTGATGTATAAAACATCTATGTATAATGTTATGTATGCATTGCACTCACATGGGCCATGTTTTAGTATGCCTCACTAAGTCCTCTTCGATCCTTTCCTTCATTGTACCTTGAACCTCCCTTGATTCGATCTTAACTTCATAATTCAAATAAGTAAAATATTTGTTAGATCCCAATCTAACAATATGTTACATATTGTCCAAGGTGAAACTTTTAAGCCCAATAAATTTTGAGCTCAACTTTCTTTTTGTCTAAACCATAACACCTTCTTCCAAGGTGAAACTTTTAAGGAATACTTTATCCTTAACTTCATATTAAATATCCTTTTCTTTCAGGGTCAACATATAGTTTCCATCATTGAGATAGAAATTCTTCCCTGATAATACAAATATCTATCAAACCTAACTTTCAAGTTTTCAGTTTCACTCTTTTCCACTTATTTGAACCTTGACAACATTTCTCATCCTTTCTTTAAAGATATCTTATTTAATCCAATATGGTAAATTTTATTCTTAACTTGACAATCAAAACACCATCTTTTTTTAATGCCAATCTTGCATTCATAGCTCTTAAGGCAACAAGTGTCTTTCGACTAAGAGTGTCAGCTATCACATTAGCTTTTTTTCTGGATGATAGTCAATGACCATATCATAATTATTAAAAAGCTCAATCCAACTTCTTTACGTCAAGTTTAACTCTTCTTTAGTAAGCATATACTTTAAACTTTTATAACCTATATAAATATAGCATCGTTCACTGTATGAATAATAATGTTATATCCTTTAAAGCAAATACAACCATTTCTAGCTCCAAATCCTAAGTAAGATAATTTATCTCATATATCTTAAGTTGTCTCAAGCATAGAGCATTACTTTTCCTTCTTGCATAAGTACGCATCCCAAACCGTTATATGAAGCATTGTTATACACCACATAATCTTTACCTGATTCTGGTTGTACTGGTACTGTGACTTATATTAAGATCTCCTTTAATGTCTCAAAAATTTCTTAGCATTGATCTGTTCAACTGAATGGCATTTCTTTCCCCAATAGCTTGGTCAATGAGGAGGCAGTCATCAAGAAATTCTGAGCCTCTAAAACATTCTTCAGAGGTTTCCATTCAACTATAATTTGTATTTTCTTGGGGTCTACTCTTATTCCCACTGCCAAATCCACATAACTAATAAAACAACTTTTGACAACCAAATTCACACTTTAACAAATTAGCATATAGCTTCTTTTCTCGAAAGGTCTGAAGAACAATGCAAAAATAGGCATCTTATTATTCATTTTTCCTTCGAATAGACCAAAATATACTCAATGAACTTTATCAAAAATTGGTCCAAGCAAAATTAGAATACTTGGTTCATTAGGCTTATAAATGCTGTAGGTATCATCACGAACTCATAGTATTCATACCGAGTCCGAAAAGTTGTCTTTAGAATTTCTTTTTCTTTCTTTTTCTTTTTTTTAACTGATTAAAAGATCACCAGTCTTCAGAAGAAGATATTTATTCTTTATTATTACCTTCTCGAGCTGATGGAAATCAGTCTTTCTCTTTCACAATTAACACTGGTGTGCTCTCAAGATGACACACTTGACTTTATAAAACATCGACCTAACATTCCTTGCAATTTGTACCTTTAAATCTCGAAGTTTGGTCGAAGCCATTTTATACGGGGTCATTAATTTAGGCGCAAGGCCTGGTAACATCTTTATTTTGAATTTCACCTCTCAATCTAGAGGTAATTCTGAGTAACCCATCTGGGAATACATTCGGATATTTTTGGACAGTCGAGTTATTTTTCAAATTAACTTCAATACCCGAGTATCCACTACATTTGCTAAGAAAACTTAACAACCTTATAACAATAATTTCCTTAATAAAAAAAACTAAAATTACATTAGAAAAGGGATTTACCCTTTTATCAACTACTACTATTTTTGTGTCTTCCATGTTTTTCAATATTAATCACTTTATACGACAATTCATCATGACCTGATATGAAGGTAACCAATTCATGCCCACAATCATCTTAGACTCCTCAAAAGATAATTCCATTAAATTTACCAGGAATTCTATTTCTTATGTTTTTATCGAGCAATTCCACATGTTCAGCTCGCCCTTACATTACAACCCAACAAACTCGTGACCGCTATATTACTTAAAATGGGTCCTAAAATGATATCTCGTTCACCACTCAACTTCGTACTTATATACGAATATGTAAAGCTATGACCCATCAACATTAGTACAGGTTTATAAAAAAAGATGAGATGTACCTTCTATGATTTTTGAATCCTCCCAATCTTTATTAGTCCTGATGTTATAAACTCAGACTGATATGCGCAATCCTGGCTATGAAGCAAATTCAGATGGTTTTCTAATCTAGCTTAAATCTCGGAGCAACAAAATAGCTCCATCCAATTTCTCGGTATCCAAACAGTGGAATTCGTCCAGTGTAATCCTTAGATTATTTAGTTATAAATCAACAAACACGGGACCTTAATCTGCTTTTCCTTTCAATTCAGGTGTTTCTGAACTTTTCAGTTCTTTAATCAGGCACAAGCATTTTTGTTGTACCAGTGCCCCTTTCTTGTTCCGATTTATCCGAATGGTTATCATTAACCTTATTGTTACTACTCTTGATTCCTTCCAAGATTCCAATTTGCCAGTTCATCACGCTTTCTTGGCTCAAATATTTCTTATAATTCCTTCCAATTTACATTAGAAAGGAGCGACATGAATCGGATCATAAAACATCAGATCAGTAATATTGATATTCTAGTGGCATGTATACTCTTTTTAACATAAAACAATTTCCATTTAGGCCGAGAATCGGCTAAACCTGTAGCTCTGATACCAATAAATGTAACATCTTTTTCTCGTATCCACACTGAATTCGAGTCAGAGGTATCACAAAACATTCGTAAAACCCTCTACATTTATAATTCAGTAAAATTTTGTTTCTTTAAAAATATTACAATGTATTTAGTTTTTATTTACAAATCTAGTTATTCGCGTAAAGTTGAAAAATAATATTTTCATCTTCAAATCGAGTTTATTTTCAGGTAGCAACTTATAAATTTAATTTGTCTTGATATAATTAATAAAACTGCCTGATTTAAAATCCATCCAGATACTAAATAAAAATAATTCTATCAGAGCATGCATACCCTTTTAATATACATGCCAACTAGTAAATATCAAACAATATTAAAAGATATCTTACTGATATTGATATACCTGTTATTGAATGATGATGTTTGTATATGCTCCTTACTCCAACCATTTCTTCTTTCCTACGTGTAAAACAGTTACATGCTAAGTATTTACTTAGTGAGGCAATAATTCGAATTCAAGTGCAATTGTCATAATATCAATATTAATGATTAACAATGCATATGATCACCTTACCATTATATGCTCGTTAACATAAATAAATATATATATCAAAGTGATAAGATTAGATCTTACCAATACCGTTGCCATTTCTATCCGTAAGCTTTCAATGCTTACTCATACCTTTTTCCATTTCTATTTGCAAGATTTCAAGCTTATCTTCTTGTTCCTTTTCGATTCTTTCCAATTTATTTAGCCCAAGGTATCAAATTAAGAGATTCCATGTACACGAGTTATCCCCCATACCCAACCTTTCTTGAGTATGTATATTATTTGCACTCTACCGGGAGTGCTTAGCACCGAAGTGCTTTTGTATACTTACCGGAGTATACAATATATCCCTCATTGAGTTTTTATGAAATTACTCCGAAGTGCTTAGCACCCGTAATAAGTTTGTATACTCAAACCATGCATGAGTATACTCATCAATGAGTATTTATAAAATTTGCACTTTACCTGAAGTGCTTAGAATCTTTATACAGCTGTTTATGACTCTATGGCTAGCCAACTATACCTTTGAACCTCTATATCATACTTGAGCTTTATATCATCAAATATTTCATCCATGACAATGTATATCAATTTATATTAACATGAAGTAGTTCATAACAAAATAACATTAATAGTAAATCATCATCAATAACTAGTGATCAATGCATTTATTTTCAACCTTTGACATATTTAAAGTATGTCAAATGTATGATCAATGACATAATTATCATGACAATATATAAACTAGGTAGACTCATCGCAAGTCTTACCCGTGATGTATAAAACGTCTATGTATAATGTTATGTATGCATTGCTCTCACATGGGCCATGTATTAGTATGCCTCACTAAGTACTCTTCGATCCTTTCCTTCATTGTACCTTGAACCTCCCTTGATTCGAACTTAACTTCATAATTCAAATAAGTAAAATATTTTTTAGATCCCAATCTAACAATATGTTACATATTGTCCAATACAATCATTCGAATACAAAATCTCCAAACATTTTCTTTTATTCCTTGTATTGTTCAAAAACTCATTATGATCCTTAGTGACCAATTTGAACTTCCATTAACCCTTTTCAAGCTTACTAATCAACCTTAGATACAAAATGTATCAATTCTCATTTTCTGGCAGTTTGCAGTACCTCCAAAGAAATATTTCTATAAAATAATCTACAACTCAAAATTCGATTATGTTTGTTCTGAAAGAAACTAGATTCAATAAGATTTTCAACCATATAAATTAATATCACAAATTCAACTTGTATGATTTATGGCGAATTTTCAAAGTCAATTTCCAGTATTGAATTTTGGAACAGCCTGCTATACTATTTTCTGACCTTTCACCACTTAAAAATTCATATCTTTTACTCGGAACTAGAAATAAGTTTTCGTTTGTTGGACACGAAACTATACAAACAAATCTTTACATCGGTATAAAATTCACCTTCTAACCATTTTTGTAGAATTTATGGTGAATTTTCAAAGTTACTGCTATAAACCAGTTTTTCTACACAACTTCCATAAACAACTTCAACTTTTATACTAACTTCTCCTTACTTCTGTACTTTTCAATTTAGTCCAATCACTAGCTTTAAACCACCAACTCATCACATTCTTCACCAAATAATTATTCACAATAAGTCTCCCTAATTTTCTTTATTTACCGAAATAGGTACTAAAATGCAAAGATAAGGATTCATGCTTCTTAACTTTGCAATTTAGTCCTCAATTCAACATTACTACCTTAATTCCATAATTACAACTAAAAATCAGATTTAACCCCCATACAAAACTTCAATTTCAATTTGGTCACTTAACTTTGACAAATTGTCAAAATGGTCACTAATTCAATTCAACATCAATTTGGCATTCTAACTTCATTTTCTTATCTCTAACATCATTAATAACACAAATACACTCCATATTCTAAAAATTCAGATTTGGTCCTTCAACTTTTCAAGTTGCCGAAATGGTCCCTACACAATTTAACTTAGGGTTTTGCTTCCAAACAACAATTCAAGCTTACTAGATCATTATTTCAACATCACAAACCCTAAATTAAACTTGAATACATAAACCCTAATCATCTTCATAATAATCAAAACATGTAAAACTTAAATCCCAACTC
Source organism: Hibiscus mutabilis (assembly GCA_019671005.1). Lineage (NCBI taxonomy): Eukaryota > Viridiplantae > Streptophyta > Magnoliopsida > Malvales > Malvaceae > Hibiscus > Hibiscus mutabilis. The sequence goes on along the minus strand of CM033711.1, from coordinate 31,584,052 downwards.
AATATCATGATTTTAACATCACACTAGCTGGATTTCAACTTGAATTCAATCATGGAATCATAAAATCTCAAAAACCCCAATTTGATCCATAAACCCTAATTTCTTTCTCATGTAAATTCTCATCAATCAAGCATGGATTCCATGAATTATTGATATCAAAAGATAGAGCTTGAAGAGTAGAACAACTTTGTAGTTGAAGAGATTACCTGAAAATCGAGTTTCGGGGTTTGAATAGAGCTTGTAAATTTTTTTCTCTTTCTTTCCCTAGCCCTCACGTTTTTGGCTGGAAAAGATGAACAAAATATTCATCTTTTCACCATTACTTTACACATATATCTATTAAATGAATATTAAATTCATTTAATAGTGAAATTACAATTTTGCCCTTTTATCCAATGGTTGAGATTGATTTTATCATCAATCAAGGGCCAAGATTTAATCTTACATTTTCTCTTTCCAAAATTGCCCTTATAACTTTTTAATATTTCAAAATTGCCATTAGGGGCAAATGATCAATTTGCCCTCTAACTAGTTTTTATTTACTAGTTTGCCATTCTTGTAAAACTTCAACTAAATCTAGTTGGAATCCAACCAACTATAATAAAATATTCTTAAAATAACATTTTATGACTTTTCCATAGCTTTTGGATCAGTCTCCAAAATTTCCATTTGATCCAATATACCGATAAATAATCATTTACTCAGAAATAAACTGTAGGATTCATCTTGAATCGAACTAAAAATATTTCCAACACTTGGAAATGACTTTTATAACCTTTCTCTATCATATGGCAAAATTTCAAAATTTTCCAGTTCGGTCCGGGTATCCGAATTCCACTTAAACTTTAACTGCGATTTTCCCAATAATTGAAGTATCATATCGAACCAATAATTCCGATTCACACCCTTAGGTGATCTGTTTATTTATGAAATAAAAACCCTTAACTTTTGGGAAATTACAACTTTAGTCCCCAAACTTTTCCAAACTTTATACTTTAGGCATAAAATTTTCAAAATTTACATTTTGGTCACTACCTTTTTAAAACTTTAATTGCCATTCCAATTTTCCTTGGAATTCAACCAAACTTTAAGTATAACTTATTCAATTCTCTATCTATCACATGAGACCTTTAAACCTTAGAAATTTCCTTTCCAAAACCCATAATTAAAGAAATCACAACTTTCGCATTTTTGTCATTTTAGTCACTAAGTTAGCTTTTAAGATATTATCTTAGTACTAAATGACACTTAATCAACTTAGTAAATTTTGGGGTATTATAGTTTAGACTTGATAAATTGAGAGCTTTTGATGCTTAGGGTTGTTTTGGAAATCTATGTTAATTAATGGACTGCTTTGATTGAGTATATACATGTTAGAGAGCTATTTCGATGTATCTAAATAGGTGAATTACATAAATGGGCAGTTTTGAAAACTTGCTTAATGAATGTACTATTTTGAGAGATTAAGAGCTTATAGTGGACTGTTTTTAAAGATGTGAACATGTATAAATGTTGCTGCCCTATTTTGGTAGTTAATTGAAAACAATGAAATTACTTATAGAATACGGAAGTATGGGGGTATTAAGGAAATGTAAATTGTGATTCAATCAAAAGGCTAATGGAAATGAATAGAATCTAAAGTTTGTAATTCTCACATATGTTAGATCAAGAAGAGAACTTGAGAGAAGAAGCTAGATTCGTTCGTCCTGTAGATAGTCAAAAAGGGGTAGCTATCCGGGAGCAAAATTAGCGCGTAGCAATCTGTGAGTATAAATTCAAGTCTCGAGATAAGCCTATGGCAGTCCCGAGTACCTTTGATATCAAATTTCATTACTTAAATTGATGTTTGCGTATTTAGCTTATGGATGCTCTATTGATGGTTGCAAATGCAAGAAGGTAAGTTGTGTGAGCTTAAATATCTATACTCAATGGAATTATGACTAGATTCTTGAGAATGTTGTTAATTTTTACATATTTGAGATGTGATTACTATAAGGCTCGTTAGTATGATTCTCCTTGATTTCATAATTAAGAAAATAAAAGATACTCATAAGAAGCTTTGATTAGAGTTGATTAGATACGATTGGCATGCAAATAGGGTCCCTTGAGCTCGACTTAAATTGGACTACGATCCCTTATTTGGTACTCTTGTACCTTTGTTTCACAATGAAATTAAGTAAATTGTTTGGTACCACGGTACCCTTGTTTAATGATTATTTGATGATGGATTCGTGTATCTAGGTTGACCGATAATCAAGGGTGTGAAAGTTAAAAGAAATAAATGAGACAATAATATACAAACTGTTATATGTATAACCAATAGATTTGTTGTTCATATCATGGCCTTGGAAATACATAATTGTGTTATGATCTTGGACTGCTTGGTTAGTTTATATGTATTATAAATTGATACATATATTAAATAGACATATCTTGATGCTTGAACTTGAGATATTATAAGTATAACTTACTCACCTTGATTTATGGCTAGTCGAAAACCTCTATGTTACAAGTATGATAGAAATACAATGAGATTGTGATCATTATAGTAAATTTGACTTCATACATATTATTCATAAATAGGTAGCCTTCCTTGGTATACTTCTTTACTCATTGTTTTCCTTGATTTGTTCCAAGAATAGCATTTCCTTTGTCTACCTTGGGGAGATCGAGCAAGATCACAAAGAAAGCTAAGAGTATGTTTGGTTTCTATGTTTAGAACTCCATGTTGGTGGCACATGTTTTGTTAAGCATCCTAGACTAGGTGCATATAGTTATACGTTGTAAATATATTAAGTACGATCCATGATATGTAAATGATGTTATAATGATGGTTTAGGGTTTTTTGTGTATTGTAAATATCGAATATGCCTAGCACGGTAGATGATGTCAATGCTTGAAAATTTAAAGTAATGGTTACAATTATGGAAACAAATTAAACGGTAACCTGATCCTTGTGTACCATGAGTTGTTCCATGTTCGTTAGTAGATTCTTTTATATATGATCTCTTTTTTTAACTTTTCATTACTTCTTTTAAAAGCGACAAATTTGAGAATTCCTTTTGCTTGCTTGAGTGTTCGAGCGTTAGCTTGTAGCCTAAGCTAGTGGACTCCTTGTTCTAACATCATGAGCCTAGCCTAATCCTTCTAAGCCGGGTTGGGGACGTTACACAGCATCAACATTTGTATGGTTTCAATGAGTGTTGTTATCAATTTTGCTTGTTTGCGGTTTGTATGAAACATACAAGGATAGGTTATTCATCTCCTATGGTCCAGGACTAAAATGCAATATAGTACAATGATTGTCTAGTTATTTTAACTGAAAATATAATGTCTAGAAGCTAATGTTTGATTCATCTGTAAGCAGCTTTTAATGCTCCAGTTATGCAGAAATTCACTAGGCTATCAAACAAACTACGTTGTTATAACTTTTCAATTAATTTGTGTTTTATTATGTTGTATTTAACAAAAAATTTATCTTGTACTTGCATCTGTTATTTTGTTGCAGTTGCCAAGATTTTGCCCCAAGCTGTTGAATTAATGTCTGGCATGCATGTTATATATGTATATATATCTATTGATATGGATAAATTAATATGCCATTTGTCTTAATTTCTAGGAACATGTTGAATTCTATTCGCAAATGATATGGTTCGTGGGGGATTACGATCGATTATTGAGCCAGATTCACATACAGTGTAAAATGGTTGCAAACATTATATCGTCTGAACTGCAACAAGCAAAGAATTTGCTGTGACAATTTTAGAGAATCTAGACTTACATTGAATTTGTAGACATTGATATTAAACTGGAAAAAATAGGTTGAAAGACATAGTTCTTGTAGGCAAATATGTATGTACAAAAATTCTTAACAAAACTTGAGCTCCTTTTGGTTTTGGTGAACTCGGGTAAGGATTTCGGTACTTACCGTTTTTATTACCGTTTTTATTATCGTTTATATAACAAAATATGTAAAATGTGTAATAAGTTAGGTACCTACACAAATTCTCATGGTTTTTGTAAGAAAACAGGTTTTCTTGTAGGCAAATATGTATGTACATAAATTCTTACCAAAACTTGAGCTCCTTTTAGTTTTGGTGAACTCGGGTAAGAATTTCGGTACCTACCATTTTTATTACCATTTATAGACCAAAATATCAAACTTTTCAACACAGCCAAAATGGTTTCAAAACCAGAGTACGTGGTTTCGGTACCACTGACCCAAAAATATCAAACTTTTCAACACTGCCAAAATGGTTCCGAAACCAGAGTAGGTGGTTTCAATACCACTGACCCTGAAACGATGAGAAGAACATTTTTCGCTTCATAAATTTGATGAAAACACTCTAGTTTTTCTTACACTTAGTTGAGCTATTTTTTGCTTTTGATGACCACATGTAAAGATTTCGATACCTACATTTTTCATTACAACTTATGTAATTAAGTACGTATAAAGCTTAGTACTTTAGGTACCTACTAAAATTCTTACCAAGTGTGTGTAAGGAATTAGGTTTTCTTGTAGGCAACTATGTATGTACATAAATTCTTACACTTAGTTGAGCTATTTTTGGCTTTGGTGTTCAAGTGTAAAGAATTCGGTACCTACTTCTTTCATTACAAAATTTGTAATAAGTTACGTATAAAGCCTAGTACTTTAGGTACCTACTGAAATTCTTACCAAGAGCGTAAGGAATTATGTTTTCTTGTAAGCAACTATGTACGTATGTACATAAATTCTTACACTTAGTTGAGCTACTTTTGCCTTTGGTGTCCAAGTGCAAAAAAATCGGTACCTACTTTTTTTATTACAACATTTGTAATAAGTTACGTATAAAGCCTAAGAATTTATGTACCTATTGAAATCCTTATCAAGAGTGTAAGGAATTAGGTTTTCTTATAAGCAACTATGTATGTACATAAATTCTTACACTTAATTGAGCAACTTTTGGCTTTGGTGTTCAAGTGTAAAAAATTCGGTACCTACTTCTTTCATTACAAAATTTGTAATAAGTTACGTATAAAGCTTAAGAATTTAGGTACCTACTGAAATCCTTACCAAGAGCATAAGGAATTAGGTTTTCTTGTAAGCAACTATATATGTATGTTCATAATTTCTTACACTTAGTTGAGCTACTTTTGGCTTTGGTGTTCAAGTGTAAAGAATTCGGTACTTACTTATTTCATTACAAAAGTTGTAATAAGTTACATATAAAGCTTAAGAATTTAGGTACCTACTGAAATCCTTACCAAGAGTGTAAGGAATTAAGTTTTCTTGTAAGCAACTATGTATGTACATAAATTCTTACACTTAGTTGAGCTACTTTTGGTTTTGATGTTCAAGTGTAAAGAATTTGGTACCTACTTCTTTCATTACAAAAATTATAATAAATTACGTATAAAACTTAAAAATTTAGGTACCTACTAAAATCTTTACCAAGAATGTAAAAATTTATGTACAGACTTATAACCTAAAAAATTAATCAGCCTTAAATTAACCTCAATTTGAAGGTTTCACCCTAGAATCTCCCAACAACTTGATAAATGGGACACGTAACAGAAAATTGGCAGGTAGGCCCCAACGCCAAATAGCATGAACGGTGAAAAGCCAAAGCCCTACCCGCTGCTCTGCTTCATCATCATCATCTTATTTTCAGTTCTTGCGGAGGAAGAAGATAATCAAACAGCAGAAGCAAAACAAAAAACAAACAAATCATTACTTTATTCTATATTTTTTACTAGAACAAATTTCCGAACAAAAATGTTGGCTTGTAGCATCTCTCATCAAAATTTGGGGTTAGGATTTTACTCCACTAGAATCTTGCTGCTCTCTTCTTCTTTCATGGTTAAACTTCCCTCCACCTCCTCTGCCTCTGCCTTCGCGTTTGTCGGTAATATTATCCATATTCATCGATTCCATCCCCGATTTGTTTCTTCTTATAGTCTTCAGTCCAAGTCCGCCGGCGACATTCCTCGTCTCCCCGACTCCTTCAGGTTCTTTTTCCTCTCCCCTCAAGTACTTTTTAGCACTAAAATTTGTTATAATTTTCAGGTTCCCTTATGTTACTTATTCCAGCTGTTTGTTTGATTTCTTTTTAAAGGTTAAATCAATTAAATTAATTGGGTGTTTGGAATTGGACCAACTCATTTAGGAAAACAAGTTTAAAATTGAGCAATACGAGGTAGGTTGAGCGCAGGATTTAAATTGCGGTTAATCGCGGTCGTTAACATTACAGATGTCAGTGAATTTTCTTAATAATTATGTTATTGCGGACATTATAGTCGTGGGTATCGCAGTTTTGGTCAGTGCCCATATATATATATAGTCGTGGGTATCGCAGTTTTGGTCAGTGCCCATATATATAGCTTCCACTGTTGCGGTTGTGGACCGCTATTTAAATTCCTGGATTTGAGGGATCGTCAGCTGAGAATGAGCAATATGAACTTTCTAGTTAGGCAGCTAAATGATTTTATTTTGTGTAAAGCCAACAAGAAGATGATCATGAGAAGCATTCTGAAGTATTATCCGCAGTGGCAGGTTTCTTTTGTGGTCTACTACTTCACTTCTATTTTACCATAATATTTTTGTTTTCCGTGTTAGTGTGTTTATGTCATTTGTTGGCATAAATACATCAGGTGGGATCGTTGCGTTGGGAAAGTTCGATGCTCTTCATATTGGTCATAGAGAACTTGCAATTCAAGCATCAAAGGTTGGAACTCCATATCTTTTATCATTTGTAGGAATGGCTGAAGTCCTTGGTTGGGAGCCGAGGTAAGTTTATATAATATGCTATACTGTTTGTGTAATGCTTTTAAGCTTTTGGCTATTTTCACAGTTTCACTCGGTTCTAATGAAGCCAAGTATGGTTTTAAACAGGCCTCTCATAGTTGCGCGATGTGATCGCGGGCGTTTCTTTCCTCTTGGGCTCCATATTGTGGTAATGTGGCTCCCAAAGAATTCCAGATACAGTTTACGAGTGTTAGGCATCGTAGTCCGAAGCAGTTTGTGGAGAAGTTAGCAGGGGAGCTTGGAGTTTTCGGAGTTGTGGCAGGTATGCGGAAAGCTGTTTGCAACTCTTAGAACTCTCTTCTTTGTTTCAAAATTATCAAGTAAAAGGTTAATCCATATGATTTGAAATAGGTTGTTTCAATGGCTGATTGCAACAGGTGAAAACTATCGCTTTGGCAATAAAGCTGCTGGTGATGCTTCAGAATTGGTGAGATTATGCGATGAGTTTGGTATGGGTGCTTACATAATAAATTCTGTCATGGACAGGCACCAAGATGCCAGAGATATGAATCATTGTGATTTAAAAGAGACAGGACAAGTTTCGTCTACCATTGTTCGACATGCTGTAGCTGAAGGTGACATGAAATACGTGTTGGGGCTTCTAGGCCGCCCACATCGTTTGTTATTAATGATTGAAAACCAGGAAAACTTAACTAGCACTAGCAGTACACAAAGGGTGTCAGCTCCAAAATCTTCTTTGCTAAATCTACCACCAAAAGATAGTTTTTACGAGGACTGTGCTCTTTTAGTTGGAGAACATAAACCAGTAACATGTAGAGTATCTAGAGATGGATCGGGTAGAATTTTTTTATGATGATTATTCTCAAAATTCTCAGTTCTTGGGTATTGAATTTGGCGAAATGAGAGTTAATTGCATTTAGTTTATGTCATATTTTTAAATTCATTTCAGGAAAGTACATCATGGGTGAGAACTCATCCAGGTTTAAGAGCAGTTACCATACCTATATTCCCCACATGAGAGGGCTGTATTTCTTTACCAGTTAAATTATTGAATATAGGATTCATATCTCATTCTTTATGTTGGAAATGACTTGTGTTTTCCTCTCCCAGGAATTGCTCTCGTTTGATTCTATCGACTAGTTAGGTGGTGCAAAAATATTACTGAACGAGTTTGAGTTGGCTTGAAGGAGTTTCATCTATTGGCCCCTATGCAGTATTGGTGAGTGTGAATCTAAAATTTATGCACTTGTTTCATTTCAAAATGAATCTTCAGCATGCTTTCAGTTGATTGATGGTTTGTGTCCTGGTGCCTGCTTCTCTGAAATTGACTTGAATGTTACGAGCAATGAGACTGGAAGGAAGGAAAAGTGTGTACTTGGATGCTCGATGGTTTTTTTCAAGTTAAGTATGGAAAACCATATGTGCCATAGTGTTCTTCTGTTTTTAGAACTAGCCTTGTTTTCATTTGTTGCAACTTTTGGAAAGTTGGGGTTTAGATCCATGTTTTTCTAAAGGGATGATACATATTGCAGCGTTTGTTTTGGTGAGGCATTTTACAATAAGATAACTGATACATCATTACTTGATGAACGGATTAGATGACTAACAAGTAGGGTACATGTATCGATATATAATCGGTTTTTAAGTTTTTAGGCTCCATCGAGTCACTTCGGTTCGATACTTTTGAATTTGGTTGATTATGTTATTACTGAACATTGGAGTATTTGAAAGTTAATTTACAAGATGATTGATTCTTTTGAACAATCATGCATTCTCAGTTTGTTGTTCAATAATGTTGCATTTATTTGTTCATGTTACTTATAAAGAGCATCAAGCCATCTTTTGCAGTTTAAGAGTAAACGACTTCATAAAATCCTAGTATCTGGCATCGAGTACATGTGAACAATGCATATCCGATGTGTTCTTAATCAGCTCTACTGCTACTCTGGGTTGTAGTTAAAATACTTGAGAGTGAACTTTGTTCTATTGGGTTTGCTCTTGGGAAATTACTAGTATTTAGCTAGACATGCTCTCTTTACTCCCTAGCTGGGGTGGATTAGTCTATCTTGATCGAATTGATCGGTTTGACCAAATACCTCGAATTAGATGGTTCGGCATAATAAAGCGGAAAACATCTCAACCATCGATCGTCGCTAAAGTAAGTTTTAGTTTAAAGATCAACTCGACCAACGATTCTTGTCGAAATTGGTAAAACATGTCAACTTTGCTTCCCTGTATTATGCAATCTCTAGTTGAACCAGGAATTTTTCAGACACTTTAGATGGGTCAAAGCCTTTTAAAAGCAAGTGGGTTTCATGTCTTTACATTTGCCATCCATTAATTGACCGTGTTCATGCCGTTTCACATAATGTCTGGTGTTGATTCGAATCTTAATATTTATTATTTAAAATATAAAAATTATTTATTTAATAAAAAATATCACAACAAAAAGAATTCAAAACAGAATTAGGGTTAAGATTGACATTAAAGAAACGGTATGGCCTCCACGAGTCCTGCCTTCTGAACCGGGAACCTTGTCCCTTGTCTTTTCGTTTCAATAATTCAACGCTACAACATACGCTCAGACTAAAAATCAGATCATATTTAAATGTGATCTTGTAGGATAAAATACAAATACAATAATAAATAATATAAACACTTGGAATTATTATGATTTTTATTATTTAAGAAAAAAATAGTTTGAAATTTAATTTTTAGAGAGACAATTTCATATATTAGTCATAAGAGGCATAGATGAAATACAAAACTGACATTCAACATAAAATTGTGTTAAATTATGTGCCGCCTAATCGAATTTTGACAAAACTTTTAACTTACCTCCTGTAGAAGGATATCGGTAGTCGAAAAAACTATAGTTTCAAAAGTGAGTTCTGAAACAACATTCGACACATCCCCTTCCACTACTACTTCAACAACTAACGTAATCCCCGTAATAAAAACATGTGCTTCAATCAATTCACTGTCATACGAGGCAAAATGAGCATCTAAAAATAAATTATTATGACCTCTTACTATTCATATAGCTCTAGTAAAATATTATTTATTTGTATAACCATCAAAATTTATCTCATTTACCGATTAATTTGGATCCAACACTCTAGAGACATGTCGCGACTATTTTTAAAACCGAGTGTGAAAAATAGCCTGACGATTGGTTCTGTTTGAAAATTAGGGTTTTTGTCCATTTTAATTTATTTAATCTTGAAATTAGGGTTTTTCGTATTAAATCGAAATTTCCCTTTTTAATTCTTGAAAATCAATTTGGAGTCACCGGTCACTTTGGTAAACATGACACCATAAAACAACCAGATATTCTTTTTCTTGAAATTTGGGTTCGAGAGTCGATTACATGTGGGGAAAGATTAGCACCCCACAAACGCCCGTTATCGGCACCTTATTAATTTCACGTTGCATTTTGGCATTTCGAACAATAGTTTGAAATTAATTAAATCCTTAATGGTTAACTGAATTTTCATTCCGAATGGAAGTATCCTTTTGTAAGAAAATACATTTTTAGCGAATATAAGTTTTGAAACATCCAGTTACTTTAGGATACTTCAATTCACATTCAAAAATGTATCTAAACACAAAAGGTTTTTAATTCATGTCCAATTATTTTCTTGTCAATTTTAAGTTCAAACCTAATTAGGGCTCCAATTGATTGAATTAATTAAAGAATCTATGAATATTATCAAATTTAAGAGTTTATGTGATAACACCCAAATACTTGGACACTATCCATATTAAGCCCTAAATCAATAATATTCCTAATTATTTAATGACTCTAGCTATTTAAAAACAATCCTAATTTAATTTTAATTTTAATTTAATTATGTGTGATTACATGTTCTAAGTTCAAATAAAATATTAAATATTCTACTAAAAAGCCTCTTTGATTAACATCTCATTACAATGAGACACTAATCAACTCAAGACTTTAAAGTTTCCATTTAATAATTATTTATTTTCTACAATTATCTCACTTATTTAAATTAATTAATTTAAGAACCTATATTGAAAGGGCTCTAATTATTTGTATTAAGTGATTAAAATCCCCTAACAAATATACTATATGCTTGATATTTAAAAATGCAAACACTTAATAATTAAACAATTAATTAGAACTGAAATAAGGGCCAAATTGCATTAAATTGTAAAATGGAGAGCTTAATTACAAATATTTAAGGACCTAATTAAAACAAATACAAAAGAGGGGCCAAATCCACAAGGATTCAAAAAGAAGGGCGCGGATCCTATGCCCGACCCAGATAGAAACGCGCAGATCCTTTGTGACCCAGATCCAAAAGGATGTCGTTCCAACTCGGGTATAAAAGCACCCACACCGAGTTGGAATAGCCATTTGATCAACATTCATTCTCTCTCTTCCCTCAGACCGGGTCACCAAGGATCCGCGCGTTTCTATCCGGGTCGGGCATAGGATCCGCGCCCTTCTTTTTGCATCCTTGTGGATTTAGCCCTTTTTTGCATTTGTTTTAATTAGGTTCTTAAATGTTTGTTCTCCGTCTTATGTTCATCTCTATTCTTCATGTGTTCATCTATGTTCTTCGTCTTTTGATCCATAAAAACTCCTAAACATCTTCGATTATCTGTTTCTTAAGATCAAAACCTAAAAAAAAAACCCTATGAACTCATCCATTATTCTTCAACTTCCTCCACTTTGATCTTCCGCCACCCTCATATCTAAACCCGACTTGTTCGTCAGCCACCGGAGGCGACGCTTGTCGCCTACGGTCATCTTCTCCGACCAACCCCTAACCTTCAGCCACCACCTGGTTCATCTCCGGTCGCCATCCTCCGTCGTAAGGCGATTTTCGGCCACCATGCCGAAAACCTAAAACCCTCTAAAACCTCTAAAAATTTTCCATTTTCACCCTAAACCACCTAAATCTACCCGGTTCATTAGAACCACCCAACTTCCCCCTAAAACTACCCGGCCAGAACATTTTTCTATTATTTTCAACTCCCCCGAAAAACCTAATTCGTTCGATCTCCGGATCATTTCTCGACAACGACCAGATAAGTCTCAATCATTCCTCAAATTAGTTTTTTAACTTAGATCTAGGGTTTACATTTCTTAGATCCTATTTTGATTACTATTTTTTATATTTTTATGTACCTAGATCTAATTTTATTTTCTTTATAGGAAAATGAAAAGACGGGGAAGGATTTTACCTTTCGGTAGCAGCGGTGACGCTCCGATCTCCTTCTCTGGTGAGCTCTACAGTTTCTAGATGACCTCTGGTATTCTAGTAAGCCTTTCCAACTTCTTCTCTCTCCTCTTTAATTATTTCCTAATAATTGCGCAATAATGGCTGACTTTTTCTCTCTTCTAAGCTATTTATAGCCACTGACGTGGGTGACGTCAGCGCGGGTTGAATCCTCGTAAAATTAGTTTCGGTCGATGGGAACTCGCCACGTGGCAATTTTGGCGGGCTGAGAAAGCACATGCGTGCTAGTTTGGGCTTTGTTAGCCAATTTTAGGCAGAAAATAGGCTTAGACTTTAAATTTGTGTTTGTTTGGTTATAAGGCTAGTAAATAAATGAGCTTTAGGATTTTAGTTTGGGCCCAATGTATTGTAAAAGGATTTTCCTATGTAAAATGGACATTTATTATTTTATATGGACAATTAAGAGATTTTTGGACACTTGGACTGATTTTGGATTTATTACACTATTTATTTATTTTCGGTCTTATTTATAGAGATTATTTATATATATATATATATACCTAGAAAAAATACGGGTATTACAGCTGCCCCTCTTTGCTCATTGTTGTGGAACAAGAATAGGGCAAAGACTGAAAAGACGTAAATTTTGTTCGAACTTGTCAACTGTTGCTCTGAGCTGCAAGGTCTTATTCTCACAAATTTTCTTTCCTTATTCCCCTCTAAAAGCTTGAACAAGTTATTCTTATTTGGAACCTTCCAATCCTCCTATCAAGGGTAACCGTAGGGTCTGAACTAGCTCTTCTTATTAAGAATTCTATCTTCATTGGGCGAACTCTTCTCATTAGGAATTCTTTCTTCGCTGGGCGAACTCTTCTCATAAGGAATTCTATCTTCGCTGGGCAAACTCTTCACATTAGGAGTTCTTTCTTTGTTGGGCGTGAACTCTTCACATTAGGAGTTCTTTCTTCACTGGGCTAACTCTTATCATTAGGAATTCTATCTTCGTTGGGTGAGCTCTTCTCATTAGGAGCTCTATCTTCATTGGGAAAACTCTTCACATTAAAAGTTCTTCATTCTTTGCTTTGTGAGCTTTTCTTATTAGGAACTCTGTAATCTTTACTGACAAACTCTTCTTATTAAGAGCTCTATCTTTGTTGTGTGAACTCTTCCTATTAGGAGCTCTTCATTCTTTGTTGAGCGAACTCTTCACATTAGGAGCTCTGTCTTTACTGGGCGAACTCTTCACATTAGGAGCTCTGTCGTGAACTCTTCTCATTGGGTGTTCTTCATTCTTTTTGAATATTGATTCAACTCTCTACAAAGGTGTTGAACAAACGAACTCTTCTCATTAGGAACCCCTCGTTCTTCTTAAGAATGTTAATATGACCTGCAAAAGTTGAAACTATCATTAATGTTTTAGTATTAATCATAAGGAAAAATATATGAAAAAAACTTTGAACACTCCTCCAACAAGTGACGCTGGAACTTTTTGCCTCATTTGAATCTTGAACAAGCTCTTCTTATTATGAACTTGACAATCTTTCTGCATAAGCTATCTGTCAAGTCTGAACCGGTTCTTCTTACTATGAACATCATTCATTCTTCTTAGAAGTGTTGGACCATCTCTAAACAACCAAAGCTTGAAGTTGTTCTTCTAATTACGAATTCTCTAATCTTCTGCTAAAACATAGTGTCCGAATCTGTTCTTCTTTTTATGAATTTTTTCTCTTCTAAAGTCTGGTATTGCTTCTTGAAATTATTTATTTTTGAGGTTTGAAGTTGTTCTTATTATGAAATTCTTCATTCCTCACTCTTTTGTTGGTCTATCTCTCTCAGTGAGTTCTTCTTATTAGAAACCCTGAATTCTTTATTGCAAACACAAATTCACCTCTCTTCTAGGGAACATCTGAACTTGAAGCACAAAGATTTTTAGTATCGTTATTTTTCTTCCTAAAATATCCCGATCTTGCAATCTAAAACTCATATAGAATCCCATCTCTTTTTTTCTCTCTGTAGATCAATTTTGTATTTGGAATGTATGCGACTGATGAAATTCATTTTTAAAGTCTGTCTCTGTGAAAGAAAGATTTGTTGAAATCTGCCTCTACAAACGGAATAACTTGAAATCCGCCTATGTAAGTGGAATGTTTGAAGAAATCTACCTTTACAAACAAAATATCTTGAAATCTACCTCTGTAAAAGGAACGTCTTAAGATCTACCTCTATAAACAAAATATCTTAAAATCTGGCTCTATAAACGGAATGTCTTGAGATCCCCCTCTGTAAACGGAATGCCTTGAAGAAATATGCCTTTGTAAACGGAATGTCTATAGATATCTTTGCGATTCTTTTAAATTTCACTTGAATTGGCTTTGATCTTTGCTGCTTCTTCATTAAGCTTTCTACTTATGTTGCAATAGTACCTCATCTCTTTAGATTATTCTTATCAAATCTTGATTTGCTTGATCTTCTTGAGTTTGGTCTGAAACTCTGCCCCGGTAAAATTTGCCTAAAATCTTGTTGTTGAACTCTTATTCCTCTTGAGCAAATCTTGAATTTTTCAATAATCAAATTCTTTTTAGACTTTGTAGTCTTCCTTTTTTATTATGATCTGCGCTTTTATGCACAATGATGCCCCACTAATCTCCTGGTTTATGGCTCCAATAGGTAAAATTTGCCCCTCTTTCATCATCTAGGACGAGCAAATGCCTCAGGTCCCTAAACTTTCTTCAAATTCTTGAACTTTTATCAAGTCCATTATTTGATTCCAAAGAACAACCAAAACTCTTTGGTAGAAGCTTGCTTTAAGTTCCTGAATTATACGCATACTTGTCTCTCTCTTTTTTCTTGAAAAACATGTGACTGGGTCTATTCCTCCAATTTTGAAGTTGTAAGTTGCGATCTTTTCTTATTTCTTGTTGACTCTGCTAATTTCTACTAAAATATGCAAAAATTTTGATTGTATGAGTTAGCATGCTCCTATCTTATGGATGCCTAACTATGTATGATGCATGAATAATGTCAATTGAGGACCACTTGGGTAAGCTTTCTTCTTCATGGAGGCTCAAAATTTCTTTGCTCCATTTTTCAAACACTCATTTTGCTGACAAGGTAACCCATCTCACACTCAGGTTCAATCTCAGGATCTCTGCATTTTTTGCTCTAAAGCGTCTTTTTAGGTTTTCACTTTAGATTACTTTTCTCAAAGTGGCCTTTCGAGTTTTCACTTTGATTTTTCTTTTCTTTTTTCTCAAGGTGTCTTTTCGGATTTTCACCTCAGTTTTTTTCTTTTTCTTTTTTCCAAATACGCCCTTTCAAGTTTTCACCTCGGTTTTCCTTTCTTTTTCCTCTTTTTTTCTTTTTCTTTTTCTTTTTCTCTTTTTCCCTTTCTTTTCTTTGTCCAGGCCGTCCACGTCACTAGAGAAGTGGACCTTGATAGGTCAACAACTATTCATGTTTACATAGCATTGAAACCACCTGAAAAACTTGATAAAAAGGTCCGAAACAAGCCCACTCTCAAATAGCATTAAAGTTTTTCCAAGTCCAAAAGCCTCTTCAAAATAATGATCAAATTTTTTTCTCAATAAAAGAACATGGAGCTACGAATATTTTTATTCAATCTGGGAGGTTGAAGGATGGAAAAGGCTCTAGGTGTAGTAATACCACCACGGTTCGACAATATCTCGAAATCATCTTCATAAACTGTCCCAACTAAGATACTACAAGATAAGCGTAGCAAATAGAAGCAACGACAGAGACAACAATGTCGCTTTTTTGATACACATAAAACAGAGAATGGACAAGTTCCTATAAGACATTTGCCGAAAAGCCATCATAATCCAAGAGTATATGATAATGTGTGGGCTTTGTAGATCTAATCATACCAGCATGAGCACATAGATAAAAATCATTATTCTTCGGGTGGCAGACTTTATTATCAATATCAGTTCTAGGTTGCACATTGTATGGAGACCCATTTCTGTGTACTTGTTGGCTTGGGATTCAACACTATCTTCACTTTATACTTTCTTCTTTACTATCCATGAGTTATGGTTCCCAAAAGAGACCATCACCTTTGGAACAGAACACATTCTTCTATAATGTTCTTTCTAGTATTGCCCTGCTCTTGAATTCAACTGTCATCTTTGCTCACATTCACATTCACAAGGTTCTCTTATCTTGCAATGCCCAGAAGATGATTCATATTCTCTATTTGCCCCAAAATTTGTTGTGTCATTTACTTGCGGCTTTGGTTAGATATTTTTGACATTCAGAGTTGTGTCTCTTTTTCTCGTCATACTTTTCATCATTAACCAAGTATCGAGGTCACCTTCTATTCTGCCTACAATTAAAGGATTAGTACATCATAATAATACCCATGAAATCCTTTGTTTTTCTTGTATCTAATTGATTTTATATGCAAGATGCTTGTTAAAACAATAAGTGAAAGGTTCGAAATATTATTTTAATAAATTTGAGAAGATGAAACAATTTGATAAGTCATGGCAAACATGAGAAAACAAAACCAAAATTAGGCCATTGAATACCAAATGCAATAGAGCCCTTGAACCAAACTGGCAGAGATCAACTCAAATGTGACCCATTCCAAATTATCAGACTTTCGAGAGAAACGTTTCCCTTATGCCTAATTCTTTCCCATTTAGGTGGCTCTATTTGCCTCACTGACCCAATCCTTCTCTCTTTTATGATCTTAATCAGACACTAGAAGTTTGGAGATCCATGAAGAAAGGTTAACCTTGTTAAGCGGGATGTATTTTGAAGACAAACTTCTATTACTCTAATACTCGTATATGATCAAAATAGTCTTTTGCAGCTTGTAATGGGGATAAGGCTCACGGCTATGAAAAAAAAGGATATATAGGCTCAAAATAGTGTTTAAGGGTGATAAGATCAAGGGTCATTACTTTCCAAGTGAAATTATATTTACTCACTCTTTGATCTGAATATGCTCGGATGAAATACTCTTTTCTTCTTTTTATTTTCTTTCTCTTTTGGATAGCTCTAGACTGCCTATTACTGGGTTTTCACCCTAAAGTTCATTTCCCTTCCTCGAGTACAAGGATAATCAATCCTCATCGACTCCTTCAGATAAAGATCCATTGGAATGGAAGATCTCACATATGTCCAATGTTTTCCTTGTACTTTTTCGACTTAGTGTTTTCTCTTTCAATTATTTCAACTTTCATGTCAACAATTTTCAACTCGATTCAGTTGACTTTTTGAACACAAACTTTCCACTTTTTCTTTTTCTTCTTTTCTTTTTCCTTTCTTTTTTCTCTTTCTTTCTTTTTCTTCATTTTTTCTTTTCTTTTTTTCGATTTCGAATACTTGTCTTTACTCAAAACATCCACTTTTTGTTTCTTGCCCCAAATTCATAAGGAATCATTATCATAGCATGATCAACACCACACATTTTCACTTACAAACAAATTCATATCCTCTTTGCCCCTAGTGTGATGGTGATCCTTGGTTTGGGTTGATAGAAATAAACTATCAGGCTCAAAATGGGACAACAAATGATATTTTCCTTATTTTATTTCTTTGTGAAGAGAGATGAAGGAATGCCAAATGTCCTCCCATATACGGATATCTTTGAAGAAAAATGGTTTTCAGGTGGCAGATGTTTTGGGTTATCACTTCATTCAAAGACCTTAGTCAAAATGCCTGAGAGGAAAATTCACTCAGAGTTTGTATTTGGGATCTTCCCGTGATTTCTGAACACTCGTTAATGTCTTCCTATTGGCCTAAATAACTTAGAAGAGGGTCACATTTCGAAATTGATCTTTGAATTTGATTCTTGGTCACTCTTGCAGTGAATATTCAAGGACCTGACAATTATGAAGATATATACATATATGCATGGGAGAACAAAAACTAACCCATGACAAAGAATAAATTAAATATTAAAAGAATCAAAGAATGTAAAATGTTTGTTTTTTGGGAAAAATTTATGTAGGAAACAAGCATCTAATACAAATAAACCGATTAACCACCCTTACAAAAGAACCTCAATGCTCGCGGGCAAAAGCAATTGGGATGGCTCAGGGTACTACTCTGTAACAGTCTTAAAACTGCAGACAAATCTCATGTGGTCTTACTGTCAATCTTTATTCAAGGAAAGCTACAGTGAATTTCAGCCTCGAATATTCATCATTTTTCTTGCCTGCACAAAGACATGCCCCTTCTTGCTTATGTTCTGATGTCCTCATAGAATCTTAAAGTAATACCATTTTGCCTATGAGTTTCCTTGTTTCTTCAATCAGTTGTCTGCTCTTTCCCATAGAATATTCAATCATTTGCATGTGGAAATTGACAGCTTCTTTTGGTTAATGCCTAAATGAACTATGTTTTCTTGCTCTTGGTTGAATGTGTTCAGGCTTTTAGTGGCCATGTCTGTTCAAGGTTTCTTCATTGTTAGCTGCTGATTCTCGATCAATTTCACCTTTCCCTTCCTTTTTTTCTTTTTTTGACGCATTTTGGCACTTGACTTTCAGGCATTCCAATCATATTGGCTCCAATCAAGTGAATATCTCTTGGGTTACAGATCTTAATGGACTGGCCATCAGTGTCGACCTCCAAAATCACCTAATTCAAAAATTTTTGGAGTTGTCGCTTAAAAGTATAACAGTCCTCAATGTCATGATCATAAACTTCATGATGATATTCACAATGATTCTCGATGTTGTAACAACTTGGATGATGAAGCTTTGAAAGTTTCAAATGATACGATGAAGCTTCGAGCAATTTGAAGTACAGCTCACGGTAAGAGACATGAATGAGGTTCGATTTAGTCTTTGATTTTCCACTGACAAAAGTATCTAACTTTGAGGTATTCTTCAATAAAGGAAACTTTGAGGAGGTAGATTTCCAAACATTACTCCGATTCTGGTAAACCCCAAACTCTAGCAGATTACCCCTAAAGTCCTACTGTAAATTTTGCCCTTTTTTATCTTGATTCTTCTAGCAAATGCTGGTCTTTTGTGGAATTGGGGTTCTCCATTCTCCAAACATAAATGTCCATTTCTGATGAGACCGCTGACTATATGTTTCAAAAATATACAATCTTCTACAAAGTGACTGAAATCTCCACAATAATAACCACAAGCATTTCTTATGCCATAGAAAGACTTATAAAACTTCAGTGGAACCGTCGTCAACAAATGGTTTTGTACAACGTATGGCAACAGATCTGAATATAGTATTATGATAGGAATAATTGTCTCTCTTTTCCTGCTAAACTATTCACCCTCTTTGTCTTTTGTTTCTGTACTTTATGCCCCTCTTTTCTTTGACGAAGGTAATTCCATTGTGAGAAGATTTTTGGCATCAATTGAATCTTTAGCTTTCATCCCTTCAGAGAAACATTCTGGAAACATATGCGGTTCTGTAACTCTATTGGAATCATTTTTTTCTTTATCAGTCTCATAACTCTTAGACAATACATGTCTGGAGCAAACATCAAAATTTTGGCTTTTACTTGGACCTCTTGTATTTGTGTGCTTGATAACATCCAGTTTAGCTCTATCAAATCTTGTCAGCGCACCAGGGCTAGGAACATTATCTCCAAAATTTATTTCCAAATTCTCTGAATCATTGACTGATACTTTGACTGTGCTACTCTGAACCTTTTTCAGAACTGATCCTTCAAGTTAAACCCTTTTGTGAGATAAGTCTTCATCTTGATCACCAATGTTAGTATTTCTATCTGGAACTTCTTCCTTCTCGACCTTCATGATTCCAAGCATTGTGGTAGCTCGAGTTACCACTTCATTCTAAGACTGATCAATCATTTGCTCCATGCTACCCAAGTGATCCTCAACAACTTCCTGAGATTGCCTCACCCTAACAAGCCTATTGCCCACGTTTCTCAAAATATTGGTTTTCGGCTTTCACATTATTATCTGAAAAATAATGCAATATTATTTAAACAAAATACAATGTTATTTAGAAGTGATGATTTTATTTAAAAAATATGATAATTTTTCTAAAATACAATATTTAAACAATGTAGTGTATGAATGCACGAGGTATCGATTTTCAATGACTAGTCTTTAGAACAACATTCATCAGCCAAAAGGTCGAATACAAGAAATAGACAATTTGATTACAGAAAGCATCTAGCCCTTGTCCCTAGGTTTTTCACTTCGTTCAGCCTCTGGGTTAGCCCTTGTCCTAGCTTATTGTTGATGTCAAGGTACTATTACAGGTTCATGACAAAATCTGTGCGTACTAAACGATTCTCTGCACTTGGTTTCTAAAAATTTATTCTTTCATACTTATGCCTCTAGATAATCTGGATGGCCGCCTCAAATTTTGCCTTTTAGTTTCATGCCCTCCATTTCTAGTGCCCCGTCGAAACTTGTAAGCTGACCTTTCAAATCTTGTGCAACACTTTCCAATTATGCCATCCTCATTTCCAGCTCTTACTTTTCTTGTTCAATATCAGCTTTTCTATCATTATTGTACTTTTTTGATAATTTTCTCAACTTGTAAAATTCGAAGTGACAATTTTGAGTTGATAGCTTGATTATTCTTTAATTTCTGTTTGGTCCAACTGTATAAATCTTTAGCCCTTGAATCTTCTTCCTCGATGCCCTTTAAATGTCTTCTTGTAACTGCTTGCATTTTGACATATGACTCCCCTGAATACTATCCTTTTCTTGAACTGAGTCTTCTCTGACCGAGTCCACACCGTCGTATTAGCTTCTCCTTGTTTATCAGACCCATTACCCATTATGAATACTTCCTACCTTGACTGACCCTCAAATCAATACCTCTGAGTATGCAAAATGATGCCAATTGTATAAAAAAGAAGACAAGAAAAAAAAACAAAAAAATAGTGTCAGTATGGTAAAATAATATTGAAGGCAAGAATTTAAATTGATATAATAAAGTAGTTTATCGAGTAGGGAAAATAACCAGAAAAAATGTATTTAAACCGACATCACCTGTTCTAGGTCCCTGTCTGGCTCTAGCGGGGTGGATTTCTAGATAATAGAATGCGGGGTTTGTTTTGGACTTTGAGTTCCCGAACTGTCTGCTGCGACAATAAGATATTTATTCGGTAGTATAAGTCCCTTACAACGGAGGCGTAAACCTCACGGTGCGTAAGGTTAGTATACCGAAAGAACACAAAATTCTAAACTCGGAAGTGGAGAGCCTCACGTCGGATCATGTCTTTCTCCCACTTAAGTGTGCAGAGCCTGGGTAGAGGGCTATGTATGAATGGTAGATATATCATACACAAAAGCTACCTCCATTCTTCATGAAAATTCATCCAACAATTCTTAGGAAAAAAGTTCAAATTTTTGTTCAAAATGCCACGTGAAATTAATTAGGCCCGACTCTCAATTTTTATCCCAGTGGAGTCGCCAAGCTGTTGCGACCATTTTTAAAATCAAGTGTGGAAAATAGCCTGACGATTGGTTCTTTTTGAAAATTAGGGTTTTTCCTATTTTAATTTATTTAATCTTGAAATTAGGGTTTTTCGTATTAAATTGAAAATTTCTTTTTTATCTTGAAAATCAATTTGGAGTCGCCACTGATCACTTTGGTAGACCGGACACCATAAAAACAACCAGAGATTCTTTTTCTTGAAATTTCGGTTCGGGAGTCGGTTACGTGTGGAGAAAGATTAGCACCCACAAACGCCCGTTATCGGTACCTTATTAATTTCGCGTGGCATTTTGGCATTTCGAACAATAGTCTGAAATTAATTAAATGCTTAATCATTAACTGAATTTTTATTTCGAATGAAAGTATCTTTTTGTAAGAAAATACATTTTTAGCGAATATAAGTTTTGAAACATCCAATTACTTTAGGATACTTCAATTTCACATTCAAATATGTATCTCAACACAAAAGGTTTTTAATGCATGTCCAATTATTTTCTTGTCAATTTTAAGTTCAAACCTAATTAGGGCTCCAATTGATTGAATTAATTAAAGAATCTATGAATATTATCGAATTTAAGGGTTTATGTGATAACACCCAAATACTTGGGCACTATCAATATTAAACCCTAAATCAATAATATTCTTAATTATTTTATGACTCTAACTATTTAAACCAATCCTAATTTAATTTTAATTTAATTAACTATGTGTGATTACATGTTCTAAGTTCAAATGAAATATTAAATGTTCTACTAAAAGCCTCATTGATTAACATCTCATTACAATGAAACACTAATCAACTCAAGACTTTAGAGTTTTCATTTAATAATCATTTATTTTCTACAATTATCTCACTTATTTAAATTAATTAATTTAAGAACCTATATTGAAAGGGCTCTAATTATTTGTATTAAGTGATTAAAATCCCCTAACAAATATACTATATGCTTGATATTTAAATATGCAAACATTCAATAATTAAACAATTAATTAGAACTCAAATAAGGGCCAAATTGCATTAAATTGTAAAATGGAAAGCTTAATTACAAACATTTAAGGACCTAATTAAAATAAATGCAAAATAGGGGCCAAATCCACAAGGATACAGAAAGAAGGGCGCATATCCTATGCCCGACCCGGATAGAAATGCGCGGATCCTTGGTAATCAGGATCCAAAACGCTGTCGTTCCAACTCAAGTATAAAAGCACCCACACCAAGTTGGAAAGGCCATTTGATCAACCTTCCTTCTCTCTCTTCCCTCAGTCCTCTCTCTAAATCCTCTTTACCCAAACACAAAAAACCCCAAAATTCAACCCAATTTTCGATCAAACGCCCATGTTCATCATGTGTTCATCTCTGTTCTTCATCTTTTTCTTCTTTTGATCCATAAAAACACCTAAACATCTTCGATTATTTGTTTCTTAAGATCAAAACCTAAAAAAACCTATGAACTCATCCATTATTCTTCAACGTCCCTCACTTTGATCTTCTGCCACCCTCTGGCTATTGGAGGCGACGCCAGCCACCACCGACCGTCATCTTCTCCGACCAACCCCTAACCTTCGGCCACCACTTGGTTCATCTCCAGCCATCGTCCGCCGCTGTAAGACGATTTTCGGCCGCCATGTCGAAACCTAAAACCCCCTGAAACCTCCAAAAATTGCCGATTTTCGCCCTAAACCACCTAAATCTACCCGGTTCATTAGAACCACCCAACTTCCCCCTAAATCTACCCGGCCATAATCTTTTTCTATTATTTTCAACTCCACTGAAAAACCTAATCCGTCTGATCTCCGGATCATTCCTCGACAATGACTAGATAAGTCCCAATCCTTCCTCAAATTCGTTTTTAACTTAGGTGTAGGGTTTACATTTTTTAGATCCTATTTTGATTATTGTTTTTTTTTATTTATATTTTTGTGTACCTAGATCTGATTTTATTTTCTTTCCAGGAAAATGAAAAGACGGGCAAAGATTTTACCTTTCGCGATAAAAGTTTGGCAGCCTATCACGAGTTCAAGAACTCATGTTTTTCGAGTCTTGTGCCCTTGTCCATTGATCCTTCAATGACATGTTGGACTCCACCTGTCCCCCGGGTATGTCAAGGTTAATTGTGATGCCTTCTTTGATTTTGTCTCGGGCTCTACTGTTACTGCCGTAACAATTCGCAATGACTTGGGCCGAATAATTAATTAAACAAACTTTAACAATTTACTTTTCTTTTAATCGTTATTAACCCTAATATAAAATTTGAGTTGGATTAATATACTCTATTAACAGCACAGATATTAATTTAAGATATAAAAGAAATTTACTTTTTACGGTGAGAGGCGGCGCATTATTTCCGTCACGCCCAAATCTTCATCTTAGGTTCTGATAAGTACACACCAACCGATCCCAAATCGCTTTACCATCTTCAATCTTCAGGTGACTTTTTTTTTCCTTTTTCATTATCTCTCCTTTTGGTTTTTTTTTCCATTGCCTGCATTTCGCCTCCGGCGTTTGATTTCGATCATCGTAAACCATTTATCCATCCGGTTTTCCAATCGAGTTCTGCAAATTCGTTTGCGAATTTGAAAAACGCTTTGATATTTTCTTTAAAAAAAATCATTTGATAATGAATGGCGAACGACGGTTATCGTGTTCTTGGTTGGTTACCGAGTTCAACCTTCCGAGTCGCGGTCGCGTTGACTCGCAGCCGACTACCCGTCACGTCTGTCGTTTTGCCGGTTTTAACTTTTACGGGTCTTTTCTTTCTTGTAAGTTGACTTTGCTACATTACCCCTAACCTAACGTTTCATTCCCCTTCTACCCTTCCTAGAAAAAGGGACAAATAAATTCAGAGAAACCCTTTCTTGTTCTTTAGCATGGCAAAATGGTCATTTGATAAAACATTTTATATGATTTTGTTTTTAACATAATTTCGGATCATTTTATATTCGTAATTAGAGGTCGATCAAGGTGAATTTAAAAAGTTTTAGTTTTGATAATCATATATCATATACGTATGTATTTTATTTTTTTAAATCAAATCAAATCAAATTAAATTAAATTTATAATTAAAGCCAAATTGAATGATAATTTTTTTAAATTAAATCGAGTTAAAAATTTTAATTTCTTTGGAGCGAATTTTATTATTCGTAATTACTCCATCCAGTTGGATAAAGGATTTCAATCGGTTGTTGGACTCCTACGTCATAGCTATCAATCTATCCCTATCAAGCAGGGCTAGAAAAAGAACACGTTTCATTCAATTATTAATATATTATAAGCATGCAAATGCTGCAAAACACCTTAAGCACGCGCTTTTTTATTTTAATTTACAACGTTTAATTTGTTTCCTTTCTAGTTTAATCTAATAATTTAATCACTTTTCATAATCTGTGGCTATCTTTTGTTGAATCAAATTTCTTTTCTTGCAGTAGGGCCACAAAGCAAAAGCAAAGGTTCTTGGTCGGTGTTTGATAATTGGTCGGGCAGTCAATTTTCTTTGACAGCCCGATTCTTTGTCAAACTATCTTCATTTTACAAGGTAAGAAGATATAGATAGGAATATACAGCTATAAACCATTGAATATGCCATTGACTTTGCCTGCCACCATTGGCTTTTGCTTATTTTCTTGGCAATTGGCATATATTCATCGCTTGTTTCTTTGCGTTTTCTGTTTCTGTATTTGATTTAATCCCTTGGGTCATAACTGGGTTATCTTGATTCTGCGCAGGTGGTTCTTGTTTTTAACCTTTTGCTTTTGTGTTTAGGCTTTCTGGGTGTTTGAGTATTGACCAAGTTGAGCTTTTTTTTTTTTTTAGTTTTGGATTGTGTTTGTTAATGTTTGTTTAAGGATTGTTTCATATCGGTACGGTAGTTTCTATTCTGGGTTTTTAATATGGGTTCCTTGTCTGGATTCATTCAACGTCCTCTAGTCGCTGCCGCCGCTGTGGCCGTGGCTTCGGTCTCTGCCGATTTCACAGTTAAACTCCCATTTCCTTCATCGGATACTTGTTCAACCTCAGAGCAAATTGACACTCCCATATCTTATTCCTTACCTCATATATTATCATCTTGCAAGCTTGCAAGCTTCTCTTTTGTTAATAGAATCCGAGTGCCTCTCCCTAGTGTTAACGGTCTGGTTCCGAATTCGTGCCGGGATTTTGTTCCCAATGCCCATTGTTCTTCAATTGCATCGTTTCTGCTGCTGGTAAATTTGTATCAGTCAGCTGAGTTGTCTAAGGCATCCAATCCTGTTGCATTTAAACACAGTATCCCTACTTCAGCCCCTGATGTTTTATACAGATGGCATTTGCCAGAGCCATCTGCCATTGATGTTTCTGGTAATTCTGATTGTTCATCAGCACAATCTCGCACGGTTGTTGTGTTGTTAGGCTGGTTAGGATCGAAGCAGAAACATCTCAAGAGATATGCAGAGTGGTATACCTCTAGAGGCTACCATGTCATTACCTTCACCTTCCCTATGACTAACATTATCAGTTACCAAGCTGGCGGAAAAGCCGAGCAGAACGTTGACATGCTTGTTGATCACTTGGCTGATTGGTTGGAAGAGGAGTATGGGAAAAACCTAGTTTTTCACACTTTTAGCAATACCGGATGGTTAACGTGAGTTTACACTCTTTTTAGTACACACTTGCAAGCAAGATAACTGCAAGTTTACTTTTATGCGTGTTCTTCTGTTTATGCTAATCATCTGAAACGATTTGGGGTTTGAATTGGGTTAGATACGGAGTTATTCTTGAGAAGTTTCAGAAGCAAGACCCTTCTTTAGTGGGGAGGATAAGAGGTTGCGTTGTGGATTCTGCCCCTGTTGCAGCTCCGGACCCTCAGGTAATTGATGCTTGAAGACGTTTCACATATGTAATTAAGTGCAAAATTGTATGGATACGACCCTCATTGTGCATCTTGAAAAATAAGTTATGATCGTTGACCAAGTAAATGCATATTGTACATTAATCATTATCCTTAAAGCATCTTTGTTGGTGATGGTCAAGTATTGTAATACGTTAGATTTTTGGCTTATGTAATAAAGTTACATTGCTAGTGCTGGTCTCTGTCTCGGTCAGAATTCTTTATACTAGCATTTGTTTGAGTATTGTAGTTTCTATGTTTGTTCATCTTTCTGAGAGTTCATATTCCTTTTGCTTTACTTTAGGAGTCTGCGTTTTAGTACACTTGAAATGCTTATTAATTTTAGCTTTTCGAATGTTCAGGTCTGGGCTTCAGGTTTCTCAGCCGCTTTTCTGAAGAAACACAGTGTTGCAACTAAAGGATTTCCAGTATCAAGTGAATTGGATACAGGAGTCAGTGAAAAAGAAGTCTCGGTACTGAAGCCTGCATTAACCGAAGCTGCTTTGCTGGTTGTCCTGGAGAAGTGTTTTGAGGTGGTTTTGAATATTCCTGAAGTTAACAGGTAATAATCCCCTCGAAATCGGTTGCAAACAATGAAATGTTTCACCATTTCTAATTGCAGAACTGATGTTCTGGGAAGAAATAAGCCTTCTGTATGCTTACAATCCTAACCAGAAGTCATTGTTAATTAACATCACAACTGTCTCGTACCATTTTGCAGGAGGCTTTCCAACGTATTAGGCACGTTGTCGTCCAGACAACCTACATGTCCACAGTTGTACATCTATAGCTCTGCGGATCAAGTCATCCCTGCCAATTATGTGGAATCATTTATCGAGAAGCAGAAGCGATCTGGGCACGAGGTCCGGGCATGCAACTTCGTCTCCACACCGCATGTGGATCACTTTAGAAATGACCCAAAACTGTATACAAGTCAGCTCAGCCGGTTTTTGGAGGACTGTGTGCATACTTGTTGCAAAGATTCTCAAGTACCATTGAAGCACCGACTATAACCATATCCATACACAGGTTTTTGAATCATTTAGGAGTAATAAATCAATTTTTGCACATGAACTTGCATGACAAATTCATTCATAAAATTCTCCTGCTCAATACTGAACATAGTTTTCTTCTTTTGCCTTTGGAAAGAATTTCCAATGTATAGACTAGATGGACAGGACTACCTTGTATTCTAGCAAATCTTTTATAATATTCCGATTCGAATAAATTACTTTGAAACTGAATCTGTTTATTATCTGCAGTGGTGCGATTCAAATACGAAAATCTCTATTTGATCACAAAAGATGCCTCATGTCACTAAGAAAATGATTTAAACACAAACATAAGTCAACAAGGCAATCTATTCCTAGAAAATGCGAAAAATATACCTTCATCTATGAAGTGCAAGACCAGTTATCGAAGGACAATCCTCCGATTGAACGAGAAAACACTTAGAACAATGCTAAAGATACGATGAAAACCGAGTAGGACGTTTTCAACAAGCAAAAAATGTTGAAAAAGCATATTCGAATACCATTCCTGAGATAATGTATTAACCGAGTCTAATGCAAATAAAAGAAAGGGTGCCAAAATGGTGTTCTAACCATAAATCTGCCATACCAAAGTTTCCCTATAAAAATACATTTAAATTCTCGCCCTATGGCCTTATTAAGATTTAAGTAAATGACATACATAATTTGTGCTTGCAATTAAGCATATCAGCACAAGCAAATAGTCTTCTTTCCTTTGTACATCTTGTAACTAACATCATCACATTACCTATGAGCAGTTGTATGTGGCATCGGGTACGTCACCGGAGCACCCGGAACGACTGTTCCAGGTAAAGTCGCTCTGAATCCATAAGCCACGTGTCGGGGCAGGAAGGTTCACGGGCATGCCAGCTGCTGAGACGAGAGGACCCCCAATTGGTTGCCCTATAGTTGGCACACCGATACCAGGTGGTGCAGCCAGATATCCGGGAGGCTGTTTGGTTGGTTTTCCGACAGAACCTGCGGCTGCAGTGCCATTTGATTGACCAGTGATAGGACCTTGGGGTGCTGAAATGTCTCCATTGCCAACACTGGTAATATCATGGATGCTAGATCGCCTCCGATCTTTGTTCATCGAGTTCAATCTAATGAAGTATTTTTGTGCGTGACTTGCAACTTGTGTAGGCGTTCTAGTGACCACAAAGTTCCGGGATATGCTTCGCCAGTCACCTTTCCCGTATTTATCCAAGCCGAGAAGAAATAACCTGATTTTCAAATTAAAAATCAAATAAAACACACCATTAAAATCATAATATAGAAGATCATTCTCATCATGCATGCCTTACTAAATCCACTACAAGGAGCACCTAACTAAAATCGACCTATGTACTTTTTCACATCCTTCAGGAAAGCTTGCTGTTACTGATAATTGATTGAAGCATATTAAAGCATTAGAACCTACCACTTCCTATCTGATTCTTTCGAATAATTTCTCAGTGTATATCTGTTGAAACTTTATCATGGGCTCTAGCGAATCATTTTAACAATCTCAGAAAACAGAGTCCATGAGCGTATCACTAGCACGAGTACCCATAGTAATTCAAAATCTACAATATTATCATGGGCTTGTGAAGACTTCAACATACCATCACAAGCAGTCCATATGCTAAGATTAGCTCATGTCAGACAGGGTTAAATGGTTAATCAGTGGATAAAGGGCACAAGTGTCATACAAGTAACATTTGAAGACACGAGTTTTCCTGAAAAAATGAAAATGAACAACCACAAGCAAATCACTCTACCACGCGGTAACATTGAAATTCCATATTCCCTTTGGTTATTTCACACCATTTCCAGATATATTGTTCATTTATTGGCCTTTCACACACATCGACGACTACAAAACCACGTAGAGCATCCTAGTTCCTAACAACTAAAAAGAATCAAGGATTCTAAATATGAACATGTTATGTGATTCCAAGGCAATCAAAACATACGACAAAAGGGCACACATGTCATACAAGTAACGTCTAAAGATAGTAATTATTCTTTTAGGACACGGGTTTTCCGGAAAAGAGAGAACGAACAAATGCCAAAAAGACCTATATCCCATGTGTAACGTTAAAATTCCATGTTCTCTTCAGTTATTTCACATCATTTCTGGATATATTATTGATTTAGTGGCCTTTCACACAACATCAACGACTTCAAACAAGGGTTATAAATAAGAAAGGTTAGGAAATACCAAGGCTATCAAAACATACAACTAAGGGCACACATGCCATACAAATGACGTTTAACTAAGTGATTACTATCATTAGGGCACGAATTTTCCGCAAAAGTGGAAACGGACCACCACCAGGAAGCTCTCTCTCCCACGTGGTAACATCGAAATTCCATGTTCTCTATGGTTGTTTCACATCATTCCTGGTTATATTATTCATTTGTTGGCCTTTCACACACACTAACAACTTCAAAGTCACGTAGAGCTTCCTAACAACTAATAAAAAGCAAGGACTCTAGATGCGGACAGATTAGGCGATTCCAAGGCAATCAAAACATAATAAGTGCACCGAACCAGCATATATGAAGCATAAGAACAGTATGTATTGAAGTTCTACGAGGAAAAATAAAACTTAGTCAAGATTCTTCTAAAGGTGCATAATCAATCTAAAATGAAAACAGAATTAAACCACAAAAAAAGTAATTCACCTGTGTTCATCCTCTGTCCAAGCAATCCCCTTGCGGCGTTCTTGATCCGACTTTGAATTCTTACTCCCATGATTTGACTCACTGTTAAAATTCCCTAATTGGCTGGTTCCCTTCTTACTGGCTCCTTCGTCACCAGCATGGCCTGCTGAACTCTCGGAAGAATTATATGGCGGCAGAGGCACACAACCTGATTCGATCGCGTTAATATCATCCTCTAGAAGCTTATAGTGTTCTTTAATCTCTTCCAAAGTTTTTCCAGGTACATCGGCTGCAATTTTTTCCCACCGATCCGAAGAGTCCTCAGGATAAGTTGCAAAGGCATTCTCAAATGCCTTGTCTTGCTCCCTAGTCCACTCAGAGTCGCTACCGGCTTCATCCACACTCATCTAAGCTCGTCAAATACCGGTATCCAGAATATCACCTGAGGGAAGCAAGAACTAAATTCACCAAACATCCAAATTACAATAGCCTCCAATCCATCTCCAAAACCACGGATTTTCAAAAATAGCAGAGATGTCAAGACATGAGATATGCAAGAACAGAGGAAAAAAATACCCAGAAAAGCAATTGAAAGCTTAATCCGAGATCAAAGTCCAACAAAAACCAGGAATTCCCAGAAAAGTATGTGAAGAATTCAACAGTTCTTTGCTCAGAGAATTAAAAAACTGGACTATTCTGAATTGCTGACCAATTGGTGAATGAAAGGGCAACAAAGTATTAGGACAAAAGAAGTATCTCTAAACCAGAAAATCTAAGGTAACAAATGACAGTTCATAGAATTAAACTAATGCCATGTGAATTCAACACCAACATTATTAGGGTTTTCGATTGGGAAATATACGAAAGTGACAACGCAAAAAACAAATCAAAAAGAAAAACCCAGAAAGTCTATGCAGGTAGACTAAAGAAACCAAACGCAAAAAACCAAATAAAAAAGAAAAACCCAGAAAGTCTATGCAGGTAGACTAAGAAACCAAGTTTCATATTTACTTGACAACAACAGTTCTAACAGCACAAACCCAAATAGCATAATTATCTTCTTATGTATCTTTCATTTTGCAGAAAACACAACAGATTTTAACAGCAAATACTTCAGTTCAACAAATCAATCAAAGTAAAAAAAAAATGCCATAAATTATATAGCAATAAACTGAAAACAGCTCAATGAATCCAAAAAAATCTCAAACCAGCACCAAAAATGAAAATCAAATAGAAAATGTTGCAGATATTTATTCACTGACACAACCTCAAGAAACCCAGTAATTTCAAGTTCTTCAACTCTTGAAATAAAATCAGAAAAAACGAGGAAAACTTGCCTCAGTATTTAAATCTAAAAATTGTTCACAAAAACAGTAGAGAACGCCATAAAAAGGAAAGAACACCTGGTTGAATACCATAGTAATGGCAGAATCGTGACACTGTCACTTTAACCGCTAAAATAAATGAAACTTTTTTCATTTTAGCAGTAAACTTTTTAACCAACCATAACATAAGAATCTAACCTTTTAGAAATGGGAAAAAAATCAGAAAAGAAAAGGAAAAACATGTTGAAAAGTGGGAAAGCTCAAGAAAAAAGACGGGATTTTTAAGAAATTTACAAAAGGGTAGACAAAGAAATTATAGATGACATTGATGGGTTATTGTGAAAATATCCAGAAAGTTGCCGGAAGTGGATAATTGGTCCATCACCTCTAAAAGACCACTGGCGTAGAATCTGCAATTCCATTAAATATCTGACAGAAAATTTTGATTTTTCTTTTCTTTTTCAATTTCCAGGAGACCCAACAAACTAAAATAAATTTAGATGTCAGTAATAAGTACAAACAATTTGCAGAGCATCTACAATGATTTTGATTATAAATCATTACTTTTTCTGGTGTTTTTACATGGAAACAATGATTTTTTTTTTTTAAAAAAGTAAAAATATATTCATCGCTCAATTATCTTTTTATTCATGGTTACTTAACTTACAAACTTTTTAATTTATTAACTAAATTTTTAAATTGTTTATATTTTGGTCACTCTAAAATATTTTTATTATTATTTTAAATTTTTTAATATTATCAAATATAAAATAATTTAAAATAAATAATAAAATTATTTTATTATTATTAAATTTAAAAATCACCACCACCGTTGGTCTCAAAATCGACGACCGTTTGATCCTAAATTGCACCAGTGGACTCATTTGACACGTTGAGTCTGATTCCAGTATTTATTTCACTGGAAAATGTCCTGGAATCCACAAATCTCATTTAAAACTTTTTGATTTCCTTACTTTCGATCTCTTTTTTGTAGACTTCGGAGCATTTTCCAGCAAAATAGAGGTCAAATTCGTGCTCAGAAGATTGAAACGAAGCGATCGGTGAAATATGGGACTGAACGGTCAAAAGAACTATTGGCTGTGGCGACCGACGACGACAAGTGGTGGTCGGCGAACAGTTGGATTTAATTTTATATTTTAAATTATTTTCATATTAAATAATAATATAAAATGTAAAAAATTTAAAATAATTATAAAATAATCAAGAGTAACTGAAGCATGAGTAATCTAAAAGTTTAGTTAGTAAATTTAAAAGTTTAAAAGTTGAGTGACTAAAATAGGAGTAAAAAATAGTTTAATGATGATCTGTGTATTTTACCCTTTGAAAAAAATTGAAGGTAAAAGGAAAATTGGAAATTACAGCAAAATTTAAAAATTTAATTTGAGTTGTCAATGACATAATAGCATGGTGAAAATGCAATGAATGAGCAGCTGAGTTATTTTTTCTATTAGTTGTTGTTTAAAAAATTTCTTCCAGTGAAATTATATTTAAGACTCTGATAGAAACAGTTTATCTGCACGTGTATGTGTTTTTAACATACAGATTATTGTTCGAATTTAAATTATCTAAAGATAATAATACTTTTTATTGGGATCATTCAACAAATTCGATTATTTTAGATTTACACGAACTTAGTATTGTTTTGCCTTTATTTTGATAAATTATTATGGATGAAAAATATAATTAGTTTATTTTATATTTTAATTAAATAATTTTAATTCGATTAACGGTTAAGGTTTTATTAATTTAGTTATGTCTCTAAGATTTATTTTCTTATTAGTCAATTAATTCGGATCTTTTATTACATAAAATCATTATATAGATGACTTTTTCAATTTAATTTGTTTCATTCGTAAAGTCGAAATTAAACCAAGATGTTAAATTAATTTTTGCTGCATGCTTAATCGATATTGTAAATTGATTCATTTTCTTTCGTTTTAAGCATGCTCCCAACTTTTGTGTTTTTTTTTTACAATAACTTTTGTGTTATTTTCACATAGAGCAAAACGAACGAAACATACAATACAACACTATACATAACAGACCGGGAGGTCTAGGTTGCAGCGCATCAAGGTGCGGTTAAATTAAGGCTGCATCTAATTTAATTTTTTATTTAATCGATAAAAATATAAATTTCGGTCTAAATTCTTATCTAAGCTTAGAATTCAACCTAAAATGTTATTCGATTAGTAAAAAATTCGATCGTAACTTAAAATGCTATGAATAATGTATGAATTTCGGTTCCAATCTAAAATATGAACCAGATAATAAGAGTTTCAATTATAAACCTAAAATATTACCAAATTAGTAAAAATTTTAATTTTAACCTATATTTTTATTTAATTAATAAGAATTTAGATTAAGACGTAATACTTCCATTTTTTAGCCGCAAACTAAAGTGCCGCAGGCTAACGTTTCTAATGACCGAGTTAAAAGAAAAAAAACCAAAAACCAGGTAACAATATATGGGTCAAAGAAGCAGAATAACTGAATAAGGGTCCAAACACCATGGGAACAATATACGGGCCAAAGAAGCAGAATTGCTCGTCCAAACACCATGGTCCCCTGCCCATACCCTGCTTTCATACGGAATAAGGGTGATCGGTTCATCAAGTGGTGGTGATCTTTGCCTTGCCAGACCATCCAATTGTATTTGGATGCGTACGACGCCACAACAAGATCACATCTGTGCTGGCTCATGAGGAATGAAATCCTTTTCAAAGGAGTAGTGTGAGATGATGGACAGGTTGCGGATTCTATACTAGTCAAGCTGGGATGGTGGAGTTATGCAAAATGGCCAGATTAGCCATTTTCAATCTCTGATTTCACCTAACATGTGTATTTCTTCAGGAAAGAGTGTTACTTAGTCCCCCTATAGGCTCTGTCAAGTTCAACACAGACGAAGCAGTCTCGGGTAGCTGTGAGCCTGCAGGTATAGGAGGCATCCTCCGCGACTCTAATGGCAATGTTCTGCTGCAATTCTCAATATCGATTGGGAGGTCAGACTCTGCGTCTGTAGAGCTGTTGGCGGTCAGAGAAGCATGCACGTTGTTTTCCTTGCGTGAGTAGTGCAAAGAGGTGAACCTTATTATAGAAGCCGACTGCAACAATACAATTTTTTGGCTACAGAATTCTTGGTGTGCGCCAGCAGTATTTAAAGACTTGACCGAGTAGAGCTTACAGGTGTTTAGAGGTTTCAATGGGGTCTTCACATTGACAAACAAGGAAGGAAATGTTGAGGCAGATGGGCTAGCCAAAGCTGGGATTAATCGAAAGGAGGATTATGTTTTTGTTTCTTAACAATTGTGGAACCTAAGTCGCATAAGTGTTTTTGCTGCCCATAAGTGTGCTCATGCTTTTGTAAAATTGGGTGATTTGTGTGGTTCTGCCTCCTTCATAATCTGGTTGTACTAGGGTGCTATGTCGTAACATCTCGGCGTACTCTTTTTCTTCCATTTAAATTTATGTAAATGTTTTAATAAAACTTATATTTATGTCTTGCATTGTATGATCGATCTTCAATAAAATCATACAAATTTTTCTTTGAAAAAAATCCTAAAGTCTAAATACCCATTGTCGATAATGGCCAAATTATCTATCCCACCCAGATGACCGCAGATTCGCCTACACTCACAAAACACAATCTCATTTTGACTACCTAAAGATTTATACTAATTCAAATCCGATCCCCAAGAAAGAAAGTTATGATTTCACCCCTAAGAGGCAAAGTAATGACCTCCAAACAGATTTATACTAAATTAGATCCTATGAGCATTATTTTCAAAGACAAAATACCACAATCTATTTTTACAAAATTTAAATGTTCTTAATTTTATTTTTTTTAAATACAATTACATATCATATTTATATTATTCAAATTCTTTCCTACTCATAAATCAAAAGATAATAAATGTTTTTTTTTACAAGTCCTAATTCTAATCCTACCTAGAGGGGAGGGGAAGAGTATGGATGACAACAGGGTGGGTCGTGTCGGGTTTTTGGCCGACCCGACCTGAAAATTTAAAACTTCGACTTGACTCGATTCGAGTTTCATATATTTTCCCCGACCAAACATAATAAAAGTATAAACCAACCCTGACCCGACCCCAAAATTTTAATAAAAGATCTGATTAAACTCAACCCGACCCAAAAAAACAATAACAATATTAAATATAATATATAAAAATATAATAAATATAAATATAAATATATATTTATAAATAAATCGGGTCAGGGCGGCTCGAGGAATTTCCACCCTAAACACGGACCTGACCCAACCCGACTCAAACTTCTTTAAAACCTGACCGGACCCGAAAACCGAAAATCCAAAACAAACAAAAAATTCGACCCCACCGGATCGGGTCGGGTCGGAACTCGTTGGTTTCGAGTTTTTTTACCATCTCTAGGGAAAGAGGACTCTAGAGAAGGAAATGCCATGTTCCTAATGGATTTAGAACCTATGACCCGAGGGAATACAAGAGAACAAAGATGAACAGCTTAACCAACCGACCAAATATTTTTGCTCAAATAATAAATGTTTATATATGTTTAATCTTAGGTTCTCTTATATACTGATTGCAACTTTAATTATTAAATTACACATTAAATGTGCGTATATATAATAATATAAATATAATGAATTATAGATTACGTGGTGAGTGAGTCCATATAATATTTTTCCTACAGAAATAAGAATATGAGGCAACATACCAATGATTTATTGCCACGTAACTAAAAGTGAAAGTTCACCAGCCGTGCAAAGTCACGAAGCACATGATATAGGATGAAAGGGTTAACCCAAATTAAACAATTTTGTTTATAAGAGTGGTGAATTTATTTAAATTTAAAATTAGATATAAATATTATTTTATTTTAAGAGGTAATTTTGTCTTTATAATAATTTCAAATCAGTAATATAACTTTTTTTTTTCAATTTCATCAAGTTGGCTCTTGAATTCTTGAATTGCATCAATTCACCTTTTGACTACCGTTGACTAACATAACTGTTATAACCAGTTGCTATTTTTTATGTCAAACCAATGTTCAAGTTAGCATGTTCATATATTATTATCTTTTTTGAAAAAATAATACCCTCCAATACGACGATGATTGGTCAATTTTGATGACATGATAATACATTTGGCGTAGATTTTTTTAATAAGATAACTTTAAAATAAATAAATAAATAATTCTAAAACTCTTCAGTCGTACTATCACGTCATCAAAAGTGACTCATCATCATCGACATGGTAAGATAGTTGGCGATAGCGACTGATGTAAAAGCATATAGCGACCACATGCAAAAAAGTTATCAGCTCTGTTAATCAACAACATTCAAAAGAGCGAGATTGATACAATTCATGAGTTCAAAAGTTAAATTGATAAAATTAAAAAAGGAAGGACAAAATTGCTGATTTCAGATTACTACAAGAACAAAATTACCCCTTAAACCTTGTAAATTTAAGGCATAAAGTCAAAAGTAGCCCCCAATATTTGACCTTTTGGTCACTTTAGCCTTTATTCTTTTTTTGGGCGCAAAAAAACTACCTAACGTTTCATTTTCGTTTAAATTTCACCCACGTTGGATGGAAACTATTAATCAACTAACAGTCAACGCCCGAGGTCGATGTGGCATGTCTGCATGGCATGGGGAGATGACGTGGCATCACATTTTTTTAAAAAATAATTATTTATATATATTAACCAATAAGATGATGCCATGTGGCACTTTGCTGACATGGCATGATCTGATTGGTTAAAATATATATTTTTAAAAATTATTCAAAAACTATTTTTTAGAAAAATAACCCCAAATTTTCCAGATTTCACAAATAGCCCCCAAATTTCGAAATCTCTAACTCCCCAAACCCAAATCCAGATTTGAGCCGATTGTCACGCCGCTGCCCACCACATCGGTCGTCGGACCATCACGATCATTTACCCCATCATCTCGTCATCAGAAAATTGACTGACACCGTGCGAAACGCTGGAAGAAAGCGAAATCGTCGAATGGTTCATTTGAACGATTCGCGACGAACGGCGATAGAATGGACGACGAATGGTGTGTGGGTTGTTCGGCGAGGGGAGGGCTCTTCATTTCGCCTTCGGCAACGCGACCAACACCGACGAAAGTGGCTGAATTTTAGAGGTTTAGGAATTTGGGGACTATTTTAGAAATATTTAAAAATTTTAGGATATTCATGTACCGTTTGCCTAAATTTAATCATAATATTCACGTACCGTTTGGATTAAAATTGAAATTTCAAAATTTTAAAAATATGATATAAAATTGATCAAATTAAAATATAAAGACAAAATTTACAAGTTATTCGTTATAGACACCAACAAATCTTTAATTTTGATTTCTTAACCAAATTCCAATCAAAACCACCCATTTTCTCATCCAAATTACATTCTCATGGGAAAATATAATATATATATAGAGTGTAAAAGATTGCTTGTTTTATGGGAATGTTCAAACGCCGAACTCACATGAATGAAAATATGGAACAAAAATTAAATTTTAAGCTTTAACTATAAATTTTAAATCTTAAACTTTATACTTTACTCTTAATTTCTTAAACTCTAACCTAAAATATTAACCCTAAATTCTAAATTTAATTTTTTTAAGTGGTACATAAATATGAAAAAAAACAGAGAATTTCTACTCGAAAATGTGGGAGTTAGTCTATGAACCATGAATTTTGACTTCCTATTATTGGAAAAGAGTGAGCGTTGACCTCCACCGCAGCTGTCGCCACCGCTGGCCAATCTTGTTTGTCTCTTTCCGATGGTGTCTTCTTTTAGGGTTTACAGTCAACGTTGGAGGATTGACATGGTAGGGTATTGTTCCTTTGAAATTTCAACTGAAGTTAATCTTTCCTACTAATTTTAAAAGATGAAAGATGCGTGTGGTAATTAATTAACTATTAATTAAAGGGATTCATTAGAACCTTCTACTTTCATGGGGTTAATTGCACCATATATCCTCAAACTATTACCCTCATTCTAAATTAGTCCCTAAACTTTTAAATGTTCTATATTCATTCCCTAAACTATAGCTCACATTCTAAATTGATCCCATCCCCAAACTTTTGTGATAAACCCAGGTAGGGTCCTGAAAAATGTCAACGGTCAGGTCAATAGCTTGGTGATCTGGTACGGCTCGGTGCATGGTAAGCTCGGTGCACCCTAGATATATGATCCAATGCATGGGAAAGATGGTACTCCAGCGGGGTGTGCTCCCGTGCGAGCGGGTGTATGTGCGCCCAACAGACTAGGTTCCGGTGTGGCGAGGTGCACCACAGCAGAGTGCACCCGCTTGCTGCTGCACACGCCCACGCTCGGCAGCGGCACGTGCTGCTAGGGGTGTTCATTGTCGGGTGCTCGGTTCATCCGAGTACCTCCTTTGTCGGCCCGTGTCCCGACCCATTATATTCGGGTACCCGGGTAATTGAGTAACGAGTACCCGGTTCATATTTTTTTTTATTCTAAAATTAAAAAAATCACATATTAAACACGTAAAATTTAAAAGTTTATAATACATGATCCAAACAAAAAAAATAGTGATTTGAAGTTAGTTTTAACTTTGAAGGGTGAAATATTTAGATATATATTAAAGTTTATCACCAAGAATATATTAAAAAGATTAATCTCGATCGTGATTTTTTTCCTTCAAATATCATACTGACAAATCAATACAATTATTTTTTAAAATTTTAAAACTTAAAAGTATATAATACAAACATAGAAAGAATTTAGGGATTTAAATTTAGTTTTGGAGTAAAAATATTTAAAAAACCTAAAATAAGCATATAATTTAAAATATAAAAAATATATTAAAAGTGTCGGGTCAGGTACCCGATAAGGGAAAAATTTCGGCCCAAGCTGGACCCGTGTACCCGGGAAAATTACCGGGTCGGGTACTCAACCCGATAAAAAAATAAAAATCTTAAAAATACCCGCCTATTTTGTATTAGGTCGTCGGATAATCGAGCAGGGTCAGTCGGGTTGAGTAATTTTGAACATCCTTACATGTAGTAGCCTCTAATGGCGGACGGCGACCAAAATCCACCGGCCGACTGTCCTCGAGCTGGTGGTTCTGATGGTGGTGACGGCTTGCAACGGAGAATGATGGATCTTCACCTCTCAACACTTTCGAAACTTCTCTTTGCTCACCCCAGTGAACGACAACTTCGACGGCGACGAAAAGACCACCGATGGACTCGTCTTGTTGAGCTGAAGACGATGACGGAAGAGATGTCGTGCACGACGATCCCGACAGTAGTGGATCGAAGCTCTAAGACTCTCCCCTCTACTTTTCCTCTCTTTTCATCTTTCTCTCTTTCTCCATCAAATCACTTTTTTTTTTACATTTTCTCCCTTTCCAACATAATCTCCCATTTTTCTCCAATCCTCGTCTTTTTAAATTTCAAAGTTCCTTCCTTAAAATATTGGGCCTAATATAACCACTTCAACTTGGGCTTCTAAAATAAATGCCCATAATCCGGGTCCGAGACTCGATTTACTAAACGAAAAATTAGGTCGTTACAAAGTGAGCTTAATTTTGCAAACATTATACCTTGTGAGGGTTTTCAAGTTTGCTATTTGTTTTTCTCTTGTAAGAGAGGGTTTTCTCAAAGCTTTGTAGTATAAGCTTTGAGGTTATAAAGGTTTCCTCTTGATCCTAGAAAAAGGGAAGAAATTCATAGTGAATTTGAGAAAATCCTTAGTGGGAAGCTAAGGTAGTGGATGTAGAGCTTAGTTAGAAGCTTGAACCACTATAAATCCTTGTGTCAAATTTTTTAATTTCCATTGCTTCCACCACTATCACTCAAAAACTAATTTACCCCATATTGGCTATCTCGGCTGATCGTACCAGCCTCCCAATATTTTGAATATTCCAGTTTGATCCTCAAATAATGATTCTCATTCTAAATTGGTCCATAAACTTTTAAACATTTCAATTTAATCCCCAAATTAACATTTATGTCATGCCATATTATTACATAATGCATCGGTATTTACATGACTATTGACAATTTTTATAACATGGGACGTGATTAGCATATAAGGATAATTTGGGATGAAATTAGAATATCCAAAAGTTTGGGGGACCAAATTAGAATGAGAGTCATAGTTTGGGAATAAAATTGGAATATTCATAAGTTTGAGGACCGCTTTAGAATAAAAGTAATAAATTGAGGATAAATTGGAATATTAAAAAAATTAGAGTCCAATTAGAATGGGATCACAGTTTGAGAATGTGTGGTGCAATTAACTATTTTTCATCTAATATGTAATTTATGTTGTAAAAATTGGATGGGTTGTTGAATTAGTCACATTATTTGTTCTTGATTTTATTGATTGAACTGTCGATTCAACTGCTTTTTACAAACGATAAATAGAGATTTAAATCTTAAAATATAAACAATAAGACATATCAAACATGAACCATCTGAATTAAACATGAGTCGAAAATGTCAAGCTGGATAGTAAGAGAGTAGATTGCTCGGTATGCAAGGAGAATTCATCCAAACCCTAGCATGCAATTTGAGCACCTCCCTAGCTTTCTCTTTAGTATTGTGTCCACATTCCACTTGAAGCACCAAGCATAATTTAGCCACAATCCCTAAGTGCAGCATCTCTTGAAGCACATTAGGAGTGGCGCAGAACTTGGAAATAGACCACAGAATCCTCACTGCCCTTTGGTTTGCAACCCGAGAAACACAAAGTATCTTCTTTGAAACGATGGCGAGCCCCTCTCCGTGATTTAGCAGCTCCGATCAGCCTTCCGCGCATCGACAAACTTCGTGTAGCACCATTAGTTTCACAAGTCCTCCTATGTGACAAGTCGAGAAGCATGTCGAAAGACCGGCACCACACCTGCTTCTGCTGCATTGATCCTGTTTTTACCCCATGGAGATATAATCACCAGCAACTTTAATATAGCTTTCCAGGCCTGCTGAGAAATTTTGTCGCGTAAAACTCGGATCAGCTCGACGAATAGTTCCGGTGCCAAGCCGATGAGTTGCATCAGATCAGCTATCTCTAGCATCGATTGCAAGAAAAATACTGCGTAAGCCCGTGACCCGTAGCTTCCACATTGCATTACTCTCGTTAAGGATACTACGAAATAACCATTTCTGCCCATAAGATTCTTGAGAGCAGCTTGTGAGAGTTGGAGATTGTAGAGTTTAAAGCCACGTCGGCTGCCGTAGAGTCGAAATCGATCATGATCGAAGCCAAGAACTCGATTGCGCCGGCAGATTCCATGCACCTCTTGTTCGTAGCATTCCCGGGGCGATCGATCGTAGCCGACGGAGACACTTCATCTGTTGCAATGGTGAGTTGGCGGCATCGTGGAGGAGTTTTGTAATCTGAGCTTTGCTGATGGGTGGCTTAGGCGTGGGGAGTCAATCTTCTCAGGGTGTGATTCGGGACGAGTTCGGAATCCGAAATGACTTGCTTCGTAACGGGACACACAGTGTTGTTCCCTGAAAACAGCCATCTTTCGATGCTTTCCTGGTCGTATGTAATCCCTGTGGAAACCGTGACAGGATCCTTCATAATCTCCAGGGAGATTGAGCAGATGAAAAATGGAGGAACATCAATTTCATCCATTTTGAAAACAACCCAAATAAGAGGGAAAAAAGGGTTAAGTTCGTTTGGATTGATGAACTTTGAATAAGATTTAGAGAAAGAGGATGATAGAAGGGTTAGATTATATATGCATAGCTTGAGAAAGTCAAAACAAGAAATAGACTGACTTTTTTCCCCCAGCAATTGAAAGGCTCAAGGTTGACAACTATAGTTAATGGTTAGAGATACAATTCAAATTTGAAGTAGCATAGGATGGTTTATTTTCTTTGACTGATTCGGGCTCGAACAATATTGTTCGTACATGATAGAAAAGGAAAACGCCGTGGATGGCCGACAAATTCAAAAGGGGGATGCCAATTAGGCTCATTTGACCAAAGGAATTATATATATATCCAATAATAATTCATATATACACGTTACATTATATATACGGATTAAAAAATGCTGGGAATGATTATTTCGATACAAAAGTATTACTATAATTAATGATATATTATGAGCAAAGGAATTGGAATCTGATTGTTAGGTTGTGGTATTGTAGAATTGGTAATTCTAATTTTCAGCAATTTTGCGTAGTTAACTAATACAGCTGACAAATTAAAACTTTTGGAACAGCCAACTTCAGTTACTAAACTTTTTAATTACTTCATTACATCTCCATATTGTAGTTATTACTTATTAGCAATATACTTGCTCGAGTGAAGTTACAAATCTTTTTTGGCTCGAAACTGATTTGTAAATTTTATAGGAATCAAGAAAAAAAATTATCATTATATTAATTTGTACTTTTTAAAAGGATTATATCACATTTTTTCTATATAATTTAAAGAGGTTAAAATATGATTTTATCATATATTAATTTATAACTCTATAATTCTTAGAAGGACTTATGTACCAATTAACCAATTTAAGGAAACAAAGGTTCCAACCTGTTGGAAAAATGTGAGGCAAATGGTAACTTTGAGCCATATTTTGAATCTGTAAAGGTAGAGTTTCGAATAAGGATTCATTTGGGTCTTATTCTACTCCATGAGACATTTATAACGGTATCTTATAAGCTCAAAACGGTTGAGTAATGAATGAGAAATTGATGCGCAAAGTAAGATAGTTGTGAATTGAATATGGAAATGGAAACCCCAATCCCACATTGATGGGATAAATGGAATAGGAAGTGTTTATATATACTTACTCAATTTGTGATTATTAAATGACTTGGATGGAAATTGTGCCCTTGTGTGCAAGGGGTGCAAATTAATCCTATTTGGGATTTATGGAAATATATTTGGATATTTAATTTTTCCCACTTCGAATTAATTTTTCCTTAATTCAAATATAAAAAGATTATGCTCGAGATTCACGAAAATATATCCAGATAATTAATGACCAGTAATTTTCCATAATATTTTATTTTCCCACGTCTAACCTAATTCTCCCCTTTAAATAGAATGACATTCTCTTGTTTTAAACAGAACTTAGAAATCTTTTCTCTTTAAAAACAGAATTGTGTTTTTTGGTGATAGTCAAAAGGTAAGTTTTTGTTCGTGATCTCTCTGGTAGTGCTGTTGTTGAAGAT
The DNA here is from genome assembly GCA_019671005.1 of Hibiscus mutabilis. Taxonomy (NCBI): domain Eukaryota; kingdom Viridiplantae; phylum Streptophyta; class Magnoliopsida; order Malvales; family Malvaceae; genus Hibiscus; species Hibiscus mutabilis. Next base: position 31,540,614 of record CM033711.1, on the reverse strand, counting down.
CACCCGTTGTTGTATCCTAGGAGACTGACGACCTAAGATCTCTAGCACCGAGGAGCGGTCGAATCTGTCTTAAGAAAACTGTGTTTCTATAGGACTCAGCCATCCGATTCTGGTTATTTCGAATTAAATTGTTTTCGTTTATTTCACTATTTTATTTGATTTATTATTCTATCGGTTATTTTGAATTAACCTTGTATTGTCCAACAATCTTAAGACATATTTTTTTCTACAAGGCGATTCGATTTAATCACGGTTGCGAGAAAGCAAATAAATTCGTTTTCATGAAGTAATTGAGGTTACAAATTTTGTGAAAAATTAAAATCGGAAATAAACAAAATCAATTTTCAGTTTATTGGAATTATTATTGATTCCGAGTTTGTTTCTTTCTTGTTCTAGAACAAAAAATAAATAAAGGGCTTTGTTTCCAAGTTAAAATGATCCTCAATGTGAGATGGTTCACGAAAAGAATATTTTATTCTTGTGATATAGTAATAATTATTAAAATTATTATTATGTGTGCTTTTGGCATCACTATGTATTATTATAATTTTCCTTGGGAAATTATAGAGACGAACAAGATACTCAGGCGAAATTTAGGAAACTGAGATCACATGAATAATTCGTTTCAGAATTTATTTCTTGTCGTTTTAACGAATTTACGTAATCTTCTCCAAAACAAGAATCAACAAAATTAAAGGATTAATTCCTTTTGAACTTTTTTTGCCTTGATATCTCTGGTGCGGTGTAACCCCCTCGACCCGGCCTAGTCGCAAGACTAGACCGAACGAGCTACACAGGGAATATTGAGGAAAAACCTGAAAGTTTCTCTTCAATAAATGACCCTTTTTCTTTTATCTTTTATAGATGCTTTATTATTATCCTATGTGTTCAAGTTAGCAGCAGGTGAACTTACAACTCAATTGGGCGTCGAATCGACATCCAATTGCTCCGGTTACCATTTAGGGACCATTTTGCAAAACTGGAAAAATTAAGGGACTTATTGCAAAATTAAAGTTACCAATATTCAATTAGTTAGGTTTCATACTCACATGTCAAATTTCAACTCAATTTGATCATCCAAACACGCTCAATTGCATTCACAACCTTCAGGGACCAAAACATAAGAAAATAGAACATCATAAGATTTCAAATAACCAACTTACCTAACACCGTATCGGTACACATGTTCTCCGTATCAATACGCATTTTGGCAGATTCACACTTAGCACGAAACTGTATCGATACGACCCCGTGTACCGATACGCCAAGCCATTTTACTCTAAGACCGTATCGGTACGGGTCTTTCCGTACCGATACGCCAAGCCTAATTTGGCCTACCCGTACCAATACGATACCCCGCGTACCAATACGTCTGGGCCTGTAATGTCTCAATTTGCTGTCAAAACACACCTTAGGGGCATTCAAATCGTTCTAACATGCTTCCAAGACAAGCACAACATATTCAAAGATCAAACCTCAGCCAAAAAGCACCAGAAACATCATCAAAACATGATCTCATACTAGAAAGGAAGATTTATAGGCATGCACCCTATTGCTAAGCCAAGTTAAGCATCAAAAACCATATCAAAGCTCAAACCAAACTTTAAAGGCCATTTACAAAACCAAAAAGGCACTACAAACTTGTGCCAAACCAGGGAGTTCCACAAAACATCTCCCAAAACATTAAGGTACCCTCCCATTGTCAAACTTATTACTATTGATTAGTTAAAACCATACTTGAGCTATGAGCAACACTTGGACTTCCTCTCTTGCTTCCTTGCTGCTCGTTCAAACTATTTATCTGCATTGTTAAGAAAAAAGAGCGTAAGCAATAAGCTTAGTGAGGGATCTCAAACCAAAACCATTAACAATGCATTAAAACCGTTTCCTTTAACAAAACCCTTTTCCTCATCATGCTCAAACGTAATTCCATGCTTTAAATCTCATCAAAGCAAAACTATATATCTTTCAAAACACATGTATCATAAATCTCATGCATTAGTTCCAATGCAAAACCACAATGCAAGTTTCTCATGTTTGAACATTACAAAGCATATCTCAAGATAGTATCTCATTAAATTGAGGTACCCATTTTATGACAACTTTTAGCAACTTTCCCTCTATTTTTGTGCCTTTAGTAGACCTAGTATTTCCGGCAATTGCAATTGCTTCTTTATCTTTGTATGTTCAAAAAACTAAGATTTTTTAGATTGGATGGGGCCAAGACCAAATCTTATCTATTTTATGCCACAGATACCTATTTAGTAGAATATTGTATAACATCCAGCTTCCCCAAACCGAACATAAATGAAACCTCTTATGCATACGTAAACATGATATAGGGTTAAATGAATTATAGCAAGTACCGAACGGATCTATGAAATTAAAGTTTATATATCTAGTAGATCTGTATAGGGGATCATATAAAAGGGGACGATTTTAGATCTAAGCAATTTGATGAATTCCTTTTAAAAGTTCATATCAAAATATCAAAATAGTACTAGTTGATGAGAGTTACTTCAGAAACAAAAAAAAAGTAAATTAATAATAACTTGGTCTAGAGCATCTACCATTATACCCACAATGATCGGTCATACTATCGCTATCCATAATGGAAAAGAGCATTTGCCTATTTATATAACGGATCGTATGGTAGGACATAAATTGGGAGAATTCGTACCTACTATAAATTTTTGTGGACACGCAAAAAATGATAATAAATCTCGTCGTTAAGTTAATATTATTATTAAGTTAATATTATTATAATAAATTATAATAAATAAAATAGAGATTAATTAATGAATTCATTAGTGAGAGGTAAACCTTATGATAAGGATAAAGAAATACATGAGGAACCCATATACAACTTCAAACGAAGTATACGCTTTAGGTCAACATATATGTATGTCTGCTCACAAAGCACGAAGAATAATTGATCAGATTCGCGGACGTTCCTACGAAGAAACACTTATGATACTAGAACTCATGCCTTATCGAGCATCTTATCCCATTTTAAAATTGGTTTATTCTACAACAGCAAATGCTCGTCACAATAGGGGTTTTAATGAAGCGAGTTTATTCATTAGTCAAGTCGCAGTAAATGAGGGAATTACTCTGAAAAGACTAAAACCTCGAGCTCGATAACGTAGTTATCTCATAAAAAGACCCACTTATCATATAATTACCGTATTGAAAGACATTGAATGGGTACCACTTGACAGATATGCGCTACGCCCAAAACCAAAAAAGATATTGAATGGCACATTCTAGTTGACCGAGCCTAATTCTAATTGTTTTGTTTCGAAGCAAAGATATCCATGGGGCGGTTCGCCATATTCAGATATTCACGACCGAGAAGTACTGGATTCTCTTTCGGTAGGTCCTAAAAGGAGAAGGAAAGCTGGAATGCCACTCGACGTCTATTATTGAATTCACCCGACCCGATAGTACCCATTTTGGGAACGTCTAGTGCCAAAGTCACGGAATGGGTAAGTCGCCAATCCCTAAAATGGACTATGTAATGTACTTTATCCGCTGGGTTATGGGGGGTATTTTACCAGAGGTTTATATTGTATCAATCTACCCTTGTGTGCGTGATTCCTGTTGAAGCATATACTCGGGGGTGGGTGCAGGGCGAACGATTTCAAAGCGAACTCCCCATTCATTAGATAGAGAAGATCACCAAGATATCGTGATCTGCTGCCGAACTTATTCCAATTCTATGAGCATTCTCAATATTATGCCTTGAAGATGACTCGAACCTCCATGCTCTTTAGCACGAGATTTTGAGTCTCGCGTGTCTACCATTTCACCACCAAGGCATCTTGAAAGTGAATCGTATTCCATGAATATGATATCTATCTAGTGTGATGTATGGAATATATGACAAAGGTGGAGTGTTGGAGTATTTCTATTGATCGTTCATGTCATATAGGCCCGAGTCGGACATCTAATTGCTTATATTTGAAGTATCCGGAGGATCTCTTATATATATTAAGATTATATTAAATATATATAGATTATATTAAAAAGATGGATAATCAAACCTATTTATTTCTCGATTCAATAGAAGAAAAAAGAAAAGAGGTGAATAGGGTCCCAAATAACGAGAGATATGTAAAAAGAAGGCCCGATTACGCCCATTCCTAATCCTAAATAGAATGTAACGATGTAGTAGTATCTATTTAGATACGCTCGAATAACCCCTACTCATAATGAGAATGTATATAGCCTTATTCCGGTAAACCTTTAAAAACCATGATACATGTAATCTCATATATTGGCATTCAAGTGACTGGCACTACCCCCATCATTGGATAGCACTACCCTTATCCATTAAATGCTTGGATATGCGGACACCTTGATGGCACTACCCTCATCAAGTCACATGGTGAAACTACCCTCACCACAAACACACTTCCGCCAGGTTGCCACTACCTGCATTGCCCGTTGGTGATAGTACTACCCCTATCATTCGCACCACAATAGCACTACCCCTATTGTGGAATCGAAGAATTTAGCACACCAGCGAATTTTGTATATATTATAGTGCTTTTACATCCTATTGGTCGACCAATTATATCCGATAGTAATAATCTCATCACTTGCCAATATACACTTTAAAACCATGTTATCTTACTGTTTTTCAATGCATAAACATTAACCATTTCTCATCCCATTTCAAGAGCACAACCAATGCATAACATTTTCCCAAAAAGATATAATCTCTTTAAAATCATAAAACATTGTCATGGGATCACATGAATCATTTCTCAATTCATAAAACATGCATAAATAGTAGGTAACAAATTTCTTTCTAAAACATGATCATGATTAAACAAAACAATGGGAAAATCGAAATACTGAGAGCGAAATCTTTCATACTTACTTCCGAGCTTAAATTAGCATTTCAAACTCAATCTAAACTCCCAAACCTTGCTTTCAAACCTTTGTAAAGCTTTTAAAATCATTTCCACTCACTGGCAACGCCTTGCTTGCCGTGCCGAACTAAATCAAGCTTCTGGATCAACCGAAACTCCCTCCAAAGCTATTTGATCAGCGTCCCCTACTTCTAACCAAAGAAAAATAGAGGATTAATGCGTAACCCTGCATCAAAAATCCTCAGCCACACAAAGCCACACCTTCCTCTAATAACAACCAAGCTTTCGCCTACCAAAAACAACCGAAAACACCGACGAAACCTTTCTAACAAATCTCCAGCCATTACCCAGTGAGATTAAAATCAAAGCAACATCAATTTACATCTAAAAACATCTCCTCAACACCAAAGAACCTCTGGCAACCTATCAACCCCATAAACACAAAGATCTCAACCTAGAAACCTATCAATTCTCCTAGTTTCGAGATTCCATTGATAAAATCACTTAATCAACATTTCAATACATCATAATCATGATATAATCTCATTATAAACCCAGCAAAACAGATCTGAAACAAAGATCTCTTGATTTAACCAATTAAACTTGAATTAAATCAATTTTCCATGATTATAACATCAAAACCCGTTAGAAAATATTTATAAAAGATCAAGAACTTGAGAATTTCAATAAAGAACCTTTCATTAGAGGAGAAGAACGAAACCTTACCTTTAATGATTGTTTTTCCCCCAATTGCATAGATTTTCATGAGAAAACAAAGATAAAATCATAAGGTTTTGATAGGAAATCATTTAGTGTTAAAAAGATGAATTAAATCAAGTGTTTACCTTAAATCTTTGAAGAAGAACTGATGTTTGGCTAGAGAGAATTTGAGAGAAAAAGGTAGTTACGTGAAATATGTTTTAAGAGATTAACGACTAATTAATTCTATCCCACTTATTTTGTTTATTAAGACCATCTTAAAATTAGTCAATTAAGAGGAAAAAGTCTGAATTAGACTTTGGGTCAAATGCTCCTTAAAGATTCAAAGTTATGATCTTTTACAAATTAGTCACCAAAAACATTTTTACAATTTTACATTTTGGTCACTAGTCCCAAAATGTCAAACCTCCAAAATCCATTTTCCAAAATTGATTCCACCAAAATCATTTATACATTAAATAATTATTTTAAAACATTTTCCATATTTTATTTTGTCCAAAAATAATTTAAACCAAATTATTCCTAAAACTAGCCTAAATTGCCGAAACCGGTTCAACCGAACCGTCTAGCCTAAACCCAGCTAACTTCTAGGCCCAAAATCGGGGTGTTACAGTGGGTTTTAGTGCTACTAATCCTGATGTTTAACAGAAGATATAACAAAGGAAATAAATCATTAAATTTATTTCTATGCTAGAATCATGCGTTGATTCTAATTTGTTAAGGGAAATAAATAGTTGGATTTAATTTCATGGAAATCTAGAATGATCCAATCTTGAAATAAATTGGTGAATTTATTGTAGAAAAAGAAATAACACAAATTTTATTATTTCTTAAGAATCAAGTATGATTCTATTTTGGAAATAAATCGGTGAATTTATTTCTGGAAGTAAAAACACTGATTCCGACCGAGGTCACGAACAAAGCATAGAAAAACTTTGTTCTCTATGACAAAATTAAATTCTTAAAGCTTGTTCTGATGCATGCTATGAAGTGCACATTGTTTAAAATGGCTAAAGAATTGTGAAGGTCGTTGGACCATAAATACAAAATGGAAAAATCAGTGAAATTCATTGGAAATAATTTCAAACGTGGCAACAAAAGATGCTGCATATTTGACCATGAAAAACTCGGTCAATGATCTGAAGGATGATTCTCCTATTATTTAGAGAGGATAAGGTAAATTTTGTTACCACCTTCAAATGTTATTAAGGTAAATATTGCTAAGGCAAATATTATCATGACAAACGTAGCGGAAGTCAAAAAAATGACTTCAAACCGCAAACTAGGCAGTGTGTTCAAGAAACAAAAATTTCATGAGAAATGTTTCAATTGTCATAAGACGGGGAACAAGTCTTTGGACTATAGATCAATGTTATGACAATATTTTCTCATAACAATTGATATGACAAACAAGTGTTTGAAGGAAAATTTATTACCTTCATGATAGAACAAACTAGTGTTTTGCTCAAAAACAAAGATGCTATAGAGGAATTATTCTCTATAAGTAGGATGTTGAAACCCAAACTTAATAATTTGATTAATTTGGGGAGAAAAATCTATGTGAGTAACGCTGCAACATCTAAGGGAACAATGATTTTGAAGATAACTTCTGAAAAGATTGGATCTTCAAAATGTGCCTAATTTGAGAAAAGTTGTTTTATCAACTAATTAGACATCATATAAGTTATGGAAGGATAATAAACCTTCCTACAACTACATAAAAATGTGGGGGTGTCTTGCAAAGGTGATATTTCCATTACCAAAACAAATGAAAAATAGGTCCAAAAACTGTGGATTGTATTTTCATTGGCTATGTAGAATCGGTTTCTTGTGTACAAATCAAAGAATCCTGAGATTCACAAGAACACGATAATGGAATCAAAGAATGCATCATTCTTTAAAAATGTATTCCCTTCTAAAGGGAGAGAAGTTGATCGAAGTTCAATGAAACGAACTTTAGATGAAGATAGCACAAAAGGTCAACAAGGGATTGAGCTTGAAATAGAGCCACGAAAACGAGCAAGGGTAGAAAAATTGTTTGGATAAGATTTTTTAACCTTCATGCTAGAGGCTGAACCTCAAATGTATAATGATGCTATACGTTCATTTGAAGGCACCTTATGGAAAGATGCTGTTAAGAGTGAATTTGATTTCATCATGCAAAACCATACATGGGAATTAGTGGATCTCCCTTCGAGAATTAAACCACTAAGTTCTAAATGGATTTTCAAACAAAAAATGAGAGCAGATAGACCAATTGATAAGTATAAGGCCATATTGGTAATAAAAGGTTGCCGACAAAAGGAAGGCCTTGACTATTTCGATACATACTCTCTTATATCAAGGATAACCTCCATAAGGATGATACTTGCAATTGTCGCTTTGTGGCATCTAGAACTACATCAAATGGATATTAAAACAACCTTTCTTAATAGAGACCTTGATGAGAAAATATACATGGAACAACCTGAGGGTCATGTGGTTCCAGGTCAAGAAAGGAAAGTATGTAGATTGGTGAAGTCATTATATGGACTTAAACAAGCACCAAAACAATGGCATGAGAAGTTCGATAGTGTATGATGACAAACAGCTTCAAAATAAACGAGTGTGACAAATGTGTATATGTAAAAACTATAGACATTAGATATGTCATCCTATGTTTATATGTTGACGACATACTCATTGTTGGAAGTGATAATGAGATGGTAAAACGTACCAAAAACATGTTAAATTCAAGATTTGACATGAAGGATATGGGACTGGCCGATACGATTCTGGGATCCAAATCAAACGGTCATCTAAAGGTCTCATATTGATTCAGTCATACTATATGGACATGATCCTTGAGAAATTTGGCAAGGATGATTTTGGTATAGCTAAAACTCCAATAGACACATGCCAATATTTGTAAAAACAAAAGGTCAAAGTGTTGACCAAGTGGAATATGCAAGGGTCATATGCAGTCTAATGCTTCTCATAAGCTGCACTAGACCAGATATTGCTTTTACTGTGAGAAACCTAAGCAAATTCACAAGCAATCCGGGTGAAAACCACTAGAAAGCTATTGTGAGGATACTAAGATATCTCATATATACTTGAGATTACAGATTGCACTATTCCAGAGATCATGCCGGTTTAGAAGGATACTTCGATGCTAGTTGGATATCTGATATTCAAGAAGTTAGAGTATGCCCAAAGACCAAACATGATATGGTTGTAAAAGACATACTTATTTATCTTGTTTATTAATAAAGCCATTATTATTATTTCAGTCTTATTTTGTGCACTTATAAAAAAACTGAATTTTAATAAAGTCCTTAGAATAATATAATTATTCTTGAATGTCCTTAGTCGAGGATTATTGTGGGCGTCAACAACAATAATATATTAAGACTAATATGTAGTTGATTGATGACAAAGTGTTGTCATTGACAGAGATGTCAAAATCAATACATAAGTATGTGTTAGGGAACAACATACTGGACTGACCCGCTATGAGCATGTTTCTTAGATTATTATGTGACAGTCACAACATTGCTCATGGTGATAACTACATGTATAATCCTCAGACTTGAGATCATCATTATTTCAACATCGTGAGTGACATATTTTGATACGGCCAAATGTGTGTCGTAACTGACTACACAATAAAGACTAATATTGGATATGTCACAATCCATGTAGCAAAATATGGTTGATCAAGATAGGATTTGTCCCTCATACATAATAGGAGTAATATCATAGGCCACTTGATTGAGTGAAACTAGAAAATGCATGGTCATGCTCCAATAAATTAATATAGGATATCATAGTTATTCGTTTATAATAGTCTACTCAAGATATCAAGAAACATTAGATGAACTATACAAGTGTGACTAATCCATGACTTGTGTCCGATCTAGATTTGAGGACAAAATGATGAAATACATAAAAGAAGTTAATCACGGAAAAAGGTTAAATCAAACCACGATTTCATGTAACTTAGGTATCAATGATGTATTGCTAGATGCCACTCATTTCTTGTAATATTAGAATTGTTCTAGATATTACTGTTAACGTTACATGAACCTACAAGGGTCACACCTTATTATTGAAATGAACAAATATTGACTAGATAGCATGTGTACAAACTTGTTGTACATGTAATTAGTTAGAAACTGTAAATCATCGAAGAACCTGTCCCTAAAAAGCTAACAGATGATGCCTCCAAAGATGAAAAGGAAGCCTTTGAGAAATACTCAAATGACATGGTAGATGTCAGATGCTTGATGTTTGCGGCCATGCCCCCTGAGCTTCAGAAGCAACATGAGGACTTGGTTCCCTATGAGATGGTTAAAAATCTCAAAGAATTATATGAGGGGTAAGCTCGTCAAGAAAGGTATGAGACCTCTAAGGCTTTGCTTCGATGCAAAATGGTGGATGGAACTCTAGTAGGAACTCATGTTTTCAAAATGATAGGGTATATCCAGACCCTTGAAAAATTGGGCTTCCCTCTAAGTGTTGAATTGGCTACTGATGTTATCATGCAATCATTGCCGGATAGTTTTAATCTATTTGTTATTAATTTTAATATGAATGAAATTAACAAATCGTTTCCCTAGTTGCTTGGTCTGTTAAAAACATCAGTGAACAACATAAAAAAGGTTGGCTGCAAACCTATTCTGATGGTTCGGAAGGATAACAGAAAAGAAAAGCCCAACACCAAGGCAAAGCCAAAGCCCAACAAAGGAAAGACTGCATTGAAACCCAAATGAGGAATTGCAAAAGAAGGAAAGTGTTTCCATTGCAACAATGCTGGACATTGGAAGAGAAATTGACTTGTCTATCTTGAGGACATCAAGAAGGCAAGAGAAAATAAACAGTCCAGATCATATATTTATGTTATTGATATTAATATATCAACATCTATTTCTTGGGTATTAGATACCGGTTATGGTTCACACATTTGTACTTTTATACATTGACTAAAAAGGAGTAGAAAATTGGCAAAAGGAGACGTGGACCTACGAGTGGGAAATGGAGCAAGAGTTGCTACATTAGCTATAGGAACATATACTTTGTCATTATCTAGTGGACTTGTTTTAGATTTAGAGGATTGTTATTTCGTACCTAGTTTGACTAAAAACATTATTTCAATTTCTTGTTTGGACAATACTAGTTTTGAGATTATTATTAAGAATAATAGCTGTTCTTTTTCCCTTAATAGTGTTTTTTATGGTACGACTCAATTAATCAATGGTCTCTATATCTTAGATCAAGACAATTTCATATATAACATAAATACGAAAATATCAAAAACAAATGAATCTAATCAAACTTATCTCTACCATTGTCGCTTGGGTCATATTAGTGAGAAACGCATATCAAAACTTCATAAAGATGGATTTTTGGATTCTTTTATTCTTTAACAATTTGATATATGTAAACCTTGCTTAATGGGAAAAATGACCAAATCAACGTTTGACGGTAAAAAAGAGTGAGCAAGTGATTTCTTAGGCCTAATACATAATGGTGTATGTGGACCGATGAATACGCAAGTAAGAGGAGGGATTCAATACTTCATTACTTTCACTGACGACTTCAGTAGATATGGGTACGTTTACCTAATGCATCATAAATCTGAAGCCCTTGGAAAGTTCAAGGAATTTAAGAATGAAGTACAAAACCAATTAGGAAAGAGTATCAAAGCTCTTCGATCAGATCGAAGAGGAGAATACTTAAGCTTAGAGTTTTATGAACTTCTTAAAGAATGTGAGGTTGTCTCACAACTTACACCTCCAGGTACTCCACAACACAATGAAGTCTCTGAAATGAGAAATCGAACATTGTTAGACATGGTTCGGTCAATGATGAGTCATGCTAATCTTCCAACTTATTTTTGGGGACATGAGCTAGAAATAGCTACTTTCACACTAAATCATGTTCCATCTAAATTAGTTCAAAAGACACCATGTGAGATGTAGACTGGAAGCGTCCTAGTATGTGTTTTATGAAAATTTGGGGATGCGAAATCTATGTTAAACATTAGATGTCTACAAAACTTGAACCCAAATCTCATAAATATAATTTTGTAGGGTATCTTAAAGAAACTAAAGGATATTATTTCTTCAATCCATTTGAGAACAAAGTGTTTGTTGCTCAAACATGAGTCTTCCTCGAGAGAGAATTTATTCTCAGAAAGAGAAGTGGGAGAAATATTGAACTTGAAGAAATTCAAGGTCAACCACAGATCATTGAACCAGAGATTGAACAACAACAAGTTCCACAAATAGTTGAGGAACATCCAACCGTTCTTGAAACGCAACCACTACAGAGATCTATGAGAGAATGCAATGCGCCTGAGAAATATGGATTTCTTGTCACATTGCATGGAGATGTTCTTCTCATGGACCAACATGAGCCTAGGACTTATCAGGAAGTAGTGGAGAGCCCATACTCTGAGAAATGGCTAGAAGCCATGAAATCTGAGATGGATTCCATGTCAGAAAACCAAGTATGAACTTTGTTCGACCCACTCAAAGGGATTAAGCCCATAGGGTGCAAATGGGTTTTCAAAAAGAAAACCGACAAGGATGGCAATGTACAAACATACAAAGGGCGATTGATCGCTAAGGGATTTCGTCAAATTCATGGTATAGACTATGATGAAACTTTTCCCATGTTGCTATCTTTAAAACTATCCGGATATTGCTTGCAATAGCTGCATATTATGATTATGAAATCTGGTAAATGGATGTCAAAACATCTTTCCTTAATGGAAAATTAGATGAGGATGTGTATATGACACAACATGAGGGTTTTGTCGATCCAAAAAATGCCCTAAAAGTATGCAAGCTACAAAGATCCATTTATGGGTTGAAGCAAGCTTCTCGAAGTTGGAATCTTCATTTTAATGAGGCAATCATAGAGTTTGGTTTCATTAAAAATGAAGATGAGCTATGTGTTTTCAAGAAAGCTAGTGGGAGAACTGTCATATTTTTGGTATTGTATGTGGATGACATACTAATAATAGGAAATGACACACCTACCTTACAGTCTGTAAAGACTTGGTTAGGAAAATGTTTTTCTATGAAAGACTTGGGTGAAGCAACCTACATATTAGGAGTCAAGATCTATAGAGATAGATCAAAACGACTCTTAGGACTAAGTCAAAATACATTCATAGGCAAAGTATTGAAAAAATTCAGTACGGAAAAACCTAAAAGAGGATTCTTACCTATGAGACATGGTATTTTGCTCTTGAAGGATATGTGTCCTTCAACGCCTCAAGAGAGAGAACGCATGAGTAAGATACCATATGCTTCGGCCATTGGATCTATCGTGTATGTCATGCTATGTACACGTCCAGATGTACCATATGCACTAAGTATGACAAGTCGATACCAAGTAGATCCCGTTGAAGGTCATTGGGTTTTAGTAAAAAACATCCTTAAATACTTAAGAAGAACTAAGGATACATTCCTTATGTATGGAGGTGAGGAAGAGCTAAGTATAAAAGGTTATACTAACGCAAGCTTCCAAATAGATAAGGATGATTCTCGGTCGCAATTGGGTTTTGTGTTTTGCCTTAATGGAGGTGTTGTAAGCTGGAAAAGTTCAAAGCAAGATAAAGCAGCAGATTTTATAATAGAAGCTGAGTATATTGCAGCAAGCGATGCTGCAAAAGAGGCTGTTTGGATCAAAAAGTTCATATCTGAACTAGGGGTCGTGCCTAGCATATCAAATGCTATAAATCTACGTTGTGACAACAATAGAGCCGTTGCACAAGCAAAAGAACCCATATCTCACCAGCGATCCAAACACATACTTAGGTGTTACCATCTTATTCGTGAAATCATCGATTGAGAGGATGTAGAAATATGCAGAGTACCAACGGATGACAAGATCGCCAATCCACTAACAAAGCCTCTAACACAGCAGAAGCATGAACGTCACACTAACTCTATTGGTATTAGATACATGAGTGATTGGTCTTAGTGCTAGTGAGAGATTGTTGAAGTATGCCCAAAGACCAAATATGAGATGGTTGTAAAAGGCATACTTATTTATCTTGTTTATTAATAAAGCCATTACTATTATTTCAGTCTTATTCTGTGCACTTATAAATAAACTAAATTTTAATAAAGTCTTTAGAATAATATAGTTATTCTTGAATGTCCTTAGTCGAGGATTATTATGGGCGTGGACAACAATAATATATTAAAACTAATATGTAGTTGATTGATGACAAAGTGTTGTCATTAATAGAGAGATGGAAATTAATACATAAGTATGTGTTAGGAAACGACATACTAAACTGACCCGCTATAAGCATGTTTCTTGGATTATTATATGACAGTCACAACATTGCTCATAGTGATAACTACATGTATGATCCTCAGACTTGAGATCATCATTATTTCAACATCGTGAGTGACGTATTTTGACACGGCCAAACGTGTGTCGTAACTGACTACACAATAAAGGCTGATATTGGATATGTCACAATCCCTTTAGCAAAATATGGTTGATCAAGATAGGATTTGTCCCTCCTACATAATAGGAGAAATATCATAGGCCACTGGATTGAGTGAGACTAGAAAATGCATGGCCATGCTCGAATAAATTGATATGGGATATCATAGTTATTCGTTTATAATAGTCTACTCAAGATATCAAGAAACATTAGATGGACTATACAAGTGTGACTAATCCATGACTTTTGTCTGATCTAGATGTGAGGACAAAATGATGAAATACATAAGAGAAGTTAATCACGAAAAAAGGTTAAATCAAACCACGATTTCATGTAACTTAGGTAGCAATAATGTATTTCTAGATGCCACTCATTTCTTGTAAAATTAGAATTGTTCTGGATATTACTGCTAACGTTACATGAACCTACAAGAGTCACACCCTATAATTGAAATGAACAAATATCGACTAGATAGCATGTGTACAAACTTGTTGTACACGTAATCAGTGAGAAACCAAAATTGTTATAATTATTGTAATTATGGATAATTTTGTTTTTATATATATGTTAATATTTGATAAGTTATTATAACTATCAAATACTATTAAATATATATCTCTAAAAGAAACCTAATTAAAGTAGAATTAGATTCTACATATTTAATTATATTCGGTTAAATATATTGTATATTTAAAGAATCCACATTTAATTAGAATTAGGTTTTTAAATACTATATAAAGGCATAAGGTCTAGCAGCTAACATATGTTTTTTCTCGAAAATCCTCTCTAACAGTTAGAGAAGAGAAAAAATGTTCGTTTCATTCGGGTGGATTGCGTAAAGGTCAGAACGCTACTGTGATGACTCGAATTTGATTTGGATTCTCCTATACTTGCTGCGAAATTCCAGATTACTTGAGGTAATATTTTCATCCTTCATCACCCCGAATTTGTCCCTTGTTATAGATCGTTGGTGGATTATGCCGGATAATTTTCCGCTACTCCATGGGGTGTACCGGCGTTTCCCAACACAAGATACCAAGGGCACAAGTGGATATGTCTTTACTTTGTGAGGAGGAGCCGTGTCGTGGAAATTCTCAAGACAAAAAATCATAACTAGATCTACAATGGAATCTGAGTTTGTTGCTCTAGATAAATCCGGAGAAGAAGCAAAATGGCTTAGGCAATTTCTTGAGGATATTCTTGAATAACCGAAACATATGCCCACAATATGCATATACTGTGATAACCAAGCAACGATTGTTAGGGCACAGAATTGTATGTACAACGGTAAGTCGAGACATATGCGTCACCGACATAATACCGTTAGACAACTGATCTCAAATGGAGTTATCTCTGTTGATTATGTAAAATCAAAGGATAACATTGCGGATCCGCTAACCAAAGGGTTAAATCGAGATCAAGTTGAGAAAACATCTAAAGGAATGGGACTGAAGCCCATGGAAAATAAAGGCGCTATGTGAAGGAAAACTCTACCTAGTTGACTGAAGATCCCAAGATCTAGGTTTAAATGGACAACCTAATTGCATAGACATGTGCAGTCATTGTGGGGGTTCCTCTCCCAAGTCCATTTCTGTAATGTAAACAGTAACTAAAATGGAACAGGCTAAGCAAAAGCTTTTAATGACCATTGTGTGCTTTGGAGACCCAAGCAACATAAGTCACCTATGTGAAAGTGAAGTGAGGTCGCTTTAAGGAGACTATTGGGCATAGTTCTCTCAAACTCTCGCAGAACCAGGCGATGTCCATGGCCATATGGACATAACCATGAAAACAAATACTCTTGTCAGCGAGGTAGTTGTCTGGAGTATATCATCGTCTACACAAATGGCTGAATAGTTCAAGAACATCACGTCTACTAGATAGCCAGTAAAGTAAATATACTTTCACAAGGGAATGTTCAAATGAGGAAACCTACCTATCATATGCAACTATCAATCGTAGAAGCTATCACCACATCGAGTCAAAATGTTTTTGATAAAAATCATCAATTTCATTCATGTGGGGGATTGTTGGAAAATGCGAGGGAAATGGTAACTTTGAGCCATATTTCGAATGTGTAAAGGTGAAGTTTCGAATAAGGATTCATTTGGGTCTTATTCTACTCCATGAGACCTTTACAACAATATCTCATAAGCTCAAAACGGTTGAGTAATGAATGAGAAATTGATGCTTAAAGTAAGGTAGTTGTGAATTGAATGAGGAAATGAAAACCCAAATCCCACATTGATGGGATAAATGGAATGGAAAGTGTTTATATATACTTACTCAATTTGTGGTCATTGAATGACTTGGATGGAAGTTGTGCCTCACGTGCAGGGGGTGCGAATCAATCTTATTCGGGTTGGGGTGCACCCACACGACGTGGGCGACGCGAATGTCCGGACCGGTCGGGCCCTTCGTGGGCGTGCGGATATTTTACCCACTTCGAATTATTTTTCCTTAAGATAAGCATATTTATCTGATAATATTTCGAATTTAAATTTTAAATTCAAATATTAAAAGATAATGCTCGAGATTCACAGAAATATATCTGGATAATTAATGGCCAGTAATTTTCTGAAATATTTTATTTTCCCACGTTTAACCTAATTCTCCCCTATAAATAGAATGGCATTCTCTTATTTTAAACATAACTTAGAAATCTTTTCTCTTTAAAAACTACATTGTGTTTTTCGGTGATAGTCAAAAGGCAAGATTCTGTTCGTGATCTCTCCAGTAGTGCTGCTGTTGAAGATCATCCGCTGTTGTATCCTGGGAGACTGACGACCTAAGATCTCTAGCACCGAGGAGCGGTCGAATTTGTCTTAAGGAAACTACGTTTCTGTGGGCCTTAGCCATTCATTTCTGGTTATTTCGAATCTGTATTTCGAATAAAACTATTTTCGTTTATTTCACTATTTTATTTGATTTATTATTCTATCGGTTATTTTGAATTAACCTTGTATTTTCCAACACAACCAACCTACTAGCTACACTAACACCACTACCCTTATTATACTTATGCTACACCATTACCATTGTTTATATCTAAGTGATGCAAAATCAATTAGGAAGATGATATGTCCTAAAACAATCTATGTGGATCTATGGATTATAATTATAATTTATATTTATAAATATCGATTTATGTGTTAAATTTATTTAATTAATAATCAGTTGATTTAGCTAGACGATGCATTAGGTCCATTAGTAAAGTTACTTTAAATTCTAATATTGTGAATATAAAAAATTGGATTGAAAGGGTTGACTTCCAAAAAACTCATCTTTTCCATCCAAGCAACAACATAGATGGACGAGTATTCCCAATTTGAGCTCGATAAGTTCCGAAACCGTGCCAGATTCGACCATCATTAGTCGACTAAAAATTTGAACAGACTTAAAAAAATGTTTAAAAAAATTAAAACATAATAAAAATATTTTAAACTTTTGAATAAATCAAATTAAAATTTTAAAAGGTTAAATATTAAAATTTCAAAATCTTGTAGGCGAGGGTTCACTGACCCGTTACCATCCCGGCTGCTGCCACGGTTGCCGCCTTGAGCTTCCTTTCTTGGACGCCAAGAAGACGAGGACGGAATTAAACCAAGAAAACTTGCAGGGCAAAGTGGCATATGAGTTATGGAAGCATGCACTTTGCTCCCAAGTTTTCTTGATTTATTCCCTTCCAAAACACCCATACAATACAACCAGTTTTCGAAGAAACTAAAAAGAATCTCCATGCAAAACAATTCAAAGAAGAGAAAAGCTAAAAGAAACTTAAATTTAATACAATTCAAGGAAGAGAGATTTCCGGAGAGCAAATCTCAGGGAAAAGAACGCCGACTCCTTTTAAATTTAACACATTGCTAAATCTCATTGGATTCCCTTAAATTGATACAAATGTAGTTTGATCCCCAAGAAAGATAATTATGGTTTCAGTAGAGACTAAATTTACAACTTATACGGACGCAAACAAATCTTTATTTTGTTGGACTGTGCGCATATATATGTATAATGTATATTGCTATTATAAAATATAATACGAAATTAAGTGACCAATTATGTTACACTTTGTATAGGTATTAAATTTTCATGGAATTAAAAGTGTAGATACTATAAGTTATATGTAATTTAAATAAAGGGTAGTGGTCTCAAGATATCGATTAACTTGTATATCTTTCTTTCTCCGTCAAATAGTTGTGTGACAAGAGGTAATCTATCATCTTGGAAGATCAAACACTCTAAAATTTCTCCATCAACAGATTCATGTATGTTTTAATAATCTAATATTTTATTCTTAATAATTTGATATTTTAGATCTTGAGTTTATATTCATAACATGTTTTTCCTGAAGATCACATCCAACAAATCTCTCAACCAAATTCCAATCAAAGCCACCCATTTTCTCATCCAAATTACATTCTCATGGGAAAAAATATAATATAAAAAAGGGTAAAAGATTACTTGTTTCATGAGAATGTTCAAACGCCGAACTCACATGCATGAAAATGTGGGAGTTAGTCTATGAACCATGAATTTGACTTCCTATTATTGGAAAAGAGTGAGCGTTGTCCTTCGCCGCAGCTGCTGCCACCGCCGGCCAACCTTGTTTGTCTCTTTCCGACGGTGTCTTCTTTAGGGTTTACTGTCAACGTTGAAGGATTGACATTGTAGGTTATTGTTCTTTTGAAATTTAAACTAAAGTTAATTTTTCCTACTAATTTTAAAAGATGAAAGATGTGTATGGTAATTAATTAACTATTAATTAAAGGGATTCATTAGAACCTTCTATTTTCACCAGGTTAATTGCACCGTATACCTCAACTATTACATTTATTCTAAATTAGTCCTTAAACTTTTAAATGTTCTATATTCATTCTCTAAACTATAGCTCACATTCTAAATTCATCCCATCCCCAAACTTTTGAATATTTTAGTTTAATCCCCAAATTATGATTCTTATTCTAAATTGGTCCATAAACTTTTAAACATTTCAATTGATCCCCAAATTAACATTTATGTCATGCCATATTATTACATAATGCATCGGTATTTACATGACTATTGACAATTTTTATAACATGGGACATGATTAGATATAATTATAATTTGGGATGAAATTAAAATATCCAAAAGTTTAGGAGACCAAATTAGAATGAGGGTCATAGTTTATGAATGAAATTAGAATATTCACAAGTTTGAGGACCGATTTAGAATAAAAGTAATAATTTGAGGATACATTAAAATATTAAAAAATTTAGAGTCCAATTAGAATGGGATTATAAATTGAGGATGCGTAGTACAATTAACTCATTTCTATCAATTATGTAATATGTGTTGTAAAAATTGGATGGGCGGTCGGATTAGTCACGTCATATGCTCTTGATTTTATTGATTGAACCGTTGGTTCGACTGCTTTTTACATACGATAAATAGAGATTTAAATTTTAAAATATAAACAATAAGAAACACGAACCATTTGAATTAAACACGAGTCCAATAACAAATCTTATTCCCTTTTTCTGTGAATGAAAGCTTATCCCCTCTTCTTCTTTCTCTGATTTTCATCTCTGTTCTTAGTTCTTTGCTGGTTATTTGAGTGTTTGAGTGTGTCAAAGGTATCAGAGCCTCTATTCTTGGCCATGGTCGACGGTGTTCAGACTCGTTCTCAACAAGAACTGGCGAAAATGAAGTCCGACTTCAAGGAATTAGAGAAAAGGTTAGAGGATAAAATCGAATAAACCCTGTCCGACAAGGTTCAAGATATTCGCACCGAGGTGCACGAATTGCGGGTTTTGCTGGAATAATTGGTTGGTAATCAGTCCGCTTCGAAAGGGTTAATGGGGGCTTCACCTTCGAGCGTCACCAAGCTGCGAGCACAACCATCCCAGACAGATCCGAGCCGTACTGATGAACATGTGAATGCTCCGGACGATACCAGTTCTCAATCTTACCCACTCAAATGCCCTAGTTTTGATGGGTCCAATTTTAGGGATTGGTGGGCAAAATTGGAGCAGTTCTTCTCAGCTGAAAAAGTTCCTGAACAGGCGAAAGTGAAATTATGCTGAGTTTGGAAGATAAGGCACTCCAGTGGCATCATTTTGTGGTTCAGAACCATGGGGGCATCAACAATCTCACTTGGGATTTCTATTTGAAGTTGATGAAAGACAGATTCGCTCATGAAGGATTGGAAGATCCAATGGGTGAGCTGGTAACCTTGAAGCAAACATCCTCAGTGGATCAGTACTACTCTAATTTTGTAAGTCTTCTGAACCAAATGCAAATTTCTGATGATTATGCCATTAGAATCTTTATTAAGAATCTGAAATGGGAAATAGGCCAATATATCAGAGCTTTCCAGCCTAAGGACTTGTTAGATTCTTTTAGGTTGGCTTTGCATTTCGAGCAAATAACATGTTTGAATCATCGAAAGAACTCTACTCCTTCAATAAGAACTACCCTACCATCCTTGCCCTTTACCCCGGTCTCACCTTCCACCTATAGCAGAGCAGGATCATCCTTTACTGTCACACCCCTGCTACCCTCTAAAAATTCAGCTCCTGTTACCTCTATTGTTTCCATTCCTAAAAAGGGTATCCCTGTTACTGGCAATGGGCCTGGGAGACTTTCTTTTGTTGAGATGGATGAGAGTAGACACAAAGGCCTTTGTTTTTGGTGCCCTGCTAAGTTTTTTCCTGGCCATAAGTGCACACGCTCTCAATTGTATCAATTACTCATGGAAGGGGTTGATGAGGAGGGAGAGTAGGACGAATTTGTGGATTGTAAGGATAAGCTTGAGCCTTAGTTGGTGTAAGGGGGCCATTCTGACAGCCCAATACTCTCTTTGCAAGCAATGTGGGGTTTTAAGGGATGTGATACTATGAAAGTGCAAGTGACCATCAGGAAGCTGACCTTGGTGGCTTTGATTCACTCTGGAAGTACCCATAACTTCCTTAGTCTAGGAGTGGTGAAGGCTTGTGGATTGCAAGTTGAGCAGAAACATCAATTTAAGATGACCATTGCTGATGGTGGTTCATTACATACTCTTGGACTCTGTCGACAAGTGAATTGGGAATCCCAGGGACAACTTTTCTGCACTGATTTTTTGGTTCTGCCATTGAAGGGGTGTGACTTGGTTCTGGGGTCCAATGGTTAGCTACTCTTGTCTTAATTCAATGGGATTTTTCCAAGTTAGCTATGACCTTTGAAGATGCTGGTAAGAAGGTGTGTTTAGAGGGTTTAGTACCTGGCCCTACTCAAATTTTATCCACTGATACTGGTTCTAAGATCCTAAAAGGTACTCGAACCACTCCAGACATGTCTTTACTGACCATTGCTCCTCAAGTTGAGGTTCAGTTGAAACAAAGGAACATGCTTCTGGATTTGCAACAGTTGCTGGTGGAGTTTGCCACAGTTTTTCAGGAACCTAAGGGACTGCCTCCCCTTAGGGGCCATGAGCACAGTATTGTTTTGAAAGATGAGCAAGCTGTGGTGAAGATTAGACCTTATAGGTACCCAGCAGTGCAGAAAAATAAGATTGAAAAGATCATCCAAGACATGTTAAAGGCCGAGATCATCAGAGATAGTGTCAGCTCTTTTGCTTCCCCTATTGTGATGGTGAAGAAGAAAGATGGAGCGTGGAGACTTTGTGTGGACTATAGACAGCTCAACAATCTTACCTGGAAGTACAAGTTCCCTATTCCCATAATAGAGGAACTGCTTGATGAATTGGGTGCAGCCAGATTCTTCTCAAAGCTTGGTTTAAGATTAGGGTATCATCAGATTCGAATGAAGGATTTAGACATTCACAAGACTGCCTTTCGGACACATGAGGGTCACTATGATTTTTTAGTGATGTCTTTTGGCCTAACAAATGCCCCTGCAACCTTTTAAGATCTCATGAACCATGTCTTTAAGGCCCTATTGAGAAGAACAATTTTAGTATTTTTTGATGATATATTGGTATACTCTAGAAGTTGGGTTGAGCACTTGAAGCATTTGAGGGAAGTGTTGGGCCTTCTCAAGCAGCATGAATTATATGATAAGCTCAACAAGTGCACTTTTGGGTCTTCAGAAATGGATTACCTGGGTTATACCATCTCTAATGGGTATATTTCTATGGACAAGAAAAAGGTAAAGTGTGTGTTGGAGTGGCCATCTCCCAGGAACATCAACGAGTTGAGAGGTTTTCTTGGCCTCTCTGGTTACTACAGAAGATTTATTCGTAGCTATGGAGGTATGTGTGAGTATGTATCTGTAATTCAGGATAAGGATAAAACCTTAACTCTTTGCTGTATCTTAGACAGATTATTAGGCAGATTATGGGGCTTAATCTTAGGGATTTATATTTTATTTATTTGTTACCTAATTTAGGTATTTTTTACTTGTATATATATCCTATATTCTGGTGAATAAAAGATGAGTGAAACTTACAGTTTTAGACCAGTTTCTACATGGTATCAGTCTAGGGATCGATTCTCTGATTTAAAAACGATGGTTTCTCGTACTGCATCCTCTGGAGCTACTCCTTCGACAGATCCTCATTTTATTGTCGATGATTTTTTATAACTCCCTTGAACAGCAGTTACTTGCCATCGATTTCTGGACCATAATTATCTTCCATGGTCCCAATCTGTCAAAATCTTCCTCACTGATCGAGGAAAACTCGGCTATATTTCAGGGGAGAGTAAGAAACCTCCTTCCACAGATCCAGGATGTGAAAAGTGGGTGCGTGAGAATGGTAGGGTGATGTCTTGGTTGATCAATACCATGTTCCCTGACATTGGTACACATTTTCTCCTTTACGAAACAGCAGCAGATATATGGCAAGCTGTTCAGGAGACCTATTCTAACACATACAACACCTCTGAACCATTTAGCATTGAGAGTCGGGTGTCCAATTTGAAGCAAGATGGTCTGAGTGTTACCGAGTATTTTCACACTCTGTCAAGCTTTTGGCAGCAACTTGACCTATATGCAGAACATGATTGGGAAACTCCTAAAGATGCAACTTTGTACAGAAAGATACAAGCACAGCGGAGGGTCTTTCAATTTCTCAATGGTCTAAACACTGACTGGGATGCTGTGAAGGCTCGGATTCTTGGTACAAAGCCTCCTTTTTCCATTCGCGAAGTCTTTGCAGAAGTCAGAAGAGAAGAAAGCAGAAGGTCTTTTATGCTTCCTGCTGTTCCCACATCTGACAGTTCTGCTTTAATTACTTAGTCTTCCTCTTCAACTAAGACTAGAAAGGGCAGACCTATTTGTGATTTTTGCAAAAAACCGGGCCACTCGAAGGAATAGTGCTGGAAATTACATGGCAAGCCTGGTGATTGGAGATCTACTTCACAGAAAGCACCCCGAGAATCATAGTCCAATTCTGTCAGTACAATGAGCAGTGGTGTTTTTTCAGAGGAGCAGCTTGCTACACTCCAAAAGATGTTGGCAATATGGGAGGCACTAGCAATGCAAATGTGGTTCTGTTAGAAGAAGGTACATAGACTGGGTTCTTCCCTACAACCTTTTTAGCTACACAATATGCTCCAACGTAGATTATTGACTCAGGAGCATCTGACCATATGACTGGTAACAGAACATTATTTTCTGCCTTTAAACCCTCCTGCTCTAAGTAATCTATTAAAACAGTAGACGGGTCTGTATCCCCTATACATGGGTCTGGTTCAGTTGCTCTTAATAAGGATATTTTCCTTAAAGATGTTCTTTTTGTACCCAATCTTACTTGCAATTTACTCTCAGTGAGTAAACTCTCTAAGGATTTGCAATGTTGCTCAAAGTTTAATGATAATGGTTGTATTTTGCAGGCACTGGATTCGAAGAAAATGATTGGCAATGCTAGATTGCACAATGGGCTCTATATCCTCTATGACACTCCTAAATCAACTCCTTCAGCTTTTACTAATTCTGTTTTTCCTTTAGGGCAGCATGATGAAATTATGTTATGGCATTTTGACTAGGCCACCCTAGTTTTTATTATGTTGCTAAACTATTTCCTGCTCTATTTATTAATAAAAAACCACAGTTGTTTAAATGCCATATTTGTCCTCTTGCTAAACAAACGAAAGCCTCTTATCTCCCATCTACTTATAAATCTTCTCAACCCTTTGCTTTAATTCATAGTGATGTTTGGGGTCCCTCTAAAGTAAAGAATATTAATGGGTGTCGATGGTTTGTTTCTTTCATTGATGATCATAGTAGGACGACATAGACTTATTTAATGAAAGATAAATCTGAAACTATATCTATTTTTGAAAGGTTCTATACTATGGTTGAAAATCAATTTCAGAGTAAAATTCAACTATTCAAATCCGATAATGGGGGAGAGTTCTTTGCTACTTTGGGTAAATTTTTTTCAGGAAAAAGGCATTGTCCAAATTAGCTCATGTGTGGATACACCACAACAGAATAGGGTTGCCGAGAGAAAGAATAGGCATTTACTAGAGGTAACTAGATCTTTGTTATTTTCTGGAAATATACCAAAATATCTGTGGGGTGAGGCTTTGTTAACTGCCCCTTATCTTATCAATAGAATGCCGAGTAAAGTCCTTAAATTCAAGACACCAAGGGCTGTTTTCTTGGATAGTTATCCTCATTTCAAACCTCTTTCCTCTGTTCTTCCTCTTAGAATTTTTGGCTGCACTGTTTTTGTAAAAAATGTGGACCCTTCAAAATCAAAATTAGATCCTAGGGCTCTTAAGTGTGTCTTTGTGGGATATTCTTCACTTAAAAAAGACTACAAATGTTACTACCCTCCTACTAAAAAATTCTTCGTCTCGATGGATGTAACCTTTTTTTAGCAGGAACCTTATTTTATCAAGGCTACAATTCAGGGGAAGACTTGGACAGAATTCCAGCCTCTCAAACATCAGGTATACCCATTCCTATCTTCTTTGATACCTTCAGATGTTCTGCCTACTGCATCTCATGATATTGAGTCTCCACCTAAATCAACTACACCAGTACATTCATCTATTCCTGTTGATGTTCCTTCACCAGCAGCCTCCCAACTTTTACCTCCTAAAACTATTCCTTAAAACACACAGACTACAAAAAAACTCAGTGTCTACACCAGAAAGAAAAAAACCATTCCTGAGGCCATTTTGCAATCTGACACTTGCCGAGAGTTGGAATTGAGTCCAGCTGCCTTGGAGGATGATGGAGGTAATGAAATTTCTCCTTCATTATTTGATATGGAAATTTTACCTATTGCTAAGAGAAAAGGGGTTAGACAATGTACAAAGTATCCTATTCAGAAGTATGTTGCCTATGGAAAGTTAATGCCCTCTTTTAAGACCTTTACAGCTTGCGTTGATGATGAGGAGAGTCCAAAAACAATTGATGATGCCCTAAAAGACTCTAGATGGAAGAAGGCCGTTGAAGAAGAAATTCAAGCACTTGAGAAAAATGGCACTTGGACTGTTACTGATTTACCACATGGTAAAAAACCAGTTGGCAGTAAGTGGGTTTTTGCAATAAAGTATAACTCAGATGGCAGCATAGAAAGGTACAAGGCCAAGCTTGTAGCCAAGGGCTTTACACAAACCTATGGTATTGACTATAATGAGACTTTTGCACCTGTAGCAAAACTAAACACTGTTCGAGTACTTCTTAGTCTTGCTATAAACAAAGACTGGAATCTTCACCAACTTGACATAAAAAAATACCTTTTTGAATGGCAAATTAGAAGAGGTCTACATGAGAATGCCACCTGGGATGAAGTCTGAGTTAGGAAGTCAGAAGATTTGTAAACTGGAGAAATCTCTTTATGGTTTGAAGCAGTCACCTAGGGCTTTGTTTGACAGATTCACAAAAGTCCTTAGAGAGAATGGATATAAACAGTGTCAAGAAGATTATACTTTGTTTGTTAAAGCATCTTTCAATGGGAAGAAAGTTATCATCATTGTATATGTTGATGACATTGTAGTGACAAGAGATGATGAAGGTGGAATCAATCAGTTGAATAACTTATTGAGCAAAGAATTCGAAACAAAAGACCTAGGGAAACTCAGATATTTCCTAGGCATGGAGGTTGCTAGATCGAGCAAGGGTTTGGTAATAAACCAGAGAAAATATGTACTGGATTTACTCTCAGAGGCTGGTATGCAGGGGTGTAAACCTGCTGATACTCCTATGGAAGCTGGCTCGAAGCTCAAAGGAGAAGAAATGGGAGCCGAGGTTGATAAAGGTCAGTTTCAAAAACTAGTGGGAAAACTCATTTACTTATCTCTGACCAGACCAGATATTTTCTTTCCTGCCAATGTAATTAGTCAGCATATGACTAATCCTAGAGAAGGGCATTTAGAAGCTGCAAACCGAATTCTATGGTACCTGGAAGGTACACCTGGACATGGATTATTCTTCAAGAAAACTGAAGATAGAACTGTAAAATTATTTACAGATTCTAGCTGGGCCAGTGAAGTTACTGATAGAAGGTCGACTAGTGGATACTGCTCTTTTATATGGGGCAACTTAGTTACTTGGAGGAGTAAGAAACAGATTGTTGTTTCTAGGAGCAGTGCCGAAGCAGAGTATAGAGCCTTAGCATTGGGAATTTGTGAAGGAATATGGTTGCTAAGACTTCTATAAGAGTTAAATATAGAGCATGAAGGGAAACTAGAGATCTTCAGTGATAATCAATCTGCTATTCATATCGCAAAGAATCCAGTCCATCATGATCGTACCAAGCATGTGGAGATCGACAGACATTTTATTGCTGAAAAAGTGAATAGTGGAATTGTGAACTTAACTCATGTTCCTACCGAAGAACAACTTGCAGATGTGCTCACTAAAGCACTATCCAAACAGTCTTTGATAAGTTTTTGTCCAAGTTGGGCCTATACAATGTATACACACTAACTTGAGGGGGAGTGTGAGTATGTATTTGTAATTCAGGATAAGGATAAAACCTTATCTCTTTGTTGTATCTTAGACAGATTATTAGGCAGATTATGGGGCTTAATCTTAGGGATTTATATTTTATTTATTTGTTACCTAATTTAGGGATTTTTTACTTGTATATATATCCTATATTCTGGTGAATAAAAGATGAGTGAAACTTACAATTTTACACCAGTTTCTACAGTATGGCCATGTAAGTTATCCAAGAAGTGTTAGAGCTTGAGGGGGAGTGTAAGTTGACAAGAAGTGTTAGAGTTTAATTTAATGTGTAATTAGAGTTTATTTCTAAGTCAGTAGTTTAGATTTATTAGAAGTCTTATTTAAATTATAGATAAATATTATTTAAATTATAGATAAAAGTATAATTTTAGTTATATTAAAACTTTGTAATTGCCTATTTAAAGGCTCACCTTATACACATTTGATTAAGAAGAATAAGAGAAAATACAGAGAAACATATTATTCTCTGTTAAAAATACTATTTTTGTTCTATCGTTAAATTCTAACTTTTATATTTTATTGTTTATTGTTCATTGTTCACCGGCGTTCATCTTCTTTGGCCACCATGGCCCCTTTCTCACATGGTATCATGAGCCAACAACGATCTTGATATCGTCACCACTGATGTCATCTCTAATCTGAAACAGATCGACGATCTAATTTTTTAGATGCACGTCGTTTTTCTTTTCTGCTGCTATCATTAGGCCACACTCGTTCCTCGGCTTTTCTCTCGTTGGAATCTTACATCTATGGTAAAATTTCTACTCGTTTAATTTTGTTATTTTGATCTCTATTTAATGGTTCTATCTTAGCCAATCAAAAAGAAATATGAAAAGGTTATAGTTTAGCCTTAAAAACTATTTGGTTTTATCTTAGCCATCCATTGTAAAAGATAGGAAAAGGTTATAGTTTAGCCTTAAAAATTATCTGGTT
This sequence comes from Hibiscus mutabilis, assembly GCA_019671005.1. Classification (NCBI taxonomy): domain Eukaryota; kingdom Viridiplantae; phylum Streptophyta; class Magnoliopsida; order Malvales; family Malvaceae; genus Hibiscus; species Hibiscus mutabilis. Next base: position 31,512,714 of record CM033711.1, on the reverse strand, counting down.
CTATCTCAGCCATCAATTATAAAAGATAGGAGAAGAGGTTCTAGTTTAGCCTTAAAAACTAAATAATATTTTTTAAGGGATTCTACATTAAAGATCCAAGCTGGAATTTTAGTTTGTGCAACTACCAGCTTGAAGGGAGTGTAGATTCCTGTGATCATTGTTGAATGGAAGCAGCTACTTAGTCCGTGAATGACAGAAAAAGCTGGAAGACATCTCAGAAGATGCAAAAACCTGAACAAGATCATCACTGACAGAGAAAAGCTGAAAGACATCTAAGGAGGGTGCAGAAACCAATAACAACAGTAAAGTTGGTAGACATCTCAATAATGATGCAGAAACCAGTAACATCGTTTGCAAATTTTCAACAATGGCCGTTCAAAGAACAACATGATTATGTCCTAGTTGTTCAACACAATGGCTCCCAAAAAATGGGAGATTCTTTCTCTAAGAAACAACAGAAGAAATATGAGTAGGGCGTCACATCCAAGATCCAAGCTGGTGCTCTACTACGTTTGCTCACCAGCTTGAGGGGGAGTGTAAGTTATCCAAGAAGTGTTAGAGCTTGAGGGGAATGTAAGTTGACGAGAAGTGTTAGAGTTTAATTTAATGTGTAATTAGAGTTTATTTCTAAGTCAGTAGTTTAGATTTATTAGAAGTCTTATTTAAATTATGGATAAATATTATTTAAATTATAGATAAAAGTATAATTTTAGTTATATTAAAACTCTGTAATTGCCTATTTAAAGGCTCACCTTATACACATTTGATTAAGAAGAATCAGAGAAAATACAGAGAACCATATTATTCTCTGTTAAAAATACTATTTTTGTTCTATCGTTAAATTCTAACTTTTATATTTTATTGTTCATTGTTCACCGGCGTTCATCTTCTTTGGCCACCATGGCCCCTTTCTCACAGGCCAAACCACTCACTGACTTGCTTAAGAAGGATGGGTGGTGTTGGAATGATAAGGCTGAAGACGCATTGAAGAGGCTTAAGGCAGCTATGACTTCAGCTCTTGTTCTTGCCCTTCCAGATTTCAATCGGGAGTTCATCATTGAAATTGATGCCTCTGCTTATGAAGTGGGTGCTGTCTTGATGCAAAATAGCAAGCCCTTGGCTTACTTTTCTAAAGGGTTGGAAGTGAAGCATCAGGCAATGTGTCCATCTATGACAAGGAGATGCTTGTTGTCCTTCTTGCTGTTAAAAAATGATCTTCTTGTTTGGTGGAAAGACATTTCAAGATTAAAACTGATCATCAGAGTTTAAGATTTTTATCAGGCAACCAAGCTACCACCCCAGCTCAATAGACTTGGGTGGCTAAGATGACGGGCTTTGATTATGAAATAATCTATAGAAGGGGAGTGAACAACACTGTGGCTGATACCCTCTCCAGAAACCCTCAATATTCACAAAGCTAACTCATCTTCATAAGCAGCTTTAACACTGTCTGGATTGATAAAATCAAGCAGTCTTGGGCCCAGGACAGTAAACTTTAGAAGATTATTGGTGAATTGTCCACAGATGCTGCTTCTCATTCCAAGTATAGTTGGGATGGTAAGTTATTGAAGAGGAAGGGTAAATTAGTGGTTGGCAGTGATGAGAATCTGAGGAAACAGCTCATAGACTTATTTCACAACAGTTCCTTTGGCGGCCATTTTAGAGCAGATGCAACCAGCAGGAGAATAGCATCTTTTTTATATTGGAAGGGGCTCAAAAAATCAGTAAGAAGCATGATCAGGGAGTGTGAAGTATGCTAGCAGAATAAGTATGATAATCATCTCAAGGCCGGACTGTTATAACCCCTACCAGTGGCAGAAAGAGCTTGGTCCTCCATTAGCATGGATTTTATTGAAGGGTTGCTACCATCTAGATCCAAGGAAACCATCTATGTTGTGGTAGACAGGTTAACCAAATATGCTCATTTCATCACCCTTTCCCATCCTTTCACTGCTCTACATGTTGCTCAAGCTTTTATAGATAACATCTTCAAATTGCATGGACTGCCTGAGTATATTGTGTGTGATAGGGATAAAATATTTATGAGTGAATTCTGGAAGGAATTGTTTACAAGACTGGGAGTAAAAATAACCCTTCTACTGCTTTCGATCCTGAAATTGATGGTCAAACAGAGGTGGTGAATAGGTGTTTAGAGACCTATTTGAGGTGTATGTCTGGTGAAACACCCAAAGATTGGAGTAATTGGATATCCTTAGCAGAATGGTGGTATAATACCTCATACCATTCTGCCATCAAAACCACTCCTTATTAAGCATTGTATGGGCAGGAACCAGCTGTACACTTTCCTTATCTAGCTGGTGAATCGTTGGTAGCCATAGTGGATAGAAGCTTGCAAGCGAGGGAAGCAGTTGTAAAAATGCTTAAATTTTACTTGAACAGAGCTGTGGACAGAATGAAGAAACAAGCTGACAAACAAAGAAGTGATCGAGAATTTGAGGTGGGTGAGTGGGTTTATCTGAAACTACAGCCTTATAGGCAGCAGTCTGTGCACTCTAAGAAGTATCAAAAGCTAGCCCCAAAGTGGTTTGGACCCTATTTGATCCTGGCAAGGGTTGGAAAGGTTGCTTACAAGCTGCAGTTGCCTGATGGTTCCAGAGTTCATCCCATATTTCATGTTTCCCAACTTAAAAAGCATATTGGTTCATTCCCATGCCAGCCCAACTTGCCTGTTATTGGTTTTGATGGGGCCATTGTGAAGGAGCCTTTGAGAATTGTGGACAGAAGAATGGTGAAAAAGAACAACAAGGCTGTTACTGAAGTTTTGGTGGAGTGGACGAATTCCTTTCCTGAAGATGCTACTTGGGAAAACTTCTACAAGCTACAACAGGATTATCCTCACTTCAATCCTTGAGGACAAGGATGTTCTCCTTGAGCAGGGAGTATTGTTATTAGCCTTTTATTTTCCTTTTGTAAAAAACGGTGCCGTTTTATTTATGTTGTTATTTTCTGTTGAGTGTTGAGCTGACGTGGCTTTGGTGAGTTATTTTAGGGCTTTCTGTCCTTTGGTTAGGGCATTATGACATGTTGTGAACGTTTTTCTTTGTCTTATCCATTTTTTTGTGAATGAAAGTTTATCCCCTCTTTTTCTTTTTTTCTGATTTTATCTCTGTTCTTACTTCCTTGCTGGTTATTTGAGTATTTGAGTGTATCACTATAATTATTGTGAAATAATCGTATAATAAATTATATATTATAAGCCACTGGAATTGGAATCTGAATGTTTGTAGAATGGGTAAAAAGAAGTTAATAAAGTGACTAATTTTGGGCAATTCTACGTGATTAACTAATACGGTTGACAAAATAAAAGTTTTGGAATAGGCAACTTCAATTACTAAACTTTTTTTTTTATCAAAAGCAACTACTAAACTTGTTAATTACTTCATTACATCTCTATATTATTTTCTTTGGTAAATAATGATAGTTTATTTTATTGAATATAACCACAAGGGTGAAATTTGATTCTGGGTTTGGTTCTATGGAAGAAGTTAAAACCTTGATAAAATTCATCTCAATTGTAATCTAACATATATATTAATTTTGTTAAAATCATACAAATTAATATATTGATTTAAATGTTAGGTACTTAGTCTTCTTACCCAAACTAACGACTCAGTAATATAATTGAACCTAAAACATAACTTATTTATCAAAATTGATGCAATTGGCAGTTCGATAGTATAAACGATACAACACTTATAGTTTAGTGATTTCTAGTGTAACTTACCCAAAATGTTATTTAAATAAGATTTAAATCATAACAAACTGATTTAATGCTGAAAAATGAATACATTCATATTCGAACATTGTACAAATTGTAAATATCCGGCTCACTGTAAAAGATATCAAGCTAATCCACTTTGTATGAAGTAATAAAACCTAACAAATTGCCTTATTAATTTAGCAAATGCTACAGCTCTAAAGGGTTAAACCGGCCAATACCAACATCACTACCGGCTGAACCGCACAATAATTAATAGTTCCAAGTACAAATTCTCAATTCTTTAATCTTCAGCCATATGCTAAATGGTGCCTGAAGAAACCATGTTCGAACGGCTTCTTGCACCGAAATCGAATCACCCTACAGTCAATCCGAACCCAAATTTGTAGTCTTTCTTCATATGATCTATCTGCAAAAACAAGTCCGGCAAGAGATATTGAGAAACGTGAATCCGAGTGCTTGATCGTAAGTGAAGATGCTAAACATAGAGGACTAATGGCATCATATACACCAGCAATAACAAAAAGTTAAACAAACTTGTCTTCAAGTGAATAATTGCAGATCTCCTTTTTTTTTTAAATGTTAATTTTACCTCCGCGGAGAGGATGAAATTTAGGCCCATATTTAACCGCTCTTCTAGAAATGCAGTTGTGCATCCATTAGAATCGAGCTTCCCCCTCAAACGACACTGAAAATGTGACAAATTGGTAAAATTGTGATGCTTAAAACAATACATATCCTGAATTCTAACAAGTATAAACGTGCAGGACCATCGATGCACAATAATATCGGAAATTTAGCAACCAAAAACTAACCTGTCTAAGGATGTAATCATAGCCGACACTTGATGTCACGTCTTTCGTGATGTAATTATACATGAAATCTGATGCTAGAGAAACCTTGATAGAAATAAAATTGCATGAGAATGAGCAGGAAACAAACTGTGATATTATTATAGGAGGAAAAATATATTCTTACCTTCTCAGACACTTTCTGAACATAGCTCAAAGCAATCATTCCGGTACTTGCAACTTGCCCTGCAGCAACCTGGATCCAGAGTGTGCTTATAGGTTAGTCACACGAACATAATGCAAACTGCGAATATTTCTAGCAAAAACATTTCAACTCCAAACAAATAACAAGTTCATCTGGGCATGGGTAAGGCAAAAAATGGTGTGGGAGAAGCGAATTAACTATTTTATTGATTAAAAGCTCCGGATTGGACGAAGATTGCCATCAAATATCCAGGGACCTGAGAAACAGCATATTTGAAGATCGAGGAACTTCATGAAGATGAATTTAAAGCCTTAACTAAGATCCTTTCCATGAGTCTATAACACATGAGAGCACTTGGGATCATCAAAAAGTGACCTAGAAGTGGAATATGCCAAACACTAATCGTTGTATTAATTAATTTTTAATAACACATTCAGTTTACCTTCAGAAAGACAACATTAAAAACATGCCCTTGATTCAAATGACTAGGTCCGCCCTTCCGTATTTTGGAAATGAAGTTGGTCATCAAAAAGAAAGGACATCCTGGTTCTCACAACTTGGCAAACCCTAATCAGCACTTTGGTTAGGGATCTAAATGACAACTGACACCCCTACTGCTGTAACATATCTAGAAACATTAATCCATGTATTAACCTAGTTTTGAATACACATTCAGTTTTACCCCCAGAAAACGGCACTAACCATGTCCTTGATTCCAATGATTTGGTTTCCCACTTCCGTATTTTGGAGATGTCATTAGTCATTGAAAAAAAGGAGATCCTGGTTCTCACAACTTGGCAACCATAATCAGCACTTTGGTTAGGGATCTAAATGAGTAAATGACACACTCCTACGTTGTAACTGATCTAGAAACATATTTAGAAGTAATAAACAAAACCCACTAACTATTGCACAAAAAAGAATATTTATAAGCCAGTGATAAAGGACAATCAGGCTTACCATCTTATCTGTTTCATATCGGGCAGCATAACCTAGGCCTGACTTCCGGTGCTGACCAGCCCAAAATACTTCACCCCCTAAGGACAGATGTGGTGTCACACTCTGCATAAATAAAGCCGAGATTCAGTTCATTAATGACAACAGAATCATAATTCCAGAAGTAGTGGATTCAGCTGAAGATCATGTATGCTGTGCAATGCTTCTCTTAAACTGCAAACAAAATGCTAAATGCAGAATGCCTTCAGCAGAGAGATTCTAGATTGCTTCTCCCATTACCAGTATATTATCTTATAGTATTTTAAATTGCAAACCCATGTTAGTTATACCAAATCTATGTAAAAAGTCAACTTTTTAAGCACTAATAATCCAGTAGCTTGTCCATTACGCCAAGTTCTTCACCTGTTAGCACAATTCAACATATATGATGTGGTTTCATATAATTTACCTGGATATAACTAGCTCCAAATAAAGCACCATTTCCCATTTGAAACTGAGACCTGTAATCTTTACCCTGCGCAGGGAAAACAAAGATGTCAAAAGACAAAAACCAAGTTCGCATGCATGGCAAACACCCTAAGTTTTCTTGGTGAGCACAATTGTAGGTTAGTACAGGAATATCTTATGTATTTAATTATGTATCTGTTATTTATAGGAAGTTACCTTGTAGTAGGATATCTTTAGGAATATTCTTTAGGTCTATATCTACTGTATTTATTATAGAACATTTAGTTGCCTACTTCTCAGTTTTACCTATGTGTATATATTCTGATGATTATTCATCAATAAAGTAAGAGAGTTTTTCCCTACTATTCTACATGGTATCAGATTAGGTCGATCCCTCCCTGACTTACCTTCCCTCTTGATCGATTCAATCTCTCTTCATGAATAACTCAGTTTCAGAAGTTACTTCCGTACAGCCCTCGTTCTTCTGATTTTCCTATGTCCGAAACATCCCTTTCCACAATCACATCCTATAAACTCAATGGAAATAATTATCTCCCTTGGTCCTAATCCGTGCGGCTGTATATCACGGGAAGAAGAAAGGCTTCATCTCTCAGACTCTGAATCTGTTCTTGATGAGTCTGATCCAGCCTATTCTAACTGGTTGAGTGAAAATACCATGATCATGTCATGGTTGATCAATTCGATGGTTCCTGAGATTGGAGAGAATTTTATGCTCTACAAGACTGCGGCAGATATCTGGAATGCAGCCAAGGATACTTACTCCAGTGTTGATAACACATCTGAACTCTTTGGAGTTGAGAATCAAATAAAAGATCTTAGACAAGGAGATATGACTGTCACACAATATTTTGGAGTCCTCACCAAATGTTGGCAGCAAATTGATTTGTACAAGGCTAATGAATGGAAATGTAATGATGATATTGGCTTCTACAATAAACTCAAAAATCAGAGGAGAATTTTCCAATTTCTTTCTGGTCTAAATGGGGAATTTGATGGCGCCAGAGGCAAAATTTTAGCAACAAAACCCCTTCCTCTTGTTCGCGAAGCTTTTTCAAAAATTAGGAGGGAGGAGAGTAGGCGTTCCCTAATGATTCCACCAGTGGCGGCAACTGATGCGTCTTCTCTTTTCACGCATTCCAACTCTGGAAGTACACAGAAAAGGGGGAGACCTTGGTGCACACATTGCAAAAGGGTTGGGCATGTGCTGGAGTAGTGTTGGAGGTTGCATGGGAAACATGCAGATTGGAAACCTCCTAAACCATGATTTCAGAAGGAAGCACATCTTGCTTCTCCTTATTGTTCCTCCAGCAGCTTTAGCAAGCAGCAGATTGAGGAACTTCAGCAGGTTTTTAATCGTCTCGCCTCTTCATCTACTCCTACTACCTTAACAGCTAATGAAGGTATAATGTGTTCCTTGCCTACAACTAATTCCTTAAATTGGATAGTGGATTCTGGTGCCTCTGACCATATGACAGGGGATTATAGTCTCTTCACCACTTTTTGCAAACAAAGATCATCTTCTTCCATCAAGATTGTTGATGGTTCTCTCTCCACAGTGATGGGCAGTGGTTCCATTCGTTTAAGTGAAACTCTAGTGCTTTCTGATGCCCTCTATGTTCCCAACATTACTTGTAATTTATTATCCGTCAGTAAATTGGTTAAGGATGCTCACTGTGATGTTCATTTTGGAGTTACTGGTTGTGTTTTTCAGGAACAGTACTCGAAAATGGTGATTGGCAGTGCTAGGCTGCATAATGGCTTATATATCCTTGATGGTTTCTCCTCTTTCAGCTCTTCTACTTCCAGTTGCCTTTTGACTTCTGTTTTTTCTTCTAGTTTACTTTCGAATGATGTTATGCTATGGCACTTTCGATTAGGCCATCCTAATTTCTCTTATCTTGCTAAGTTGTTCCCTAAGCTTTTTATTAATGAGAAATCATCTTCCTTTTCATGTGAAGTGTGTCAAATGGCAAAACATACTCGGCAGCCTTATGTTTCTACTACATTTAATCCTACTTCACCATTTTCTATTATACACAGTGACATTTGGGGCCCTTCTAAGGTTAAGAGTATTTCAGGGTCTAGATGGTTTGTGTCCTTTATTGATGATTACTCTCGGACTACATGGACTTTTTGATGAGGGAAAAATTTGAGGTTGATGCAATATTTAGAAATTTTTATCAAATGATCCAAACTCAATTTAACACTCAAATTAAAATAGTTCGGAGTGATAATGGCAGTTAATATCTTAGTCAATCCCTTGGGTATTATTTTAACGAAAAGGGCATTTTTCATCTTACATCTTGTGTCTCCACACCTCAGCAAAATGGTGTGACTGAGAAAAAAATAGACACCTTCTAGAAGTCACTCGCTCTCTCTTGTTTTCTGCCCATGCTCCTAAATACCTTTGGGGGATGCATTACTTACTGCTACCTACCTTATCAATAGAATGCCTAGCAAAACTCTAGGCTTCAAGGTTCCTACTGAAACACTTTTGAACCAATTTCCTCATTTTAAGCCCTTGTCTTCTGTTCTTCCCTTTCGAATCTTTGGATGCACAGTGTCACGGGGCTAGATTTTGACCCTAGCGGATCCGTGCGGCCTTAGACGCAAATCAGTCGATTCCTACGCCTAAGTCAGCCTTCAACTAGCCTTGTGAGTACTCCTGCTCGACAACGGCTCCGACACGCCCTCCAGGTTTCGATGGATCTTGTCACGGGCTAGACCTTTGCCAAACGAATCGTGTGAACCTTAGTCGCTTTCTCAGTTGAAACGTCTGCTAAGTCACCCTGAAATCCCTTGTCACGGCCTTAGGTGAAGCTCTCTCGACGAACACCTAGCTCAGCCAGGATTCTCGTTCCGGAAAATCAAACACTTCCCGAAGCCCTCGAACGAAAGATCGTTCTAAGCGGAAACTAATCAAAGAACAATGGAAAGAGATTGGCAACACGAACAACGAAGAACACTCAAGAATAATGAAGAACACTCAAAGAGTTTAGAGTAAATACTTCTTGTATTACTCAAAGTAAATGAATAAGTGAAGTAAAGAAGTAGTGAAGTGTGAAGTGTGAAGTGATTTACAAGTGAGGAGGGAGCCTCTATTTATAGTTGAACTCCCCTACATCCAACGGTTCAGTTTAAATTACATCGACGGTCGAGATTGATCTTATCTAATCAAATATCAATTTCAAATCTCTAATTATCACAAACATTATCTACAAATTATATTTCAAATAAATAGATGATGCTTTGACCGAATTACCCTCTTGAATCCTCCATGGATTTGGCTAAGTCCTGTGGGCTTGCCGGCTTTCTAGCATTCTCCAAGTGCTGGGCCAAGTGTGATGGTCTTGGCAAGCCCGTTACACCGTACAAACCCTCTTTGGTTGATTCTTGCGCCAATGCCTCGGTCCCAAAGGTTTGGTCCACGCCTTTCTCCAAGTGTTGGGCCAAGTCTAATGGTCTTGGCAAGCCCGTTACACCGCGCAAACCCTCTTTGGCTGATTCTTATGCCAATGCCTTGGTCCCAAAGGTATGGTCCACGACATTCTCCGAGTGCTGGGCCACATTTGGCAAGCCTGTTACATTGCGCACAACCTCCCTATTTGATGCTCGCGCCAATGTCTCGATTCAAAAAGTTTGGTCCGTGACATTCTCCCCCACTTGACTTAGCGACGCCCTCGTCGCTGCACTCGAACGATCCTGGGCAGGGTCAACTTGATTACTCGTCGATGCCTCAGCTTCATGCAATTCCCCCATATGAACTGCTCGCCTCTACTCAAACTGTTGTTGAACATCGCGTGCTAAGACGCCTCTTGATACATCTCTCTTGTAGGAGCACTCTCCCACAAACTCCGATTTACCTCGACTCAGACCCACTTGGTCCTACGGCAAAGGCTTGGAAGCTGTCACAACATTGAACACAGACTAAACTCTCAGATTCGTCGACAATTCTAACTTGCCCCTTTGAACTCTTAAAGGTCTCTTCCAATCTTCATTTCCCTCGCACTGAAGACTAGGTCGTACTTGACCTACGCTCATCAACATTGGCAAATCAAAACCAAAAACACTAGGAATGTGTTTGAGATGTACCTTCTCCTCGATCACATTTACTCTAAAACAGGTCAGCCCTTCTTTCTCCTTGAAGTCTGGCCCCCTCTGCATTGAACCTTCTTCATCGAAGTTCTTTGCATGCATCGGCACTTTCGCCACAAAGTTCGCTGCTCTACTCTGCATCGGCTCTTCTTCCCTAAAGTCCGTTGCTTCTGGTTGCATCCGCCCTTCTGACTTGAAGTTTGGTGCTCTCTTGCATCGATCCTTCTTCCTTGAAGTTCGGCTCCCTACCTGAAGTTCGTTGCTCGTTTCCCACCTTGCCCATTGGTGGTGTCTCCACGGTTACTATGTGCCTTAACGGCTTGGCCCCCTTCGACTCTCCAATGGTCTCAAAAGCGATGCTCTTTCCCCGAACATCCTCGGCAAGCTCCTCGGTAGCCTTCTCAGACATGGTCACCCCTTTCTGCTTTCGATCTCCCTTGGCCTTGGCAGAACTCGACATTATCGGATCAAGCGATGCAGCCTCGCACTCTTCGGGCTCACCCAACTCCTTGGATGGCTTGACTCGATCCAGGCACTCTCGCAATTTGTGAGGCCCCTTACACTGGTAGCACTCTAGTTGCTTAATCTTGCGTCGGCATTTCTTCCTCGAAGTCCTTCGCTTCTTTCCCACCTTGCCCATAGGTGGCATCTTAACGGTTGCTATGTCACTCAACGGCTCAGCCCCCTTCGACACTCTACTGGTCTCAAAAGTAATGTTCTTCACTCGAACATTCTCGGCAAGCTCTTTCCCAACCTTCCAGGACATCTTCAACCCATTCTGCTCATGGTCTCCGCTTACCTTGGCAAAACTAGACAACTCTGAACCAAGTTTCACAAGCTCTTTACTCTTAGCCTTGTCCTGTCCCTCGGACCACTTGGCTCGAAACGGGCATCTCCGCAACTTATGAGGTCCCTTGCATCTGTAGCACTCCAATCGCCTCGTCTTTACCTTTGGCTTGACAGCTTTCACACTTGCTATCGCACCAAGTCTCATCACTGGCTGGACTACTTTGGCACTCGTAGTCGAACCACGGCTCTCACTTCGCTTGGCAGCATTGACACACACAATCACCCCAAGTCTCGCTACTTCACCCTTTGACTCGTCTGTTGTCTTCACCATGGCAGCTAGGCGGTACTTCTCGGGACATCCCCTTATCAAATGAGGACCATCACAGAAGTAGCACTTCAACTTCTTGCTCCCCTTCTTTTCTGGCACGGACTTATCCTCACCATTCCCCTCGTCTCTCGAACTGGGCTTGGTTGACTCAAAACTCGCCTGCTTGCATTTTGTGGGCTCGGTCAGAGGTTCGGCAACAAGAGCCTCTGAAAGTCTCTGGACATCTCCCTGCTCTACTACGAGCTTCGCCCCCAGTCTAAATCCCTCTAAGAAGGTCTTGAGCGCATCACATTCACTCATTGTCGTCTTGCAACTAAGCAGCTCCCTCTTGAGCTTATCCACTTCTTTTCGCAAAGCTTCCATCTCAGCTTCACTAGCATTACTCCCTCGAATAATCACCAACTTGTTGAGAACTTCTAGTGTCTCGTCCTTGAACCGGTCATCTATAGACTCTACTTCGTCAAGACGGGACTCGCAAACCACCACCATGCTTAACTGCAACTACAAGCTGGAATCCACCACACTTGACTGCACCTGCAAGCTGGCTTGAACACAAGTCACCACCAGCTTGACTGCAACTGCGAACTGGCTCGAACGCAAGTACCTTCCTCGACTCGCTCTGATACCACTTGTCACGGGGCTAGATTTTGACCCTAGCGGATCCGTGTGGCCTTAGACGCCTTCGACGCAAATCAGTCGATTCCTATGCCTAAGTCAGCCTTCAACCAGCCTTGTGAGTACTCCTGCTCGACAACGGCTCCGACAAGCCCTCCAGGTTTCAATGGATCTTGTCACGGGCTAGACCTTTGCCAGACGAATCGTGTGAACCTTAGTCGCTTTCTCAGTTGAAACGTCTGCTAAGTCACCCTGAAATCCCTTGTCACGGCCTTAGGTGAAGCTCTCTCGACGAACACCTAACTCAGCTAGAATTCTCGCTTCGGAAGATCAAACACTTCCCGAAGCCCTCGAACGAAAGATCGTTTTAAGCGAAAACTAATCAAAGAACAATGGAAAGAGATTGGCAACACGAACAACGAAGAACACTCGAGAATAATGAAGAACACTCAAAGAGTTTAGAGTAAATACTTCTTGTATTACTCAAAGTAAATGAATAAGTGAAGTAAAGAAGTAGTGAAGTGTGAAGTGATTTACAAGTGAGGAGGGAGCCTCTATTTATAGTTGAACTCCCCTACATCCAACGGCTCAGTTTAAATTACATCGACGGTCGAGATTGATCTTATCTAATCAAATCTCAATTTCAAATCTCTAATTATCACAAACATTATCTACAAATTATATTTCAAATAAATAGATGATGCTTTGACCGAATTACCCTCCTGAATCCTCCATGGATTTGGCTAAGTCCTGTGGGCTTGCGGGCTTTCTAGCATTCTCCAAGTGCCGGGCCAAGTGTGATGGTCTTGGCAAGCCCGTTACACCGCGCAAACCCTCTTTGGCTGATTCTTGCGCCAATGCCTCGGTCCCAAAAGTTTGGTCCACGCCTTTCTCCAAGTGCTGGGCCAAGTCTAATGGTCTTGGCAAGCCCGTTACACCGTGCAAACCCTCTTTGGCTGACTCTTGCGCCAATGCCTTGGTCCCAAAGGTATGGTCCACGACATTCTCCGAGTGCTGGGCCACATTTGGCAAGCCCGTTACATTGCGCACAACCTCCCTATTTGATGCTCGCGCCAATGTCTCGATCCGAAAAGTTTGGTCCGTGACAACAGCTTTTGTTCATGTGCACAATAACAATCGAGGGAAACTTGATCCTAGGTCTATTCAGTGTGTTTTTATAGGGTACTCATCGAGTCATAAGGGTTACAAAGATTACTGCCCCACTACAAGGAAAACCTATGTATCTTTTAATGTCACTTTCTTTGAAAATCAAACTTATTTCGTAGGGACTGATATTCAGGGAAAGACATACACAAAATTTTAGTCCTTATACAACCCACACCCTATTGTTACCTTACCTATCCTTGATACTGAACCTACTGTTTCTTCACAACATTCTGTTCCTCTAAATAAAACTGTGATTGTTGCTCCTAATAGCCCAATGGTCATACCCTCTCCCCAGTCAAAACCATCTAGTCCATATACAACACCTCCTCCAACACTTAAAACCATACCACACATATCACCAGATACTGTGACTCCACAACTTGCAGATAAACAGCTTAGTGTCTATACAAGGAAAAAAAGACCTTTAACTGAAGCTGTTAGTTAGCCTAACACCTGCCAAGAGCTAGTTTTAAGTCCCGTTGCTAAAGAAACAGAAGGTAATATCACTCAAGACCCTACAACTGTTAATTTGGATGATTTTCCTATTGCTATTCGAAAGGGGTAAGGAAATGTACCACTCATCCTATTAATAAATTTTTGGCCTATGGAAAGCTGGGCAGGTGAACTAACAGATAGAAGATCTGTGAGTGGCTATTGTACACTCGTATGGGGTAACTTGGTCACATGGAGAAGTAAAAAAATAGACCGTGGTGTCTAGAAGCAGTGCAGAGGCAGAGGCAGAATTTAGAGCAATGGCCCTTGGAATTTGTGAAGGAATATGGATTAGAAGACTGCTCACCGAGCTGAAGTTGAATGAAAAATCAGAATTCGAGATTCACAGTGACAGCCAATCAGCAATGAGCATTGCTAAGAATCCTGTACAGCACGACATGACCAAACACATTGAAATAGATAGACACTTTATCCATGATAAGGTTAATAATGGGGAGGTAAAACTTCACTACATTCCTACCAGGAATCAGCTTGCTGATACCTTCACAAAGGCACTTCCAAAAGTAATTTTTGATGAGTTTTTATCCAAACTGGTTGTATACAACATATACACACCAATTTGAGGAGGAGTGTAGGTTAGTACAGGAATATCTTATGTATTTAATTATGTATCTGTTATTTATAGGAAGTTACCTTGTAGTAGGATATCTTTAGGAATATTCTTTAGGTCTATATCTACTGTATTTATTATAGAACATTTAGTTGCCTACTCAGTTTTACCTATGTTTACATATTCTGATGATTATTCATCAATAAAGTAAGAGAGTTTTTCCCTACTATTCTACAACAATACTCCCCATAATCCAGAAGACAAACAAACTCAAAATAAAGAATAAAATCAAAAATCAGAATATTAGGTATCACACACACAATGATGATAAATAAAAATGCATACACACACCAAAGCCAACTAACCAAGATAATATAGTTTAAGAGTGACCAACCTTGTAATCAAAGTTGAACATGCCATGTGACATATGAGGCTCATTTGTTAGCTGGAAAGGAAACAAGAAAGTAATTAACTGGTAATAAAGGTTACAAATATTCCGCATGCGAATAGAAAGGACAAAAACCAAAGAATGAAAAATTGATTTGCCTGAGCATTAGCCTTCACAGTAAGATTCTCTGTCAAATCACATTTCACTCTCGCATTGAGTCTACCATCTGTCAGCACCCTCCCAATAAGCATCAGCTAGGGAAAACCATGATTGACCCCACTTTTAAATTGACTTGTTAAGCTAAAACATTTCAGGAGGATAAGAAGGTGAACCGGAAGAGTAGCAACAACGAGAGAAGCAGCCTACATTTGGATCGATGAAGTTGGCACCAAATTCATAGTGAGCAGTAGGAATTTTAATGGTTTCAGCAGATTGAGAAGGAATTTCTGTTGGGCCCATAAACACACTGAGAGATGATGGTAAATGAATATTTACAATTATTTATCAAAATACAAAAGAAAAGATATAATAAAAGCCAAAGGAGAAGGAGAGTAAAAGAAGTTGAAGCCACCTGTGACTCAATGAGAAATTCTGATTTAGCCCTTTGGTGAAATCAAATCGCAATCCTTCAAAAGCTTCTGGCTTTAGAGACACTGCCAGAGATGTTCAAGCAATAAACATTTAGTTTATCAATGATTTAGGACAAAACAGCAGTAATCAATCAAATTAGGGATGAACAAATGAGTAAGAAAGAAGTAGGATCTCCAGAAAACATGGGATTATAAAAACCCTTCTTTCTATTAAGTCAAAGAAAATAATAAGAATAACATTGTTGTCAGCTGCAAAGCTTGAGCTTCTTTATTCTAAGCTTTCTTGCAAATAGAGTTTGTTGTACCCCAAATACTCATGCGACTAGAGTCCCTCAACAACCACCGTGCCTAATTCCAAGACATCCTCGCCAAACGGTCTGTTGGTACCTACACCACTTAGAAAAGCTTTCGCCATAAGTACCGAGCCCATCAAACCCAAAGGAAATCCTTGGGAAGGAGAATCCCAGTCATTTTATCACTTCAAACACCAACTCCCCAGGATTGGACCCGAGTCTTATCGGTGGTCATCTCCTGTTGACTTCCACCTCACTACCTATGAACCTGGGTGATAGAGCACTTACGATGCAATGCATGCCCCAACGCAAGCCCAGCTCCTCTATAAAGAGAGCCCTCCCTTTAACAAGAGAAAGCATGAGCAGATTGTAAGAAAACCCTACTTGATTCCCTCCAAAAGTACCACTCACGACTAATTAACCATATGTAGCGGCTCTTGGCACCGTTCTACAATGTGAACCACTTCCCCCAAAACTTGTGCAGCAATAGAGTTTTAATCCTATCCATAGACTTAAACCCTAAAGATAATGCATGGAAGTTATTTACAGAAGGATAAAACCATGAATATGCACAAGGTACTGATGAAAATAGATGCCAATCGAAGAAATAAATTAAACATATATCTCAAAGCATTCTAGATTTAAAAATAAATAAAAGCAAGCATACTAAAAATGCACTTAAGCTGTTATTGTAATTAACTAAGCTTTATTCTTTGTTTTTATTACTAAAGGCTCTTAATTTTAACTAAAAGTACAAATACTTTTGGAGAAACAAAAACTAAAGTTACAAACAATGTTGTTGAGATATGAAACTGTCAACATACGTTTTCAATATTTTTATTATTTTGATAGGTTATAATAGTTCTAGTAACATAATTAGAGAATAAGATTAAATCTTTTATAACCAATAAAATCGTGGCATATGTCAAACTACAAAAAAAAAATGTGCTTGTCCAAATTGCAAATTTTTACAATGTCATTTTGACATATTAGTAATTTAGCATCAACGATAAACTAGTTTAAAAAAGTATTTTTACTTTTAGTTTTTTTAACGTCCTATGCTACCCATATCCTATTCCCTACAAACAAAGCTACTCGAACCTAGGTCACTGAGGGGAAATAAATCACACTACACAGCTCCTTGGGCTCTTTTTACTTTTAGTTAAAGAGCTTTTGTGAACAAAAATAAAATATTAAGGGCTTATTTAATTGAAAAGGAATAAGGTTTAAGGCCTTCTTTAATATATTAACCAAAAACAAAACTTAACCGTATGTTAAGAACTTAGCAACATTTTACAAACAAATCTTAGTAGTTTATCAAGTCTCAAAAGCTTTTATAAATTTTGACAATATCAAACATCAAAAAAAAATCTAAGCAGCTGCTTTCATAAAATTTGCAATTAAGATTTGATCAAAACCCTTCCCTCTTCCTAGATAAAAGAGAGAATTGTGTTTCTAGTTTCGTTACTCATGCAAAAAAAATATCAATATAAAGCATCATTTTTCACTAATTAGAGCCAGACTAGGGTTTAAAGAAAGGGCTTAACGAGCACACCGAAAGTTAATTATGTAGTCCCTCCATTCCACTAAATTCACCATTTCTATTCAAAATGTCAAACCATTAAGTCTTAGATAAGCCAATAGAGATCAAGAAACAACCGAACAAATCATAACCTCAAGACATGATCACAAATCATGAAATAAAACCAAAAAAAAAAAAACCCATTGATGAGAAAGTGAGAAGACTAACTGAGAGCTTCGCGTTGTAGCTCTTCGAAAGGAATAGGGCATGGGAGATTAATGTAATCGGTTTTCTCCTCAGTTTTGGCGTGCGCCGTTTTGAATGCCTCGGCTGGAATTGTCGTAGTACCTGGAGGTACAAGCCCCGCCATTTGCTTCTACTTTCCAATTGAGGAGTTTTCCCCCAAATCAAACGACCGCCGGTGGTGAATGTAATGAGATATGGGTGGGCGGCACAACCGCGAATGGAGTTGCAGGCTTGCGGCTGTCAGGTCAGGCTCAGTAAGGGTTTTGCCAGGGTTTCATGTGTGCTGGATTTTATTTTTACAATATGGTTTTAAAATTAGAATAGGTTGGTAGGCAAAATTGGGGAATACCCCAATTGAATTTTTATTTAGGGAATATAGGTTGTTCAGTTGAAATTTTGGAATGTAGGTCAAAATCTACATGACTTCGCCATGTGCTTTTGGCATTCTTAGACCTCGTCATGTGGAGGTGGCGAGGTGTTGTGAAATGCTCTTAATCGGATCAGTCAAGCATGACAAGCCACTGCCATGGCATACAAGCTGCGAAATGCAGCTTTATACGTTGGGTGAAGCTCGCCACCTAGAGCTGGTGAGGTGCTGTTGAGTCAGCACGCATGCATGCATGCACAGACTAGCTTTCACGTGAAAGCTGGTCACGACAGCATTATTGTTTTTTTTTTTTACATTTGTATAGGCTATATAATAGTAGTAGTGTAATGGAGAAAATTTTGAGAGAGTTAGAATTGTATTGTATTTGAGAGAGGTTGAGACAACAATTTGGGTGATCGTTTTTGAACATATATTTGAAAACGGTGAAGATTATTGAAGTGTATTTTTCTGTAGATCTTCTCGGTTTCTCAGAAGTAAGTAAGCATTTTTTAATTAATCTATTGTTGTTTTCTTAATTGTATAGGGTTTGTAGATTTTTTTGTGATTGATTGAAGATATATTTAAATGCTTTTGAGCACATTTACACGGTTTCTCGTAAGATCCGGTATTTTGCCAACTTTTTGTATTTTTGAAATTTATATTCGTATAGATCAAAATTTTTGAAGTTAATACATTTTTTGGTTGTATATATATTCGAATGATAATTATTTTGCAGATTTGCAAATAGAAAATGGCATATGGAGGAGTTTTGTTGTACCGTGATCATGAGCACATTTCGTCTCATATTCATAAAGAGCAAGTAAGTAATTTTGCTGTAATTTAAAATTTATTAGGTCATGTGTAATAATACGAAATAATTTATTATAATAAATTAATTATAGGGTGTAGAGCATAGCATCCGCCGTCTAGGAATAGAGATCAAGGAACCTTCTCTGTGGATTTAAGATAGTCCCTAGGTTGATTACCGCATTGATTGGACGGTGGAGACCAGAGACTCACACATTTCATTTTCCATTTGGCGAATGCACAATAACTCTGGAGGATGTAGCAGTACAGCTTGGTGTCCCAACAAATGGGAAGCCGTTGGTTGGAGAGAACAAGTATAATGCATTTGAGCTTTGTAGGCAGTACTTGGGTAAAGCTCCTCCTAAGTCATGTGTGGATGGTTTACGTCTTAGAATTTCATGGTTGCAGCGGGAATTTATGGTAACAGATGGATATGGTCGCCGAGAACTTGAGTGTACAACTCGAGCGTATATACTGCAACTTATTGGTGGGGTATTGATGCCAGATACATTTGGTAATATGGTTCACACATAATATCTATCGTTCTTGGCTGATTTTGACACAACTACAACATATAGTTGGGGATCTGCAATATTGGCTTTCTTATACCATGAAATGTGCAAGGTCGCGATTATGAACGGTGATAAGAAGAATTCATGTACGGGTACATGCTGCCTTATCTAACGCCCATTGTGAAAGTACCCATACCATTTGAGTTTCTGCTTGCTGGAATGTAATATTGTGACTACAGTCGTATATGGGTATTTTACTTATCTAATATTTATCTGCAACGACTTAAAAATATAAGTTCAATATCTTTGCAGATGGAGACATAAGTTGAAGAATGTGGGGGTGGTGCACAACACTGCCAGAGATATAAGACTGAAGATCCAAACAATAAGGAAAGATCAGGTATCATAATATTATTTTTAAATTAAATATTGACTTTGTATTTTTTTAAGTGATATGTTTGTTTGTGTATGCATATTAATATTTGTGTTTTACAGTTTATTTGGCAGCCATACGCGAATGACACAATCAAAGCTTGCCTACCAAACACTGTGCTTCAATGTTCATCATTCTGGGGTGCAATTGTGCCTTTGATCAATTTTTTTATTGTTGAGTTTCATTATGCTGACCGGGTGTTGCGGCAGTTCAACTTCCATCAACCCATTCCTAAAGCTCTACATGAACCTATTCATATTGTTCGTAGAGGTAGATTCAATGAGAATTGGACTCTGAAGCAACTTGATTTCATTGAATAGTGGGAGGAAAGATGGACGCGGTGGGATGATAATTTGAGTCCACTTCAAGCCAGTGATTTTAAATTTAATATAGAGTACTATTCGTGGTTTTCGGAAAATGGAAAACCATTCATAGTATCTCCCGAAGACTCAAATAAATGGCTTGAAGATCTGCGGTGCTCAAGACACGTACACTTCTCATCCGAGTTTGGTCAGAGCTCTCAAGAACCAACAGACGAACCAAACTTGGAAAGTTTTTCAGGTTGGCCTTCTTCGTGGTCTCAGGTGCAAACCCAATCCCCCCAGACATGTAAGCATTAATCATTGGGAAAAAGCAATACAACACGGGTGTCCACCATTTGGTAATGTTTCGTAACAACCACCACTTGGAGAAAGCTCATCATTTCATCAAACATTTGGATTTGGTAATGTTCCGGAACAATCACCAATTAATTTTCCAATTGGTGCTAGCTCATCTTCTTAGTTGGCTTACAACGATGATGGAGGATACATACCACAATTTCAGTATCCTCAAACATCCGTATATGGGGAAGGTATGGGTGTTGGTAGTATGACAACTCTATTGTCGACTACCACTATTAGCAGCTCATCATTCCATCTAGAAGATATGTATGGTACACCACCTTTTATGTAAATTTCAGATGATCAATTTGTGAACGATGAGCATGCTCCGAATCAACCACGAAGAACTCATCACCCCCTTCAGTGGTAGAATCAAACATCATCCTTCCACTAGTAGGATTTACCGAGGATGAGGAGGAAATAGGAAATATGGTTTCTTTATTTATTTGTAATATATGCTTTGATTTTGAATATTTGTGGTCCTCGGGCATTTCATGTTATAACACGTATTTCTTTCGATTTTATTTTGATATTTAAGTTTTTTATATTTTGTTATCAAAATTGAAATTCCAACTACAAATTAAAAAATCAAGAAATAAATAAATAATTGAATTTTAAAAAATAGGATAAAATGAAATTAAAAAAATGAGGAATGATTGAATTTGGTTCAAATATTAACTGTAAAAAAAGAAGGTCAATTTGGGTTCGAATATTAATTGTAAAAAAAGAAGATTAATTTTAGTTCGAATATTAACTGTAAAAAAAGAAGGTTAAATTTGGTAAAAGGAAGATTAATTTTGGTTCGAATATTAACTGTAAGAAAAGAAGGTTAAATTTGGTTCGAATATTAACTATAAAATAAAGGAAGGTTAAATTTGGTTCAAATATTAATTGTAAAAAATGGTTAATTTTGTTCGAATATTAACTATACATTTTTTCGCACATTTGTTTGTTTTTTGCTAATACTTTGGTTCAATATTTAAGTTCGTTCTTTAACTTCGGTATTCAAATTCCAACTCAAAATGCAAACATGAACGAGAAAAAAATGTATTTACATTACCATAAAATGTACGATCAAACAAAATCTAGGTTGATGGTCCGGCACAATAGTTGGAAAGATTAGATTTGTTCTGACATTTGTTTCTTGTATGACCCGATCCCCTACAAATATTACAATGTCTACCTTGAATCCCCCTCTCTATCATCCGGATCATCCATATTAGGATGAATACGAGTGGATGTCGGTCGACCCTTCAGCTTTCTACGAAGCTCTGGATTTGGTAAGCATTCTTCGTATATTGGCTCTATCGGCCAATAGTCTTGGTTCGGGATTATGCTGAACCGGATTCTATATATATTTGCCATATTCTCCAGTTTATAAAACTCATCTGCAAACCCGTAAAGGTCGAGATGAAAATGCAAGCATGTGGCGTGTGCGTGAGAGCAGGGGCATCTAAATGGTTGGAATACACCACAATCACACCATCTCTGAGGAAGGTTTACGGTGAACATTCTTTGCTCACCTCAGACCTTAGCTTCGTCAGAAAATTCAAAGCCATGTGGGTCGAATATTCTGACTCGCATAAAGGTTACTTCGGCTTGAAGTTCAATCATTCTATCATGCAGGGTTTGAGACCAATTTTGTCCGTTGTTTATTCGGGCGTTAACATTATGTTCTTTGTCGGACCACACTTTACCCAATCTAAAGTAAGTTTCCCACACAATACTTGCAATTGGGAGATGGCGTTTTCCTTTAAGCACTGAGTTTATAGCCTCTGCAAGGTTAGTTGTCATATGGCCATAACACCGACCTTCATCGTAGGCTTGTGACCATCTTTCTCTAGGTATGTCATTTGTAAAATTAAATACATTCCGATCGTGCCGCTTCAACCTGTTTATCCTCTGTTCGAATTTTGGTTGAACTAGTTCATACTCTATTTTAAAAAAAGAAATTAAATAAGTCAACAGGATCAAGTTAAAAAAAATAGTAATTTTTATAAATAGCGAATAACAAATTACCCGTGCCTAAAATCTCTTTTCAGGTCTGATTGTTTCCGAAATGCTTCTTCACATTTGTTGTAATATGACGTACACAATAGGCTGGATATGCACGTGGAGGCTTCCATAAACTCTCATCTCCATCAATTACTGATAAGAGCGCAGTCCCCCTATTGGAAATCATGCAAATCCCATCTTCTTTTACTACATGGTTGCGTAGATGCTGCAAAAAGAATTCTCATCCATCCACGTCTTCCTTTTCAACTATGGCAAAGGCAATTGGGAATATATTACTGTCTCCATCTTGTGCAACAACCACAAGTAATATATGACCGTACTTCCCATACAGTCATGTACCATCCACTTGAATCATGCGTTTTCAAAATGGGAACCCTTCAATGCACGCATTGAACGCCCAAAATAACTTACTAAATATTTTTTTACCAAGAATTAATTCACCTTGTAAGTTGAACGCCGGTTTTGTTTCGTATTCTACCATGGTTACCGGGAAGAATATTTGCATTGCTAGTAAAAGAGCTGGTAGCTCATTATACGATTTATCCCAATCACCATACAGTTGCACTATCGCCTTCTACTTTGCCATCCACGCCTTGTAGTAAGATGGAATATATCCAAGCTGAGTTCGAATGGATGCTACTAACACTGCAATCAAAATTCTTGGCTCTTGTTCAACCAATGCCTTAGTGTAAGCACATATTAGATCAGAGTCTAAATTAATGTGGTCATGTGATAAACTCATATTGGAACAAGTGTGCTGCTCAATGAACTGTGATACCTCCCACATCTGACTCCTCTTCTTGTATGAAATTCTTACCCACCAATGACATTTTCTCTTCCAATGAAGACACCTTATACAATAGGTACTTTTATTAGACTCAACAATAGAAAATGACGTATGGTGTTTGATGCAGTGCTCTTGAACTGCCAGCTTGGCAGCTTCTTTTGTTTCGAATTCAACCTTCAGTACCAATTCTCCAAAGTTCGACGATGATGAAGAACCAAATACGTGGGCTTGATGTTTTGGATCTTGCATTGCAGTATAGTCCACCTCATACATGCGGGCTACTGAAGGTTCATAGGCTGGATAAATGGGTTCTGGTTGCTGGGGCTCTGGTTCAACATAACCCCAAACTGGCTGCTCTTTTCCCAACCCGAGCCTAGCAACAACCGTAGCCCAAACATCATCTTCAACATCGATACCATTACCCTCAGACATATCTGTCATAACAGCCTTAACATCATCATCATCGAGTAATTGCACGTCATCATCTTTCGTAATAGGCACAATATTTTCTTCATCCTCACTAAAATCATCAAGCGATTCACCCCAACGACCAACTGTGGGTTCGATGTCACAATATGTTGATGAACGTATTCTCTGTAAATATTAAAAAAAAACATAAGCAAAGATTAAAATTTGGTTTTCTTATTAAAATTTTAAAAATAATAAACAAAAAACAAATTACAATTCCGAAAATACAAAAAGTTACCAGATTCAACGAGAAACTGTGTATATGTTCTCTAAAGCCTTCAACAATAAAAAAGAAGTAATTATCATTCGAATGAGTATATCTTCAATCACACAAAAAAACTTCAAACCCTCTATAATTAAAAAAAACAGATTAATTAAAAAATAAATCGCTTACTGACTGTTGAGAAACCGAGAAGATCTATTTAAAAATACACTTCAACAATCTTCACTGTCTTCGAATATATCTTCTTCAAAAACTATCACCCAAATTTTCAACTCAAACCCTCTCAAATCTTCAACTTATGCAAATTTTTCCTTAACCTCTCTTCTCTATATATCCTATATATGTGTGTGTTTCATTTAAACTAAAAAAAAACTAATCGCACCAGCTTTCACGTGAAAGCTGGCCGGTCCATGCATGCAAAACAGCACCTCGCCACCTAGAGGTGGCGAGTTCAATCGTCCATTTATCAGCTTTTATAAAGCTGAAGCATGCAACATGACAACCTGGCTCAACTGAGCCATTTTGTTAGGACCACGCCGTGTGCAAACGGCGAGGAGAGCGCCAGGAGCAGGTGGCGAGGTCTATATATGCACTGTAGCTTTTGGCCTATTTTGCCAATTCTTGGTGAATGAACCTTATAAACCAAATATTTATCTGGTTTAGGATTATTCCCCTAATTTTACCTTGGTTGGTCCGTTATTGAAAAAATGTGTATATTAATCGATCAAAATTCATAGTTACTTTAATAATAAACAAAATAATAGTTGAAGTATTGTATATATATTTTATCGAATTTTAGGTATTATATTAGATATTTTTTATAAAATATAAATACTATATTAAAACTTTTAAAAGTTCGAGTGTCATATTATATATTTTGTTAAAATTTTAACTTTATCCCTAAACTATAATTTTTATTTTAAATTAGTCTTTAAATTTTTAAATATTTCAATTCCATTCCTAGATCTTATATGCTAATTATGTCCCGTTAATCAAATCGTGATTGTTAACTAACATGTAGATATTGATGCGTATTATGTACCAATGTAACATGATACAATTTAAATTATTGTTCATACCACATCATATTATTACATAATACACATCAATATTTACATGACATATGACAATTTTTAATAAAGATGTCAGTGGTATAGGTTTTACGAGAATCAACTTCATTTCACATCTAATTGGGTAGTGATGAGTACAAGTTTCGTGGATGGTGAGACAAAGATAAAGACAAAAATTAGATTTATCGTGGGTGATAGGACTGATGCAGGTATGACCTTGTATATACCCCATCCCTACCCCCCCACTCCACCCTCACATCATCCCTACCCTACCCACCTAGTATATATGGTAACTATATTTAAAAATAAACATTTAAAAAAATTACATTTCAGTCACCCAATTTTTAATAGCTCTCATCTCTTCTCATTTATCTATTTTACATAAAACTCTAAAATTACTCATCAACTCGCAAACTCCTATTTCATCCTTTACGGTTTTGTCTCCTTCAATTATTTCTCGCTTGTTTTCGTACTTATTTCATCTTGTTTAATTAAGTGTCAGTTGAATAATGTAACATATGTGATGGGAGTCCAGCTGACAAATATTTTATATTTTTTATAAAATTGATTTATATTTATTTAACTAATATTTGTAAATATATTATATGAAGTGGATCGTGGGGTGGGTATAGAAGGGATTAAGGGGTTCTCAAGGCCCATGCAGATGGTTGAGCGGAGATGATTTTAGTCTTATGAGTCGTTCGACACGGATGATTTTGAGTTTTGCACCCTTTGCAACTGCCCCACCCAATTAACATCCTTATTTTTTAATGGTTTATTAACATGAGAGATGATTAACACGTACCGATAGCTTTTTGATTTGGCCATCCTTCGTCTTAGCTGGTGGTGGCCTTTTGCCGTCATATCTATTTTAGATTATCTTCATTGTCCGAGCTTGTTTTAATCTATTGTGACAGATTGGCCTAGTGTTCATTTGATAGAGGGGTTAAACCGGATCTTAAATCCTTGAAATTTAACGTGGATGACACTGTGAATGGAGGGTTCGGCATTGCTGGTATTGGAATTGTCGTGATAAAACTCTCATCTCCTTCTCTAAGTCCGTTGGGGTAGTGGATGCAACCACTGCAGAGTTGTTAGCGATTAAGGAAGCGTTTGTGCTGTTTCATTCATCTCCATGGGCTAAATCCTTTAAATTAATTATTGTGAGCGATTGCTCTATGGTAGTCGGGTGGCTTCTGCAACCAATACGCACTCTTGCTGTCTTTAAATCTTTAGTTGATGATTTTTGGAGGGTCTGTGGCAAGCTTGAGTGGAGTATTAGAAAATGCAGCTGTAGATTTGTAGGCTAAGAGAGAAATTTTCAGGTCTTTTGTTGATGTATCGCTTATAGCCTATAGGCTGGTTTTTATGTGTATTTTTTATGCTTTATTGCATCGATTCTTTAGGTTTCAGTCATTGCTTTATCGTTGGTGTTGGCTTTGATATTGTAATTACATTTGACATGTTACACTCTTTTTCCTCCACATAAATTTAGGGAGGTATTTTAACGAGACACGTGTCAATGTTAATCATTGTTCGATTATTTCAAAAAAAGGATAAAATTAACATATTCAGAAAGTTAAAGACCAATTTAAAATGCAAGTAATAGTTTGAGGACGTGTGATGTAATTAACTCATTATTTTATTAAATTGAAATCAAACATAGATTAAGTAACCTTAACCTCTAGGCTCTAGCCCTGATTTCATTTGATTTGGTCCGTCAAACAACAGTAAAACCACCATCATCTTTGTTTGGTTTTTTCGACAAAACTCCCAACAAAAACGCTGCCGTCGTCTACCTTCTCAAACACTGCCGCTGAATTGCCGATTTTCTTTACCCACCCAGGAAATCAAAAACCAAAAACAAACGAAGAAAATGTACGGAATCACAGGTTACAGTAATGGCTACCACCAAAATCAACAACAGCACATCTCAGAAGAGAGTCGAGGCGGAGGTCGACGGAGGAGGGGAGGCCGTAGATCACGCCACCGTCATGGCTTTGGGGTTTCCGACCACCAGCAGCACTACAACAGCGACGAAAAGCAAGAACAGAAATCACCTCCGCCGTGCACCGACTTCGACATGGCCTACTTCCACTCTTATGCCCACGTTGGCATCCATGAAGAAATGATCAAGGTATTTCATCTTTTTTCTTTTGTTATCTTGCTTGCTACCATTTGTTCTAAACTGGGTTTGTTCTATTTTTTCAATATTCGAGAACTTGGGTGAGTTTTCTTTTACTTTTAGCTCTTTGGGTTTTGGTGGTTTGAGAGTTTTAAGTGTCTTTGAAGAAATTTACTAAAAGAGTTGAAGAAATATTAATGGTTTATCGCAATGTGAGCTAGGGGTTGCCAAGGTACTCTGAGTGAGTGCTTTTACATGGGAATTCAAATTTGAGTATGTGTGTGTGTTTCCTATCTTCATATTAATTTGGCACTTGTGCTTTTACATGGTGGGTTCTTTAAATTATAATTTGTTGTTTTAAGGGAAGTTTTTAAAATTATATGTTCATGGACACTTTATAAAGTTGTGACTTGTGAGCCTGTATCAGACTACCGGTTGGAAATTTGGATCACCTTTTGCCTTTTTATAATAATAACAATAATAAAAAATATGACAATTCTCTTATCATACTTTTTGTCTGAAACATACAGGATCGAGTTCGGACTGACACTTACAAGGCTGCGATCATGGAACACCAGAGTTTTATTGAAGGCAAAGTAATAACATTGTAGTCATCTCGGTTATAAATTTATATATGATCTCTTTTCTTACTCAAAATCTAGTAATATTAGGATGGTCTTGTAATTATGTATGCTTTATCATACTTGGTTGTGTAAGATTCCCATTTCATCCAATCACAACATTATAATGCACCTGCTATAATCCAATACATGGGTTAAATGTGTTTTCTTCTTATAAAAACGTTGATATGAAGCAGATGGATCTCAAACAGAACTGTTTTCAAAAGTTCAAACAATTTTTAGCTAGTTCATTCATGTTCCTCAGTATTCCTTGTCATAATGTTTACAGGTTGTAATGGATGTTGGATGTGGCACAGGAATTCTTTCAATATTTTGTGCTCAAGCTGGTGCAAAACGGGTAATGTGTCTTGGAAAGCATTTGTATACCTGACAATTTAGATGCTTATACTTGTTGCATCACTGGAATTTATTTGAAAATATAATTTTCTGCATATCATGTATTCATGTTGCACTGGTTTCAACTAATTTCTGAAGATCACTTTCTTTAATAACTGTAGGGGGAATGATAGAAGTTAACTTGGGTTTAACATTTTTTATTTCCTCTAGTTTTTCTCCAACTAATTTTCCCTTTGAATTTTACAACTTTATCTTTAAAAAGACAATAGGCTTCTATTGGATGATTGACGAAGAGAAGTACAAATAGAACTACAGTTTTGCTGTTTATGTAAGTTGACAGAACAGGAAGAAACAGAATTTTATATTCTGTATTTTGTTATTGCTCAATCAAAAATTACATCTCTCGATACACACTTATATAGGCTCTAGGTCTTTTAGTACATTAAGAAGACCTTCTCAAGATAACTTTTAGTTCTAATCTACTAAGTTGATAGACTCTAACTACAATAAGGAGTCCTACTAAGGATAAAATCTAATCTATTAGGGAGATAAACTTTAAGTAGGATAATTACTACATTATTTACAAAGGCTGAAATTTCTCTCGGATAACTCACAGTTTATTATTTTTTTAGAAGTAAAAAATGTCTTGCTGCTTCAAAGTTGTATTCTTGTTGTTAGTCTTTGCTTGGTTGAGTGAAAAAATGGAAGGATGGAAGGAGTGAGTGCAAAAATGGAAAGAGTGAATTTTGAGTGTGCTTGGTAGAAAAGAAAAATGAGGGGGATGATCATTTTCCATCCTCGTGTAAAAAAAAAATCATTCCAATTTGGAAGGAAAAAAGTAGAGATAACGTGCGAGAGAGATGTAAGTTAGTTCAAAATTATGTATTTTTCAAAGGCTTTATTTTCTTTTCTCTAATTTTTCGATCCTACAAAGCAATGAGTCGAAAGAAATTTACATTTTCTTTCACTTTCCATCTTTCCTACCAAGCACAACAATGGAAAGAAAAAAAAAGTATTTCCCCTCTTTTCACTTTTCTACCCCTTTAATTTTCCGTCCTTCAATTTTCATTTCACTCTACCAAGCAAAGCCTTAATGTTGATGGTTTCATTTAAGATACAACTATTTGGCATCTAATGTGATTATGTTTTATCAGGTGTATGCAGTGGATGCGAGTGATATTGCCTTGCAGGTACTTCAGAAGTTCTTAACTGCTTCTTACTGAATCATTTTCTCTCTGTTTTTATTTACAACATTGAGATAATGAGATATGGTTACCAAAACAATTACAGTATGAAGGCTATTTATCTATCAGCAGTGTGGAGATATATTGTTCCAAAATTCTCTAGACCTTTGTTTGTCTGGCTTCTTGTATTGGAAATGAAACTGCTATCATGTTTGTATTAATCTTTTCTATTTGCAAGCAGGCAAAGGAAGTCGTGAAAGCAAATAATTTAGCTGCAAAGGTCATCATTTTGCATGGGCGAGTTGAGGTAGGCTTTTCCTCCTGGGTTTGTTGATGTGTTTGCTCTTTACAAAGTTGCCAGAATATCCATTTTTATGGGTTAAACATGTTCACTTATTTGAGAAAAGAACAAGCATCTATATATATATATATATATTAACACTCAGGGACCTGGAGCTTAGCTCAGTTGGTTAATGCATCTATCCTTAAAGGTGGCATGCAGGTCTGGAATTTGAATCCTAGCATCCGCAACCCCTTCCACTTATCCCTGGCTACAGTTTTCTTTGTACCATATATGCAAGGCAAGGCCCAGGATTGAACTCCCCAGCCCCAACCTCATCTGGACATTAATATGATATATATATTTTTTACCAGTAGTTGGAGTCAGTGTTAAATTTCTTTCTTTTAACTTTTCAAAGTTATTGAGAATCATATATTATCCATGAAACTGCGAAGATTGGTTTCCAACATGGTTTGTGTGATTAGAGATGATTCTTATAGTACATCTCACGGTCATGGATTGGGAACACTAGCTGCAGTGTAAAATTAAGTTGGAATTTTTTCTTGGTGCATGGGAAAAGGATGTGGACCTTTATGCAGTGCTTTCCTCTTGCGGACCATTTCAAGACTTCGCATTTGTGTCAGTCTTTAAATTTGTTATAGATGAGGGAAACTTTTATACTATCCAATGGTTGGATCTTGGATGAAGTGATTGTGAAAGCACCTTTTGGATGCTCTCAGTGGTAGACAACTGTGCAATTATGGTAGCAATTGTGGATATATTTGGTCAGTTTACATATATTTCACATGCTTGATATGAGCTCCATTCATAATTTATGGTGGACATGGCATAATAAGGATAGAGCTTGCCCAATAGGAAGTTGACCCATCATACTGTTGCTTGTAATCAGCTTACAAGTGTGTCACTTGATGTATTAATTATTGAACAATGATAACTTTATATTTCTTCTATTTATCTCTTTCCTTGGAGGAGACAAGAAAGCAGTGGCTATTGCAAACTACATCAGTTTCGAAGAGATGGGTTATTTAAGATAATGAAACCAATGATTATTTCTGCATTTTATATTTGGAATCTATAACTGGCAATAAACTGGGGTTTAGCTACGCGCTTCTTACTGTTCTGAGGAACATTTACTTTCCTTGAATCAATATATTCCTTCTGAATGCCGGAGAATTTATATACTAGTTTTAATTTCGACAGGATGTTGAAATTGATGAGGAGGTTGATGTAATAATTTCAGAATGGATGGGCTACATGCTTCTATATGAGGTAATTGTATTATCCTGAATATTTTTATGAGATTTCCAGTAACTCTTTCAGGGCATGATGTTATTCAGACAATTGATTCTATGTCCATGTATTCTTTTTCTTTTGTTTTCCTTGCATTGTCGTTGTGATCATCCGTGTTTCTTTTTCCCAGAGTATGCTGGGAAGTGTTATTACTGCTAGAGATCGGTGGCTAAAACCTGGAGGCCTTATTCTTCCTTCCAATGCAACGGTTTGTTATACGCCGTACTAGTCTAATGTAACTTTGTTTCACTAGCCGAGCCTGCCTGTAATAGAGCTCCGTTGTTCTTTTTCCACTTCTTTAATAATGAAGTTATATTGTATTGCAGAATCAGGTATTCTTTTGATGAAAATCTGTTTATTTACTGTTCATTTTCCCTCTTTAATCCTTGCAGTTATACATGGCACCCATCACGCATCCTGACAGATACAATGACAGCATTGAGTTTTGGCGCAATGTCTATGGAATTGACAGTGAGTATGATGCTAAATTAGATTTTTATTCTATTCCGTGCTTACGTGAGAAATTAAATTCTAGTACACCGCTTGGAAATTGCAGCTCTCATGCCTTGTATCTTGTTTTATGTTTTCACTGTGTATGAATCGGCAATACGATGCCATTTTCCCTTGCAGTGTCTGCAATGTTGCAGTTAGCGAAACAGTGTGCATTTGAAGAGCCATGTGTGGAGACAATAACTGGGGAGAATGTTTTGACATGGCCACATGTGGTGAGTGTTCTAATTCTTTCTTTATTTCGCCGTCAATTTCCCAATTGATTTCTGAACTTGGAAAGATTGAAATTTGTTTCTTCAAATCATACCATTTATGTAATCTCCTTTCAATTCTCACATTATTGCCATGTGGCCATTGCCTGAGGCATTCTCTTTACCTCAGGTTATATGCTGAAATCATAAGCACTATAGTTTTTTTTTTTTTTAACATTTTATGGAAATCACATGGCAAAAGGCATTGAAATTTATTTGCATTAACAGGTTAAGCATGTGGACTGCTGTACCATCCAATATGATGAGCTAGAATCCATGTCTACAAGATATAAGTTCAAGTCAATGATGCGAGGTGAGCTCTCCCCTTGAATCTCTGCTAGTGCTTTGTATATATGCCATCTTCATATGTTGTGTCAGGATTACCTTAAAAATTGAGATCTTGGTTTATCATCTCTTCTTGAAGAGATTTTAAGAGCTTTCGGTTTAACTTTGTTTCATACCATGTATACAATATTGTATAGGGTTTTGTTTCGTGTTACTATTTAACTTACACAGTTGGTCCTGCACATTTTCTCATTGTACATAATCATTTTTAAGCACAGTATTCATACTTCCTTGATTTCCAGCTCCACTACATGGATTTGCGTTTTGGTTTGATGTTGAGTTCAGTGGACCAGCAAATTCTCCTACAAATAATCCCATCCCATCCTTACTTATCGGCACATCTAATAATAATCATATGGATGGTATCCAGAAGAAGAAACGAGCCAATCCCAATGAAGCACTTGTACTCTCAACAGCACCCGAGGATCCTCCAACACATTGGCAACAGGTACGTACTAATTTTTTGTTTGCACATGCCTGTTTGTATACAAAAACATCTGCACATGAAAATGATTTGATTCTGTTAAGAACTATGCTATTGGTTTGAGCATAAAAAAGTCTCGAGTGGTCAACTTTACTTTTAACCATGGTTAACTCTGGCCATTTTTACATCCGATGACTTGTATGGAGCTAATGGTTGTATTCTATACTGGACTCTTAATGTTTAGGATGTAAATTTTGCAGACATTGATATACTTTTACGACCCAATAGACGTGGAGCAAGATCAAATTATTGAAGGATCGCTAACACTATCTCAAAGCAAAGAAAACCGCCGATTTATGAATATTCATCTCGAGTACTCGTAAGTAACAGCAGTACATTTCTATCCTAAAGAGTAGCCTCTATGGGGTATCTACACAAGTCTCATCAACTTTGTGATCTTAACTCTTGCAGTTCAGGCGGTAGATCCTATGTAAAAGAGTCAGTAATGCGATGATCCCTTTCAGGTACGTGCAGATTCTGTTGAAATTTCACAACTGATTTATATGGCTCTACATTTGTACCTGTCTACCTTTGAGCTCTGTTGGCTCCAGTGAGATCCCTCACTTGAATTCATTGACAAGTCATTTGACTACTTTTACGATACCATGCTGCACAAAGATGGAAACTATTTGTTTAACTAAGAACAAAACTAAATTAAAATTTTGATCTTATCTCTGTTGGTAGTGTAAGATTGCCGTTTCGGAAAATGAAGTTATCTGCTGTATTTTAGTTTACTATATATATTTGACTCTTACATGACATCAAGTCGATCATTCCTTTGTTTATGTACTTTTCAAGGCTTATATAGCTAGATCGACCTGCAATTTATCTCGACTGTGTTAAAACATCGTCATTTCCCTTACACGACTTATGTTACTCGAATTCAATCTTCATTACTATTGTCTTCCCTATCGTTTAGTAGACCTATCCAAGGGTTAGGGTACTTGTTGGTCCGTTTAGGATAAGTCAGATTTCTTGGATGTCATTCTTTAAGAATATTCGAGTTAACTGGATTAACTTAACAAGACATACATAGGAAAACATGTCCATAAAACTGATGTCTTTCGAATCCCAAGTTTAGGTCAGTTGAGTTGATTCGTATTCACTTTTAAGTTTGTACTTTTAGCGGGCTTAGAATTAGGATATTAGGACTCAATTTTGTTCACTGCTTTAGTAAATGATTAGGTAATCCAATTAATTCTAGTGACTATGAAACATGAATCACTTCATGTGTATTTTTTTTAATCTATATTATTCAAATTCGATGGATATATTGACGGTGGAACTTTCTCTTCCTCAAGCAACCTTAATTCATTGTCATGTGTTCTTAATATTTTACGACATATAATGATAGACTAAGAAAAAAACATTCGCATCGTCGGTGTTAAGAGAACTGCAGATGTATCGACTTTGAGGAATGCAAAGTTATCCAACTTGAATATAGGAAGTTGTTATTACACAGTAGCATCCAAAAGTGACAATCAATGGAAATGGAAGCTGAAGCCTATCCATAGAGACTGGTTATCTCCCAATCATACCGCCATTTTCTGAAACCATAGTCACCATTTCCATACACGCATGCAGAGAGACGTGAAAAGGGTATCCGCGATGGCGAGGCGACTGATGGGGTGAATGATTTTGGGTATTTCGGGGATAGACCAAGGAAGCGTAGAGTACTTCGTGAGAATAGGCGTAGACAGCCCATTGAGAAGCCAATACACGGTTATTGCGGTTAGTGATACTGTTTGGCTCCAGTGTTAGCCATGTAACCAATGCTACAAACAATCTGACCCGGTTTTTGACCTGGCTGCTTTTGCCTCTTATGGAGGTGTCTCGTGTAGCTCTTAGTCTTCTGTCTGTGACTGGATTGAGATTTTCGGGTTGCCATGCGGGTCGTTGTTGTTACGAAGTAATGTACGGTGATGGGTCACACATGAAGGGGACCCTGCTCTTGAGACTCACTTTTGGTTTGACCATGGTTCAAAAAGTTGCTAACGAATGCGGGCATGTGAATCAGGGAATGTTCATCGGTACAGCTGGATTATTGAGTCCGGAGGCAGATCCATGTCACTCGTGGGTCAATTGGGTGGTCAAACTAGTGGTGCATTTAGTTACCGTTTAGCAAGTCTGGGCACCAATTCATCCGTGTCATTAGTATTCGGGCATTCACGCCAGTTGGTGCTGCATGGGTACCTTTGTTACGTAACCCAAAAGCCCCTACTTTTTACTACATCGAGCTTTCAGGTCTAGGAGTCGGAGGCGTTCGGATACCCATATCCGAAGCCATTTTTCAACTTTCCGAATTAAGTTGCAGAGGGATTGTTATGAACACCGGAATGGTTGTGACAAGGTTCCCGACCGTCGCTTACAACTCTCTTCACGATGCATTTATACAACAAACTGCTAACCTTCCTAGAGTTTCCAGAGTATCAATATTTGATACGCATTAGAACTTATAGAATTTTGTCACGCAACAGTGACGTTCTATTTAGCGCCGCAAATAACTTCCATGTACCCGTTGATGATGCGGGGACTTTCTGCTTTGCATTTGCTTCTTTAGGTTCAAGTTTTTTTGATAACAGGAAAAGGATATGCATTTATACAGTTTTTTTATCAAGTAGGGAAGAATCCGATGTTCTCAAAGTAAGTTTTGAGTTCGAATCTTATAGATGAAAAAAAAAATAACTCTATGATAGTTTGCCCTGTTTGGTCTAATCCAACTCAACTCTAGATGGGACTAGAGCTCAATGTGACTACGATTATACGTTTAGCCCGGCTCTACTCTATATGGAATCCATTAGATTTGGAATTTGAATTCCAATATCTACAACCTCTTCCCGCTCTACGCCATCCTTTATAAATTTAAAACAAGGTTCGAAGGGCCCCTGCATTCTCTCTTCCCATCCTCCCTACAAACTATGAACATGTAGGTTCTTTACAAAATTGTACCTCGGCGGAGTCCAAGCTGTAGCTTCTTCATTTTCAATTGTCAACCTTACACTCAAGCTTCGATGCGAATGATAATTAACATAAAACCAAAGCTCGGTCTAATCTAATCGATTCATAGGGCATCGAACATATTCAGAATCCAAATCCCACCAACACTACAGAGCAAAAGAGGTTAACTACTATAACCAAAAGTTCAATGTAATTCATCAGAACATTTACAGGAACCCCTGCCTTCCTATTACTGCACGACCAGAAGAAAGCAATCAATAAGACGGCTGATTTCCCATATATATATATATATATATATAAGACCAAATTTCCACCATCACAGTGACCTGCAAAAAAATCAACGGTGGGAGACGAAAAATAGGTACAGCATTGATTTAGTAAAGCCATCAAGGCATGCTGTTATGATTATTTATGTGTTTACAGAATAGATGCACATAAACACACGCATGTAATGCATGTCTATGGAATGATAATCAACTTTCCCACAAAGAAACAACCTACTGAATAAACTGGTGCTCTTTACAGCTCTAATACCGGAACGGTGCAGTTTCTGTAAATTCTGTTCAGAAGAAAAAGGAGTTTCACTGCATCCGATAGAACTATGATTCAGGACTTGAATTCGACAATAAACATTTTGACTGAAGAAACTCAATGATGGCCTTGATTTTTGATGAACTGCACTTCCCCTGTAAAATCACCAACTTTACAAAGAACTGAGGATGCTTGGAACTACCAATAAGATCACCTGCAAGACAGCTCCCAAAAGTAGTTCTTTACATTCAGGTGCAGGGCACGCCTTATCATCACCAGTCAGATGTTTCAACACACACTGGTAGCAGAAAACACCGCAAATGGTAGCTACAGGGTCTTCAGTATCCCATTGTAAATATTATACAGATTCCTTTGAAATGATGAACTTTTTCCAGCTCGCTAGAGATACTATGAGATTTGGGATCGAAAAATATTTCAGATCTGCTGCCTATACCAAGGAGAACTGAAAATGAAAAACAATGTTATAATCGAGTGGCAAAAGAAGAAAAAACAACACTTGTAGAAATTCACAGTGCTCATTCAACAATGTTAAAAGGACTGCTAACCTTTCCAAATTAAACACATTGAATTGCAACTGCATGAGCTTTGGTCTTAAAATATTAAAAATTACAATGACAAGGAACTTGCTTACATTCATCAAAATACATCATATAAACAATACAGAAAAGTCATTGCTACTGTAACACCATTCAGATGATGAGCAATAGAGCTAGATTTAGATCAAGAGAGTCTCCATTTGCATACAAGACAGATGGAAACGGTAGTTTCCAAGAAGTTCAGTAGATTCATCAGAGCATAACATTAGGAAGTATCATTCCCATTCCTAAAGAAAAATGTCCAACAGGGTCAGAGTTCTAAATGGAATCAGAGTTAAATCCTTTGACAAGAAGCAATGATCAAAACCATGACATGTGCACAAAAGCATCAAAAGAATATTTGCATAATTTTGGTGCAGCATGACCACAGCTGCATATGCCTGTAGGAAATATATATTAAAAGATGAGTAAATGAATTCTGACCAAGGTATTATGAATGATACATTTGCAAACGCCAACCGAATTCGAATGGTTGTAAATGACAGCAAAAAACCAATTTTCACCAACATACAGGAGTTGGGTCTTAAAATCACAAAATTAGTCCAAGAGTG
The DNA here is from genome assembly GCA_019671005.1 of Hibiscus mutabilis. Taxonomy (NCBI): domain Eukaryota; kingdom Viridiplantae; phylum Streptophyta; class Magnoliopsida; order Malvales; family Malvaceae; genus Hibiscus; species Hibiscus mutabilis. Next base: position 31,475,989 of record CM033711.1, on the reverse strand, counting down.
TTATCGAGACTACAGCTGTTTGAGCTTAACAGTCATTATGATTTTGTATAGAATTTTTTTTGAGGAAAGATGTTCAAGAATCCATTTTTCCCTGTAAGGTTTACAAAAATGAAGCTAAAAAAGGTATTATACAAGCTATCTGTCAGATTTTATCTAGCAATAATAACAGGTAACAATTGAAATTGGCAAATATTGAGCAGTACATTTTCCCCAATTAAGTACAAGATTCCATGTCCAACTCAAGTCTAAATAGAACAAAAGATACTAGCTAACAAGGGAGAAGAAGCATTATGTATGTCTATTTTGGACCATCAGACAATGACATTTAATACAAATTATCAACACAATAACTATCAATGGATGTAATCACGTAAACATAGAGGAGATACATCCTGTTTGACACATCAACTCCTATGAGAGTTAATTAATCTACTTAACATCTGCAACATACAACTTTCATAGACTTGTCAACCCTCTTAGCATGCTATGAGTTTCCACATCAAGTGTCAATCCCTTTTGGAGCATTTCTTCAGCAAGCATCACAGTCTTCTCTTTACTGTTGCTCTTCGCATACACATTGATAAACATCTTGTAATCTGTTAAATCAGGTTCAAAACCCTCAGTTGCCATTAGATCAAAGACATCCTTTGCCTTATTCATTTCACCAAGTGCACAATACATTCTGATCATTGTCCTGTAAGTAAATTCATTAGGATTCACACCATGTTGATCCATTACCTTCAGTACTTCATGCGCTTTATCGTTTGTTCCTTGTTTGCTAATAGCATCTAACAAAATGTTAAAAGTTCCGACATCAGGAACAATATTTTCAGTGACCATCTTACTGAGCAAGCTTGTTGCTTCTTCAAATTGGCCTGGTTTGCACAATCCTTGTATTAAACAACTGTAGGTGACAATGTTAGGTTTTACATTTCTCTGGCTCATCAGTTCGAACATGGTAATGGCTTCTTCACTCCTCTTTTCCTTGCATAAAGCAACGATTAAAGAATTGAAAGTCACAACATCAGGATGGACTCCTTCATTCATCATCCTATCAAGCATTCTTGTTGCTTCTGTCCATTTTTTTTGATTTGCACAATCCATGTATTAAACAATTGTAGGTGACAATGTCGGGTTTTACCTTTCTCTGACTCATTAGTTCCAACAAGGTAAATGCTTCTTCAGTCCTCTTTTCCTTGCATAAAGCATTGATTAAAGAATTGTAAGTCGCAACATCAGGATGGACTCCTTCATTCATCATCCTATCAAGCATGCTTGCTGCTTCTGTCCATTTATTTGAATTGCACAATCCATGTATTAAACAATTGTAGGTGACAATGTCGGGTTTTACCTTTCTCTGACTCATTAGTTCCAACAAGGTAAATGCTTCTTCAGTCCTTTTTTCCTTGCATAAAACATTGATTAAAGAATTGTAAGTCGCAACATCAGGATGGACTCCTTCATTCATCATATCCTATCAAGCATGCTTGCTGCTTCTGTCAATTTATTTGAATTGCACAATCCATGTATTAAACAATTGTAGGTGACAATGTCGGGTTTTACCTTTCTCTGACTCATTAGTTCCAACAAGGTAAATGCTTCTTCAGTCCTCTTTTCCTTGCATAAACATTGATTAAAGAATTGTAAGTCACAACATCAGGATGGATGCCTTCATTCATCATCCTATCGAGCAAGCTTGTTGCTTCTTTCCATTGCCCTGAATGAGAAAATCCATGAATTAAAGAGTTATAGGTGAAGACATCTGGTTTCACACTTGTACGAGTCATTAGTTCCAGAATTGCAATCGCCTTTGATAACTTCCCCTCCTTGCATAAAATATCTATCATGGAATTAAAAGTTACTGCATCAGGTGAAATTTCAGATCCAATCATGTCTGTGAAGAATTTCATGGCCACTCTCCATTCACCAAATTTGCGTAAGGCATGAATTAGTATATTATAAGTGGTGGCATCTGGTTTTATGCCTCTTTGAGTCATTAAATCGAATAGAGATACTGCTTCTTGGATCTTCCCTTCCTTGCAAAGAGGAGCAATAAGAGCATTTAAGATATACACATTAGGAGAAACACCCTTGTTAACCATGTCAGCTAATAAACCTTTTGCTTCGTCCCATCGGCCAGTGCCGCAAAACCCATTGATCTGGCCGCAAAACCCATTAATTAACGAACTAAAAGTAACAACATTTGGTTCAATTCTCCGATCTAACATATCTTGAAAGATAATCAACACCTTATCCATTCGCTTCTTTTTACAAAATCCATCAATAATTGCATTATAGCATATCACATCAGGTTCAAAGCTTCCAATTTCATTCATCTTTAGCAGCAAAAGAAGTGCAAAACGAAAATTCCCTGAGTTGCAAAGTCCCCTGATAATAATACCATAAGTGTATTGATCACACGGATAACCATTCTTCAATGTTTTCCAAAACAATCCCATTGCCTCGACAATGTTACCCTCATCAATCAGTCCAAGAAGCAGAGCAGTCATGGTATAAGGGTCAGGTTGAAGACCAAGTTTTATAATCATAGCAAACACAGAGAAACCTAACTCCACTTTCTTGAAATTGCACAAACGGAGCCGAATGTTCATGGCAAAGACATCAGGTTGGAATTCAGTACAACTCATCATCTGTTTACACATAGAAGCAACGAGTGCATAGTGTTTCGTCTTGGAGAGTGCTCCAAGCAGATGGTTGAAAGCCAGAATTGAGGGCAAGGGTCTCATTGGAATCATGGAATTGAAAAAACCCAGAGCTTCATCAAGCTCAAGGGATCCTGATTTGCACTTATTTATGACCAATGTCTCGAGATGGGTGGGTTTAGACATACCCATATTCACATTTTCAACAGAAACAGTGGAATAATTGGAAAGGAAAGACGTAATTGGAAGTTTAGAAAAAGAAAAGGGAAGAGAATTACCAGGGAAAGGTAGAATCAAGCCGGGAATTGTTGAGGTTATTCTCTTCATCGGATGTAAACCTAAGCCCGCCTTCACTGAAAGCAATGTTCTTTAATGCTTTTTAAAAGTATTTTTACTGGCTTAAAGTATTTTTAATTTGGTTATAAAAATATTTTTAAAATATTTTTTTATTTTTAAAATATTAAATAAAATTATTCATTTGTTTTTGTTTAAAGGGGTCAGATATGTGCTCAACATATATTTTTTTTATAATTTAGTTCTTAATATTTTTGGTCACTTCGGTATTTAACATTTTATTTCGTAGCTCAAATTATGTTTTATTATAACGGACATTAATTTTTTGCGTTCTCCAATGAAAAACGGTTGCATGACATTGTTCTTATTTTCTGAAAATAAATTATTAAAAATAAAACATAAATTAATTTTAACTTTTTAATTCATTGTAAATCAAGCTTATCCTATTTATCATCTTTTCTCTCTTCTCATTCTTTTTTTTTGAAATAAAAAAACCTTAAATTGTTTCTCATAAAACTAGAATTTATAATGTGTAGACACTAATTTTGTCCAGGTTAAATTAATTACTCGAAATAAAATAAATCCACATTACCTTTTTTTTTAAATACCCAAAAACCTTACCTTATACCCTAACTCTAAAATTTCATGGCCCATTATATAATTTTATATAGTAAAAAATATATACAAAAAGAAAATTATAAAAATCCCAACTCCTTACACTCCAAGGCTTGGTTCTCATTGGATGATTTAATGCCTCATTCCCATTGGTTAAAAAAAACTACTTCGTGACCAAGGTCTTAATTTTCATTGGTTCTTATTTTAAGGGGATAAACCAAAAATACCCTTCATCACTATATAAATATAAATCTCATGAACCCTAAAAAAACCTAACCTAATTTTCCCCTACATTCGGCAACCCCCCTCAAGCTGTCTTCTTCATCATTGAAAACCCAATTCCCCTGCCGTTTTTTCACGACCATTTTCATTTTCATTTTTTTGACTATTCGATTTTCTTATCTACTATAATTTCCCCTAATTGAAATCATTTTCTACAATTATTAAACCCTTGAATCGAGCTTCTCAACCCCAACAACAACATGTGGAATTTGGTTGATTGAGCATAAATATTTGGGTTTTGGGTACATTCTTCCCTTTCCTTTTTATTTATGTATAATCCTTTTTTATAGTTCAATGAAAATGTAGATGATTTTATTGGTAATCTTTGTTATTTATTTTAGTCTCTTTTTTATCTGTTTTATTTTATTTTTTGCTTGTGATATGTATGTTATTTTACTTGTTGAATGTTTAATTTATTATTAGGTTGTTTACTTTATTATCATAATTTCATATTATCCCTTTTATGTTTTTTTGGTATATGGTATATAATATATAATTAAAATATTTTTTAAAAGTATACATGTAGTCTTTCATTTGGGTTTAGTTTAGAAGTTTAGGCCTTTTTATGTTTTGGGCTTAGTGGTTTGGGCCTTCTTGTGTTTAGGGCTTGTTTAGGTTAGAAGGGTTTTGAGTTTGATAGATTAATTCTTGATTAGAATTAGGTAAAATTAATTTGATTAATTTAAAATCGTGTGCTCGTCTCATAGGGGCACGATCTTTAAATTAATTAGATTAATTTAGGCTTAGCTTAGAGCCTTAGATAGATTAAGGTTCAAATTGGTTTAGTGAATTTAGATTTACCCTTAGTTTATTGGGATAAATGTTAAGTTCATTAAACTAGTTGGACATTTCTTAATTGCTTTTAAGATAAAATTAACATAGAGATTAAATTAACATTTAAATTAAAACCATGATTAAGTAATTCAATTTACTTTAAATAGTATTCTTGGCTTATTGGAATACTAATTTAAGATCGATCGAGATAATTGTCATGTTACAAGATAAATAATAATTTATTAGGGTTCTCTAGCTTTTTTAGGATTAATTAATTTAGGGTTAATATTAGATTCACCTAGTTTTTAAATTAGATCGCTAATTAAATTTCCATAATTTGGGCATTTTATGTTAGGACTTTTAGTAGGCCTTTATGTGTTTAATTTTCAAGTCTTTGTTTGACATTCATTTTATTTGTTATCATTTGACCCATTTGATTTACATGTTAATTAATTCAAATCATAAAAAAGGAGGTATTCATTAATTCCGATATTTGTGTCGCAACAGTCCGAGCTTAAAGGATGTTGACCAAATATTTGAATTAATCCTTACCGACTCAAGGTAAAATTAAAACTTAACCAAATCATTACATCATATTTTAAAATGCTTGCATCATGCATAAAGGTGACGTGCAGGATTCGAACAATAAATTAACATGGCAGTCGGGCTTATTCGATGTCGGTTTAATCTATGGTCTAATGTATCGTCAACCTTATTAATTAAATGTCCAATTAATTTGAATCCACCAGTTTGATAAAGCCTGTCAATTAAGGTTAATTTTCAATTAAGGTCACCGAATTAAATTCTTTTCAAATTTCGATAATTTCCTTCGATTAAAAGCAACAAATATTTTGGTACCGATTTTGGGCGTGATGGGGGTGCTAATCCTTCCCCACACGTAACCAACTCCCGAACCCTTTCAAAATGAATCTCTGGTTTTGTGGTGTCTGGCCTACCTTATCCAAGTGGCCGGTGGCGTCTCCCAGTTTTCAATTAGTTTTCCAAAGAAAAAGAATTTTCAAAAAAAATCCCTTTAAACTAAGATTACAAAGAAAGGATTTTTGGAATAACCCGTAGCGCCGAACTTCTAATTTTTCTAAAGATTTTTCAAAAAAAAAAACGTCGTTACATACCGAAGGAAACCAAATCTCTTATTAACAAAAGGCACAAATACTTGTTCGATTAATTTTCATTTTGATAGTAAAATCAAACCTTCAAATTAAATGAAGAAGAAACATTGTAGAAAATAAAGTTCACTTAAGTTCAAATATTGTTCTAAAAAAATAAGTTTATGTAGTGTAATAACATTCCTTTTGATTTTAATACACATTAGAATAAATTCTTCTAATTTTGACGCCTGTCTTGTGAACGAAAGATATAAAGTTGAAGCACTTTAGTGCTGTAGATTCTGAGTTTAACCAACAACAATGAGATTACTTTTTTTTTTATCTTTGCTTCAGATTCTTTTTTTTTTAAAGTAGTAAAGTATTAGATTAAAATATATTTAAACAATAAATAATGTATGCATAAAATAGATGTTAGTTTTTGTGCTTTATGATAAACATGGTGAGTGTTAAACTGTACTACATACTTGTAAAGTGTATTGATTGTTAAATAGTTTCTAACTGTTAAATTAACTGTTAATTGAGCTGACTTTTAAATACTTATAAAACGTGTTTTAAATGATTGAGTAATTGAGCTTTGTAACTGTATAAGAACTGTTTGATTACTGTTAAAATATGTATTATGAGTGTGTAAAATAAGTTTATTTTTTTAGTTACCAACATTTAATATATTCATATGTTAGGTGATCCATAATACAAATATAACTATGGAGGGTTCTGATAATACTGATAATGAGCCTAAAGGGCCTATTAGCATATGTAAGTGGTAGTAATGGGTCACATGCTATTAATCTTGGATGGTGCGATGAATTGATAAATAGAGATACTTACGATATTCAAGTGGACAGTTATGATACTTGAAAGGATAGTGAACAATTAGGTAGAGGACATGTATTATCTAACGATGATGAGGAGATAAACTCTATTCAAACAAATTTTAAGCTAGTCAAAAGGAAGATAAAAAACAAAACTGTGACCGCATAAGACTTAGAACCACATATTATTTTAGATGGTGGTTTGGATTCAACAGATAGGAATGAAGACTGTCTTGATGGTAGTTTGGGTGCAATAGATAGGAATGAAGATTATGGTTTGGGTTCAGTAGATGGAAATAAGGCAGATTTAAAAAATTTGAGTAGAACAACGGGTGTAGATAGTGCAGTGAAAAATGAAGCTGAGTTAGAAGGTTTAAATAGCGGAAAGGATATTGATCACCTAGAATCCTTAGATGTTGGGAGCTACGATACAGATTCAGATGAAGATTTTATTTCTAAGAAGACTAGCAAGGTATTCTTTGATCCTTCAACTTTTGAACCTAGATTTGAATTAGGAATGATTTTTAAAAATCACAAACAGTTAAAAGATGCCTTATATGCTTACGAAGTACCTTATAGGGTCTCATTGAAATCATGGAATTGAAAAAACGCAGAGCTTGATCAAGCTCAAGGGATCCTGATTTGCACTTATTTATGACTAATATCTCGAGATGGGTGGGTTTAGACATACCCATATTCACATTTTCATGAGAAGCAGTGGAATAATTGGAAAGGAAAGACGTAATTGGAAGTTTAGAAAAAAGAGAAGGGAAGAGAATTACAAGTTAAAGGTAGAATCAAACCAGGAATTGCGGGGCTTATTCTGCTCATCGTATGTAAACCTAAGCCTGCCTTCATTCTCTTAGTTCTTAATTGTAAGCTTATTGTCTGATATTGCTATCAGAAAATATTATTGAATATTGAATATTATATTTATATAAACATTAATATCATTTTCCTTTAAATATTTTATTTTTATATTTGTTTCAAATAAGGGTTTAATTTTGATACATAAGCAGTATAAAATTTATTTTACATAAGCCTGTATATTTATACTATAAATTCTAAATTATTAAACTTAAGCCCTAAAAAACTAAACTACAAACTCTATACCCTAAATTCTAAATACTAATCTTAAATTCTAAACACTACAACCCAAACTCCTAAACTCTAAACCCTAAACTAAACCCCTAACCCCTAAAACTAAAAGACTTGTGCAAACTTTAGTATACACAGTCCGTGTATTGAAGTTTTTCTCTTCAAATAAAAGTGACTATTTATATTAGGCATAAGAGTGTAAGAAGTCTTTGAACTTAAAAAAAATCAATTAAGTTCCTAAATTTTTTTGCACTCAATTAAGCCATTGAATCAATTAAGACATTGAACTAGGAAATTGAAGCAGTTAAGCATTTTGACTAATTTTAATCATTAATTCTTGACAATTTTTTTTGAATCTGTTGGTACAATCACAGTGTTTCCACTTGATATTTTCAGAGTTTTTTTATGTTATTTAAAAATTCTAAAAAATCTAAAAGACTTATAAAAGTATTTTTTGAAAAAAATATATAAATGCAACACGATAGAACTGTAGTGTTTCATGTGCCAGTAATATCTAAATAAAAAATCGTTAAGATTTAATGATCAAAAGGATTAATTGATTTAATTTATTGGTTCAAAGGCTTAATTGATTAAATTCCTTGTTTTAAGGACGTAATTGAGTGCAAAAAATTCAGACTAAAATAATTTTTTTTTCCAAAAATTTAAGGGTTTCTTACACCTTATATTAATTATTATTATAGACACTTTTCAAGTTAAAATTTTAATTATTTGTTTTGATTGATTTTATATTTATATTTTTAGGGTAAACATCAACATTGGTCACTAAACTATTCTTGTTTTCCTATTTTAGTAACAAAACTATTATTTTGTGCGAAATCATCACTAACGTTACATTTTTTCCTATTTCGATCACTAACGTTACTTCTTTTTCCTGTTTTGGTCACCAATCTATTGCTTCTTTCTTATTTTGGTCACTAAACTATTCATGCTTTTCTATTTTTTTGTGAATTTTTAACGGGTGACCAAAATAGAAAAAATGTAACATTAGTGATTATTTTACCAAAAACAATAGTTTGATGACCAAAGCAGAAAAAACGAGAAGATTTTAGTGATTAATGTTGATATTTGTAATAAGGGTTTTTTGAACAATTATAAAAAATGGTGAAAATAGGGTGATGGAGTCGCCACCGGCCACTTTAGTAGGCCATACACCATTAAAAATAACCAGAGATTCTAAACATTTGGGGTTCGGGAGTCGATTACGCGTGGGGAAAGATTAGCACCCCCACAACGCCCAAAATTGGTACTGTGTTGATTTAGTATTGTCTTTGCAAGAAAACTAAAATTTGAGTTAATTTAATTTTAACTTCTAAAATGCATGATAATTTAAAAATTACCCTTATATTCACGAAAGTCAAAGGAGATGGCACCCAAAGAACAGAATGCCACACCCAATAGAATATCGGAACAATAGGGTCTATGCTAGGTGTAATAGTTATATGTATGAACAATTATAGTATAAACAAAAATAAATATGAAATTCTAATGACAAAACAAAAATATATTTTATTCATATAAACAAGTCATACAACCTAAAATACGCATACAAACATGGCTTACAAAGTATATATTACGCCACAAAAACATAATTAATATATATTATATATCTAAACCAAAAATAAATACAAAAACCTTGACCGACCTCTAGCGAGATCTCGACATCATCTAGCCATTACCCAAAAATTTATTCGAACGGACCTCAGCAAGACATTCGATCGAAAAAACAATCTGAAAAATAATTTCCTGGCGAGAGCACTACTCTCGAGCCTCAAAGGGCACTGCCCCAAGGCTTGCGCCACGTCGATTTCTTTCAATTGCAATTGCAATTCATGGCCCATTTTTTGTGCCTCCTTTGGCAGCCTCCCCACCCGCCTTTTATAGGCAAATAGTGGGGGTGACGTGGGTGATTTTTGCTACGCAATACCGGTCAGATCCTTCCCATGTGATTGAACCAAAATTTGTGGAGATTCAATCCAATCTGACGTACGAGGAAGAACCGGTGTAGATCATTGCACGAGAAGTTAAACGACTTCGCAGCAAGACTGTACCTTTGGTGAAGGTTCTGTGGAGAAGCCATTCTGTTGAGGAGGAAACTTGGGAACCTGAAGAGACTATGCAGAAACAGTATCCTCATCTGTTCGCCTGAAGCAAAAATTCGAGGACAAATTTTCTTAAGGGGGAGAGTTGTCACATCCCGAAAATTGACCTATGGTGATCGGAAATTTCAAAACCGACGTAATAATGTTTGTAAAAGATTGACTTTTGTACCCCTCTTATTGTAATGGAACTTCATTTTGGTCTTATGTGTGTGTAAATGGACCCCTTGTATGAAATTTGAAGCCCAATATGCAAATCCAAGTTAGTCGTATCGATACGCCCATATGAGTATCGATACAGCCTAACTGTCAATAACTAACTTTCTGATTTTAGCGAGAGCGTACCGATACGGGTAGAAGCGTATCGATACGGGTCACCTGTTTTGAGCAAATCTGATGTCGTCTTGATAAGAAAATGATGATAGGTTGTGAGTCACCTCTATGCTTGTCCAATCTCACGTGAAATTCATCAGAATTCACAAGCAAACAAGATCATAAGCCAACTTAGAGAATTGTTAATCCTTGGGCTTAGGAAACACTCAAGTAAGGGAAATGATTCTATTGGTTGTTGGAGTGGTGAAGGAATGATTAAGATTTTAATCATTTAAAGTAAACAGGCAAAAGGGAAAAAACCTTCTTCATTTTTGATCATCCCTCCTGAAAGCTAAACTCAAGCTTTGTTTTCCAAATAAGCTAACACCACCATTGTCTTCAACCTTGAGCCCTTAAGCACACACCTCTCCTCTTGACCACCCTAAGCTCATCTTTTCTTCAAATTGAAGGCACCGTTGTGAAGCTATCCATCGGGTAAGGCAAAGCCCTATTTCGATTATTGAATCCCATGTAAGATGGGAGTTTAATTTCGATTCGAAATTTTAAGCTAGGCCTAAGTTATATTGTCAATTTGGTTATAATGATTCCTATTGTCTTTCCTAGCTCAAAACAAGAAGGAAAACTATCCATCGACCCCAATTGAAGCTAGGAACAAAGGAATCATGATTCGAGAATCATAGAAGCCTTCATACCCTAAGGTGAGTGTAGTTGTGTCAAGGGATAGGCATGGTGCCATCTCCTTTGCATTATTTGTGATTATGTTGCAATTGATCAAAGGCTCACGTAGAACTACTATGTTGGATTCGATTGGTAAATCCGGTAAGTACCTTGTACTATTTTGATAAGTGAAAATATGGTTTTGATATGCCAAGTATATGGTTCATGGATTCGATGTGAATATGATATGTGATATGGAGCTAAGGCTCGTTTTGATGTTTGATATGACATGAATTGAAAGAAAATATGAAATATGTGATCTTTGTGAAATTATGGACATTGGATACAATTGGCATACCATAGGATTATTTTGAGCTTGTATAAGTAAGGGATGGACCACGGTTCTGGGCTACGACCTATATATGGGGGAAATAAGGATGTATTGTGTAAGGGATATGTTTCCGGAGCTACGGCTCAAGGCTATGGCCTATTTCCGATATGTGGTGTAAAGGGGAATTCGTGTATCCAATGGTACCTAATGGAAATTCTATGCGTTTATGAACTTTGATATGAAATTATGAAAGTATGTGAGTATGTGAAATGAGCATGAAATTGTGTACATGGAACTATGTCTATGTAAATTACTTGATCATCATGTCATGCATAATATGAATTGATCATTGTATTCGTTATAACTACCTCACTAGGCTATGTAAGCCTAACATGTGTGTCTCATGCATTTTTTAGGACCTTAAACGATTCCGAGCTACGATCATGTTGTTGCAGTTGCAAGTCACATCTTCACCTTATACGTATGTTATCCTTTGCTATAAACTCCTAGTGAAGTGGCATATGGTCCGAACATGTTTTGTATGAGCATTTTAATGATTGTGTAATAGCCTTATAATGACCTAGTGATGTATGCATGAAATGGAATGTTTTGAGAATGTCAAGTTTGCTAAAACGAGCCTAAAACGAGCCTAAAACGAGCCTAAAGTGAAAACTAGGTAAATGGATTCGAAATGCTATAAAATTTGGTATGATAGTAGGTTAATGGATTTTAGGCATGCTGGTAAAATTTGGTAATAATTGGACAACAATTGGGGAGTTAAATTAGATAAAAACTAGATAAAATCTGTCATTACAGGCCAGGCGTATCGATACGGGGAAGCCTGTACTGATACGACGTTGCATATTTGGTCATTGACGAAGTAGGGAGTATCGATACACTAGGGAGTGTACCGATATGGGTTTGGACAGTAAGGGCTAAAATTTAATTGCATCGATATGGTCTCAGGCGTATCGAAACGAGTCGACCCAAGTCAAAGTGTATCGATACGGGCATAGACGTATCGATACGAGGTTGTTGACCTTGAACATAGAAATTATGAAAATCAACATAGCATACCGATATGGCCTATAGTGTATCGGTACGGAGTCAGTTAATTCTTTTAAAAGGCTTAAGAAATAGTTTTAAAAGAATTACGAATTGGCCACTAATAATTATATGGTTTAAATGGATAGGTAAGAGATATCCGATAACAACAAAACTTCACAGGTTAATAATTGAAGAGTCTAATTACAAGTTGGTAATAAAGAATCCGGATTGGGATCACTAATTTGTAACGTTTACAATTTATTCCTTTTAGTTTGAAAAGTTTTAAATTTAACCCTAATTCTGAATTCGATCTCCGTTTCTGTTCCTGATAACACTTTTCGACCTGGATCTCTACCAGACCGGGAATGGAGTGTTACAGCGGGTTCTTCCTGTATAGAGTCTTTTGCGTCCTGGGTGGTTTCTTCAATTGGTAGTTCTCCCTATATAGAACTTCTCCTCTCAGAATTCTGAAGTAGATGCTTTTCCTATATAAAACTCTATACTTTAAAATCTTCTGAGCTACAGATTCTTTCTGTCTAGAACCTTTTGCTCTCTGGGGTGCAAACTTCAAGCTGCAAGTTCTTCCTATATAAAACTTTTTCGCCTTGGGGTATTCGAATCATGAGTTCTCCCTATATAGAACTTCTTACTTCAAATTCTTAGGACTACCAGCTCTCCCTATATAGAACTTTCGTCCTGAAGTCATGAGGTTTTTCTATATAATTTTTTTCAATAGCGGCACTCTACTCTCTGGTGTCACATGTATCAATAATCTCCACTATTTCCTCGAAGCCTGAAGAATGGAAATATTTGGGATGATGCCCCGATTTCTGGTTGTCTTGGTGCCATTAATCGAATATCTTGGTTAGGTTTGACTCTTGTTTCTTTATTAAGATCTGCTTCCTCAGCTGCAAAGTAAAGGATCTTATATTCCTCTGTTCCTTTGAGTACCTATTAAGAAAACATACAAGACACTTGAATAGTATGAGTTAGCAAGCTTAAATCTTAGTCTTGGGATGACATCCTTATGAAAGGGTTAAGTTAAGAAACTCGATTCTAAGAAATTGGTTTCACGCAAAATATCCTTATGAAAGGATTAAATTAAGAAATTTTGATTTTAAGAAAAATGTCCTTATGGAAAGATAAAATATTAAGAAATTGATATTGAGAAAAATATCCTTATAGAAGGATCAATTAAGAAAATTATTTTAAAAAAATCCTTATGGAAAGATCAATTGAGAAATTGATTTTGAGAAAAATATCCTTATGGAAGGATCAACTGAGAAATTGGTTTTGAGAAAAATATCCCCATGGAAGGATAAATTAAGAGATCTACGTTTTTAAGCAAAACATGCTTATGAAAGGATTAAATTAAGAAATTTAATTTTTAAGAGAGATATCCTTATGGAAGGATAAATTAAGAGATCTGATTTTGAGAAAAATAGTATCTCGCTTTGAGTCTATCGAAATGCCACAATTTCTAATTGTCTCGGCATCAAAAGAAGGTTTAACATCAAGCCCGAATGACTTAAAACGGATTCACACCAAAAAGGCTACCAATATCCCTCAAAATGATACCCTAGTTTCTATCTGTCTCGACATCAAAAAAAGGTTTAACACCACGCTCGAAGGTCTTAAAAAGGATTCACGCTAAAAAGGCTACCAACTGGAGCTACTCATTCTTCCTATATAGAATTTTTCACTCTGAAAATGCTGGAGCGACGAGTTCTTCCTATATAGAACTTTTTGCTCTGAAATCTTTGAAGCTGCGAGCTCTTCCTATATAAAACCTTTTTCTTCGAATCTTTTGAGCTACAAGTTCTTCCTATATAGAACTTGATGGGTTCTTCCTATATAAAACCTTTTGCTCTGAAATCTTGAAGTTACAGGTTCTTCCTATATAGAACCTTTTGCTTCGAATCTTTTGAGCTACAAGTTCTCCCTATATAGAACTTGATGGGTTCTTCCTATATAGAACCTTTAACTCTAAAATCTTGAAGTTACAGGTTCTTCCTATATAGAACCTTTTGCTTCGAATCTTTGAAAATGCCAGTTCTTCCTATATAGAACTTGACGGGTTTTTCCTATATAGAACCTTTATCTTTAGAAATGGCACCACATTTCCTATGGCGTGGGTACCGAAAAATTTCCACTTCTTCCCAAAAAGCTAAAGACTAGAAATCTTTGAGATAATGCCTAGATTTCTGATCGTCTTGGCATCAAAGTAAGGTTGTCATCATGCCTCGAGTCCACTGCTTCCCGAAAGGCTGAAGATTGGAAATTTTTGAGACGATGCTCCAATTTCTACCCGTATTGACATCAAAAGAAATCCATCAAAGGCGATGGCTCGAAAGTCTAAAAAGTGATATCTTGCTTTGAGAATGTCGGGTGATCTTAGCTTTTTTAATTTTGAAAACATTGAGATAATCATATCAATGCAGGTGACACTCAAGCGCTTGTCTTCTTGCCCGATGCAAAGGTGCATGGAGTTCTTGCCAAATGCATCTTCTTGGAAACTACCCGTTCAATTTCTTGTACGAATTCTTTTTAAGTAATATGATAAAGATGATGCATGAGCATACTTTATGATTCATGAGTAATGATATCTCGAAATTTGGGAGAAAAATGCAAAACACTTTTAAAACTAATGTTTGACCCTAAAATATCAAATGCAATAGCATATTTATTTCAAATTGACAAAGATTAATTCAAATAAAGACTATGTTTAGAATATCTTGACTATTGTAAGGATATACACACGTGTGTAGCCTCTTCTAGTCTATTAGGCTTCTAAGAAGAATGATTTCTGTAGCTAAATTCTAACCCATTTTAGGTGGCTCTCTTAATCTCACAAACTCACCATGCCCCATCCTTTCCTTATTTTGGTGTCAATCAGATACTTGAAGTTTGACGTTCCTTGAAGAAAGGTTAACCCTTATAGGCGAAATGTAATCTGAAGACAATTTTACTCAACTTAGATATCTATGAATGATTAAAATGGTCTTTTAGGGGCTTGTACTAGAGACCACGTGTGATGATTAAGCAAAATCACACTTCATTTGATCTGAAATATTCTCTTCTCTTTCATTACTCGAATCACTCTAGATTGCCCATTTATTTGGGCTTTTACACTATAGTTCATTTCTTTCTTCCGTGTCCTTAGATCGACGTATTCGGGTCGGGAATAGATGCCAATATGCTAAGGCAGGCTGCTATTTTCCTTTTATTTTCAAGATGCACTATGGCCGGATATTGATACTTGCTTTCTATTCAGAGATAATTGATCTTCCATGGTTCTTCAAGAGTACTTGAAGTCTCCTACTAATTTCTTCCGCTTAAAGCTTCATTTTTGCATTGCTTGATCTATGCGTGCTCATGTAAAATACTTTATCTTCTTTTATTCTTTTTCTTTTTCTTTTTTTTTCTTTTTCTTTTTTTCTCTTTTATTTTCTCTCTTTCTATCTTTTTTCTTTTTTAAAATGACTATTCAGGGTCTCAATCTCGAATCTCTTTTCTTTTATTGTATCTGTATTAAACCTTGACGTCTATTTCTGCTTCAAAGTAATCAATTCTCCATGCCTCTATTGATGCTGGTTAATTATTCATTTACCTCCATCTTTTTCTTTATTTTACTGTTTAACTTATCGTGCTCATTCCAGATTGCTTTTATTTTTTGCCTGGTATTTTCCTTGCAATCTTCAATCGCTTTCCTCTGTTGATTTTATGGCCTTTGATTTCAATCATTTCCTCCTCTTAGAAAGTGTGAATGCCATTCGTCGTCCCGTTCATAGATGTCAAGAGAAATTCTTCAGGGGATAGAAGTTTAAGGTCAACACCCGATTCAAGGATCTTAAACGACAAATGCCTGAGAAGGGAATTTCCTAAAATGGGATCTGCCCATTATCTAAACACTCATTTTGATCCCCCTTTGACCTAAATAGATTACCAGAGGCTCGTATTTGCAAAATTCTAACAACATTCAACCCCTTCTAAGCATAAGCTGCTTGGAATTGATCTTTTGGATTTGACTCAAATGTACTATTGCAACTGAGATTTAAGGTCCCAATAAAAATCATACATACATATCCCTTTTTTGAACTTGTGAATGTATATGGGAGAATAAAAACCACTCCATAGCAATGAATGAAATATTTAAATAACCGAAGAATGCAAAAATATTTTTTAAATGAAATTTTCATTATGACAAAAATAACTATACTCTGACTATAGCTTAGCTCATGCATTTCTTTTGCATTATTTCTAAATGCACAGGGATCAACGGTTTTGAGTTTCCTTTACCAGTAGCCGTTTGCTCCAGGCTAATTGTACCATTCCCCTGGGTACAATCAGTTTATACCAATCATGACATTGGATTTTTCAAAGGATTTATTTTCCTTTGACCATTCATAAAAATAGATTTTCGATGGATACTTGAATTATCTATTGTTTTAAACTTTACCGTGTTTAAGCACGTTATGCTGACATTTCGTTCGATCTTGCCAAAATGCTAGTCATTGTCATGGTGTCAACTTATTTTGGTCTTCTAAGTGTGGTGTAAGCTTGCCCCACTTCTTGGTAGAATGCTCTGATGCCACTCTTTCTCGAATTTATCGTCTAGTTGCTTGAGTTTTGATCTCTAAGTTTGTTTATTTCTTTCATCCATGATAAAACTTCATCTAATGCGGACAAATTTTTATCATTTAATTGGTCAATGCATGGAATGTGTCATGAATAAAAGACTAGAAGGGCGAACAATATGTATAAAATGCAATGAATGAAAATATGATGTTGATTCGTAAACAGTCATTAGAAAGACACTAGTTTAACGGAGAAGATGTCTAATTGTAAAAAGCTAAAATAATGAATTACAGATAACTGTTAGTTTCTCCTCTTGACATCTTGACTTCGTGAAGCAAGGTTCGCACTTCATGACTTAACGTCACTTTCGGACTGAGGGGTGATCTCACTGTTCTCTTCTACAGCTCAAAAAGTTTGCGACAGTGTAATCTACGTACCCCGAAGCTTCTTGAAAGATCACCAACCTGTAAAGGCAGAATGCAGACAAGAGTCTTTTTTCAGGGCAGATCTTGTCAATCCAGTTTGAAGGGGGCTTTGACATGTGTCTCACCGTAAAACCGTCTTCTTTCTCCGTTGGCTTTCGTTTTTCCCAACCCGATACTGTAGCATTCTTGCTCTTGGCATCACAAACTTCTCTCCCATGTCGAATGCCCTCTAAATTTTACTATTCTCGAATCAACATTTATGGTATGATGTGGTATGCAACATAAATGCAGAAAAAGGGAAAGAAAACAAAAAATAAATACCAACAGAAAACCAAGTTAGTACCGTAAGATAATCAAATAAATAAACAAAATAACAAAATGATAAAGGTAATGGAATATATAACAAACAAAAGCATAAATATATCAAACAAGGCCTAACAGGGTTACAGCTAAATGGACAAAATTTTAGCATGGTTAAAAGGTGAGCTCTACGGTCCACTATGTTTGGTTAGGTTCTAAAATAAAGGGTACCCGAACTGTCGCTAGGACATCGATTTGGGGGAATACGACCCGTATACCATACGGAGGTGAGGACCCCACAAAATATAAGGATCGAATTCCAGAAATGAATTACAACACTATACGGAGGTGAATACCCCACGAAGTGAAGTAATCATTCCCACTTAAGGGTTCTAAAATGGGTGGGCTCTTGCGGTCCACTGTATGCAGTTTATGTTCTAGAGTGAGCGGTACCAGAACTGTCGCTAAGTCATCGATTCGGGAGAATACGACCCTTATACCATATGGAGATGTGGACCCCACGAAATATAAGGACCGAATTCCATAAGTGAATTACAACACTATACGGAGGTGAAGACCCCACGAAGCGAAGTAATCAATCCCACTTAACAAGGTGAGGAGCCCGAGTAGAAAGCTAATGCATGAATGCCGAGGGATTAAAAATTAAATTAAACCGAATTTTTAATTTCTTTGCAAGACAACACAAAATCAACATTGGCTCGACTCTCTTAAAAAATATCCCCAGTAGAATCGCCATCTGTAATAAGGTTTTTTTTGAACAATTATAAAAAATGGTGAAAATAGGGTAATGGAGTCGCCACCGGCCACTTTAGTAGGTCAGACACCATTAAAAATAACCAGAGATTTTAAATGTTTGGGTTCGAGAGCCGATTACGCGTGGGGAAAGATTAGCACCCCTACAACGCCCAAAATTGGTACCGCGTTGATTTAGTGTTGTCTTTGCAAGAAAACCAAAATTCGAGTTAATTTAATTTTAACTTCTAAAATGCATGATAATTTAAAAATTACCCTGATATTCAGACAGTCAAAGGAGATGGCACCCGAAGAACGGGATGCCACTCCCAATAGAATACCGGAACAATAGGGTCTACGCTAAGTGTAATAGTTATATGTATGAACAATTAAAGTATAAACAAAAATAAATATGAAATTCTACAGACAAAACAAAAATATATTTTATTCATATAAGTAAGTCATACAACCTAAAATGCACATACAAACATGGCTTACAAAATATATATTACATACAAAAAACATAATCAATATATATATATATATATTATATCTAAACCAAAAAAAATATAAAGATAAAGATCCGAATTTACCCTATTAGAAGCTCTAACAGAGAATCTTGACCGACCCCTAGCGAGATCTCGACATTATCTAGCCATGACCCAAAAATTTATTCAAACGGACCTCAGCAAGACCTTCGATCGAACAGTTCGAAAAATAATTTCCTGGCGAGAGCACTGCTCTTGAGCCTCGAAGGGCACTGCCCCAAGGCTTGCGCCACGCCGATTGCTTTCAATTGCAATTGCAATTCATGGCCCATTTTTTCTGCCTCCTTTGGTAGCCTCCCCACCCACTTTTATAGGCAAATGGTGTCTGGGTGACGTGGGTGATTTTTGCACGTGGCACATATGCACATTTTCCTTTCTTCTTTTTTTACTTTTCCTTTTTTTATTTTTTTATTTTTATTATAATATAAAAATACTATATAATAATACTATATCCGGACAAAAATAAGTCAATACAATATTTACTCTAGTTTTTTCTATTATTTGGAAAAACAACACAGGTGATCACCAAACTATGCTTGTTTTCATGTTTTGGTCACCAAACTAAATCTTTCGTCAACAACATCCATAACGTTACATTCCTTTCATATTTTGGTATTCGACCGTTAAAAAATTAACGGTGGTGCTGACGTAAATTTTTTTAAATATTTTTAAATCATTTCTCTCTTCCTTGCATTATTTTTATTTAATTTTCGTGATTGATTAAAAAAATTGAAAGGAAAATTATAAAAAATACTTTGGAGCAAATAGGGATCTATATATATGTCAAATCATTAAGAATAAATACTAGATTTGAGGAAGCGTACACGAATCCATTGATGGAGATTTTTTTGGAGGTTTGATCTTCCAAGATGATAGATTACCTCTTGGCACACAACTCTCTCGAGGCGGGGAAAAGAGATATGCAAGTTAACCTATATCTCGGGGACCACTACCCTTTATATAAACTGAATTAAAATAGTTTATTAATATTTACAACTCTGCCCCTCATTGAGTTATAAATCTAACTTATGGTATCTACACTTTTAATTCCATGACAATTTAGTACCTATAACACGTGTAACATAATTGGTCACTTAATTACGTGTTAAACTTTATAATAGCAGCGTACATTATACATATGTACCCACTATTATTGAATTTTAATCCAACAATCTCCCACTTGGGCAACATATGTTACGACAAATGTACGACCTTATGAGCTCAAAAAAATTTGCTATCATGTAATAGGTATTCTATAACAATCTTGTCCATCAATTATATCCATATAGGATCAAAGCGGTCTTTGCCATATCAATCATGATTGGACCCATCAATGGTCACGTATACAAACATAATCAAATGACATAGATCAATCATGGATGCGTAGCATGGAAATTACATGTAAATGTGAACCCGAACATGCCTATTTCCAAGCTGTCCTCTTTAAACATAAGTGAGGTCCTTATCCAAATAAGAAAAGAGTGAATTAGCTTGAATACTTTATTTACGATCGAAAAATAACCAAATACATAAATGTCTGAAAATAAACATAAACATAAAGTGAACAAATAACAAACTCCCACTCAAACAATAATATCCTTAAATGATGTAACACCCATATGAGCAGTGTGCTCATGAAAGACCTTGGGTGGTAAACCTTTTGTGAGCGGATCCGCTATCATAGAGTTTGTCCCAATGTGTTCTATGGATATTTGTCCACTTTGCACTCTTTCTTTCACAACTAGGAACTTTATGTCAATGTGCTTTGACTTAGACGAGCTCTATTGTTGTTGGAATACAACACTTGCTGATTTATTGTCACAAAATAATTTAAGTGGTCTTTCTATATTCTCCAAAATACGCAGCCCAATGACTAAATTTCGCAGCCATATTCCATGATTAGATGCCTCGTAGCATGCTACAAACTCTGCTGCCATAGTGGAAGAAGCTACAAGTGTCTGTTTGGCACTTTTCCAGGATATAGCTCCACCAACTAACAGATAAATATAGCCTGATGTAGATTTTCTGCTATCTTGGCACCCAGCAAAATCAGAATCCGTATACCCTATGACCTCCAAATGATCTGATTTTCCCTGTATGTGAGCATATAATCTTTTGTTCTCTGAAGATACCTCATAACCCTCTTGGCTTGCTTTCAATGGTCCATACCAAGGTTGCTTGAGTATCTGCCTAACATCCCAACAATGTACACAATATCCGGACGACGTACATACACGAGCATACATTAGACTCCCAATAGCTGATGTATAAGGAATCTTATGCATTTCTTGAATTTCAAGATTACTTTTAGGGCATTGGGCAAGACAAAACTTGTCTCCTTTAGTGGCGAGGGTGTCTATTGGTTTACTATTTTGCATGCCAAACCTTTTAAGTACTTTATCGATATAGTTCTTTGTGACAATCCAAGAATACCCGAGATCGATCTCGATGTATCTGAATTCCTAAAACAAAATAAGCGTCCCCAAGATCTTTCATTTCAAAATGCTTAGATAGAAATCTCTTGGTTTAGTGCGATAAGCCTATATCATTTGTGGCAAGCAAAATGTCATCGACATATAAAACCAAAAATATGTACTTACTCCCATTAAACTTGTGATACACGCAATCATCAACAATATTCATCTCAAAACCCGAGCAGACAATTACTTGATGAAATTTGTGATACCATTGACGAGAAGCTTGTTTGAGTCCATAGATGGATTTTGTTAATTTGCAAACTATATTCTTTGGGTCTCCCGACTCAAAGTTTTCTGGTTGCACCATATAAATTTTTTCTTCAATTTCTCCATTGAGAAACGCAGTCTTAACATCCATCTGATGTAACTCAAGATCAAAATGAGCTACAAGTGCCATGATTGTCCTAAATGAGTCTTTCGATGAAACTTGAGAGAAAGTCTCTAAAAAGTCAATGCCTTCTTTTTGAGTATAACCTTTAGCTACAAGACGTGCCTTATACCTCTCCACATTACCATTTGCATCCCTCTTGGTTTTAAAAATCCATTTACAACCAATTGGTTTTGCACCTTCAAGTAATGGGACAAGTTTCCAAACTTTATTGTCTTGCATGGATTTATACTCTTCTTGCATGGCATCAATCCACTTTTGAGAGTTAATACTTTGCATGGCCTGATGAAAGTTGATCGGATCATCTTCCATCATTCCATTATCATTTTCTTGGAGAAATACAATATAATCATCCGGAATAGCATTTCTCATTTCTCTCGTGGATCTCCTTAATGGCACTTGTTCTTGAGGTTGTTGAGTTTGTTCTTACGGAACAATTACCTAAATCTGAATAAGAGGGAGCTGTTCGACATTGTCTTGTTGAGGTTACGGATTCACTTCTTGATTGATTATCGGTATAGAAACTTGAACATCATCAAAAGTGATAGTAAGGAACTGAGTTAAAACTCAATTCCTCCTCAAAGACAATGTCTCTTACCTTATTTCTCCCTCCAAACTCAACATCCTCAAAAAATATTGCAATTCCGTCTCAAAAATATTCTTAATTATGGGATCATAAAATTTATAGCCCCTAGATCGCTCGAGAATAACCAATAAAGTAGGCTAACTCTTGTTTTAGAGTCAATTTCTTTTCAAGTGGCCTATAAGGCCTTGCCTCATTGGACATCCCCAAATGTGAAAATGCTTTAGAGTGGGCTTTCTACCCACCCAAAGCTCATAAGGTGTCTTTTCAGCTTTGCTTTAGTGGGTACTCTATTCGGAATGTCTGCTCTTTGTCTTTAATGCTTCTCCCCAGGTGACTCGGGTAAGGTAGAATGAGCAATCATACTTCTTACCATATCCTTAAGAGTCCTATTACGTCTCTCAGCAACACCATTCATACTAGGTGATCTGGCATGGTGTCTTGTGGGACAATACCACATTCCTCTCTAGGAACTTTGCAAATGGTCTGAGCGTTGTTCACGATCCATCATATCTACCGTAGTACTCACCACCACGATCGGATCGAACTTTTTAATCATTTTGTTGAGTTGATTCTCAACTTCACTTTATAGGATTTGAACACGTCAAAGACTGAGATTTTTCATGAATGAGATATAGGTACCCATAACGTGAGTAATCGTCTATGAATGTTATGAAATATTGTTGACCATTCCAAGATGCCGTAGGGAATGGCCCACAAATATCGGTATGAATTAATTCTAAGACGTCGTAGAGCGATTGGCACCTAATCTCTTAGTTTTGGTCTATTTTCCCTTGATGCAATCAACACAAACATTAAAGTCTGTGAAGTCAAGGACTCTAAAATACCATTAGACACAAGCGCTCAATCCTACACTTTGATATATGACCTAAGCGTTTATGCCATAATGATGCTGAATTTTCTTTATTTAATTTTAAGCTTAGTACCACGTGATTCCACATGCAAGGTTTCATTATAGGATGCAATTGTATCTAACAAATAAATGTTGTCATAAGCATTTAAATAACCAATTCAATAATACTTGAATTTAAAGACAAAGTAAACTGATTGTTTCCAAATGAACAATAATAACCAAATTTGTCCAACAAAGAAATCGAAACTAAATTCCGCCTAAAAGACGGAACAACAAAAGTGTCTTTCAAATCCAAATAAAAACTAGTTCCTAATAACAACCTAAAATGCCCAATTGCTTCCACTTCCACCAATTTTCCATCGCCCACAAAGATGTTTCTTTCACCATCACTTGGCTTTGGTAGCTCGGGCAACCTGCATAGAAACACTTATGTGAGTAGTAGCACGAGAATCTAACCACCAAGTGTTTCTAGGTCTTGAAGCTAAATTAACCTCGAAACAGACCAAAGTAAGATTCATACCTTTCTTTACATGCATGCGTGATATTTGGTACAATCTTTCTTCATGTGTCCAGAGCTTGTCACAAAAAAACAATTATTTGGAACATTTTCTTGTTTCTTTTTAAATGGACCCTTAGCGACTTCATTATGATATTTCCTTTTCTTGCCCTTGTCTTTAGAGGCACTAGACAAATGAGCACTTTCAGTTTTCTCACGCTTCAACCTTTCTTCCTCTTGAACACAATGAGAAATGAGCTCATTTAGAGTCCACTTCTCCCTTTGTGATTATAACTAATTTTAAATTGGTTAAAAAGCTGTGCGAGAAAGCGATACCAAAACCATAAGGGCGAGTAAATCATCAGAAAAACTTCGATCTTAAGTGCCTTAAGTTTTGAAGCAATATGAGACATTTCCATAATGTACTCCCTTATATTTCCTTGACCCTTGTACTTCATAGACATCAAAGAATTCAGAAGTGATGTCATCTCAACCTTATCGTTTTTGACAAAACGTTGCTCAATATTGTCAAAAAAATCCTTGCTTTGAATAATTTCCTCGGTTCTGCACCCCAAAGTTTTCGAAATGCTATGTTTCATGATCATCGGACTCATGCGATTAGAACGTTCCACCTCTCAAAATCCCTTTTTGCATCGGGGGTGCTTGCCGCGATGAGAGGTGCATGTTGTTCTTCCTTTAACGTAAGGTCTATGTCCATACAACCAAGCACTATCGGTAAGTGCCTTTTCCATTCCTTGAAATTCGTCCCATTAAGCATGGGTATAGAATTGACATTAGCGAATATTGTGGCGTGCGGAAGAACTAGCTGAATATAGAACAAAAGAATAATAAATAAATAAATATGCTCACACCAATAATTCATAAGTAAACAAATAAATTCAAAATAATGACTAATTCCCCTCAAGATACCAAACACAACATTAATATCAAGTCTTTGGACGGTAATATTAGCGTAAGCGGTACTCTTGTTGTAGCAATCAAACATTGACAATAAACTATGTCGAACAACAGGTTAATCTTTGGACTAACGTATTGCACACATAAATTACCTTATAATTGTCACACATTTATCACCACATGTGTTATTTGAAATTGGCCAAATATTAATTTTCCTTTGGGCCAATTAATAAACGCATGAATTACAAAAACACAAACATCTTGATATTTTAAATAAGTTAATCTCTGTGACGGACACTTTGGTGACATTGTGTTTCAATTAACCGACTAAAATATTAGACATAGCCAAAACATGAATTTATCTGTTTCCAATATTTATCTTAATACCTAATGATCAAAACTATTTTTTTTTTTTTGATCAATCAAATTGAATATATATTTTAAATCAAATACATATCATAACAATAAACTAGATATGTAATTATTGAATCCACAAACAAAAAACAATATAAAAAATTAAAAGGTAAGTTGATATTCAAAAAGTTGTTCACTTTGTAACTAATGAATTCCTCAAAGTCTTGATATAGTGCATGCATATTCATAATCATGAAAACCTAAATTCAATAGATTAAACATTAATCCATTAGGGTTATCGCACATAAAGCAGATGTCAAATAATATAATATTCCAAAGTGAATTTTTTTTTAATTGCGATTAATAATGAAACTCACGAAAAACAATGATGAAAAATCGTGAATTATAAATCAGAAAACAGTGAAGGAGAATCAATCCTCATAAACAAAATATATACAATAGAATTGAACCCAAAGGAAAAGCAATCCAAAGTGATGCGGCAATAAAAAAAAATTACGATTATGATTATCCATATAAAATTAATCGGTTCTTAATGATTCGACATAACGTGTCTCTGATGCCACTTGTTAGAACCAAACCATAACAGATATGAAATCTAAACCCAAGATCTATATATATGTCAAATCATTAAGAATAAATACTAGATTTGCGAGCGTGCGAAATCCATTGATGGAGATTTTTTCAGAGGTTTTGATCTTCCAGGATGAAAGATTATCCCTTGGCCCACAACTCTCAGACGGGGAAAAGAGATATGCAAGTTAACCTATATCTCGGGGACCACTACCTTTTATATAAATGACATTAACATCACAGTATCCTGAAGTGGTAATTAATTAAAGTTTATTAATATTTACAACTCTGCCCCTCATTGAGTTATAAATCTAACTTATGGTATCTACACTTTTAATTCCATGACAATTTAGTACCTATAACACGTGTAACATAATTGGTCACTTAATTACGTGTTATAGCATATTTATTTCAAATTGACAAAGATTAATTCAAATAAAGACTATGTTTAGAATATCTTGACTATTGTAAGGATATACACACGTGTGTAGCCTCTTCTAGTCTATTAGGCTTCTAAGAAGAATGATTTCTGTAGCTAAATTCTAACCCATTTTAGGTGGCTCTCTTAATCTCACAAACTCACCATGCCCCATCCTTTCCTTATTTTGGTGTCAATCAGATACTTGAAGTTTGACGTTCCTTGAAGAAAGGTTAACCCTTATAGGCGAAATGTAATCTGAAGACAATTTTACTCAACTTAGATATCTATGAATGATTAAAATGGTCTTTTAGGGGCTTGTACTAGAGACCACGTGTGATGATTAAGCAAAATCACACTTCATTTGATCTGAAATATTCTCTTCTCTTTCATTACTCGAATCACTCTAGATTGCCCATTTATTTGGGCTTTTACACTATAGTTCATTTCTTTCTTCCGTGTCCTTAGATCGACGTATTCGGGTCGGGAATAGATGCCAATATGCTAAGGCAGGCTGCTATTTTCCTTTTATTTTCAAGATGCACTATGGCCGGATATTGATACTTGCTTTCTATTCAGAGATAATTGATCTTCCATGGTTCTTCAAGAGTACTTGAAGTCTCCTACTAATTTCTTCCGCTTAAAGCTTCATTTTTGCATTGCTTGATCTATGCGTGCTCATGTAAAATACTTTATCTTCTTTTATTCTTTTTCTTTTTCTTTTTTTTTCTTTTTTTTTTCTTTTTTTTTCTCTTTTTCTATCTTTTTTTTTTTTTTAAAATGACTATTCAGTGGTCTCAATCTCGAATCTCTTTCTTTTATTGTATCTGTATTAAACCTTGACGTCTATTTCTGCTTCAAAGTAATCAATTCTCCATGCCTCTATTGATGCTGGTTAATTATTCATTTACCTCCATCTTTTTCTTTATTTTACTGTTTAACTTATCGTGCTCATTCCAGATTGCTTTTATTTTTTGCCTGGTATTTTCCTTGCAATCTTCAATCGCTTTCCTCTGTTGATTTTATGGCCTTTGATTTCAATCATTTCCTCCTCTTAGAAAGTGTGAATGCCATTCGTCGTCCCGTTCATAGATGTCAAGAGAAATTCTTCAGGGGATAGAAGTTTAAGGTCAACACCCGATTCAAGGATCTTAAACGACAAATGCCTGAGAAGGGAATTTCCTAAAATGGGATCTGCCCATTATCTAAACACTCATTTTGATCCCCCCTTTGACCTAAATAGATTACCAGAGGCTCGTATTTGCAAAATTCTAACAACATTCAACCCCTTCTAAGCATAAGCTGCTTGGAATTGATCTTTTGGATTTGACTCAAATGTACTATTGCAACTGAGATTTAAGGTCCCAATAAAAATCATACATACATATCCCTTTTTTGAACTTGTGAATGTATATGGGAGAATAAAAACCACTCCATAGCAATGAATGAAATATTTAAATAACCAAGAATGCAAAAATATTTTTTAAATGAAATTTTCATTATGACAAAAATAACTATACTCTGACTATAGCTTAGCTCATGCATTTCTTTTGCATTATTTCTAAATGCACAGGATCAACGGTTTTGAGTTTCCTTTACCAAGAAAGCCGTTTGTTCGGCTAATTGTACCATTCCCCTGGGTACAATCAGTTTATACCAATCATGACATTGGATTTTTCAAAGGATTTATTTTCCTTTGACCATTCATAAAAATAGATTTTCGATGGATACTTGAATTATCTATTGTTTTAAACTTTACCGTGTTTAAGCACGTTATGCTGACATTTCGTTCGATCTTGCCAAAATGCTAGTCATTGTCATGGTGTCAACTTATTTTGGTCTTCTAAGTGTGGTGTAAGCTTGCCCCACTTCTTGGTAGAATGCTCTGATGCCACTCTTTCTCGAATTTATCGTCTAGTTGCTTGAGTTTTGATCTCTAAGTTTGTTTATTTCTTTCATCCATGATAAAACTTCATCTAATGCGGACAAATTTTTATCATTTAATTGGTCAATGCATGGAATGTGTCATGAATAAAAGACTAGAAGGGCGAACAATATGTATAAAATGCAATGAATGAAAATATGATGTTGATTCGTAAACAGTCATTAGAAAGACACTAGTTTAACGGAGAAGATGTCTAATTGTAAAAAGCTAAAATAATGAATTACAGATAACTGTTAGTTTCTCCTCTTGACATCTTGACTTCGTGAAGCAAGGTTCGCACTTCATGACTTAACGTCACTTTCGGACCGAGGGTGATCTCACCGTTCTCTTCTACAGCTCAAAAAGTTTGCGACAGTGTAATCTACGTACCCCGAAGCTTCTTGAAAGATCACCAACCTGTAAAGGCAGAATGCAGACAAGAGTCTTTTTCCAGGGCAGATCTTGTCAATCCAGTTTGAAGGGGGCTTTGACATGTGTCTCACCGTAAAACCGTCTTCTTTCTCCGTTGGCTTTTCGTTTTCCCAACCCGATATCAGTAGCATTCTTGCTCTTGGCATCACAAACTTCTCTCCCATGTCGAATGCCCTAAATTTTACTATTCTCGAATCAACATTTATGGTATGATGTGGTATGCAACATAAATGCAGAAAAAGGGAAAGAAAACAAAAAATAAATACCAACAGAAAACCAAGTTAGTACCGTAAGATAATCAAATAAATAAACAAAATAACAAAATGATAAAGGTAATGGAATATATAACAAACAAAAGCATAAATATATCAAACAAGGCCTAACAGGGGTTACAGCTAAATGGACAAAATTTTAGCATGGTTAAAAGGTGAGCTCTACGGTCCACTATGTTTGGTTAGGTTCTAAAATAAAGGGTACCCGAACTGTCGCTAGGACATCGATTTGGGGGAATACGACCCGTATACCATACGGAGGTGAGGACCCCACAAAATATAAGGATCGAATTCCAGAAATGAATTACAACACTATACGGAGGTGAATACCCCACGAAGTGAAGTAATCATTCCCACTTAAGGGTTCTAAAATGGGTGGGCTCTTGCGGTCCACTGTATGCAGTTTATGTTCTAGAGTGAGCGGTACCAGAACTGTCGCTAAGTCATCGATTCGGGAGAATACGACCCTTATACCATATGGAGATGTGGACCCCACGAAATATAAGGACCGAATTCCATAAGTGAATTACAACACTATACGGAGGTGAAGACCCCACGAAGCGAAGTAATCAATCCCACTTAACAAGGTGAGGAGCCCGAGTAGAAAGCTAATGCATGAATGCCGAGGGATTAAAAATTAAATTAAACCGAATTTTTAATTTCTTTGCAAGACAACACAAAATCAACATTGGCTCGACTCTCTTAAAAAATATCCCCAGTAGAATCGCCATCTGTAATAAGGTTTTTTTTGAACAATTATAAAAAATGGTGAAAATAGGGTAATGGAGTCGCCACCGGCCACTTTAGTAGGTCAGACACCATTAAAAATAACCAGAGATTTTAAATGTTTGGGTTCGAGAGCCGATTACGCGTGGGAAAGATTAGCACCCCTACAACGCCCAAAATTGGTACCGCGTTGATTTAGTGTTGTCTTTGCAAGAAAACCAAAATTCGAGTTAATTTAATTTTAACTTCTAAAATGCATGATAATTTAAAAATTACCCTGATATTCAGACAGTCAAAGGAGATGGCACCCGAAGAACGGGATGCCACTCCCAATAGAATACCGGAACAATAGGGTCTACGCTAAGTGTAATAGTTATATGTATGAACAATTAAAGTATAAACAAAAATAAATATGAAATTCTACAGACAAAACAAAAATATATTTTATTCATATAAGTAAGTCATACAACCTAAAATGCACATACAAACATGGCTTACAAAATATATATTACGCCACAAAAACATAATCAATATATATATATATATATTATATCTAAACCAAAAAAAATATAAAGATAAAGATCCGAATTTACCCTATTAGAAGCTCTAACAGAGAATCTTGACCGACCCCTAGCGAGATCTCGACATTATCTAGCCATGACCCAAAAATTTATTCAAACGGACCTCAGCAAGACCTTCGATCGAACAGTTCGAAAAATAATTTCCTGGCGAGAGCACTGCTCTTGAGCCTCGAAGGGCACTGCCCCAAGGCTTGCGCCACGCCGATTGCTTTCAATTGCAATTGCAATTCATGGCCCATTTTTTCGCTTCCTTTGGTAGCCTCCCACCCACCCACTTTTATAGGCAAATGGTGTCCGGGTGACGTGGGTGATTTTTGCACGTGGCACATATGCACATTTTCCTTTCTTCTTTTTTTTACTTTTCCTTTTTTATTTTTTTATTTTTATTATAATATAAAAATACTATAACTACAACATTTCAGTACCCCAAGTCTAAATACAACAAAAGATTTTAGCTAACAAGGGAGAAGAGGCGTAGTATGTCAAATCATTAAGAATAAATACTAGATTTATAGAGGAAAAAAACTCAAGAGATAATATTCGATCTTCCACTTGTGTCTTTTAACGGTGTCCCGAGTTTTGATTTTCGGGGGAATCCATTGATGGAGAAACCATAACAGATATGAAATCTAAACCCAAGATCTATATATATGTCAAATCATTAAGAATAAATACTGATCTTTTTTCAGAGGGTTTGATCTTCCAAGATGATAGATTACCTCTTGGCACACAACAACTCGATTCGAGACGGGAAAAGAGAGATATGTAAGTTAACCTATATCTCGGGACCACTACCCTTTATATAAACCAATTAAAATAGTTTATTAATATTTACAACTCTGCCCCTCATTGAGTTATAAATCTAACTTATGGTATCTACACTTTTAATTCCATGACAATTTAGTACCTATAACACGTGTAACATAATTGGTCACTTAATTACGTGTTAAACTTTATAATAGCAACGTACATTATACATATGTGCCCACTATTATTGAATTTTAATCCAACAATCTCCCACTTGGGCAACATATGTTACCCGACAAATGTACGACCTTATGAGCTCAAAAAAATTTGTTATCATGTAATAGGTATTCTATAACAATCTTGTCCATCAATTATATCCATATAGGATCAAAGCGGTCTTTGCCATATCAATCATGACTGACCCATCAATGGTCACGATACAAACATAATCAAATGACATAGATCAATCATGGATGCGTAGATGGAAATTACATGTAAATGTGAACCAACATGCCTATTTCCAATCGGTCCTCTTTAAACATAAGTGAGGTCCTTATCCAAATAAGAAAAGAGTGAATTAATCAATACTTTATTTCGATCGTAAAATAACCAAATACATAAATGTCTCAAAATAAACATAAACATAAAGTGAACAAATAACAAACTCCCACTCAAACAATAATATCCTTAAATGATGTAACACCCATATGAGCAAGTGTGCTCATGAAAGA
Organism: Hibiscus mutabilis; assembly: GCA_019671005.1. NCBI lineage: Eukaryota > Viridiplantae > Streptophyta > Magnoliopsida > Malvales > Malvaceae > Hibiscus > Hibiscus mutabilis. The sequence continues at coordinate 31,444,723 of CM033711.1, read as the reverse complement.
CCTTGGGTGGTAAACCTTTGTGAGCGGATCCGCTATCATAGAGTTTGTCCCAATGTGTTCTATGGATATTTGTCCACTTTGCACTCTTTCTTTCACAACTAGGAACTTTATGTCAATGTGCTTTGACTTAGACGAGCTCCTATTGTTGTTGGAATACAACACTGCTGATTTATTGTCACAAAATAATTTAAGTGGTCTTTCTATATTCTCCAAAATACGCAGCCCAATGACTAAATTTCGCAGCCATATTCCATGATTAGATGCCTCGTAGCATGCTACAAACTCTGCTGCCATAGTGGAAGAAGCTACAAGTGTCTGTTTGGCACTTTTCCAGGATATAGCTCCACCAAATAATGTATAAATATAGCCTGATGTAGATTTTTTCTGCTATCTTGGCACCCAAAGAAAATCAGAATCCGTATACCCTACGACCTCCAAATGATCTGATTTCCTGTATGTGAGCATATAATCTTTTGTTCTCTGAAGAAACCTCATAACCCTCTTGGCTGCTTTCCAATGGTCCATACCAAGGTTGCTTGAGTATCTGCCTAACATCCCAACAATGTACGCAATATCCGGACGCGTACATACCTGAGCATACATTAGACTCCCAATAGCTAATGTATAAGGAATCTTATGCATTTCTTGAATTTCAAGATTACTTTTAGGGCATTGGGCAAGACAAAACTTGTCTCATTTAGTGGCAGGGGTGTCTATTGGTTTACTATTTTGCATGCCAAACCTTTTAAGTACTTTATCGATATAGTTCTTTTGTGACAATCCAAGAATACCCCGAGATCGATCTCGATGTATCTGAATTCCTAAAACAAAATAAGCATCCCCAAGATCTTTCATTTCAAAATGCTTAGATAGAAATCTCTTGGTTTCGTGCAGTAAGCCTATATCATTTGTGGCAAGCAAAATGTCATCGACATATAAAACCAAAAATATGTACTTACTCCCATTAAACTTGTGATACACGCAATCATCAACAATATTCATCTCAAAACCGAACGAGACAATTACTTGATGAAATTTGTGATACCATTGACGAGAAGCTTGTTTGAGTCCATAGATGGATTTTGTTAATTTGCAAACTATATTCTTTGGGTCTCCCGACTAAAGTTTTCTGTTGCACCATATAAATTTTTTCTTCAATTTCTCCATTGAGAAACGCAGTCTTAACATCCATCTGATGTAACTCAAGATCAAAATGAGCTACAAGTGCCATGATTGTCCTAAATGAGTCTTTCGATGAAACTTGAGAGAAAGTCTCTAAAAAGTCAATGCCTTCTTTTTGAGTATAACCTTTAGCTACAAGACGTGCCTTATACCTCTCCACATTACCATTTGCATCCTCTTGGTTTTAAAAATCCATTTACAACCAATTGGTTTTGCACCTTCAAGTAATGGGACAAGTTTCCAAACTTTATTGTCTTGCATGGATTTATACTCTTCTTGCATGGCATCAATCCACTTTTGAGAGTTAATACTTTGCATGGCCTGATGAAAGTTGATCGGATCATCTTCCATCATTCCATTATCATTTTCTTGGAGAAATACAATATAATCATCCTAATAGCATTTCTCATTTCTCTCGTGGATCTCCTTAATGGCACTTGTTCTTGAGGTTGTTGAGTTTGTTCTTCTTCGAACAATTACCTCATCCTGAATAAGAGGGAGCTGTTCGACATTGTCTTGTTGAGGTTCGGATTCACTTCTTGATTGATTATCGGTATAGAAACTTGAACATCATCAAAAGTGATAGTAGGAACTGAGTTAAAACTCAATTCCTCCTCAAAGACAATGTCTCTTACCTTATTTCTCCCTCCAAACTCAACATCCTCAAAAAATATTGCAATTCCGCCTCAAAAATATTCTTAATTATGGGATCATAAAATTTATAGCCCCTAGATCGCTTCGTAATGACCAATAAAGTATCTCGCCATCGCTTTTAGAGTCCAATTTCTTTTCAAGTGGCCTATAAGGCCTTGCCTCACCGGACATCCCCAAATGTGAAAATGCTTTAGAGTGGGCTTTCTACCCACCCAAAGCTCATAAGGTGTCTTTTTCACCGCTTTTTAGTAGGTACTCTATTCAAATGTACGCTGCTGTCTTTAATGCTTCTCCCAGAGTGACTCGTAAGGTAGAATGAGCAATCATACTTCTCACCATATCCTTAAGAGTCCTATTACGCCTCTCAAAGAACACCATTCATACTAGGTGATCCTGGCATGGTGTACTGTGGGACAATACCACATTCCTCTAGAACTTTGCAAATGGTCCTGAACGTTGTTCACCCGATCCATCATATCTACCGTAGTACTCACCACCACGATCAGATCGAACTTTTTTAATCATTTTGTCGAGTTGATTCTCAACTTCAGCTTTATAGGATTTGAACACGTCCAAAGACTGGGATTTTTCATGAATGAGATATAGGTACCCATAACGTGAGTAATCGTCTATGAATGTTATGAAATATTGTTGACCATTCCAAGATGTCGTAGGGAATGGCCCACAAATATCGCATGAATTAATTCTAAGACGCCTCAGAGAACGATTGTCACCTAATCTCTTAGTTTTGGTCTATTTTCCCTTGATGCAATCAACACAAACATTAAAGTCTGTGAAGTCAAGGGACTCTAAAATACCATTAGACACAAGACGCTCAATCCTACACTTTGATATATGACCTAAGCGTTTATGCCATAATGATGCTGAATTTTCTTTATTTAATTTTCGCTAGTACCACGTGATTCCACATGCAAGGTTTCATTATAGGATGCAATTGTATCTAACAAATAAAGGTTGTCATAAGCATTTAAATAACCAGTTCCAACAATACTTGAATTTAAAGACAAAGTAAACTGATTGTTTCCAAATGAACAATAATAACCAAATTTGTCCAACAAAGAAATCAAACTAAATTCCGCTTAAAAGACGGAACAACAAAAGTGTCTTTCAAATCCAAATAAAAACCAGTTCCTAATAACAACCTAAAATGCCCAATTGCTTCCACTTCCACCGATTTTCCATCGCCCACAAAGATGTTTCTTTCACCATCACTTGGCTTTCTGTAGCTCAGTAACCCCGCATAGAAACACTTATGTGAGTAGTAGCACCAGAATCTAACCACCAAGTGTTTCTAGGTACTCAAGCTAAATTAACCTCAAATGCACCAAAGTAAGATTCATACCTTTCTTTACACGCCATGCGTGATATTTGGTACAAATCTTTCTTCATGTGTCCAGCTTGTCACAAAAGAAACAATTATTTGGAACATTTTCTTGTTTCTTTTAGCTGGACCCTTAGCAAACTTCATTATGATATTTTCTTTTCTTGCCCTTGTCTTTAGAGGCACTAGACAAATGAGCACTTTCAGTTTTCTCACGCTTCAACCTTTCTTCCTCTTGAACACAATGAGAAATGAGCTCATTTAGAGTCCACTTCTCCCTTTGACAGCTTATAACTAATTTTAAATTGGTTAAACTGCAAGCAGAAGCGATACTAAAACCATAAGGACGAGTAAATCATCGTAAAACTCGATCTTAAGTGCCTTAAGTTTTGAAGCAATATGAGACATTTCCATAATGTACTCCCTTATATTTCCTTGACCCTTGTACTTCATAGACATCAAAGAATTCAGTAGTGATGTCATCTCAACCTTATCGCTTTTGACAAAACGTTGCTCAATATTGTCAAGGAAATCCTTAGCCCGAATAATTTCCTCGATTCTGCACCCCTAAAGGTTTCCGAATGCTATGTTTCATGATCATCGACTCATGCGATTAGAACGCTCTCACCTCTCAAAATCCCTTTTTGCATCGTGGTGCTGCTTGCCGCAGATGAGATGTGCATGTTGTTCTTCCCTTAACGTAAGGTCTATGTCCATACAACCAAGCACTATCGGTAAGTGCCTTTTCCATTCCTTGAAATTCGTCCCATTAAGCATGGGTATAAAATTGACATTAGCAGATATTGTGGCAGCAGAAGAACTAACTGAATATAGAACAAAAGAATAATAAATAAATAAATATGCTCACACCAATAATTCATAAGTAAACAAATAAATTCAAAATAATGACTAATTCCCCAAGATACCAAACACAACATTAATATCAAGTCTTTGGACAAGAATATTAATCAGAAAAATACTTTTTGTTGTAGCAATCAAACATTGACAATAAACTATGTCGAACAACAGGTTAATCTTTGACTAACGTATTGCACACATAAATTACCTTATAATTGTCACACATTTATCACCACATGTGTTATTTGAAATTCGCCAAATATTAATTTTCCTTTTGGGCCAATTAATAAACGCATGAATTACAAAAACACAAACATCTTGATATTTTAAATAAGTTAATCTACGCAGGTTGGTTACTTTGGTGACATTGTGTTTCAATTAACCGACTAAAATATTAGACATAGCCAAAACATGAATTTATCTGTTTCAATATTTATCTTAATACCTAATGATCAAAACTAATTTTTTTTTTTGATCCAATCAAATTGAATATATATTTTAAATCAAATACATATCATAACAATAAACTAGATATGTAATTATTGAATCCACAAACAAAAAACAATATAAAAATTAAAGGTAAGTTGATATTCAAAAGTTGTTCACTGTAATTAATGAATTCCTCAAAGTCTTGATATAGTGCATGCATATTCATAATCATGAAAACCTAAATTCAATAGATTAAACATTAATCCATTAAGGTTATCGCATTATAAAAAAAATGTATGTCAAATAATATAATATTCCAAAGTGAATTTTTTTTAATTGCTGATTAATAATGAAACCCACGAAAAACAATGATGAAAAATCGTGAATTATAAATCAGAAAACAGTGAAGGAGAATCAATCCTCATAAACAAAATATATACAATAGAATTGAACCCAAAGGAAAAGCAATCCAAAGTAATGCGGCAATAAAAAAAATTACGATTATGATTATCCATATAAAATTAATCGGTTCTTAATGATTCGACATAACGTGTCTCTGATGCCACTTGTTAGAACCAAACCATAACAAATATGAAATCTAAACCCAAGATCTATATATATGTCAAATCATTAAGAATAAATACTAGATTTGCGGAAGCGTACCTGAATCCATTGATGGAGATTTTTCAGAGGGTTTGATCTTCCAAGATTATAGATTACCTCTTGGCACACAACTCTCAGACGGGGAAAAGAGATATGCAAGTTAACCTATATCTCGGGGACCACTACCTTTATATAAACTGAATTAAAACAGTTTATTAATATTTACAACTCTGCCCCTCATTGAGTTATAAATCTAACTTATGGTATCTACACTTTTAATTCCATGACAATTTAGTACCTATAACACGTGTAACATAATTGGTCACTTAATTACGTGTTAAACTTTATAATAGCAACGTACATTATACATATGTGCCCACTATTATTGAATTTTAATCCAACACTATGTGCTCGAGCAATTGCCTGGTCTTTGGTTGTTGGATTCCACCAGAGGTCCAGAAGGATAACATGACAAGAAACCAGCATATTCAAACCCAGGTTTCTGGCTTTTAATGACATTAACATCACAGTATCCTGCAAGAAACACAATGGATGGGAGAAGTAATAAACAGATTTACTCATGTGTCTACATCATTGATTTACATTACTAAAGTAAACGGTCAAAGCACGCCGCTCTTAGTGATTATTCAAGTGTGTACAGAATAAATGCACACATGCATGCATGTCCATGGAAAAATAACCAAAATGGTCTTGGGGTATTTACTAAAATTCAAGGAGTAGGAACAAACCTCAGGGTCAGAATTGAAATCTGACATTCCAGTCTCGTACAACTAGAGTCATTGTTACATCACGTCTCCAATAGTTTATACCATATGCTCAACCAAGTCCAACATACTAGTCCATTGTGAGAAAACAATTGCTTTTATCGGTCCCTCAGCTTGCGAGTTTGAATAAACTGTTGCGCGCTTTACAGCTTTACTGCATGACTGGCCAGTTTCACTGCATCCAATAGAATTCCGTGATTCAGAACCTAAAATCTTCAGTAAGCATTTTGACTGAAGAATCTCAATGATGACCTTGGTTTTTGATAAACTACTCTCCTCCTGCAAAATCATTGACTTTCCAAAGGACCGTGCCTGCTTGGAACTACCATTAAGACCACCAAGTAAATGAATTATGACCAAGGTATTGTGAATGATATGTTTGCAAACCACCAACCAAATTCGAATGCTTGTAAATGAGAGAAAAAAAAAACAATTTTCACCAACATACAAGAGTTAAATCTTGAAACCACAAAAATTAGTCCAAGTGTATTATAAAGAATATACATTTGATTGAGCCTAACAATCCTTACGTTTTTGTATAGAATTTTTTTTTGAGGAAGGATGTTCAAGAATCCAATTTTCCCTATAAGGATTACAAAAAAGAAGCTAAAAGAAATATTATACGAGCTGCCTGTCGGTTTTTATCTAGCAATAATGACAGATGACCATTAAAATTGGCAAAGATTCAGCAATATATTTTGCCCAACAAGATTCCAGGTCACCTCACGTCTAAATAGAACAAAAGATTTTAGCTAACAAGGGAGAAGAGGTAGTAAGTATGCCCATTAGAGAGAGTTGCATTCTGTCCAACTCATCATACTATGAGAGAGAGTTCTCATTCAACTCACAAACTGCAGCATACATACGAAAATTACAGCAATCACCCACAAGGTTAAGTTCCACAAATTTCACAACAGCCTCATTTTTTCTTTTAGCTCACAAAATAATGTCAAATGATGTTCAAGAAATAATGAAAAAGTTCATCTAATATCCTGGCATCATCACCATTTCAGCGATATTCTTGAAAAAACAAATATCAAAAGGAATGAGATGTTAATTAATCTACTTACCATCCTAATAGTATATTTTGATACCCAAAATATCAAATGCAATAGCATATTTGTTTCAAATTGACAAAGATTAATTCAAATAAAGAGTATGTTTAGCATATCTTGACTATTGTAAGAATATATGCACGTGTTTAGCCTTTTCCAGTCTATTAAGCTTCTGAGAAGAACGATTCCTGTAGCTAAATTCTAACCCATTTTAGGTGGCTCTCTTAATCTCAGTAACTCATCATGGCCCATCCTTTCCTCATTTTGGTGTCGATCAGGCACTTAAAGTTTGACGTTCCTTGAAGAAAGGTTAACCCTTATAGGCGGAATCTAATCTGAAGACAATCTTACTCAACTTAGATATCTATGAATGATCAAAATGGTCTTTTAGGGGCTTGTACTAGAGACCATGTGTGATGATTAAGCAAAATCACACTTCATTTGATCTGAAATATTCTCTTCTCTTTCATTACTCGAATCACTCTAGACTGTCCATTTCTTTGGGCTTTCACCCTATAGTTCATTTCTTTCTTCTGTGTCCTTAGATCGGCGTATTCGGGTCGGGCATAGATTCCAATATGCTTAGGCAGGCTACTCTTTTCCTTTTATTTTCAAGATGCATTTTGGCCAGATATTGATACTTGCTTTCTATTAAGAGATAATTGATCTTCCATGGTTCTTCTAGAGTACTTGAAGTATCCTACTCATTTCTTCCACTTAAAGCTTCATTTTTGCATTGCTTGATCTATGCGTGCTTATGTAAAATACTTTATCTTCTTTTATTCTTTTTCTTTTTCTTTTCTTATCTTTTTCTTTTTTCCTTTTTTTCTCTTTTATTCTCTCTTTCTCTCTTTTTTCTTTTTTAAACTGACTATTCAGGGTCTCAGTCTCGAATCTCTCTTCTTTTATTGTATCTTTATTAAACCTTGACGTCTATTTATGCTTCGAAGTAATCAATTCTCCATGGCTCTTTTGATGTTGGTGAATTATTCATTTACCTCCATCTTTTTCTTTATTTTACTGTTTAACTTACCGTGCTCATTATGGATTGCTTTGATTTTCTGCCTGGTATTTTCCTTGCAATCTTCAATCGCTTTCCTCTGTTGATTTTATGGCCTTTGATTTCAATCATTTCCTCATCTTAGAAAGTATGAATGCCATTCGTCGTCCCATTCATAGATGTCAAGAGAAATTCTTCAGGGGATAGAAGTTTAAGGTCAATACTCGATTCAAGGATCTTAAACGACAAATGCCTGAGAAGGGAATTTCCTAAAATGGGATCTGTCTATTATCTAAACACTCATTTTGTTCCCCCGTTGACCTAAATAGATTACCAGAGGCTCGCATTTGCAATATTCTCACAACATTCAATTCCTTCTAAGTATAAGCTGCTTGGAATTGATCTTTTGGATTTGACTCAAATGTACTATTGCAACTGAGATTTAAGGTCCCAATAAAAATGATATATACATATCCCCTTTTTTAAACTTGTGAATGTATATGGGAGAATAAAAACCACTCCATAACAATGAATGAAATATTTAAGGAACCGAAGAATGCAAAAATATTTTCTAAATGAAATTTTCATTATGAAAAAAATAACTATACTCTCACTATAGCTTAGCTCATGCATTTCTTTTGCATTTTTTCCAAATGCACAAGGATCAACAGTTTTGAGTTGCCTTTACCGGTAGTCGTTTTCTCCAGGCTAGTTGTACCATTCCCTTGGGTACAATCAGTTTATACCAATCATGACATTAGATTTTTCCAAAGGATTTATTTTCCTTTGACCATTCATAAAAATAGATTTTCGATGGATACTTGAATTATCTATTGTTTTAAACTTTACCGTGTTTAAGCACGTTATGCCGACATTTCGGTCAATCTTGCCAAAATGCCAGTCATTGTCATGGTGTCAACTTATTCTGGTCTTCTAGGTGTGGTGTAAGCTTGCCCCACTTCTTGGTAGAATGTTCTGGTGCCCCTCTTTCTCGAATTTATCGTCTAGCTGCTTGAGTTTTGATCTCTAAATTTGTTCAATTCTTTCATTCATGATAAAACTTCATCTAATGCGGATAAATTTTTATCATTTAATTGGTCAATGCATGGAATGTGTCATGAATAAAAGACTAGAATGACGAACAATATGTATAAAATGCAATGAATGCAAATATGATGTTGATTCGTAAACAGTCATTAGAAAGACACCAGTTTAACGGAGAAGACGTCTAATTGCAAGAAGCTAAAATAATGAATTACAAATAACAGTTAGTTTCTACTCTTGACATCTTGGCTTCGTGAAGCAAGGTTCGCACTTCATGTCTTAACGTCACTTCCGGACTGAGTGGTGATCTCACTGTTCTCTTCTACTGCTCAAAAAGTTTGCGGTAGTGTAATATACGTACCTCGAAGCTTCTGGAAAGATCACTAACCCGTACAGGCAGAATGCGGACAATAGTCTTTTTCCGGGGCAGATCTTGTCAATCCAGTTTGAAGGGGGCTTTGACACGTGTCTCACCCTAAAACTGTCGTCTTTCTCCGTTAGCTTTCGTTTGGCCCAACCCAATACTGTAGCATTATTGCTTTTGGCATCACATACTTCTCTCCCATGTCGAATGCCCTCTAAATTGGACTGTTCTCGAATCGACATTTATGGTATGATGTGGTATGCAACATAAATGCAGAAAAAAGGAAAGAAAACAAAAAATAAATATCAACAGAAAACCAAGTTAGTACCGTAAGATAATCAAATAAATAAACAAAATAACAAAATGATAAAGGTAATGGAATATATAACAAACAAAAGCATAAATATATCAAACAAGGCCTAACCGGGTTAAAGCTAACGGACGAAATTTTAGCATGGTTAAAAGGTGAGCTCTACGGTCCACTATGTGCGGTTAGGTTCTAAAATAAAGGGTACCCGAACTATCGCTAGGACATCGATTCGGGGGAATACGACCCGTATACCATACGGAGGTGTGGACCCCACGAAATATAAGGACTGAATTTCAAAAATGAATTACAACACTATACAGAGGTGAATACCCCACGAAGCAAATTAATCATTCCCACTTAAGGGTTCTAAAATGGGTGGGCTCTTGCGGTCCACTATATGCGGTTTATGTTCTAGAGTGAGTGGTACCGGAACTGCGCTAGGACATCGATTCGGGGGAATACGACCCTTATACCATACGGAGATGTGGACCCAATGAAATATAAGGACTGAATTCCAGAAGTGAATTACAACACTATACGGAGGTGAAGACCCCACGAAGCGAAGTAATCACTCCCACTTAACAAGGTGAGGAGCCCGAGTAGAAAGCTCATGCCTGAATGCCGAGGGATTAAAAATTAAATTAAACCAAAATTTTAATTTCTTTACAAGACAACACAAAATCAACATTGGCCTGACTCTCTTAAAAAAATAACTTCAGCGGAGTCGCCATCTGTAATAAGGATTTTTTGAACAATTATAAAAAATGGTGAAAATAGGGTGATGGAGTCGCCATCGACAACTTTAGTAGGCCATACACCATTAAAAATAACCAGAGATTTTAAACGTTTGGGTTCGGGAGTTGATTACGCGTGGGGAAAGATTTGCACCCCCACAACGCCCAAAATTGGTACCGCGTTGATTTAGTGTTGTTTTTGCAAGAAAACCAAAATTTGAGTTAATTTAATTTTAACTTCTAAAATGCATGATAATTTAAAAATTACCCTGATATTCAGGCAGTCAAATCAGATGGCACCCGAAGAACGGGATGCCACTCCCAATAAAATACCGGAACAATAGGGTCTACGCTAAGTGTAATAGTTATATGTATGAACAATTAAAGTATAAACAAAAATAAATATGAAATTCTAAAGATAAAACAAAAATATATTTTATTCATATAAGTAAGTCATACAACCTAAAATGCACGTACAAACATGGCTTACAAAATATATATTACGCCACAAAAACATAATCAATATATATATATATATATATTATATCTAAACCGAAAATAAATACAAAGATAAAGATCAGAATTTACCCTATTAGAATCTCGAACAGAGAACCTTTACCAACCCCTAGCGAGATCTCGACATTATCTAGCCATGACCTAAAAAATTATTCGAACAGACCTTAGCAAAACCTTTGATCGAACAATCCAAAAAATAATTTTCTGGCGAGAGCACTGCTCTCGAGCCGCACTGGCCCAAGGCTTGCGCCACGCCGATAGCTTTCAATTGCAATTGCAATTCATGGCCCATTTTTTCTGCCTCCTTTGGCAGCCTCCCCACCCACTTTTATAGGCAAATGGTGCTAGGTGACGTGGGTGATTTTTGCACGTGGCACACATGCACGTTTTCCTTTCTTCTTTTTTTATTTTTTCCTTTTTATTATTTTTTTCACTTTTATTATAATATAATAAGATATAATAATAATATATAATAATACTATATCCGGATAAAAATGACTAATTATAATATTTACTCTAGTTTTTACTATTATTTGGGAAAACAACACAGGTGATCACCAAACTATGCTTGTTTTCATGTTTTGGTCACCAAACTAAATCTTTCGTCAACAACATGCATAACGTTACATTCCTTTCCTATTTTGGTATTCGGCCGTTAAAAAATTAACGGTGGTGCTGACGTAAATTTTTTAAAATTTTTTTAAATCATTTCTCTCTTCCATGCATTATTTTTATTTAATTTTCGCGATTGATTAAAAAAAATTGAAAGGAAAATTATAAAAAAAATACTTTGGAGCAGCTAGGGTTTGAATACACAACCCCTTGCATAAGGGCGTCGAGTGTGAACTGCGAAACAAAGACAAAGTTAATGTGTAAATCTAGCTGATGGAACTAGAATTTTCGGTTGAGCAATACATTTTGCCCAACTACAACATTTCAGGTCCACCCCAAGTCTAAACACAACAAAAGATTTTAGCTAACAAGGGAGAAGAGGCAGTAAGTATGCCTATAATTTTAGAGTTAGTGTACGACATAGCACAATTTATAGAGGAAAAAAACCTGAAGAGATAATATTCGATCTTCCACTGTGTCTTTAACGGTGTCCCGAGTTTCAGTATCGGGATGAGTCTGACCGGTTCTATGTGCTCGATCAATAGCCTGGTCTTCGGTTGTTGGATTCCACCAGGGGTCCAGAAGGATAACATGACAAGAAACCACCATATTCAAACCCAGGTTTCTGGCTTTTAATGACATCAACATCACAGTATCCTGCAAGAAACACAATGGATGGGAGAAGTAATAAACAGAATTACTCATGTGTCTACATCATTGATTTTCATTACTAAAGTAAACGGTCAAAGCACACTGCTCTTAGTGATTATTCAAGTGTGTACAGAATAAATGCACACATGCATGCATGTCCATGGAAAAATAACCAAAATGGTCTTGGGGTATTTACAAAAATTCAAGGAGTAGGAACAAACCTCAGGGTCAGTATTGAAATCTGACATTCCAGTCTCGTACAACTAGAGTCATTGTTACATCACGTCTCCAATAGTTTATACCATCTGCTCAACCAAGTCCAACATACTAGTCCATTGCGAGAAAACAATTGCTTTTATCGGTCCCTCAGCTTGCGAGTTTGAATAAACTGTTGCGCACTTTACAGCTTTACTGCATGACTGGCCAGTTTCACTGCATCCAATAGAATTTCGTGATTCAGAACCTAAAATCTTCAGTAAGCATTTTGACTGAAGAATCTCAATGATGACCTTGGTTTTTGATAAACTACTCTCCTCCTGCAAAATCATTGACTTTCCAAAGGACCGAGCCTGCTTGGAACTACCATTAAGACCACCAAGTAGTTCTTTACATTCAGGTGCAGTGTAGGAATTATCATCACCAGTCGGATTTTTTTGACACACTAATAGCAGAAAACATGACCGCCAATGGTAGCTCCAGGGTTATCAAGTTCATCTTGTAAAAGACATTAAGCGTAATAATAATTATACAGATTCCTTTGAAAAGACAAACTTTTACAGCTCACTAGCCGGATCCTATGAGTTTCGGAATTGAAAATATTCCGCATCTCCTGCCTATACCAAAGAGAACTAGACATGAAAAAAATATATAATAATTGAGTTGCAAAAACAAAAATAACATTCCAGAAAGCCACAATGCTCACTCAACAATGTCAAAAGGTGTGTTTGTGAACAATAGTGATTTATGTTTTTTTTTTCTCTCTGTTTTTATTGATAACAACGGCTCTTATTTATGATTTACAAGAGAGCCTAATCTAAAGAAAAATTACCTGCACCTATTACACAAAATCAACAGCTACATATCTGCTCATATTTATTGATAAAATCCTAAATATCAGTAATTAGATATTTAGGAATAGCATTCCCTAACTTTCTACAATTTCCATTAATTTGGTGAGTATACATTGTAGAGTTCTAGCTTGGATGTGAGCTCATTAAAGGTTGTTTTTGGAAGTGCCTTGGTGAGCACATCAGCTAGTTGTTTGTGAGTAGGAACAAGGTTGAGCTTGACTGTCTCATTTGTAATCTTTTCAAAGATGAAATGTCGGTCTAGCTCCACATGTTTTGTTTTGTTATGTTGGACAGGATTCTTTGCAATATTGATCACTGATTTATTGTCACATTGAACTTCAGAATCCTTACTTTGATTTAATTTTAGTTCTGTCAAGAGTCTTTGAACCTAAATTCCTTCACAGATCCCTTGAGCTAATGCTCGAAATGTAGCTTCTGCACTCTTCTTGCTTCTCCAGGTTATCAAATTACCCCAAACTCGAGTACAATACTCACTGGTGGATTTTCTAAGTGTGAGCTCTTCTGCCCAGCTTGCATCTATGAAAACCTTCACTTTTCTACTCTCACTCTTCAAATATCTTAAGATTCTAGTCACGGCCTCCAGGTGCTCATCTCTCGGGTCATTCATGAACTGACTTATGATGCTAATTGAGAAGGCAATATCTGGTGTTATAAGTGATAAATAAATCAACTTACCTACCAGCCTTTGATAACGTTCCATATCAACAGAAGTTCCTTTGTTATCAATTTTGAATTTCAAGTTATACTCCATAAGTGTCTCGGCAAGCCTACAACCCGTCATTCCAGTTTCTAAAAGTAAGTCTAAAATGTACTTTTTTTAATTGATCACAATTCCAGTATTTGATCTAGCCATTTCTATTACTAGAAAGTATCGTAAGTGTAATCACTAATTTTTAATGAGGTATATTAGTATTATTACTATATTTTATTATTATTATTATTATTATTATTAATGTTTAATATTAATTATTAATGTTCAATATTATCTTTATTATTATAAAAGAAAACATATCTAAAATTAAATAAAAAGCTCAATTTTAATATCACAAAAAAACCAATATACATATTTGCATACGACCCGTTAGACCAATATATAAAAAACTATAACCCTAAAATCTGGTCAGCCTCCATCTATGCATAGCCAAGTTCTCTTCGTTTAATCCAACGGTCCAGATTAAGTTGAGATGACTGCCCAGCTTCCACGCGCGCGTAAAGCCATTGCCCGAGCCCGTTGATATTCCCACACGCCACGCACCAAGGTTGCCTCACTGATTGCCACCACATGTCTTCATCAACGGTCACCACTCCTCCGACGGCATCCACGTCGACGTACGACAACATCTCCCTCAATCACCATGCGTGCAAAATAAAAAAAATCAAATATTATCATCATCAACAGTTTTTTAGTTAAACAAATGTAATAAAAAAGAGAAGAGAGAGATCTAGATATAAATCGAATGTAAAACAGTCCATTGTACTTAATTTTTACAATCAATACAAAGGAGAGCAGATTTTAGAATCAATAAAAAAAGCCTTTTAGAGGTGATTTCGGTCTCTTTTTATTTTGAATCAAGTGAAAAGAAAAGGGTCTCTAGGGATATACCAGTTTGGTTTCTAACTGTCGCCGTGCATGTGGCCGAGGATGGTGCCGCCGATGAACAACACCACTGCTTTTCACGTCTTCATAGTTCATTGTTTCGATTTCGATATCTTTTTTGAAAAGGTTTTCAAATATGTTTTTTTTTCAAAAAAAGCGGGTTTGGATTCTTTTTTTAGGGATTCAAGAAAAACGAAGTATCATTTTAAAAATTGGGGGTTAGATCTGGTTTCGGAATGAGAAAGTGAGGTTTTTTATGGCTGGATTTCAAATTTGCCGACGACCGACGAGCGGCAGCCGACGAGGTTGGAGGGCAGAGGCTATGGAGGAGAGCCGCCAAATTTTAGAAAAGATGATGCACTTTGAAGAACACCTATAGTAGGTGGTTTTATAAAACAAATAAATTACCCTCATTAAGTCCCTCTCCCTTCTCGATTTTACTCCCTCAATCCTTCTGCGTTTTCAAATTACTTACACAGTCCTCAATTGTTTTGAACAATTTTAATTTCGTCCCCTTTCTTTGCAATTCGGTCCGAGACCCATGGTATATTCACTCTTTTAATCCCTCTTCTTTTTTCCTTTATTTATTTCAGTTTCCTTCTAATTCGTATTTCTTTCTTTTTGCTGAATTTGGTATGATTTGTATGGTATGGTATGTATATATATATACAAATATAAAAGTCAGTCTTTTTTAGCTCTTTTTTCTAAATTATATAATATACGTATGGTAATATATATATATATATTTATATATTTATTTATGGTGTTTACCTAATATACATATGGTAATATATATGTAGTTTTTCAATACCGTATATATAGGTCCATCTTTAAGTGTAGCGTTTTCCCTTATTTATTAGTATCTATGTTTCTATATTAATTCTCGTATAGTATATTATCATATAAGTGACACATATATATAGATATACATATTTTTAACATTAAAAAAAGATATATTTCCCCAATCTTTTCTCTAGCCGCTCGACAATTCTTCCCCCTAATGCCTCATGTTTTGTTTTGTAGCCGGCGATGACACCAGCTTTTTTGCCGGTTGTCGAATGCCAGATCTATTTTTATTATTTTTTTATTTTTTTAGTTTTTTTATAAAATAATTCGGCCTTTATGGCACGTTTATCTATTTCTATTAACATGTTTAACTCTGTCTATTGGCATGTTTATCTGTCTTTTGGCATGTTTTCTTATACTCCTTCGGTCGTTTTGATCGTTCTTTATTTTATGTTTTTATCAGGGTTGGATTTAACGACGCCACGACTGATCAAGATTGTACTTATTTGTAATCCTGTTGATCATCCTGCTCTGGACGTTCAGTTGAATTTGGATACGCGGTTTGCGCTTATGAAGAGTTTCTCACGGTGCTCGGCTCTAATTTGCGTTTTCTCGGTGGTCTATCAATAGCTTCATCCCCTTTTGTGGTTCGTTTTGCCGATGCAGTTAGGTTACGTATCTATTTTTCAATCGAATATTTGGATATGTTTATAACCTTTTCATGTATGGTTCATGTCTGGTCTAAAGTGGCTAGTTTTAGGAGAAAGTCCAAATTATGTATTTAGTTTACAATAATAATTTGTAAACTCTTATTGTAATTTTTGGTATTTTCTCGTTAATAAAACTAGTGGCTATTTTTTCTTCAAAAAAAGATATTCATATTTTTATACCATACATAATATATGTACGTTTTTTCTCAAAATATATATGTATTTTTTAATAAATATTATATAATATATAGTTTCTAAATACACCATATAGTATTATGATATATGCATGTTCTTTGTATCGCCTTTTATATAATATATATGCTTTACATACTAATATGTTATAATATATAGTTTATCTTTTACATACTGCCGTGTAGTATACATGTATGCTTTATATAATATATTCTGTATAATATAGTTTGGAACCATGATAAATGGCATTGATGTATGTGTTTAATTCTTGTGCGGTATTGTAATTCGAATTTATTTTCATACTTTATTCATATGGCCTTGTTTATTCGTATGTATATTTGACATGTCATTTTTATGCATATTGGGATATAAATTGTTAATGCAATGCCCTTTTATTTGAGAGTAAACTTGGCTAGTATCAGGCGTATTGGTGGTGATTTTTCGTTTATTCTCCAATAACGGGGCCCTTAAAACTTACTCGCATGTATAACCAATTTTTTATTTAATCATCACTTTAACTCGCAAAATTCGATATTAATAAAATGGTAATTGATTTGGTACCAAGTTTGGGCGTGGTGGGGGTGCGAACCCTTCCGCACACGTAACCGACTCCTAAACCCAAAAAGAAAAGAATCTTTGGTTAGTTTTTTGGTGTCCGGTCTATCTAACCCAAGTGAGCGGTGGCAACTCCAATTTTTATTCCAAAATAATTTTTTTAAAGAAATCCCCAAAATCAATTTTTTTTAAGAAAAGTGAGATACCTATTCGGATTTTTTAGTTGCTATAGCATGGCGACTTCGCTGGGGACTTAATTTTTGTTTTTACAAAAAAAAGTCATGCCTAAAAACAATTACCACTTATTAATATCGAAGGTTTGTGAGTTAATGTGACAATTAAGTTGATATTTGTTTATAAATGCAAGTTTATTTTAACGCATTTAAAATTTGACATATAAACCTGTTTGTTTAAGTGAGGGGAAAATGTTATTGCTTTCATGGGGATATTGTTCCTCTGTATGGGCCTAGCAAGTACCTTCGGGGCTCGAGTACCTTATGTTTTCGTTGGAATATTATTTTCTCGTATGGACATAGAAAATGGGTCCCTCCGAATTGAACTCGATTGAAAGGAGCCTATAATGGGTGATGATCGGGGCCCTTACTACCCTTAGTAGGGGAAAACGAGGATAAATTGGGTACCTTTTTAGTACCAAAAATACATGTAGAGAACATAGAAAGCCCACCCCATTAGAGCCATGCAGGTAACCTAAGGGGATTAGATGGCATGTAGATAGGGTTGCATCTTTTCATGTTTTGTTTTCTCTTTTCATTTCCTTTTATTGCATTATCATTTTGATCATTTATTTATATCTGATACTAATTTATTTCTTTTGTTTTATTTTCTTTTTTGCATTTTTTGCATTTTCATGAATTTTTTAAGGTATTAATTCGCGAGTGGTCTTCAAATTAGAAATCGTTCATAATGGATAGAAGGTTTTATAATCAGATAGAAAAGAGTGTAAATTCAGGGTTATGTCTTAAAGATACACCGAAGAAAATAGGAGAGGGCTCATCCAAAGGCTTTAGATAAGACATGGTAGATGATACTCGCGCAAGTGACGAACGAACTAAGATGCAAGAATCGAAGAAGCAAATGGGCGAGATGATGAACGTTATGACCATTATGGATAAAGAGAAAGGGACTGTCGAATCAATAGAAGAATTGGTCAAAAATCAGAATGTGAAGCTTGACGGTCAAAACTCTACCCATGAATGAAGCAACTCCAACAAATACCATAGTTTGAACCCATTCGTGATTCACATCAACAAATCAGTAGGAGGAGTATCTGAGTCAAGCTCTAAGAAAGTGGTGGTAGGTCTAGAAGAAACTCGGGAAGTAAGTAATGTGAAGAAGCAAATTCTGATTCCTATGAGATACATCGAGTTACTCCTGATGCTGGTTGAAAGGAATCTCATCATCTCAGTTCAGTCTGTGCCAAAGGAACCTCCTTACACAAAAGGCTACAACATTAGTGCCAGATGTAGTTACCACTTAGGAAGTTCGTGTCACACTACCGAGAATTGTGGGGCTTTGAAGAACAAAGTTCAAGACCTTATCAAGGTAGGAGTGTTAGGTTTCAAAGACGGGAGACCTCGATTCTACACTGAACCAGTGATCATTTGAGATACAAAGTTAAAGAAGAGCCAGTACCCAAGACAAGGTTCGAATCCCGATGTCTACTCCTCAACTCATGGTCAGAAGGCGAGAGTTAAAGGTCCTCATTTTGATCCGATATCCATATCGTATGGAGATTTGTATCATCAGCTGTTGGAAGCCCAGTTGGTGAGTCTAGTCTTTCTAACAGCCATGCAACCCCCGTACCCAGTTTGGTACAACATTAATGCTCTTTGCGAGTATTATCCCAGAATTCAGGGGCATACCATTAAGAATTGTATTGCCTTCAAATGATGAGTTCATGCTATTTTGGAAAATGGGAATTTGAAACAAGAGGTTAATCTAGTATAATAGTAGGCCATGTCGTAGAATCAAAATCCGAGGCTTGGGATGAGAGTACTCGAGAGGAGAGGTATTCACTCGAACGTGACACCCAAGTGAATAAGCTCTGACAAGAAAGAGATGATTTGAGCAAAAAACTAAAAAATTTGCAGGATGATTATCAAAAGCTTTATTGGGTGTTCAAGGCTACTGGTTTGGGAGATATTCTTGAGGAGTGGAAGAACGACGCTGGTCAGTTGAAGAATGACTAGAGTATTGGAAGAAGAGAAGTAGGACAAATGAAAATCAAGCCAGATTGTTGTCACAAAATTTGAAAGAAGCCGAAAGCCGGTGCAACATTCTCAATGATGAGCTGTAAGATAGTCTAGCCGCGAATGAGATTTTGAATACAAGTAACAGTGCAAGGAACAATCCTATACCTTTCAGTTGGAAAATGTAGCACTGAAAGAACAAGTGGATGAGCTTAGAAATTTTTTGCACACGTTGAGATTCATGTTGGACCTATCAAGCACTTTGTATGTGAAAGCACTGCAGAATTAACTTCTAAGTTGCAAAGGGCTAAGCAAGATGTAATGTCCCAAAAATAGGGCTAGATGTTAGAGGTTTGATCGGGTTGAGTTCTACTCGGTCGAACTAGATTAACCGGTTAAATGAGTTTTAGGGAAATTAATATTTTAAAAATATGAATTGATAAGATAAAAATTGGTCTAGTTTACCAAAAATGTATAAGTATGTTATGGAGTGTTTTGGTAATTAATTTGGGGGCTAATTAAATGATTTTAAGTGACATTTTGATTCAGTGACTAAATTGTAAAAATTGCAAAATTGTTTTAAATGACTATTTTGTAAATGGGCCAATACTAAGAATCCTTAGAGATATATTATTACTAAATGTTTTTAATCAGAGAATGACCACCTTAATTGAGTAAGGAATTGATGGTTAATTGGTTTCTAAATCATTTTCCTATTCTTTCTAATCTTCCCTTATTTTCTCTACTTATTTTCCCTTACTCTCTATTTTAATCTCCAACCATGATTCTCCAAAAATCTTTGCTGAATTTCTATGGAGAAATCATCATTTGATTCTAATTTTGATTCCTCATAAAACCTCACAATAATTTCTCAAAGATTTAATCAATTTTACAAGTTTGGTTTCAAGGAAAATCATACGACAATTTTGGTGGAAGCTTCTTCAAAGGTGAATTTCATTTTCCTCTCTTAAAATAAGGTTCTTTATTGATATTCCCTAGTAGTTGGCTGATATTGGATTGATTTTAACTTAGTTTTGCAATTGATTTCAAGAATTAAGTTATTTATGAAGATTTCGATGATTTGCTTAAAGATTTATTTAAGTTGATGAAACATGTATATTTTGATTGGGTAAATTCATGTTTTGATAAGGTAATCGTATTGTGAAATGATAATATTGAAATGAATCCCGAAACTATTTGATTGGTTAGTTTTTAGATGAGTTTTTAGTGGTTTTGGGGCTGTTATGGGTGTTCTTGAGTTGTGGATAAAGATGTTTAGGTAGTGTTTTGATGAGGATTAAATGTTAGAATCGTTGGTTTGTGGTTAAGTGTTGGTCGAACGAAAATTGATGTTGATTTCAGTAGTTTCAGCTAATTTTTGGAAGGGTATTATTAAGGATGTAGGGGATTGTTGTTTGGCAGTGTTTAGAACACATAATGTTGAATTTTCCCTCTAGTTTTATGTGATTAAAATAGGGGACAATCAAGGCAAGGTTGCCTAGTAGCGTACATTGCTTTTTAGAGGCTCGATTCGCGTTGGCAAGCAAAGCGAGGTGTATCGGTGAGTGTATAAATGTGTTACTACTCTTTAAAGGTTTGATCGGTAGATCATGGGCTTGATATGAGCTTGTGGATTTCATGTTTTAGTTTTAAACATGGTTTGATTTATTTACTCTAAATGCATCGTTTTGGGTTAATATGCAATGTTTAATAAAGTAAATGAGTGCCTATGAGCATTGAGATTTGTCCCTTGAGGGAAATGTGTTGTTGCCCTTGGTAATATGGTTTTGCATATGAAATGGTTTTGAGAAATGCATTGCAAAAAGTAAGTAAATGTATTTGAAAATGATATATTGGCTATGTGACGTAATGAGAAAGTATTGGATATAGTTGGCTATCCATAGGATTAAGTGCAATATAGAAATAGAGTTGATCGCTCCGTGGCTCTTGAGGTATATCGGTGTGGCTACTAGGGCTGATGGTGTTCTTCGATTCTTTACAATAGGGGTAAGTCTATTGTTGTGTAAGTCTATCATGAAGGGGTAGGGGTAAGCCTATTCATGGCCGAAGTGAGATTTGGTGGAGGTAATTCCATCATGAGAAAGCTGTGTATCAGATGGGGGTATTTAACATTCTATTTTTGAATGAAAGAATAGAGGCAAGTCTATTCGGGGTCACCCTTAAAGCCAATATATGTGATATATGAAATATATGAAAAGAGTTTTGATGCATATGGATGTTATGCATGTTTTTTTTCATAAAGAAATGAGAAAAATGCTTTGGTTTATTTAAGCACGCTTATACTTCACATGTTTTGTGGTTTTAAATGAACTTGTATCACATCTATGTTTTTGAGAGAAACCTTACTAAGCATGTGTGCTTACACTCTTTTTTTCCATTGATGCAGACCATTAGAGTTGAAGGGGCAGCGTTTTCTTGGCAAGGAAGGTCCAAGAACAAGACATTTGCTTGAGTATGGAAATCTAGTTTTAAATCGGTTAATAAGATAATGTGTTACCATGTTTTGGGGGATCTGTAATTTGGATTTTGTGGTATTGTGGAGGTCCATATGTTGCGATTTGATGGCCTTTATGTTGATGGTTTTGATGCATAATTGTTGATGACATGCTTTTATGAGTTTATGCTTAATGACTATTATAGTATGCGTATAGAGTGGAAATGGTTGTGGTTGTGCTTTTACGGTTCTAGCATGTCTAAAATGTTGGTTTAAGTCCATTGATGTGATGCCTACACTGAAATGTACCTTGAGTTCCTTTTTGATTGTTGAGTTGGATGGTTTTACGGAGCATGCCTTTAGTATCGCAATTCGATGGAATTCTTCATTTAATGTTCATGTTTCCTTGAGCTTAAGGCTTGATTTAGTCATTGTTTAGTGGTGAATATGTGTAAGATTGTGTTAAGCATGTATGAGTTTCCAATTGGTTGAAAAAACATCAAATTTGGACATTTTAGGTCCAAATGTACCGATATGGGGGCCATTATATTGGTACGAGTAAGTGAGATTTTTGCACGAAGAAGCGTATCGGTACGAGTTTTAGCTACTGGATTTAAGTTTTTGCAAAAATGAGCATGCACACTGATAAGCGAAGAGCTATACCGATACAACCCCTTTGTTATACACACCCGTATCGGTACGGTTGCCTGTGTACCGGTACCGGTGGCCATTTTTGGCAGTTGATGTGTCTTTATGGTTTTTGATTCTTCCACTATGATCCTAATTGTTATGTATGCAATTGAATGAGTTTGGTTAACCGTGTAGGGTTGTAATTTGACGAGTAAGCATGTAACCTGACTAATTGATGATTGGTAACTTTGAATTTAAATAAGTCCTCGTAATTCTCTGGATTTGCAATTTAGGGACCAAATTGTAAAAACGTGCAATTAGATGTCAATTTGACACCCAATTCAGTCGAGGTTTCATCCGCTTCCTTCGTGCACACCTTAGGTCATAATATTGCATCTAGACAAGAAGAAAGAAAAAAATGGACCTAATCTTGGTTAGTTGTTTCGAGTTTATTTCGACAAACCCAATGTAGCTCACTCGGTTCGGTCTAGCGTCTAGGTCGGGTCGAGGGGGTTACAAAAGAAATACAAGAAAGGAATAATGAAATGAAGTTTTCTACTACCCAAGCACGTGAAGTGGCTCAGCAAGTGGCGGACTTGGCCGACGCAGCGATGCTGTTAAGTCAGAATATTGATTCGACACTGGACCATGGAGAAAAGCTGACTCATTTGTTGGACGAAGTCAAAAAGTTAGGGGTTTGGGCTCATTAGTATCTGTAAAGCTTAGAAGAGCAATATTTGATGTAAATGAAACCTTTTAGTCTCAATGAAAGTTGTTATATGGGGATTACTTTTGGAATTAATACCTTGTTGCATGCATGTTTACTTTTTATCATTGCACTGCACATTCTTTGCATATTTAACATGACAAACATTACATTGACTTTTGAGATCTAGAATTTTTGGGGTTCAATGACAGTAACCTGAGAATCAATTGAAGTTTATCATGGACACAAATTTGGGAAGAATTGAACAAACTCAGAGATCAAGACTCGAGCAGTTAGAAGATATACTCGATAAAGAGTTCAAGAAGAGAGAAAGAACTGATGCTTTCAACGCAAGAGAGCTTTGCCTAGTCCCTAATTTGGTCATTCCATCAGATTTCAAGATTTCTCGCTTCGAGAAAAATGATGGTACTAGCTGCCCCAAGATTCATCTGACTATGCTCTATAGAAAATGGAACCTTTCCAACAGAGAAAACATCAGTTTGATCCAAAAATGTTATTGTCACCAGGACAGAAAATTTTCAATTAAGTCATTTTTTGTGTTTTTAGGGGTTGATATGTAGTATTAGTGTATGTCTTTATGAGTTTAGCATATATATTAGTCTACAACTTTTTTATGTTCTTTAGGTTTGTTTTACAGGTTATGTTTGGGTTAGTAGTTTTTCTTTCCAATAATATCTGGTTTAAATTTGAGTTCTCCCCTTAGTTTGGTAGACTTTATATATGCATATCGTTAATTTTTATATCTTTTATGAATTTTTTTTATATTTTTAAAGTCAATTGTGAATGCCACATGCCGCTCTATCATTTGATCGGAAGCGTCACGTTGCCTATTCTAGTAAGTGTAATGTGTCAGTTTAGTCAGAAAAAAAGAACTATAGGACCAAAATGAAAAATGTATATAATTTAGAGACTAATATATGCATTAAGTCTTAAACAAAGTAATAAACTAAGAAACCCATACAACATGCAAAAGAACTTGGTATTTACTCATTCAACACCTCTTATTTACATATCATTCATGTTCTTATATATAAAGCAGATATGTATACTACACCGCTTCGAGAAATATTTTTTTTAATAAATATTATATAATATATAGTTTCTAAATACACCATATAGTATTATGATATATGTATGTTCTTTGTATCGCCTTTTATATAATATATATGCTTTACATACTAATATGTTATAATATATAGTTTATCTTTTACATATTGCCGTGTAGTATACATATCTGCTTTATATAATATATTATGTATAATATAGTTTGGAACCATGATAAATGCATTGATGTATGTGTTTAATTCTTGTGCGGTATTGTAATTCGAATTTATTTTCATGCTTTATTCATGCCTCGTTTATTCGTATGTATATTTGACATGTTATTATCATGTTGCATATTGGGATATAAATTGTTAATGCGATGCCCTTTTATTCGAGAGTAAACTTGGCTAGTACCAAGCGTATAGGTTGTGGTTTTTCGTTTATTCTAGAATAACGTGGCCCTTAAAATTTACTCGCATGTATAACTAAATTTTGATTTAATCGTCACTTTAACTCGCAAATTTTGATATTAATAAAATGGTAAGTGATTTGGTACCAAGTTTGGGCGTGGTGGGAGTGCGAACCCTTCCCCACACGTAACCGACTGCCGAACCTAAAAAGAAAAGAGTCTTTGGTTAGTTTTTTGGTGTCCAATCTACCTCACCCAAGTGACTGGTGTAGACTCCAATTTTTATTCCAAAATACAAATTTTTATAGAAATCCCCAAAATCAATTTTTTTAAGAAACGTGAGATACCTATTCGGATTTTTTTAGTCGCTACAGCAAGTAACCGAGATCTTTTGTCTTAAATTCAACTGCCAAGAACTTCTTCAAATTTATGATTTCCAGAGAATCATCACCCGTAATGATTATATCATCAACATAGGCTATTAAGATAGCCTTCTTGTTCTCGGAAGAGGTCTTGATAAACATAGTGTGGTCAGTTTGACATTGATGATAGCCAAATTTCAAAGTGACCTTAGTGAACCTGTCGAACCAAGCTCTTGGTGATTTCTTAAGACCATAAAGAGATTTCAATAATTTGCATACTTGACCAGAATTTGAATTACTATTCAGACCATGTGGTATTTGCTTGTATACCTCATCTTCTAAGTTCCCATTTAGGAATGCATTCTTGATGTCAAGTTGATGCAATGGCCAATCCAAGTTTACAGCAAGGGATAATAGAATTCTTAGTGAGTTGAGCGAGCAAATGTCTCCTGGTAGGCTGGTAGTCAATTCCATAGGATTGAGTAAATCCTCTTGCCACCAGCCTAGCCTTGAACCTTTCGATGCTCCCATCTGCATTGTATTTGACTGTAAATACCCATTTACAACTCACTACCCTCTTTCCTAGAGGTAAATCAGTCATATCCCAGGTCTTGTTTGCTTTAGTGCCTTGATTCCATCTTCTACTGCCTTCTTCCACTTAGGATCTTTCAAGGCTTCATGCATAGATTGAGGAATGTACACCTTATTAATTTTGGCACTAAAGGTTTTGAATGAGGACATTAGCTCCCATAAGCCACATATTTTTTTATTGGATGACTTGTACATTTTTTGACACTTTTTCTTTGAGCAATAGGTAAGTCAGATGTATCAATTAAAGGAACAATGTCATTATTCAAATATTCTGTACCTCTTCATCTTCTATGGATAATGGAATTGGTTTCATTTCTTGAACAATCCTAGGCTGTGTAGTTTCCTGTGGAATAGGCATATTTTTCTTTCTTGTGTAGACACTAAGTTCCTTTGTTCCAAGTTGAGTTTCTGAAGAAAAGTTTTGTGGAGTTTTAGGTAGTGATTCAGGTATATGAGACATAGGTTCAGTTTGAATTAAAGGAGTTGAAGTTGGTATAGGAATGGAAACTGAATCTGGTATAACATTAGGGTCATCAAGAGGTAGTTGAATGTATTGAGGTTGAGGCTGAAATTCATCTCAACTTTCCCCTTGAATTTCAGAATTTGAGAAAAAAAGGTTGTAACTCATGAAAGGTAACATCCATAGATATATAAAACTTTCGAGTGATAGAGAATGACATTTAAAGTCTTTCTTAAGAGAAGAGTATCCTAAGAAAACACATTTGATGGCCCTAGGATCTAATTTGCTTCGAAACTGCTTGTGAACATGAACAAAGGCACAAGAACCAAATAATTTAACAGGCAAAGTAGAAGACACGAGTTTAAAGAAAGGGAAATTTTGAAGAAAGACTTCCTTAGGTGTTTTAAACCCCAAAACTCGACTAGGTAATCTATTTATAAGGTAGGTAGCAATAAGTAAAGCTTCTCCCCAAAATATTTTAAGAACATTAGAAGAAAACAACAAAGATCGAGTAACCTCTAAGAGATGTTTATTTTTTCTTTCAGCCATTCCATTTTGCTGAGGAGTATCTACACAAGAACTAATGTATATAACACCTTTTTCCTTAAGGAAATTGCCTAAAGTATTTGTGAAGAATTCACTCCCATTGTCACCCGTTAGGATTTGAATTTTGCTGCAAAATTGGGTTTCAATCATCAAATAAAATTTCTTACTGATGCCCTCTGTTTTAGACTTTTCCTTCATTAAATATGTCCAAATAGTTCTAGTGTGATCATCAGTAAAAAAAATAAACCACCTTGCTCTAGTAATATTCTTAACTTTAGAAGGACCCCAAATGTCACTATGGATGAGTGAAAAAGGTTGAGATAGTTTATAACAAGATGGCGGATATGGATTTCGTTTATGCTTGACAATTTGACAAATATCACAAGAAAACAATGCTGGATTTTTATTGGAAAAAAGTTTGGGAAACAGCTTCTGAAGATAAAAGAAACTAGGGTGTCCAAGACAAAAATGCCATAACATAATCTCATTAGAATTTAAACCATAAATGCTGGAAGATTAACACACAAAATTAAATGTTCAACTTGATAGGACTTGTCCTTTAGGAAAAGGTTGACCGTCAATGAGATAGAGGCCACTGCACAACTCAGCACTGCCAATCACCTTCCTCGAAACTATTTCCTGAAAAACACAACCATGAGAACTAAATTTAGTATAACATTGAAGTTTAATACACAATCTACTAATTGACAAGAGATTGTATTGAAGATTAGGGAGATATAGAACATAGTGAAGCATAAGCTCCTTATTAATAAAAACTGTTCTAGTCCCCTTTACTTCAGCCAATGAGCCATCAGCAATTTTCACTTGTCTTTGATGGTTCTATTTTGTAAGAGCTAGAAATAAACTCTTGTTTCCTGTCATATGGTCAATGGAACCAGAATCTACTACCCAACGTATCTTAGTAGTTGTGGAAAGGAACGAAACACTACCATTTTAACTTGTGGAGGCAGCAGACTGATCAACAAAAAATGTCATTTGGTTAACCAATGTCTGTAAATCCTCAAGTTGTTGCTTATTGAAACTAACCGAAGGCTCTGTGGTGACTACATTGACTGAATTTTCCCTTTGATGGCGCAATCGTTATGGTTTCTAGTCAGCAGGTTTACCGTGAAGCTTCCAAAAAAGTCTTTAAGATGGCCAACATATTTACAGTGTTCACACCAAGGCTATTAGGTCTGGTTTTATTACCATATGTTGTGTGATTGATGAAGGCTAATTCCTCAAAGGCATGGACTATAGAAAGCATAACATTTCTCCTACTCTCTTCTCTAAAAACTTTAGAGAATGCTTCTCGAATGGAAGGGAGATGTTTAGTGCTTAATACCCTCCATTTTTTAACTTCATCAAGGCTTTTGCCTAAGCCATATAAAAACTGGAACACTCTCTTCTAGGTAGTAATTTTCTTGTATAATGCAGCATCAGCAACAAAACTCCATTCATTAGTCTCAAATAAATCAAGGTGATGCCACTACCTGGTCATGGTGTTGAAATATCGCGTCATACTCATGTCTCCCTGACGAAGTTCGTTGATTTTGCTACCGATGTCAAATAATTCAACAACATTATCCTTGTTGGAATAGGCTTCCTTTACAGCATTCCAAATCTCACTTGTTGTATCATAGTGTAATCACTAATTTTATCCGGAGTATTAACCCTTTTTATATTCTGCAATAAAGGGCTCTACTTTATCTATTTTTATTAAAAAACAAAACATCACTAGTGTTATCATTTCTTTATTACAATTAAATATTATTGGTTTCTAAGTTTTATGTTTTATCATTACACTTTTTTATCATGTTTGGTTATTATTATTATGTTATTACCCAATTGAAACCCCCCAAAATATTAGTAGTATATTATATCCTTTATGTTATCTTAAGTATTAGTAACAGTGCTATTATTGTTTTTGTTATCAAACTAAATTGAAAATAAAAAAGGACTAATTAAATAAATAAAGTAGCCCGTATTGTTAAATACCAGTCCATTTAATTACAACCCCAAAAAAATAATAATAAGTACATGTATTTAGCCTGTCTGGGCCCATAACTGAACAAACCCTATGAGCCCTAATTTGATAACCCTCTTTTCATTTTTGTGCAGCCAAATCTAGACCGTCAGATCTGGCCACAGATCGAACGGTTCAAATCACTCTAAGGAAGAAAACCCTAGGGCTTCATCTTTCATTCTAGTGCCGCATCCATCGTGACCGTTGGGTCAAGATCGTCATCAACGACCATAATCAAAGAGAGGGGAAGGTTCCAGACCCGCACGCACCACATGCGCTCACCCCAGCTACCACACTCGCGTGTGTACAGCACCGTCCGACTCCTCATCTCTCTAGTGCCACCTTCGCCTCTACGTTAGCAGGAAGAGCCAACAGCCGAGCACCACCTTGCCATCTCTCAGCCACGTCAGCGTGTTGTATCTCTCTGGTCTTCTCTCCCTCGTACGAGAACCACGACAAACATGTCAGGGATTATCAAAATGCAAAGGAGACAAGCGAAAATTTTAGAAAATGCGCATGAATACTTCCAAATCAAAGAGAGCAACCAATAGCGTATTTAGGATTTTTTGTGTTAAAAAATCATGTAATATTTTAGTGATTATAAGACCGAAAGAAAGCAATTTTAACCCTAGACACGGGGAATTTCACGGAAGCAATAGAGAACAAAAAGCCTTAAGTTTCAGAGGTATCCCTTCCTTTCCTCTTTCATTCTTCGAAGCATAAATTTAAGAACGAAAAAGCTTAGGGTTCTATTTTTTTACCTTCGCGACCATTGGCCTTCCTCGTCGTCGTCCGGCTCCATCCACACTGGTTATAAGCCCTTGGTCGTCCAAGCCATAGGGGTGAACCGGTAAGGATCTAGGTTTTACAAAAGAGGCTTTTGAAACTATTTGAGGGGCTTGGTTTAAAAAAAAGGGTTTCAGATTTGAGTTTAGAAAAGGAAAGGTGAGGTTGCATCATTTTTTTAGGGTGATCCAGGTTCAGATCTGGGTTTAGGGAGTGAAAAGGAGTAGTTTTTGGGTTATTTGAGGTTCGCCAGCCGCCGTCGAATGGCGGCCGACTCGGTGGAAGCGTCATCGATTTTTGGGTTTTTCTCTGATGAACGACGATGCTCATCATAGAGAGGAGAGAGGGGAGAGCTTTTTTCAGAGTTTTGAGAAAAATGGTTGAAAAATTCTATTATCAGCAAAAAAATTGGTTTTATACTCGTCTTAAAAACTGGGTTAATCACATTTTAAATCCCCATGCCCTTTCGTTTTTGTGCCAATAGCCCTTCCGCGTTTTATAACCACGACCACAATCCCTGAAGCTTCCGAGAGTTTTGCAATGTCGCTCGCCTTTTAATTTTCACTTAAATTGGGCCCTATAGCTGCTGATTTTGCTAATTTGGTCCCTAAATCCATATTTAAACCCATTTGTTATCCTTATATCATGCATGTTTAATTTTTTTTGCCTTGCATTTCTTTAATTTCCAGCTTATTGCTAGTGTTAGTTTATACTTGATTTGTGGATATATGTGCATGATGAGGTCTGATATGTATAGTTTGTGTAGTATATAGTGTATGGTTTCTATATAATATAGTTTATATACAATATAATATAGTTTTTATATAATACATAACATATGTTTCTTTACATAGTATATAGTTTTATATGCATATAATATATGGTTTCTATAGTATACAATATATTATTTTTATGTATATAATATATGATTTTAATAGAAATATATATAATATAATTTTAATATACATTATAATATATGGTTTTGATATATATATATATATAATATTTGGTTTAAATGTATATTCTATGTTTTACATAATATATAGGTTAAAAAGACATATTTTACATAATATAGTTTTTTTTCATTTCGTTTCGTTTCGTTTTAAACGTTTGTTTTGTGGTTTTCTTTTCGTTTTGCTAGGCTAGGTTTTTTAGATAATTTAGTTAATTTAATTTAATTAATTTAAAGTGTGTGCTTGGCTTATAGGGGTATAATATTTGAATTAATTAAATTAGATTTAGGGTTGTTTTTAGAGCCATAGTTAGACTTAAAGTTCGAATTAGTTTAGTGAATTTGAGTTTAGTTCGAATTAGTTTAGTGAATTTGAGTTTATCCTTGACTCATTGGATAAATGTTAAATTCATTAAATTATTTAAAAACTTCTTAATTACCCTTTAAGATAAAATTGACATTATACATAGGTGGAAACTTAAGTTAAATCTATGATTGATTAATTTGACTAATTTTAAATAGTATCCCTAGCTTATTAGGATACTAGTTTAAAATTAATCCACTTAATTATCACGATTCAAGATAATCCTAAATTATTAGGGTATTCTATTTTTTAGGTTTAATTAATTTAGGGTTAATATTAGATCACTAATTGAATTTTTCATAATTTGGGCCTTTTAGGTAGGACTTTTGTAGGCCTTTTGTGTGTTTATTTTTAAGCCCTTATGCGACATGTATTTATAATTGTCATTCATATGACCTTTAATATTTTGATCGTATGATAATCAATTTAAACCATAAAAGGGAGGTATCCGTTAATTTTGAATTTTGTGTCGTAACAGTCCCGACTTAATGAATGTTGACCAAATATTCGAATTAATCCTTACCGTCCCAATGGAAATGTTAATTAAAAGTTGACAAGTCATAACATCATACTTAAATGCATGCGAAATTCAAACCATGAATTAACATGGCAATCAGGCTTATATGATGTCGGTTTAATCTATGGTACGATGTATCGTCATCCTTATTAATTAAATGTCCAATTAATTAGAACCCACCGATTTTATAAAGCCCGTTTCGTTAAGGTCAATTTTCAATTAAGTACACTTAGTTAAATTTAATTTAAATTTTAACAATTTCCATTCATTTAAAAGCAACAAATATTTTGGTATCGATTTTCAGGCTTGATGGGGGTGCTAATCCTTCCCCACACGTAATCAACTCCCGAACCTTTTTTATAGTGAATATCTGGTTTTTATGGTGTTCGGCCTACCTTATCCAAGTGGTCGGTGGCGACTCTAAATCTTCATTATTTTCCGAAAAATAAGAATTTTCAAAAGAAATCCCCTAAGAACAAGATTTTAGAAAGATATAGGGATAACCCGTAGCTTCGAACTTTATAAGAAAAAACGTCGCTACACATAGATAGGGCTGTAAACGAACCAAACGTTCAGCGAACCATTCGGTGGGAAGTTTGTTTATGTTCGTTTACTTGTTAAATAAACGAACATGACCAAGATTTTTTGATTGTTTAACTAAATGAACGAACACAAACAAATGGCTCGTTCGTTCATTTACGTTCGGTAATCCGTTCATTTATGTTCGTTTAAATTTATTCACATATATCTATTTATATTTATTATTTTTCATAAAAAAGTATTATATTTTAAAAATAGTATTATATTTTAAAAATATAAATTTATTCACATATGTTCGTTCATTTATGTCCGTTTAAATTTATTCACATATGTCCTTTTATGTTCGTTTGTTTGTGTCCGTTTACGTTCGTTTATCATTTTAACAAACGAACATGAACGAACACGAACAAGTTACATTCCTTAACAAATGAACACGAACAAGAAATTATGTTCGTTTAGTTGTTCGTGTTCGTTCATTTGTTCGACTAAAATTAAACAAACGAACATGAACATACCCTCGTTCGTGTTCGTTCGGTTTGTTTACAAGTCTAATCGTAGAGAATGATTTTTTCTCCTATTTCTGGAACCATCGAGTTCAGCAGCCAGGACATAATCATACTATTCTCTCGCTCCCATTTGGAGTAGGAAGGATCTTTTGAATCTAGTTTGGACATGTCTGCAGAGATGTATGCAGTTTTGCCCTTTCTAGTAATATAAATCTTCATGGATTGAGACCATTGAAGATAATTATTGCCAAGAAGTTTATGGCAGGTTATTTGGGTGTAGGAAACATCAGAATTTTTTAGACAAGAATTCAAATCAGGTCCAGAACTGATTTCTAATGAAGAAAGGGATGCATCTTTTTAGGATTTTTGTGGAGAATCGAAAACTTAATATGATATTATGTGAACAATAGTGATTTTGAGGCAGAGAAGAATGTTTTTCTCTGTTTTTCTTGATATTTTATTAATAACAACAAGTCCTATTTATAGTTTACAAGAGACCTAAACTAAGGAAAAAGTACACAAAAAACAGCAACTATATCTGCACCTATCACACAAAATCAGCAGCTACATATTTGTTCCTATTTATTGATAAAATCCTAAATATCAGTGATTAAATATTTAGGAATAGAATTCCCTCTAACTTTCTGCAATTTCCATTAATCTACAATCTATACTGTTGACCTTTATGGATTAAACACATTGAATTGCAACTGCATTACCTTTGGTCATAAAATACCATCATATAGAAATTACAGAGAAGTTATTGCTACTGTAACAACATTGAGATGTTGTTCAATAGAGCCGTTACTAGAAAGAAATATTACATTCAAGAAAGCCTCCAACGGCATACAAAACAGATGGCAAAGGAATTTTTCAAGAAGTTCAATAGATTCATCAGAGCATTTCTTTAGGAAGTTCCATTGCCATTTCTACAAGTAATGATCAACCACGGCATACGCACAAAAACATCAAAAGAATATTTGCACAATTTTGGTTCAGCATGCCCACAGCTGCATATGCCTGTAGGAAATATATATTAAAAGATGAGTAACAATCAGATGATAGAGAATAATGAAAGGCTTCAGTCATCATCACATAACCATCAAACTTTATCGGAAGTTTCAGGTTATTCCATATTTACATATGAAGATGAAATTAGAGTAAATTAATTATGACCAAGGTATTGTGAATGATATGTTAGCAAACCACCAACGAAATTTGAATGCATGTAAATGATAAAAAAAAAATTGCCACCAACATACAGGAGTTAAATCTTGAAACCACAAAAACTAGTACAAGTGTATTATAAAGAATATACATTTGATTGAGCTTAACAATCATTATGATTTTGTATAGAAAAAACATTTTGAGGAAATATGTTCAAGAATCCAAATTTCCCTATATGGATTACAAAAACGAAGCTAAAAGAAGTATTATACGAGCTGCCGTCAGTTTTTATCTCCCAATAATAACAGGTGATCATTGAAATTCGCAAAGATTGAGCAATACACTCTGCCCAACAAGATTCCAGGTCCACCCCAAGTCTAAATAGAACAAAATATCTTAGCTAACACGGGAGAAGAGTCACTACGTAATCCTAGTTTGGAGCATAAGACAATGACATCTTATGCATGCTATCAACCGAATATCGTTGGTAAGATTACTGTAAAATCAAACTATTAGCACTAACAAGATAAAATAAACAAAAATCAAAGGCAGATTAATAAACCCTGCCGTGGTATAAACCACTACTTTAGAAACGATTTTGCCTTGATATGTGTAATCGCTGCAGCAGGCGGTCGACCCCCGAGGTTAACACGGTAGCTCCGATAATTGTACACTCAAAGATCGGAATAGACAAAGGTGGAATTGTTCCTATCAACCGAAAGAATAAAATAGAATTTTGAAATCAGAGAATTCAAGATACCTAGAATTGTGAAAGACCTTCTCTATTTATAGGTTGTATAATGGAGGTTAAATACGGTAAATAGAATCAGTCTTAAACACTTATTTTCATATTTGACGCTAGTCAACTATTGAATTTAAGCCACTCGTTTAATTAGGGGATAAGAATCAAGAATTAAACAACAGATTAATTCTGATTTTATTCTAATTAACGGACTAATTTACAGCTAATTAAAACGTTTCGATTTTAATAAACTGCCCGTAAAATAGGTTTAAGAAAACATGTCCAAATAAATTATTCCGATTTTTTTCAAAAAAAAAATAGAACATGCATGGACGTGTCTATGACACATGCTACCATGACCATAACTCGGCGGCGGCAGTGCGCGTACAAAAGTACTATTTAACCACATTCAACAAGGAAGGGTAGAGAAGACTCGTTATATACCTCCCAATGTATGATACATTTAACCAACAAATATCTCTCGTGCAATATAATCACGTAAACAGAGAGGAGTTGCATTCTGTCCGCCTCATCAAGCTATTACGAGAGAGTTAGTTACTTAGTTCTCATTCAACTCACAAAAGAATGTCAAATGAAGTTGAAGAAATAATGACAAAGTTCATCTAATATCCTGGCATCATCACCATTGCAGTGGCATCCATGAAAAAACAAATAACAAAAAGAATGAGATGTTAATTAACCTACTTACCATCTGCGAGGTACAACTTTCATAGCCTTGTCAACCCTCTTAGCATGCCATGAGTTTCCACATCAAGTGTCAATCCCTTTTGGAACATTTCTTCAGCAAGCGTCACAGTCTCATCTTTACTTTTGATCTTCGCATACCATTGATCAACATCTTGTAAGCCGTTAAATCAGGCGCAAAACCCTCATTTTCCGTTGAATCAAAGAATTCCTTTGCCTTATTCATTTGACCAAGCGCACAATATATTCTGATCAGTGTCCTATAAGTAAATCCATTAGGCTTCACACCATGTTGATCCATTACCTTTAGTACTTCACAAGCTTTGTCATTTGTTCCTTGTTTGCTAATAGCATCCAACAACCTGTTAAAAGTTTTGATATCAGGAACAATATTTTCAGTGACCATCTTACTGAGCAAGCTTGTTGCTTCTTCACATTGGTCTGATTTTCACAATCCATGTATTAAACAATTGTAGGTGACTGTTGTTGTTAATGCTCATTTGTAAATATTGTTTGAAGGCTATTTAATTCTATTTTAAATAGAATTAAATTATGTTTGGAAATAACAATTTTGCCCTCACTATTCAGCCTATAAATAGTGGGCATATCTTCGCAAGTGTTTGCTTTAGAAACGCTCTTACTGGTTTTCATAAATCTACCCTGAGTGTTGTTTTTGAGTTGAGAGAAGAGCAGTACCATCAGAGTCCACTCCATCTTTCGAGTGTACGAAATTTGGAAAGCCGTGCTAACCTCAGGGGGCTATTCGTTCATTACAGTGATTATACACATTGAGGCGAATTCGCTTCTAAGACATTGGTTAATACCACGACACGGTTTGGTTTCGTTTAATTATTTTATAATTTTTCAATCAGTGCTAACGCCTCATTTTACAGTTTATTTTTCCAGCAATTTAGAAGCGAATTCATTAATTGCTGTCAGGATATGATTGAACTCGTTTAACGACATTAACCGGAGAATTCTCATGGTTGTTGATTGTCGAGGTTTATACGGGAATTCGAGTGAGGCTGGTAAATTTTTTCTTTATTTCTTAGTGACTAAAGGAAATTTTACTTTGATAATAAATAGAAAGGTGAATGCACGTTGAGAAGAAAACATTGAAAACCTTTAAAATTCGGAGTAAACAATTATAATTGTTATCAACTGAATTTTAAATTTCAGGTTTCCACGTTTTAGTGTACTGGAATAATGCATTTTTGTGTAATTAATTGCATATTATAAAACGTTTTAAGGTACACTATAAATGTCTTATCATAATGACATTTTAATTATTATTAATAGCTTTAAACCTTGTTTACAATCTGTTTGATAAACAATTTAAAGTGTTTTATTATAATTGTTTTCAAAACAGATTTAGAACATATTTAGTAGCTATTAGCAGTTTTTGAAATGGACAATTAAAGAATGTATTTAATGGCTTTATTTCTTGAATAAGCCATTTAAATCATATATCTTGAATAAATTCTGAAAACTGCTTTAATGTCTGTACATAAAGGCAATGCATTATAATGTACAATCTTTAACATTTGATTTTTAAAATGTTAAAATTAATGCCTTTAAGAGTGTACTGGGTAAACATTGATTCTGGTTAACTTGAGAGATGTATCGAAAGTATTTGATTTTGAAGATGTTTCCATAAACCAAATCTATAATTTACGAAATGTTTACATTGATTATATTTTTTCTTGAAATGCATTATAAGTTTAAGTGCATTAATGTCGTTTAAATATTATAATTTAAACGTCTACAGTTTTGATTTATGAGTAGACATACATTTGTAGACATATGCTTATAATATCGTTTATAAATGATATTTATTGGTGAGCATTTATTACCAAATAATTAATATGATTAGTATTTTTAGAATAAACGACATTTGCATTGCTTGTGTTTGTAAATGCTTTGATACATTAATCATATGGTTTGATGGGTTAATACAAGATTAGAAACGTGACCACGAGTTTATGATAGCCCTTACATGCTTGCTCTTGTATTGGTTAAACAAAAAGTGATATTTGGTTCATGTTAAGATGTGCAATCATTCGTTCATGGCTGAAATAAAAATTATTTAGTTCATGAAATCAAAGATAATGGTTGTGAATTATTTTTGTTGCACTAATAATTTCTTTTGAGAAATTTAGAAAGACAACAGGACAACATAAATTTGAAAAAAGGAAATACGGAGTTGGGAGCTCTGGAATGGAAGGTTTTCCAAATTAAATGGTTGTCAAATTTTGGTTCAATATGATGTGAAGAGTGAAGATCACATGCATGACAAGAATGAGCAAGTCTACCTGAATATTATGGTTCTACCTACGAGGTCAGATTATTTAGACTTGTTGTCTATTAATTCATGCTTTTATATACATGAATTTTTATTGAGCCTTTAAGCTAGTCTGTAAACTCTGTGAGCCGATTAGTGTAAAGACAGGCTAAATTGATGAATTTTCTAAGTAGTGAGCCTTATTTTAAGTATTCTTAATAATATACTATTGTAGGTAAAAGTACCAAGCATAATTCTTTAAGATGCCTTAATTAAAGAAAGAGAAAATTCATAAATAGCTTATGGGAAAGCATTATGAAAATGCATGTCTAGGATTGGTTCTATGAAAGACCAGGTATTTAAGCGTGCCTAGTGCACTACCTCTCTTTTATAGTAACCTACCTGGTGCATTGTTCTTTAATGTGCCCACTTTTATACTATGACAAATAAGATCTCTTTATACTGCGTAGAAGTTAAAAGAGTTGAGATTAATTTGGTTGAGTAGAATACCATATTTAGTCATAGTAAATAAAATATGTGATGGTCTCTTTAGGGCAAATATGTTGAATAATATGAATGAGAATATGGTACACATTAGTGATACTAAAGTATGTTGTAGCTATTAAATCTCTTTGAGTTCTTTTCCTAAGTAGAGGAAAGAAAAGGGATGGTTTATCTTAGGAGTTGTGTTGACATCTCTCGTAATAAACTTGAGATAATTTCCCTCATGTTAGGAAAAGTTGAAACTCCTCAAAAATATTTACATAATGTTCATATTTTTCTAAATTAGGAAAAAGTTGAAATTCTCTTTAAATGAAATAAAAAGAATTTCATAATTTTTTGAGATTATGCTACTAATCTTAATGGTTAGTAAATTCTCAAAACTTTGAAAATATAATCACGTGTAAACAAGATTTGAGTTTGTTAAAAACATAGTTTTATGGTTAAAACTCATAGC
Source organism: Hibiscus mutabilis (assembly GCA_019671005.1). Classification (NCBI taxonomy): domain Eukaryota; kingdom Viridiplantae; phylum Streptophyta; class Magnoliopsida; order Malvales; family Malvaceae; genus Hibiscus; species Hibiscus mutabilis. The sequence continues at coordinate 31,406,675 of CM033711.1, read as the reverse complement.
AAACTTTACTCTAGTATGATTGAGTATTTGTTTACACAATGTCCAAGACACTTATGAATTTATTTTTGTCTTAAAATGTTAGAAATGTGGGGGGTGTCTTAAAATGATTACTAAAGTCAGAGAGGAACCTAGTTGATCCGCTTACCAAAGGTTAAAGTCGAAAGTTGGTTCTAGATTCGTCGAGGGGGATGTGTCTAAAGCTCATTGGTTGAGGAATTCATGGTGGATACCCAACTTAGTTATATAAGTTCAATGTGGTCAAACAAAACCATGAAGAGTACTCATAGTGTACATTTTTACTACCTATCTTTATGACGAATAATGTACATGCACAGGATGAGCATTTTTGCTTTTAATAAATTCATAGCCTGGGCTTTGGGTGGTCTTAGTGAGAAAGACTTGATGAATTTACCAATTTTGGATGAATATATACTCTTAATAAGTTCATAACCAGTGTTGAGTGGGTGGTCCTAACGTGAAGGACTAGATGAACTTGCCGCTAGAAAGGATGAGTTTTCTTAAACTCTTAATGAATTCAATCCCAAGAGTTTGGGTGATCCTATTTGAGAATGACTTATTGAATTCATCGACTAAAGAGGTTAAGTATTTATTCTTAATGATTTCTTATCCCAGAGTTTGGGTGGTTTAGAACTTGAAGAAATTCACCTTATTTATTGTGAGGATGAGCTGTTGTAAAAGCTCTTAATTATTTCATAGACCGGATTCCGGTGGTTTATGTTGAGATAAACTTGATGAAATAACCTACGTAAGTGAGAAGGACTAGCCACCTTCTACGAAAAACGATGGGCCATTTTTCTAGCACGCTTACTAGAATCTTGAGGAAAGTGGGCTATATATATACATTTGTATATATACTTTGTAAACACATCGATGACTTCGGTGGATGAAGGGGCTAGTTGTGTGTAATGAGTTCACCCTAATATTAGAAAGTTGAAGATTCGTTCACTTATATAAGAGAAGAATTACTCATCATCACTATGTTCTAGTTCTAGATACGTTCACTAGGGCTTAAGCAACTAATCTCGTTATTGCTCTTCTTATGTTCTAACTTCATTCTTTCGTATTAGTGGGGGAATGTTGTTAATGCTCATTTGTAACTATTGTTTGAAGGCTATTTAATTATATTTTAAATAGAATTAAATTATACTTGGAAATGATGATTTTGCCCTCACTGTTTAGCCTATAAATAGTGGGCATATCTTCTCATTTGTTACATCCAAAAGCAAGTGTTTACTTTAGAAACACTCTCATTGGTTTTCATAAACCTACACTGAGTGTTGTTTTTGAGTTGAGAGAAGAGCAGTACCATAAAAGTCCACTCCATCTTTTGAGTGTACGAAATTTGGAGAGCCGTTGTCACATCCCTAAAATTAGCCTAGTCAGAGTTTGGTTCTAGCGACCATAAATTTTGTATCATATATGCTCGGATATGTAATCTCTCAATCCTTGTACCCAATCTTATACCAATAAAAGTTAGTTGGGCTTGATTTAATTTGTGGGGAACCTTTTTGTAAGAAATTTAAAGCTGAAAATGAGCCAGACGAATCGATACGGTGTGACTAGTATCGGTACAGCCTAATTGCCCATAACTAACTTACATGTTTTAGCTTAGCCGTATTGATACGACCATAAGGTGTATCGATACGGGACCCTACAGATATTTGTTTTGGCAACTAAATTGAAAAGATATAAAAAATACGGTGCTGAGTCACCTACTTGCTTGCCCCTCCCACGTGAAACATCTCAAATAAAGTGATGGATAGTTGCTAATTGCCTTAGAATTGTAAAAAGATATGAATTGGTAAAAAATGGTTGTTTAATCTTTCCTTTTTTAGTAGGAAAGCTTCATATTGGTCCCTTCAAAGGTGGGAAATGATTAAGTCATAGACTCCTTAAATGAATAGAAGAAAAGCTTCTCTCCTTGTTTTGTTATCCACCGAAGCTAAAACTCACCTTTTGGTTTTGAGAAGAAGCATACATCACCATTGTCATCTTCTTCATTAAGCTCCCCCGAGCACCTCAATCTTATCTCCATCCTTTGATTAATTTGAATACCCCAACTTGAAGCTAGAAGCTTGGTGAGTAGTTTCCGCCTATCAATTTGTGGTCACTTCACCTATTGAAGTTTAATTTCAAATTGAAATCTTGAATAAGCAAAGTTGAGTTCATGTATTAGGAGATTAATTTCTCCAATTTGGTGTTATCTTTAAGCTTTGGTAAGATTAGAAAACATTTTTGAATCATTGATTTTAATCTTAATACAATCCTCTAATTTTGATTAGCTCAAGCTGTGGAAGCTAAGCCATCATCTCCACCTCTTAATCCAAGCTCTTCCAAAAGCAAGAGGGTCATTATACAAGAGCCTTGAAGCATCCCGATCCTTAGGTGAGTGTAGTTGTGTCAAGGGATTAGCTAGGTGCTATCTCATTGCATTTATTTTATATATATATATGTTGCATTTGCTAAAAGGGCTCAAGTAGAGCAAGCATTGTGAAGTCAAGGTAATGGCAATGATAAGGTCAACTTATTGCTTTTGATACATATTTGATGTTATATATGTATGTAATATATGATGTGTGATATGATACGTGGAAAGGAGCTAAGGCTCAACATGTGATTAAATGGTATGTTATGGCCTAAGGGCAATTGATAAGGTAAAATAAGAAATTGTGCTCCTTGGACACTTGTAAACGTTGGATACAATTGACCTGCCATAGGATTATTCGAGCTCACTAAGTAAGGGATTGGACTACGGTCCGGGGCTACGGCCTATATGTGGGGAGAAAATGTTGGATTATGTAAGGGATATTATCCGAAGCTATAGCTCAAGGCTATGACCTATTTCCGATATGTATGGTGTACAAGGGGATCCGCATATCCTAGGGTTGCTATTTCCAAGGAAGAATTGATTATGATATATTTATTGATGATATGATATGGATTATGAAAAGTTGATATTCAATGTCGTATATGATGTATTCATGTTCAATAAAGTTGTAAATGGTCATGAGAGCATGCTATATGTTATACATGTCATTTAGGGTTCAATATACATTATTTATAACTACCTCACTAGGCTAAGTAAGCCTAACATTTTAGTGTCTCATGCATTTTTAGGGCCTTAAAGGAATTCGAAGCTCGATCGTGTGGTTGCGTTGCAAGTCACTTCCCACAAGTACATGTATGTTAATTTTGTTTTAAGACTCCTAGTATGGTGGCATATGTCTCAAACATGTATATTTTGGTTAGTTTGATGTGTGTGAAAAAGTTGGTATGTTATGAAGGTCATATGTGCATATTTGGTACTTTGGTGATTGAACAAAATTGCTAAAATGGACCTTTAATGCACCAAAAGGTAAAATCCTAGTAAATGAATTCAGATTGGTCTAAAATTTCACATGCTATTAGATTTATGTGTTTATAACTTGTCTGTAAAATTTGGTAAGGTTTGAGCACTATTTGATAAATTAATTCGAATAAAAACTAGATAAAATCAGCCATTACAAGGCAAGTTTATCGATACAGGTCAAGCTGTATCGATACAGCCTTGCATAATTGGACCTAGGAAAATAGAACATACCGATACGAGACAAGTTGTATCAATACGGACTTTGGCAGTGAGGTCTAGGAAATTAATTGCATCGGTACGGCCTTGAGGTGTACCAAAACGGGCCAACCTTGGTCAACGCGTATCGATACAGGCTTATCACCCCTAGTTCTGGAATTGAGATCTTTGGCTTAGCATATCGATACGATCCTAAGTGTATCGGTACGATGTCAGTTAATTCTGTTAAAAGACTTAAGCCATAGTTTTAAACAATTTATAGAGTAGTCACTAAATCTTAAGAAGGTTAATCCGATAGGTAAATGACCTTCGTTAATAACAAAATTTTACAGGTTAATAGTTTATAATTTTAATTGAAGGCTAGGAAAAGAAAATTCTGATAAAGATCCTTAATTTGTAAAATTTACAATTTAGTTCTTAAATTTGAAAAAGGTTAAAATTGACCCCAAATTGAATAAGCGATTAATAAGTTAATCTGTTAGGTCTTAAAAGAAATTAATAAGACATTCCAAATAAGGTTTCAAACTCCGAATAAGCTTCTGAACTCTGGATCGGTTTCTGGTAACACTTTCTGACCCGATTCTCGACCAGGACGGGAAATGGGTGTTACATTTGTGGTATCCGAGCTAGAGTTTAGTCGATTCTAGGACTAAATCGAGGCTTGTCATGAGCCTGCATGTGCATATGCCACCTAGGAGTTTATTTGTATATGTTATCCATGACTTGCAGCTAATACGATCTAATTTTTTCTTTTCGACTAGCTTTAAGAATGTCCACACATGATGATAGACGTGATCCAAATGAACCACATCCAGGCTCTCCTCGACACAATGAGATAATCTTGGAGCAGAAATCCGACTAGAATAGGTGGGACAGAATCACCCACCTAATCCCTTCTGATGTCTTCCGCTCAGCATGAGTACTTGATGTCCATGGCGGAGATGATTAAGTAGGTGGTCCTGTCTCTCAGGCAAGAGCCTCTACCGCAGCCTGTTGAAATGCATGTATCTATCTTGAGAGAACCTATTGATAAGCTCCGACAATACCCGATCTACACGTTCACCAGCCAAGATCAAGAAAATCTCGAAGTAGCTGAGTACTGGCTAGAAAACACTCTTAAAGTTCTGAATAAGCAAATGAAGTGTCCGGAAAAACACAAGTTGGAATGTGCTTTGGTTTCAGTGACTAGAAATTTTGTAGTGGATATGCTCGGATATGTAATCTCCCAATACTTGTACCCAATATTGTAGCAATTAAAGTTAGTTGGGCTTGATTTAAATTGTGGGAGACCTTTTTGTAAGAAATTCAAAGTTGAAAATGTTGAAAATGAGCCAAGCATATCGATACGGTGAGACCAATATCGGTACGACCTAGCTGCCCATAACTAACTTACTTGTATTAGCTTAGCCATATCGATACGGCCATAAGGTGTATCGATATGGGTCCCTACAGAAATCTGTTTTGGTGACTAAATTGAAAAGATATGGGAAATAAGGTGCTTAGTCACCTACTTGCTTACCACTCCCACATGAAACACCTCAAATAAAGTGATGGATAGTTGCTAATTGCTTTAAAATTGTAAAAAGATATGAATTGATAAAAAAAATGGTTTTTTAATCTTTCCTTTGTTAGTAGGAAAGCTTCTTATTGGCCCCTTCAAAGGTGGGAAATGATTAAGTCATAGACTCCTTAAATGAATAGAAGAAAATCTTATCTCCTTGTTTTGTTATCCACCGAAGCTAAAACTCACCTTTTGGTTTTGAGAAGAAGCATACATCACCATTGTCATCTTCTTCATTGAGCTCCCCGTGCACCTCAATCTCATCTTTATCATTTGCTTAATTTGAATACCCCAACTATAAGCTGGAAGCTTGGTGAGTAGTTTCCCCTATCAATTTTTGGTCATCTTCACCTATTGGAGTTTAATTTCAAATTGAAATCTTGAATTAGCAAAGTTGAGCCCATGTATTAGGAGATTAATTTCTCCAATTTGGTGTTATCTGTAAGCTTTGGTAAGCTTAGAAAACGTTTTTGAATCATTGATGTTAATCTTAATACAATCCTCTAATTTTGATTAGCTCAAGTTGTGGAAGCTAAGCCATCATCTCCATCTCTTAATCCAAGCTCTTCCAAAAGCAAGGGGGTCATTATACGAGAGCCTTGAAGCATCCCGATCCTTAGGTGAGTGTAGTTGTGTCAAGGGATTAGCTAGGTGCCATCCCATTGCATTTGTTTTATATAAATGTTGCATTTGCTAAAGAGGCTCAAGTAGAGCAAGCATTGTGAAGTCAAGGTAATGGCCATGGTAAGGTCAACTTATTGCTTTTGATACATATTTGATGTTATATGTGTTTGTAATATATGATGTGTGATATGATACGTGGAAATGAGCTAAGGCTCAACATGTGATTAAATGGTATGTTATGGCCTAAGGGCAATTGATAAGGTAAAATAAGAAATTGTGCTCCTTGGACATTTGTAAACATTGGATACAATTGCCATGACATAGGATTATTCGATCTCACTAAGTAAGCGATTGGAGTACGGTTCGGGGCTACGGCCTATATGTAGGGAGAAAAGGTTAGATTGTGTAAGGGATATTTTTAGAGCTACGGCCTATTTCCGATATGTATGGTGTACAGGGGGATCTGCATATCCAAGGGTTGCTATGTCCAAGGAAGAATTGATTATGATAATAATTTTATTGATGATATGCTAATGATTATGAAAGTTGATATTTAAGGTCGTATATGATGTATTCATGTTTAATAAAGTTGTAAATGGTCATGAGATCATGCTATATGTTATACATGTCATTTAGGGCTCAATATGCATTATTTATAACTACCTAACTAGGCTAAGTAAGCCTAACATTTTAGTGTCTCATGCATTTTCAGGGCCTTAAAGGAATTCCAAGCTCGATCGTGTGGTTGCGTTGCAAGTCACTTTCCACAAGTACATGTATGTTAATTTTGTTTTAAGACTCCTAGTATGGTTGCATTTGACTCAAACATGTATATTTTGGTTAGTTTTATGTGTGTGCAAAAGTTAGTATGTTAGGAAGGTCATATGTGCATATTTGGTACTTTGGTGATTGAACAAAATTGTTAAAATGGACCTTTAATGCACCAAAAGGTAAAATCCTCGTAAATGAATTCGGTTTGGTTTGAAATTTCACATGCTATTATATTTATGTGTTTATAACTTGTCTGTAATATTTGGAAAGGTTTGAGAACCATTTGATAAGTTAATTCGAATAAAAACTAGATAAAATATGTCATTACAGGACAGACGTATCGATATGGTCAAGTTGTATCGATATGGCCTTGCATAATTGGACCTAGGAAAATAGAGCGTACCGATATGAGTCAAGCTATATCAATGCAGACCTTGGTAGTGAGGTTTGGGAAATTAATTGCATCGCTACGACCTTGAGGTATACCGAAACGGGTCAACCTTGGTCAATGCGTATCGATACAAGTTTGGATGTATCGATACGGGCTTATCACCCCTAGCTCTGGAATTGAGAAATTTGTCTTAGCGCACCGATACGGTCTTAAGTGTATCGATACGGTGCCAGTTAATTATGTTAAAAGACTTGAGCTTTAGTTTTAAGCAGTTTACAAAGTAGTCATTAAATCTTAAGAAGGTTAATCTGATGGGTAAATGACCTCCGTTAATAAGAAAATTTTACAGGTTAATAATTTATAAGTTTAATTGAAATCTATGAAAAGAAAATTCTTATAAAGACCCTTAATTTGTAAAATTTACAATTTAGTCTCTAAATTCGAAAAAGGTTAAAATTGACCCCAAATTGAATAAACTCTTAATAAGTTAATTCGTTAGGTCTTAAAAGAAATTAATAAGACATTTCGAATAAGGTTCCGAACTCTGAATAAGCTTCTAAACTCCGGATCGGTTTTTGGTAACATTTTTCGACCTGATTCTCTACTAGGCCGGGAATGGGGTGTTACAATGGTGTTAACCTCGGGGGGTTATTCTTCCATTGTAGTGATTACACACATCGGAGAAAATTTGCTTCTAAGGCAGTGGTTAATACCACGACATGGTTTGGTTTCATTTAATTATTTTATCATTTCCCAGTCAGTGCTAACGCCTCGGTTTGTGACAGTCTATTTTGCCAACAACAGTGTCGGGTTTTACATTTCTCTGACTCATTAGTTCTAACATGGCGATGGCTTCTTCAGTCTTCTTTTCCTTGTATAAAGCAATGATTAAATAATTGAAAGTCACAAGATCATGATGAACTCCTTCATTCATAATCCTATCAAGCATGCTAGATGCTTCTACCCATTGGCTTGAATTGCAAAATCCATGTATTAAACTATTGTAGGTGACAATGTCGGGTTTTAAATCTCTCTGAAACATCAGTTCCAACATGGTAATGGCTTCTTCGGTCCTCTTTTCCTTGCATAAAGCATCAATTAAAGAACTGAAAGTCACTACATCGAGATAAACTCCGTCATTCATCATCCTATCAAGCATGCTTGTTGCTTCTGTCCATTTACCTGAATTGCACAATCAATGTATTAAACAATTGTAGGTGACAATGTTAGGTTTTACATTTCCCTGACTCGTCAATTCCAATATGGTAAGCGCTTCTTCAATCATCTTTGTAAGTTTATCCAATTTAGTATTAGTGTTGTATTTAAATAATAAGTCAGTAGTTTAACTTTAAGCTTATTACTTAAGAGGGTTAGAGTTAAAGTTAATTTTAAGTAGGACACCTAATGTATTAAAATTCCTATTCTATAGTCTTCAAAAAGAGTATGTTCGGTATGTATTTTAGACTAAGTTTCTCTTCATGGTATCAGTCTAATTTTAATCTTTATCAAAAATTATTTTTCATGGAGATTCAATCAACATCTAGTGTGATGCAATCTTCACTAGGAACTAATGTCAACTTGGCAGATTTTTCAGAAGTAACAGGGCCAGCTGTTACCTGTCACAGATTTGTTGGCCATAACTATCTTCAAAGGTCACAATCTATTAAAATTTTCCTTATTAGAAGAGGTACCTTATGGTATATTATACGAAAAGTTAAAAAGCCTTTTGCAGATGATCAGGGTTTTGAGAAGTGGGTCAGGAGAATGGAAAGGTAATGTCTTGGCTTATCAACACAATGTCTCCTAAAGTTGGTTTACAATTCCTCTTTTATGAGACAACCGGTGACATCTAGAATGTTGTCAGAGAAACATATTCTAGCACAAACAACAATTCAGAGCTATTTGGGATTGAGAGTAAGGTCTTCAACTTGAAGCAAGAAGGGATGATTATTACCCAGTTCTACACTGCTCTGACAAATCTATGGTAGCAAATAGATCTCTATGAAGCAAATGACTGGGAGACTGTTAATGGTATCGCCCTCTACAGGAAAATCACTGCTTAGAAAAGGATTTTTCAATTCTTAAATGGCTTGAATAGGGATTGGCATGTAGTAAAATCTAGAATTCTTGGCAGCAATTCTCTACCATCTACCCGAGAAGATTTTTTAGAAATAAGAAGGGAATAAAGCATAAGATTAGTCATGATTCTTGAAGTGCTTGCCTTTGAGAGTTATGCTCTTCTTACTCAGACTTCTTCTTCTACTAAAACAAGAAGAGGAAAAATTGTGTGTGACTACTGTAAAAAGGTAGGGCACCTAAAAGACTATTGTTGGAAACTACATGGTAAACCAACGGATTGGAAGTCTGCGTCAGATAAAGCTCCTAGGGAATCATATTCTAATATAGCTACTAGTGCTGAATCTAGTGGTTTCAGTAGAAGACAAATGGTAGAACTGCAACAACTATTTAGCAAGTTTAGTGGTAGTAGTGCAAGAAATCTGGTTCTAGTGGAAGATGAAGGTACAAAGAGCAACTCCTCACCAACTGCTCTTCAGTCTACCAAAATTACCCCAACATGGATCATTTACTCTAGTGCTTCTAATCACATGACTGGTAACAGGGAATTATTTTTTAAGTTTATATCTTCATCTTCTACAAGTTCTATTAAAATAGCAGATGGTTTTTTATCCTCGATTCAAGGAAGTGGCTCTGTTTTTGTTAATGATGAGTTGATACTTGAGGATGTGTTGTTTTTTCCTAATCTTACTTGTAATCTGTTATCTATCAGTGAGCTTTCTAAGGATTTACAGTGAACTTTTCAGTTTACTAATTCTGGTTTTTTGCAAGCACTGGGTTTGAGGAAGATGATTGGCAATGCTAGCTTGCAAAGTGGTCTTTATGTCCTTTACAGTACTAGACCTTATACAAATCCAAATTCTTCTTGATGTTTTACTTCCTTATGACAATTTGATCTCGTAATGTTATGGCATTTTAGTTTAGGCCACCCTACTTTCTACTATCTTGAAAAGTTATTTCCTAATTGTTTGTTAATAAAAAGACAAGTTTTTTTAAATGCTATATTTTTCCACTTGCTAAACAAACAAAAGCATCTTACCTGCCATCTTCTTATAAACCCTCAATCTATTGCATCTCATCTTCTCGGTAGCAACCAACACAGGGGCATACCTATTCAACTGTAGGAATTCTAGTTCAAACTCAAAGACTAATCGGTTCCCCTAGACCAAGTGATTGAATAGCTCCCTCAAGATATCAATGTGGGCTTCTCCCACATAATTCTTCTCAAATTTTTCCAAGAAGTCGTTTCAAGTATGTTGGTTAGGATACCAACCCAACTCTACAGTTTCCCACCATTCTCGAGCGTTCTTCTTCAACAGAAAAATAACACATGTTAACTTGTCCTCAAATCTCAACCTCATCTGACGCATGATCCAATGAGTGCCTCTCAACCACTAATATATTTTAACACGATTATCTTGCCCTGATCCAAGAAAATTCATAGCACCATGGTGATGCACCCTCTCAATCGGTGCCTCGTGAGAGGTAGCCCAAGGCCTAGGTATGGCCCTCACAGTCTGGTGAAGGGCATAATGCAAATGAGAGAAATAAATAGCCTCTGGCTACTTCTATCCTCTGACATCTCTCTCGTGTCGGGAACATAATCCTCATTGTAGCTCCCTTCCCAAGAGACCAAACTCTCCTCACAGTCTTTCGCCCTCCTTAGCATGATTTCTTTTTTGCACAGACAAACAAATAAGGTTACACCATCGAATACTCGGTTTAAACAAGTATGACTTCGACTTATGGGCAACGTATTCACTAGACACCTATACAACACTCTAAACACCCTATGGCTTCCTAAACTGGCTAAACCTAGGCTCTGATACCACTTTTGTAACACCTCTAACCTGAATGTCACAATTGGGCCTCAAGCCCAACCTAAAACCATAAAAAGTTTTGCACTAGATTTATCCCAAACGCATCCATTTCAAAAAAACCATCAAGTTTGATTATTTTCGAAGTAGATAAATCAATTTAAAACATTATATGGGAGCTCTATATAAATACATAATTAAAAACATTCGAATCGTAATTTAAATCTCAAAATAAGAGTTAGAATACAATATAGGGTCCTATGGATACATAGCTCAAACAATCTAAGTACTGTACTAGGACACGAGTTGATGCTGAGGTCCTACTCTGATGGTGCCCCAACGATGTACGTTAACCTACTAACCTGCTAACGAAAACAACAATCTTGAACGCCGAGCTAACGAAGCTTAGTGGATACACTTTCCACTCAGCCATGCTTCATGCAAATCATAAATAAGAGCATGTAGCTAAAAGAATGATATCATGGCATAACATAAGAACATTGGTGCTACCTCTAGCCGCCTAAACACATAACAAGCCAACGAATATAATAATCTTACACAACACGTATGCTTCATACCAACAAACCTAGAGTGAGGCTTAGTGTCACACATCCTCAGGAACGTACACTCGGACTGAGGCTTAGTGTCACACAGCCTCATGAACGTACACTAGGAGTGAGGCATAGTGTCACACAGCCTCAAGAACATACACTCATACTCAGAATCTCTCATCGAGTATCATTGGATGAGGCACAGTGTCACACAGACTCGGGAACATACATTCGAAAGCTTATATCTTGGTGTTGCAACACTTTCACTGGGTATTCGGATCCCACAAATCAAAGTGACCCAACCACACAAGTGCCTTTACTTGGCACGTAACCACACACAATCCACCAAGGATCCCTATGGATGCTATTACAAACAAGTCACTCAATATTCACCAAGTTATTACTCGTTATGCTCGTATATGAGGTTGAATTCTCAGTTTCTCAATTTTACTATTCATTTTACCCCATTAGAAGCTCATTGAGCTTTATTCCTCGAATTATAGGTCCCTCGAACTCAAATCTTATTTTTTGGGCAGATTGCCTAGTGAGTATCGATACTCACTTAGGAGTACTGATACGCTTTAGTGGGTACTGATACCCACTTACGTGTATTGATGCTTGATTTTCTCACTAGAAGGGTTTAACCAAAACTCTGTATCGACACACGGGGAAATGTACCAAAACCCCAAGTGTAACGATATGCTCCTAAGCGTACCGATACCAATTTTGGCTACTTGAATTTGATGGTCAGGCATACCGATGTGCCCTTTAAATTTTGCTTGATTTCAACCATTTGAACAAGGGGTATTGATACGTGTTCAACCTGTATCGGTACTCAAACCCAAAATTCATTTTCTAGAGTTCGTAATTCACTCCAAACATCCCTAAACCTTCATGGTAAAACCCCAAATCGTGCCTACAAGTTATGCAGGGTATTTATGTGGTTTCCTACCATTTTTACACCATTTTAACACCAAATCTAAAATTACCATTAAAGGGGTTTCAAACTCTTAAACAAACACTACATCAAACCAAGCAACAAGCAATCTAATTTTATTATTTCTAGAAAACAAAGGAGTTAGTAGTGTACTAACCTTGATTCCTTGTTAATTAAGAAGCCTCCAAGCCAAGCTCCTCAAACATTTTTCTTCCCTTGCTCCTGAAGGAGTTCCCAACACCTTTCACTACACAAGAGGTTGTAAAACAAGTTACAACTTTGCTGGAAACATAAGATATGAAAAAGGAAGAATTCTATAATAAGAAATGGAGTCAAAAACCTCATTCATGCTTTGACTCTTCAACCCTTACCAAACACCTACTTCCTTCATTCACCATCATTCTTACCTCAAATGGTTGATCCTTTGATGCTGATAACAACTCCCTCAAACCAGATTTCGGGATTTCCACTCTAAATGACAAAGATATGATCTTTGTCTTAATGCTCTTTAGGAATGAAGGGAAGACAATGTTGGAGAGGATGAAGGGGACAAAGGTGAGACCACCTTCTTACAAAATTTGCAGGCCAATAAATCACTTCCACTTTTTCCTCTTCAAACATGGATAATTATACCATTTTACCCTACCATCATCTTTCCAACCCACACCTACAAGCCCAACAACATAAAGAAAGCCCATTTAGGCATCCATGAGCCCATGCCAAGGGCCCAACGCCCAAGCCTGCGTGCCCAATGAAACGACTCGCAAATTCTAAAATTTGGGTCGTTACAAATGGAACAAGGGGTACCAATACGACTCGAGCCTATACTGATACTCCTTTTCAATTTTTCTTGTGTTCTTCATTCACAACACAAGATATCAGTACGGGCTCCCCGTGTACTAATATTGATGCCTAGAAATGGCCTTTAAGGCTTAAGAAATCACTTTTCAAGCCCCATAACGTAATATTTAACCCCTTAATCCAATCCTACATCTTATAAGAGTTAATTAGGGTGGTTTGCTACCATTTTTACACATTGTTAACGGTTAATCCGAATTTCACCAATAAAAGGGCTTTAAGCTACCAAAACACCCAACTAGCAATCTTAAACCATAAAATGAAGCAAAGCAATCACTTTTTGATCTTCAAGAGGAGTAGGAGTCATAGATTGACTGACTTTTTAGCAACTAACCCATATTTGCTTCACTCACTCGCAATCCTTAACTTCTTCTCTTTGGCTTCAACTTGAATAAACCCTAAAACACCTTTTTTACCTCACAACAAGAAAACGAATCAAGACTTAAACCAAGCACTAAAGAAAGGTCTAATCATAGATTAACAACCTTGAAAACGTGAAAGAAACCCCAAAAGCTTAACCCCTAAAGAAACCCATAATTGGAGAACTCACATTTTTAAGAAAAGAATACCATTTTCATGAAACTCTTAGAATGTTGACTAACATACTTGAATTTCAAATCTTGGATGGAAGAAATGATGAAGAAAGCTTAGATTTTTAAGCTTTGGTGGCTTTTGTTTTTATGGAGAAGATGATAGAAAAAAGGAATAAGAAAATATGAGGAAAATGGGTGATATCACAAAAGAAAAAACTTCGATACATAGGCCGTGTAGACTTTAGTTTACACGTGCCTTTTAGTTTAAGAGTTAGAGTTTTAGTTTAAGTTTTAAATTTTAGAGGTTTAGGTTATAAGGTTTACAATTTAGGGTGTACGATTTAAGGTTTAAAGTTTAGTTTTTTAGGGTTATGACTTTAGGATTTGTGTTTTATATTGTAAATATGCAGGCTTAAGTAAAATTAGTTTTGCACAGCCTGTGTATCAAAATTTTACCCTATCAGAAAACCCACTTTTTGCCCCCCTAAATATACACGTGAAGATAAGGATAAATGAAGAGTGGTCAGCCATTCTATTGAGATATTGATTTTTTATATAACTTAAATGAAAAAATGTTTTTGGACTTAAACAAATTAGCAAAAATATTTCAAAAGTACATTAACTTGAAAAATATGTTTGAAAGGTTTTCAATGGATACCCAGAAGAGCTTGTATCGGTACAAATAAGTTGTGTACCGATACGCAGCTTTGTCCCCAATGGTCTGATTTTCCAATAGCCAAAAACGTACCAGTACAAGCTTGGTTGTATCGATACGTAAGGAGGTGTACCGATACACTTACATATTGTACCGATACCAGTGTTAAATTTTCCCAATGGCTCTTTCTTCTTTGAGGTATGTACTGATACACTTGCATGTGTATCGATACGCCTTTCTCTAGAAGTACATTTAATGCTAGAAATAAATTACCCAATAGCTAGTAACGGCCACAAACTCCTTAAAGGGTTTAAAAGACCTTTTCAAGCAGCCATGAAATAACAGGAAACCAACTACCAACATTCAATGATAGAAAAAGTGTTTTAGTGTTCAATTTTGTCATATTTCTTTGGAAAACACACTTATGAGCTTAATTGTTATATTTGCTCAAGTGTTAGGTTTTGGGTGTGTGCTTAAATTGCAAACATATTTGCCTTCTGAGGCTTTCCTTTGTTTGCTTATTTGTCTTCTTTTGTAAGAGAGTATTCTCAAAGCTTTAGGGTATAAGCTTTGAAGGTTGTAAGGGTTATCTCCTTGAACCCGAAAAAATGAAAGACAAATTAATGAATTTCTAGAAAATCCTTAGTGTCGATAGCTAAGGTAGTGAAGGTAGACTTGGTTTAGAAGTCGAACCACTATAAATCATTGTGTCAATATTTTTATTACTTAGCTTTTCATCTACCAATGAAAAAAATCCAATTCACCCCCTCTTGGTATATTTAGTTGATCATTTGAGCTCTCAACAATTGGTATTAAAGCTTTGTCTCAATGCTGGATTAACATCCTAGAGTCGATCCTTGAAGTGGTCAACCTTTTTGCATCAATCGGAGATCATGGCGTAATCCATCGACAAGCCTCATTACTTCAACAGTGTCAAGTACTCATATTAGAAGAATAAGATGATGTTCTTCATCAAAGCCAATGACTATCATCTTTGGGATGTAGTTCTCGATGGCCCGCTCGTTCCATAAAAAAGCAAGGTAGAATAAAATGTGAAAGATTGGAAGAAGATGCAACTCAATGGTAAAGCTATGCACATCTTGTTTTGTGCACTTGAACCCAATGAGTATGAAAAAGACATCTTCTTGCTCGAGTGCCAAGAAAATTTGGGACAAGCTTGAAGTCACTCGTGAAGGAACCAGTGAATTAAAGGAGACCAAGATTAGTCTTCTCAACCTTGAGTATGAGAACTTCAAGATGGACCTGGAAGAAGACATCAAAGCAATGTCCGATCGATTCTCCACCATTATGAATGGACTCAAAGGCTATGGAGAAGTGATTTCAGAGGAAAAACTTGTAAGGAATTTGATATATTCACTTCCCAATTCATGGGATTCCAAGATGACCGCAATCATTAAAGTAAAAAATTTGAAGGAGCTCAAGCTTGACGAACTTATGGGATATTTGCTAACCCATGAAATGATGATGTATAATAGGAATAAGAAAGAAGAGCAAGGCATTGAGGATTTGAATATTCCTCTTAAATCCTCCACAAGCCAACAAGACGATTCAAGTGGAAATGATGGTGAAGAAGAAGAGATGGCTAAGCCCTTCAAGAAGTTCACCCGATTCATGAAGCAAGAAAAAAGAATCAAAACATGAATTGGAAATGAAGAGGAGAGATCCCATCATATGCTTTGAGTGCAAGAAGCCGGGGCACACCAAGTATTATTGCCCTCGATTCAAAAGGAAGGGATCAAGCCATAAGAAGAATGTATTTGTGGCTACATGGAGTGATGAAGAAGACTCCACCAATGATGAGGTCGTCAACCTTTTTCTCATGGCCATCGAAGAAGATTCAAGGGTAACTTCTAATTCATCTACTTCAATTTTATATACTTTTGATGAATTACAAGATGCCTATGATGATTTGGTTTTAGAGTTTAAAAATCACATCTTGAAAAACAAGAAACTGGTTTCAAATTTAAAGGTTCAAAATGATTCGATTTCTAAAATCAAAGATGAACTTGAAGCAAAGCTCAAGAATTTTGAGAAAAATAACCTTGATTTACAAAAATTGCTTCAAAAAGTTCAAGAGGATCATCAACGAGAATTAGATGATCTTAAGAAATGAAAGTTTTAATTTACAAAGATTTTGAAAAGAAAATTGGAGAATGCTCCAAATATAATTTTGTAAAATCAAACTTTTATCATAGACAATCTAGTTCCCCTAGATTTTTAAATGGTAAGATGGTGAAGAATGTTTGGGTCCCTAAGGGACTAATTTCTTCAAACAAAAAGGAATACATTAAAAAATGAATCCCAAAAAGAACTAAAAGTTTTTAGACTAATGCCAATGGATCCAAAGCAATTTGGAAACCAAAATATTTGTGATTGTCTTTTGTATGTGTGCTTGAGCATTGATGATCAATGTCAAAAAATTGGGAGCTCTTGAAACACAAAGGAGAATGTCACTTGAAGAAGGAGAGCGTAAAGCCCCAGTTTTGGGCCTAAGTGTTAGCTGGAAAGATTAGACGGTCTGATGGACCGGGTTAGAGATTCGAGTCAAATTTGGGAATAAATATTTTTAAGTTAAAAATATGGGAAAACGGTTAAAAATAAATATTTAATATATGGATATAATTGGTGAAATCAATTTTGGAAAATGAAATTTGGAAATGTGACATTTTGGGCTAGTGACCAAAATGTAAAGTTTCAAAACTGTTTTTAGTGACTGTTTTGTAAAGAGTCAAAACTTTGAATCTTTAAGGAGATAACTTACCATTTGGTTTAATCTGAGTTTTCTCTTAATTAGTATTATTTTAAAAGATTTTTAATTAAGGGAATTAAAGGGATTTAATTAAGGAATGTGGTTATTTCCTAAAATTCACATTTGACGTAACTTTTTTTTCTCAAGATTTTCTCTCAACTTCTCTTCAGCCAAACACTTTCTTTTTCATTAGAAAATTTAAAATAATAGTCTTGATTTCTTAAATCTTTGATTAATAGTCTTGATTTCTTAAATCTTTGATTTCCTAAATGATTCTTCAACTTTGTTTTCCAAAAATCTTATTGTATCTCTTTGATTTCCTAAATACGCTTAAACTGTATCGATATAGTTTTGACCTACTGGAATCTGGGATTTAGAAATTGGCCAACTCGTATCGATAAACTTGCCTATGTACCGATACGGACAGCTGTTATTTCAGTTATTTGGATGTTTGGAAGTTTATGTTTCTTACGTTTTAGTCCCTACTTGATATGTATGCAATTATATGAGTTTGGATGATCGTATTGAGCTGATTTTTGACATAAGAGCATCAAACCTAACTCATTAAGGTTTGTTAACTTAAAATGGGTAAAGTCCTTGTATTTTTTTATTTGCAATTTGGTCCCTAAATTATAATCACACTCAATTAGATATCAATTCGATGCTCGATTGAGTTGGATTTTCATTCGCTACCAGTATGCACATCAGAGGTTAATATGTTGCATTTTAAAAAGATAAACAAAAAATGGACGCGGTTTGAGTTTCATCTTTACGATTTACTTCGATAAACCTAATGTAGCTCACTCGGTTCGGTCTTGCGACTAAGCTGGGTCAAGGGGATTACATTTGGTGGTATCAGAGCCTGGTTATGAAAAGTTGGGATAAGGTTATGATTGTTGTAATATTGTTTTGAGTTTTATTATGTTTTTTTATATGCATAGTGATTGCGATATGTGCGTTGATTGCTTTATGCCATGTTGGGGGAAAAGTTTAGAAAACATATTGCTTTATTACTATAGTCTGAAATGTTTTGAATTGAAATGGAAGTATTGGATGCTTGCTTAAAGCTGGCCTGATTGTTTTGTTTTGGTGTATTATCATGCCTTAGATATTTTTAGCACTATGGGACCAAGGAGAGAGTTGCGATTTGGTATGATTGTCATTGCTACTAGGTAGGAAAATTAGGAGGATGTTATACCTCCTGGAGGGTTGCCACCCCCTCTGCCTATTCCACCTGAAAATATAGAGCAAGCACCATCTGCGCCAGCTGGGCTAATGTTGGGTGATATGGCACCTTTGATACAGGCGATGATTAAAGCTTTCCATGATGTTGTTGCTGGAGATCATGTGCCTGCACCATTTGTTGGGCAAACAAGATTGTCGTTTGAACTCTTGCGTAGTTTGGGCGGTGTTGAGTACCGTGGGTTGTCATTCAAGGCATCTAAGGCGTGGATGGCCAGTATTGTACAGATTTTTGATCAGATGGGGTGTAATGACGCCCATAAGTTGAGATGTATTGTATCCTTGTTGTAAGGTGATGCTTACAGTTGATGGATGACTGTAACTGCGGACATGGAAGCCAATGATGTGGATTAGGAGCTTTTCCAAGCTGCTTTTAAGAAGAAGTATTTGGGAGTTAGATACTTGGATGATAGGAAACGTGAGTTTATGGCCTTGGTTCAGGGCAATATATCTGTTGCTGAGTATGAAGTTTAGTTTTCTCGGTTGAGCATGTATGCTCCTAAGGTAGTACCATATGAGAGGCATCGCTGTGATCAAATTTATTACGGATTGGTACAAGATGTAAAGACATATATATTGACTTATGACAACACTAATTTCGACGTGTTGGTTACACGGGCGAAGGATATTGAGCAGAACTTGAGTTTATCCTCTCGTGTGGGTTGTTCTAGCTTGGGAAAGAGAGTTGCAGATTCTAGTTTTAGTGGTGGCCATTATAAGAGGCATCGTGATAAGAGGTATCATTCTGGTGTGAGATGAGGTGGTGAAGGTAGTGTTGGGCGTGGACCATATGGTTAGGGACCCAGGCTAAATCGGCTTTTAATCCTTGTGAGGTGTGTGGATCGCGTAAGCACATAAGGAGAGACTGTCTGTGCTTTGCTCATGAGGGACAGGCTCCTACTACTATTGCGACTAACTCTAGTTGGAGTTGCGGATCGACTAATCATTTAAGACATGATTGTCCGTTGTTGGCTGGGGTGGTTAGGCTAGGACACCTACAGCTGCACCACAGAGAGGCCGTGGTTGTGATCGAGGGCAATTTTAGCGTAGGGTCAAGGGTCTGAGGATAGTGGCTCATACTGTTATGAATTAACCTGAGGGTGGTGGTCTTGCGAGGGTGTACGCACATCGTGAGGGACGTAATGACACCAATGTGATTGCAGGTACATTTACTTTGCAACCTTTTTCATTATTTTCTTTGGTTGATTCTGGTTCTATGCATTCATATATCTTACGTGAGCATGTACATTTGCTTGATATACCTGTTGAGGTACTTGATGTTGGAATGCAAGTAACTAGTTCTTTTGGTGAGACAGTTGTTACAAGAAGGTTGTTTAGAAGATGTCCTTTAACTGTTCAAGGTCGTGAGTTTGCGGTTGATTTAATGGAGTTGTCATTTCACAGTTTTGATGTAATCCTAGGTATGGATTGGTTTCAAAACATAGAGTTGTGGTTGATTTTAAATCCAAGAAAGTTACCTTGAAACTTGCTGGTGATTACGAGGTGATAATCATGGGCGAGAATGATAAGTTCTTGTCCAATGTTTTTTCGACTTTGAAATCGAGTCGTTTGATGGATTCTGGTTGTGACGCATTCTTAGCCTATGTTATGAATCCAAGATCAAAAGTACGTGTTCAGGACATACGTATGGTATGTGAGTTTTCGGTTGTTTTACCGGAGGAGCTGCCTAGTTTGCCACCGAATAAAGAGGTTGAGTTTGCCATTGAGTTGTATGAAAATATAGCTTCAGTGTCTATTGCTCCCTAACGTATGGCTCCGAAAGTGTTGAAGGAGTTAAATATGAAACTTTAGAAGTTGCTTGATTGAGGGTTTATTAGTCCTAGTGTTTCACCCTGGGGTGCACCAGTGTTGTTTTTGAAAAAGAAGGATGGCACAATGTAGATGTGCATTAATTATCAGCTGGTGAACAAGTTGATGTTTAAGAATAAGTATCATTTTCCAAGTATTGATGATTTTTTTGATCAGTTTCGAGGTGCTTCAGTGTTTTCTAAGATTGATTTAAGGTCCGAGTACTATTATTTGAAGGTGAAGGATGTGGATGTGCCTAAAACTGCTTTTCGTATGAGGTACGGGGATTATGAGTTTTTGGCGATGCTATTTGGTTTGACTAATGCCCCTGCTGCTTTCATGGAAATGATGAACCGGGTGTTCTATGAGTTTTTGGATCAATTTGTGGTCATGTTTATTGATGATATTATTGTGTACTCTCGTACCGAGGAGGATAATGATCGATACTTGCAAATTGTGCTTCGGGCTTTGTTGGATAATCAGTTGTATGCCAAGTTGAGCAAGTGTGAGTTTTGGTTTCGAGAAGTTGTTTTTCTCGGGCATGTGGTGTTGGCCAAAGGGATTTGTGTTGATCCATATAAGATTGAGGCAGTGATGGGTTAGAAGTCACCTAAGTCAGTGCAGGAGGTTTGTAGTTTTCTTGGGTTGGTTGGTTATTATCGTAGGTTTATGGATGGTTTTTCAAAGATTGCTACTCTTTTAACTAAGTTGTTGCAAATGAATGTTCATTTTGAGTGGATGGAGGATAGACAACGAGCTTTTGAAAAGTTGAAGGAAGCTTTGACGCAAACTCATATCTTGATTCAACCTGAGTCGGGTAAGGAGTTTGTTGTTTATAGTGATGCATCATGCGTTGGTTTGGGTTGTGTATTGATGCAAGAAGCAAAATTTGTGGCTTATGCATCTAGACAATTGAAGGTGCACGAGCACAATTATCCTACCCATGATCTTGAGCTTGTCGCAGTTGTGTTTGCTTTGAAAATTTGGAGACATTACCTTTATGGTGAAAAATGTGTTGTGTACACGGATCACAAGAGTTTGAAGTATTTGATGAATCAAAAGGATCTGAATCTTAGTCAATGAAGATGGTTGGAGTTGCTTAAGGATTATGATTTGACGATCGAGTATCATTCGGAAAAGGCTAATGTTGTAGCCGATGCTTTGAGTAAAAAGGTTCTGGCAGAGTTACGAGCGATGTTCGTACGGTTGAGTGTGACGGGAGATGGAGGTTTGTTGGCCGAGTTGCAAGTAAAGTCATCTTTGTCACAGTTGATTAAAAAGAAGCAACCTTATGATGATGTGTTGGTACCGCATGTTAAGGATATCATGGATGGAAATTTGACAGATTTTCATTTTAATGATGATGGAGTGTTGTGTTTCAAAGATCGGATAGTGGTGCCTAATGATGATGAGTTGAGGTGTATGATTTTGACCGAGGCTCGTGATAGTCCTTTTGCTATGCTCTGGTAGTACTAAGATGTATCAAGGCTTGAAGGAAGAGTACTATTGGGTTGGTTTAAAGAAAAATATGGCTGATTTTGTTGCTAGATGTATGGTATGTCAGCGTGTCAAGGCAGAGCATCGATTTCCTTCTAGGTTGTTACAACCATTGAGGATACCGAAATAGAAATGGGAGAGAATCACCATGGATTTTGTGTTCAGGTTGCCGTTGACGCCCACTAAAAAGATTTCATTTGGGTGATTGTTGATCGGTTTACGAAGTGTGTGCATTTTGTGCCTGTGCATATGATGTATACGTTGGATAAGTTGGCAGATTTGTATATTTCCGAGATTGTGCGTTTGTACGGTGTGCCTAAGTCTATAGTTTCAGATAGAGATCTTGCGGTTTACAGCGAGGTTTTGGGAGTGTTTGCATTAAGCTTTGGGTACATGGTTGAGTTGAGGCGTATGTTTCAAACATTCATACGAAGTACTGAAACTCAATCGTGTACCCAAATCTCGATGCAAACACTCCTAAAACCTTGTTGTAAACTGCGAGATCTCTATTTGAAACTATAAACTTAAGCACATTGTACAAATGCACAATCTCAGCAATATACAAATCTGCCAACGGATAGAGATCTCACGGTTTACAAAGAGGAATTTTTTTGTTGGGATATTTAATGCATTGAGATGCATTAATCCTCTATTGTTATATGGATAAAAAAGGGGAGGTTCATCCATTAGCTAGTGGTGAAGCTTTGAAGGCTTCAGATGCTTGATTTCGCGTCGGCGATTGAAGTTGCGCGAAGTCGATGAGTGAGAACAAAACCTATAGTTTATTGAAAGGTTTGGTAATGGTTTTGGGAACTTAAATTGAGCTTGAAACGCCTGTCTAAGATCAGAAGTAAGTATAAAGGAATTTCTCTCTCGGTTGTGCTTTTACGAAATGGTTTTATGCACTTAATTTTGTTTATATGGAACCTACTGTTTATGCATGTTTTAAGTATGTGATATATTATTTTTAATCATGAAATGATGGTTGATTCATATGGTAAGAGATCCATGTAACGCCTCAGTTTTGGGCCTAGTGGTTTTGAGGGTTAGATAAGATGATTCAGTGGACTAGGTCAGAGATTGGAGTCGATTTCGGGATCGTATATTTTTACAAGGGATAAAAATATATAAAAATTCTCTAAAATCTTTATTAAATATATATTGATTTTTGGTAAGGTCTATTTCAGAAAATAAGATTTGGAAATTGGACATTTCGAGTTAGTGACCAAAATGTAAAAAGTGAAAACTATTTTTAGTGATTGTTTTGTAAAAGGATGAGAACTTTGAATCTTTAATGAGCTATTGACCCTAAAGTATAATATCAAACTTTATCCCTTAATTGGCTTATTTTAAAGTTTTTTTAATTAGATATAATTAATGGAGATGGTTTAATTGGAAGTTATTACCTTAAAACAAATTTTACGTAACGTCTTTTCTCTCAAATTCTCTCCAGCAAACAACAATTTCTTCTTCAAAACCTTCAGGTAATCCTTTGATTTAATTGATCTCTAGTTTCCAAATTATTTCTTAATGATTTCCTATCAAAACCTTATTGTTTTAATCTTGTTTTCTCATGTAAAACAATCCAATTAAGGGGAAAGCATCCATTAGAGGTAAGGTTTAGTTCTTCTTCTCTAATGAGAGGTTCTTTACTGAAATTTGTAATTTCTTGATCCTTTACACATGATTTCTAATAAGTTTTGTAGATTTAATTGGAGAAAATGGTTTAATTGAGATTTCATTGATAAAATTAAGAGATCATTGTTTTATCAATAATATCCTAAAATCAAATGAATCTCTAGTTGTTTGAGTTGTTAGTTATGAGTTTTGAGGTGTTGTGGTGGTTTATGAGTTTCTGGAGGTATAAGGATGTTATTAGATAGTTTTTTTATGTCTTTTGATGTTAGTTGATGTTTGGAAGTGTTAGGTTATGGCTGGGTTAGGTTTTGAATGTGAATCGAAGTCGTTTTGGTTGTTTCAGATAGGTGTCTCGATGGTTTTAAGCAAGCCAATGTTGAGGAATTTCTTGCTGGGGTTTTGAATGCATTAATCCTCTGTTATAATGTGGTTAAAACATAGGAGAATGTTTCGAAAGCTATCGGTGAAGTTTTAGAGTCTTTAGACACTTGATTGTGCATCGGTGAATCCAGGTTTCGCAGGTCGGTTAGTGAGAACGTGTTTTCCAGCTTTGGAAAGGTTTAAAAGGTGGTTTAAGGGAGTTTAAATCTAGTTTGAAACACTGGTTTAAAATCAGAAGTATAAAGGATTTTCTCTCTCGGTCGTGCTTGTTTTACGAAATGATTTATGCATTTGATTTGATTTACATGATGTCCACTGTTGAAGCATGATTTCAAATATGATGTCTACTGTTTTTGATAAAGTATTGATGAAGGATGCATTGGTGAATGATCCTTGTAAGTATGATTTATATTTGTGAAAGCATGGTTTGATGCTTGGGCATGTTTTGGTAAATTGCTTTAAAAATAGTGAGGTCATGGCTAATTGTGAATTATATTGGCAAGTGATGGTATAGAAATGGTTTTAAAACGTAATCGGATATAGTTAGCCGGCTATAGGATTGAGTGCACTGTAAAATAAGTCACCTTGGACGTAGAGGGGTTTATATGGCGTACCGAAAACTCTATCCAAGTACCCTAACGATTGAGGGGTTTATGGGTACCAAAGACTCTCATTAGTGGGGTTATACATCTACCGATGAGTAGTGTTGAGGGGTTTATACGGTGTACTGAATACTGTGTCACGGGTGTCACAATGATGGAGGGATTTATGTGTACCGAAAACTCCTATGTGTGAACCTTGTGTTGCCGGTGAGAATGTATGAAGTGTTGGGAGAACACTCGTTGAATCTGTTTATCCTATGTAATGTTTGGTAAAGTGGAACTTGGTTTATGATCACTTAAGAGCCAATATAATTGTTTATGTATCATGTTGATGGTTTATATTGTATAATTTAGGTTTATACATGTTTTACTCTTCAAGCTTTGCATATGGGATGTTATGCATATGAAGGCTTAAATTGAGGTTAGCAATGTGAATTACTGTTGGTTTAATGATACATGTTGCATATGGTTTAATATGCTAGATTTTTGAAAGGTTAAAGTGCATGGTTTTGAAGGCATGATGTTTTTAAATGCTGTTTTTAAATGATGATTTAATCATGGATTGAAAAGTGATTTCAATATGGTATAGAAACCAGTTTTAAAATGCATTGATGGTGTATTGTTTTTTAGCACTCCTCACTAAGCCTAATGTGCTTACGCTCTCTATGTCCATCAATGCAGAGAATTAAAGGTTCGAAGGCAGCAAGCAAGTTAAGGTGATCCAAGGACTTCTTATACAAACGTATGTTTCCAAAGTAGACTATGTTTAATAAGGGCACTGGGGTTCCTTTGCTAGTTTGGGAGATGTTGTTAAACTCCCTGTTTGTACAAGTTTATGTTACTGTTTAGACTTGTAAATGGCCTGTTGTAGTTGGATTTTGCCTTGGTATGGCTTTGGGTATCTTGTTTGGCTTGGTTCATAGGTTGCATGCCTATAGTTTCCCTTTTGATGCAAGATAACATGTATGGTTGATGATTCTAGTGTTTTGGTTGAGGATCGATCCTTGTTTATGTTGCTAATGTCTTAGAAGCATGATTAAGTGTTTGCTTAGCTTGTTTGTATGTTAAATAAGCAAAAATAAGCATTTCAGACCCTGGCGTATTGGTAAGTAGGGTACCGTATCGGTATGAGTAGGCCAAATCTGGCTTAGCGTGTCGGTACGAAGAGATCCGTATCAATACGGTCTTAGAGGAAAAGGGTTGGGTGTATTGGTACTTAGGGCTGTATCGATACGGCATCGTGCTACTAGAATCCAGAATTTAAAATCCATCAAGATCGTACTGATACTGTTCTTGGTGTATCGATACGGTGACAGGTAAGTTGGTTGATTGGAATCTTTTGTAGTTTCTATTTTCTTACATTTTAGTCCCTAGAAGTTATGTATGCATTTGAGTGAGTTTGGATGATCAATTTGAGCTGAAATTTTACATGTGAGTATGAAACCTAAATAATTGAATATTGGTAACTTTAATTTCACAATAAGTCCCTATAATTTGTTAAATTTGCAAATCGGTCCCTAAATGCAAGTCATTACAATTGGATGTCAAATCGACGCCCGATTGAGTTGTAGTTTCACACGCTACCAGTATGTACACTTAGGTTAATAATAATGCATCTAGTAAAGATAAAAATAAAAAAGGTTGTTTATTATGGTAAACCTTCCCAGTTTACTTTAATATTCCCTGTGTGACTCATTCGGTTCAGTCTGGCGACTAGATCGGGTCGAAAAAGTTACATTTGATGGTATTAGAGCCAGGTTTTGTGATAAATGGGGTAAAGTAAACCTTCTCGGTTTACTTTAATATTCCCTGTGTGACTCATTCGGTTCAGTCTGGCGACTAGATCAGGTCAAAAAGGTTACATTTTATGGTATCAGAGCCAGGTTTTGTGATAAATGGGGTAAGGTTGGTAATATGTTGTGATGTTGTTGTGAGTTATATCTACTGTTTCTAGGCACGATTTTTGTGTTATGTACATTGTTTGCTTTATGCCATGTTGAAGGGAAATATAGGAAACCCATATCCTTATTATCATAGTCTAAACTATTTTAATTTTTAAATGAAAGTCTTGGATCCTTGCTTGGAGCTAGCCTAATTGTTTTGTTTTGGTTTGTTATCATACCTTAATTGTTTTAGCATGATGGGACCGATGAGAGAGTTGCAA
This sequence comes from Hibiscus mutabilis, assembly GCA_019671005.1. Lineage (NCBI taxonomy): Eukaryota > Viridiplantae > Streptophyta > Magnoliopsida > Malvales > Malvaceae > Hibiscus > Hibiscus mutabilis. Next base: position 31,380,212 of record CM033711.1, on the reverse strand, counting down.
TCCGGTGTGATTGCTACTGCCACTGGGAAGGGAAATCAGGAGAATGTTGTTCCTCCTAGAGGGATACCACCACCACCACCTCCTTCACCGTTGGATGGAAAGAAAGTGCCACCTGGGCAAGCTGGGCTAGGATTGGGTGATATGGCGCCTTTGATTCAGGCGATGACTAGAGCTTTCTAGGCCGATGTTGTTGGAGTGCAAGCACCAGCTACTGGGCAAATGGGTTTCTGTTGGAACGTTTGCGTAGTTTGGGCGGTGCTGAGTATCGTGGTTTTTCGGCCAAGGCATTCGAGTCTTGGATGGCCAGTACGATCTGGATATTAAATCAAATGGGATGTAATGATTCCCATAAGTTGGAATGTGCAGTGTCCCTATTGCAAGGTGATTCTTACAGTTGGTGGACGACTGTAACTGCAAACATGGAAGACGAAGATGTGAATTGGGAGTTTTTCCAAGCTGCCTTTAAGAAGAAGTATCTGGGAGTTAGATACTTGGATGACAAAAAATGTGAGTTCATGTCTTTGGTTCAGAGTAGCATGACTGTGGCCGTGTATGAGGTTTAGTTTGTTCGTTTGAACTAGTATGCTCATGAGTTGGTGCCGAGTGATAGACATTGCTATGATCGTTTTTGTTATAGTTTGGTGCAAAAAGTGAAGACATACATGTTGGCTTCTGATTACACAAATTTTGACGTGTTGGTTACACAAGCAAAGGATATCGAGCAGAACTTGGGTTTGTCTTCTCGTGTAAGTGGTTCTGGCTTGGGTAAGAGAGTTACGGACTCTAGCTCAAGTGGTGGTCAATATATGAGATACCATGATAAGAGGTATCACTCTGATGTAAGACGTGGCAGCAGTGCTGGACGTGGAGCGCAAGGTCAAGGTAATCGAGTGAGATTTAAGCTTAATCCTTGTTGGGCTTGTGGATATCGTGAGAATTTTAGGTGACATTGCCCGCGTTTGACCCGTAAGGGGTAGGATTTTGTTGCTATGGGTGCTAATATTTGTTGGAGTTATGGATCAAATGGTCATATAAGACGCGATTGTCCGTTGTTGGCTGGTGGTGGATAGGCTAGGGCACCTGTTGTTGCACCATAGCGAGGTCGTGGTTGTGGCCATGGATAGTTTTAGCGTAAGGATGAGGGTTCGAGGATGGTTTCTCATGCTATTGCGATTCAGCCTAAGGGTGGTGGTCCTGCGAGGGTGTATGCACATCGCGAGGGACGTAACATAACCGATCTTATTGCAGGTACATTTACTTTGTAGCCTTTTCCATTGTTTTCTTTGGATTAATTCTGGTTTTACGCATTCATACATCTTGCGTAAGCATGCATTATTGCTTGATGTACCTGTTGAGGTGTTAGATGTTGGAATGCAAGTAACGAGATCTTCTAGTGAAACGGTTGTCACAGAAAAGGTGTTTAGGAGATGTCATTTGTTTGTTCAAGGATATGTGTTTGCGGTTGATTTAATGGAGTTGTCGTTTCATGGTTTTGATGTAATCCTGGGTATAGATTGGTTCTCTGAGCATAGAGTTGTGGTTGATTTTGAGAGCAAGCGAGTTACCTTGAAACTTGCTGATGATTACAAAATGGTAATCGTGGGCGAGAATGTGAAGTTCTTTTCTAATGTTGTTTCATCTCTGAAAGTGAGTCGTTGATGGATTTCGGATGTGAAGCTTACCTAGCTTATGTTATAAATCCAGGTTTGAAGGAGGTGCATGTGCAGGACATACGTAGGGTATGTGAGTTTCTAGGTGTTTTTCTAGAAGAGTTGTTAGGTTTGCCACCGAATCAAGAGGTTGAGTTTGGCATCGAGTTGTATGAAAATACAGCTCTGGTGTCAATTACTCCCTACTGTATGGCCCTGAAAGAGTTGAATGAGTTGAAGACGCAACTTTAGGAGTTGCTTGATCGAGGGTTTATTAGGCCTAGTGTTTCACCTTGGGGTGCGCCGGTGTTGTTTGTGAAAAAGAAAGATGGCACAATGCGGATGTACATCGATTATCAGTAATTGAACAAGTTGACAGTTAAGAACAAGTATCATTTGCCAAATATTGATGATTTATTTGATCAGTTTTGAGGTGTTTCGGTGTTTTTTAAGATTGATTTGAGATATGGGTACTATAGGTTGAAAGTGAAAGATGTGGATGTACCTAAGACAGCTTTTCGTACAAGGTACGAGCATTATGAGTTCTTGGTGATGTCGTTTGGTTTGACTAATGCCCCAGCTACGTTCATGGACATGATGAATCAGGTGTTCCATGAGTTTTTGGATCAATTTGTGGTTGTGTTTATCGATGATATCCTTGTGTACTCTCGTACCGAGGAGGATCATGATCGAAACTTGCGAATTGTGTTGCAAGTTTTGTTGGATAAGTAGTTGTATGCTAAGTTGAGAAAATGTGAGTTTTGGATTAGGGAGGTTGTTTTCGTTGGACATGTGGTAATGGTCGAAGGAATTCGGGTTGATCCTCATAAGATTGAGGCGGTGAGGAATTGGAAGTCACCTAAGTCGGTGCAAGAGGTTCATAGTTTTCTTGGTTTGGCGGGATACTACCATAGGTTTGTGGATGGTTTTTCAAAGGTTGTTGCTCCTTTAACGAATTTTTTGCAAAAGAATGTTCGTTTTGAGTGGACGGAGGAAAGGCAACAAGCTTTTGAAAAGTTGAAAGAAGCTTTGACGCAAGCCTCTGTCTTGATTCAACCTGAGTCGGGTAAGGAGTTTCTGGTTTATAATGATGCATCTTACGTTGGGTTGGGTTGGGTTGGGTTGTGTGTTAATGCAAGAAGGGAAAGTTGTGGCTTATGCATCTAGGCAATTGAAAGAGTATGGGCACAATTATCCTACCCATGATCTTAAGCTTGCTGTGGTTGTGTTTGCTTTGAAAATTTGGAGACATTACCTTTATGGTGAGAAGTGTGTTGTGTATATGAATCATAAGAGTTTGAAATATTTGATGACTCAAAAGGATTTGAATCTTAGGCAACATAGATGGTTGGAGTTGCTTAAGGATTATGATTTGACGATTGAGTATCATCTGGGGAAGTCTAATGTTGTAGCCGATGCCTTTGAGTAGAAAGGTTGTGGTGGAGTTGCGGGCGATGTTTGCAATGTTGAGTGTAACGCAAGATGGTGGTATGTTGGCCGAGTTGCAAGTTAAGCCATATTTGTCGCATTTGATTAAGGAGAAGTAGTTGTTTGATGATTCGTTGGTACCGCATGTTTCTAACATTGCGGAAGTTAATCCGATGAACTTTTGTTTCAATGAAAAATGTGTTATGTGCTTTAAGGATCGGATTGTGGTATCTAATCATGATGATTTGAGGCACATGATTTTAACCGAAGCGCATAGTAGCCATTTTACTATGCATCCTGTTAGTACTAAGATGTATCGTGGGTTGAAGGATGAGTACTATTGAGTTGGTTTAAAAAATGATATAGCTGAGTTTGTTGATAAGTGTATAATATGTCAGCGAGTAAAAGTTGAGCATCAGTTTCTTTCCGGGTTGTTGCAACCGTTGAATATACTGGAGTGGAAATGGGAGAGAATCACCATGGATTTTGTGTCGGGGTTATCCTTAACATCGACTAAAAAGGATTCCATTTTGGTGATTGTTGATCGGTTTACAAAGTGTGCACATTTTGTGCTGGTGCATATGACGAATACCTTAGATAAGTTGGCGGATTTGTACATCGCTGAGATTGTGTGTTTGCACGGAGTGCCTAAGTCTATAGTTTTGAATAGAGATTCGAGGTTTACATAGAGGTTTTAGGAGTGTTTGCATCGAGCTTTGGGTATACAGTTAAGTTTAGTGCTTCGTATCATCCTCAAATAGATGGTCAGTATGAGCATGTGATTTAGGTCTTGGAGGATATGTTGAGATGTTGTGTTATTGAGTTCCAAGGAACCTGGGAGAAACAGTTACCTTTGGTGGAGTTTGCTTATAATAACAGTTATTAGGCAAGTATACAAATGGCATCGTATGAAGCTTTATATGGTAGGAAGTGTAGAACGCCTCTTTGTTAGGCGGTGGCGGGAGAAAATTTAGTTACCTTGCCTAATTTGCTTAAAGAGACAACAGAGAAAGTGAAACTTATTAGTGATCGGTTGAAAGAGGCTTCAGATCGGCAAAAGTCTTACGCAAATTTGAAGCCTAGGGAAATAGAGTTCATGGTTGGTGACCATGTGTTTCTAAAAGTTTCACCTTGGAAGAATGTGATAAGGTTTGGTAAGAAGGGAAAATTGAGTCTGAGGTTCATTGGACCTTACGAGGTGTTGGAACGCGTTGGTCCGGTGGCTTATAGATTGAGGTTGCCACTAGAGCTTGAGAAGATACATTATGTTTTACATGTATCCATACTACGGAAGTATAGATCGAATCCTTCTCATGTGATGCTTGTTGAGGAGATTGAGTTGAATCCAGATTTGACCTATGATGAGAAACTAGTAAGGATCTTGGATGAAGACAGTAAGGTTCTTCGTGGTAAGACCATAGAGTTGGTCAAAGTGTTGTGGAGACACCGAGAGTTGAGGAGGCCACGTGGGAGAGGAATGATGACATGAAAAATAGTTTCCTTACCTTTTTCTGCCAGGTAAAATTTTGAGGACGAAATTTCCTAAGTGGGGGAGATTTGTAATGCCTCAGTTTTGGGCCTAGTCGTTTTGAGGGTTAGATTAGATGGTCCGGTGGACCGCGTTAGAGATTCGAGTCAATTTTGGGATCGTATATTTTATAGGGGATAAAAATATATAAAAATGCTCTAAAATCATTATTAAATATATATTGATTTTTGGTAAACTCGATTTTAGAAAATAAGATTTGGGAATTGGACATTTTGGGTTAGTGACCAAAATATAAAAAGTGAAAACTATTTTTAGTGATTGTTTTGTAAAAGGGTGAGAACTTTGAATCTTTAAGGAGCTATTGACCCTAAAGTCTAATATCAAATTTTATCTCGTAATTGGTTTATTTTAAAGTGTTTTTAATTAGATATAATTAATGGATAGGGTTTAACCGGAAGTTATTACCCTAAAGCAAATTTTACGTAACTTCTTTTCTCTCAAAAAAACTTTCTCTCAAATTCTCTCCAGCCAAACAATAATTTCTTCTTCAAAATCTTCAGGTAATCATTTGATTTAATTGATCTTTGGTTTCCAAATGATTTCTTAATGATTTCCTATCAAAACATTATTGTTTTAATCTTGTTTTCTCATGTAAAACCATCCAATTAAGGGGAAAGCATCCATTAGAGGCAAGATTTAGTTCTTCTCTAATTAGAGAAAATTGGTTTAATTGAGATTTCATTAATGAAATTAAGAGATCTTTGTTTCGGTTATGTTTTGCTGAGTTTATGATGAGATTATATCATGATTTTGATATCTTATAATATGGAATCCTGAATCAAATGGATCTCTAGTTGTTAGTTATGAGTTTTGAGGTGTTGTGGTGGTTTATGAGTTGCTGGAGGTATAAGGATGTTATGAGATGGTTTTTACATGTCCTTTGATGTTAATTGATGTTTGGAAGTGTTAGGCTATGGTTGGGTTAAGTTTTGGATGTGAATCGAAGTTGCTTCGGTTGTTTCGGATAGGTGTTTTGATAGTTTTAAGCAAGGTAATGTTGAGAAATTGCTTTTTGGGGCTTTGAAAGCATTATGATGCATTAATCCTCTATTACAATGCGGTTAAAATAGGGCAGAATATTTCGAAAGCTACCGGTGAAGATTCGGAGGCTTCGGACGCTTGATTGTACGTCGATGAATCGAGGTTTCATGTGTCCGTGAGTGAGAACATGTTTTCCAACTTTGGAATGGTTTAAAAGGTGGTTTAAGGGAGTTTAAATCTAGTTTGAAACACTGGCTTAAACTCAGAAGTAATTATAAAGGATTTTCTCTCCCGGTCGTGCTTGTTTTACGAAATGATTTATGTACTTGTTTTGATTTACATGATTTCCATTGTTGAACCATGATTTCAAATATGATGTCTACTATTTTTGATAAAGTATTGATGAATGATGCATTGGTGAATGATCCTTGTAAGTATGATTTATACTTGTGAAAGCATGGTTTGATGCTTGGGTTTATTTTGGTAAATTGCTTTAAAAACAGTGAGGTTCATGGCTAATTGTGAATTATATTGGCAAATGATGGTATAGAAATGGTTTTAAAATGTAATCGGATATAGTTAGTCGGCTATAGGATTGAGTGCATTGTAAAATAATTCGCCTTGGACGTAGAGGGGTTTATATAGTGTACCGAATACTCCGTCCAAGTACCCTAACGATTGATGGGTTTATGGGTACTGAAGAATCTCGTTAGTGGGGTTATACATCTACCGGTGAGTGGTTTTGAGGGGTTTATACGGTGTACCGAATACTCCACCACGGGTGTCACAATGGTGGAAGGGTTTATGTGTACCAAAAAATCCCGTGTGTGAACCTTGTATTTCTAGTGAGAATGTATGAAGTGTTGGGAGAACACTTGTCAATCCGCGTATCCAATGTTGTGTTTTGTAAATGGAACTTGTTGATGATCACTTGTGAGCCAATATAATTGTTAATGTATCATGTGTTGTATAATGGATTTATACATGTTTACTCTTTAAGCTTTGCATATGGTATGTTATGCATGGGAAGGCTTAAATTGAGGTTAGGATTGTGAGTTGTTGTTGGTTTAATGATACATGTTGCATATAGTTTAATATGCTGGGTTTTTTAAAGGTTAAAGTGCATGGTTTTGAAGACATGATGTTCTTAAATGGTGTTTTTAAATGATGATTTAATCATGGATTAAAAAGTGATTTCAATGTGGTATAGAAATCATATTTAAAATGCATTTATGGTGTGTTGTTTTTTAGCACTCCTCACTAAGGCTAGTGTGCTTACGCTTTCTTTATCCATCATGCAGAGAATTAAAGGTTCAGAGGTAGCAAGCAAGTTAAGGTGATCCAAGGACTTCTTATACGAACGTATGTTTCCAAAGTAAACTATGTTGAATGAAAGCAATGGGGGTTCATTTGCTAGTTTGGGAGATCTTGTTAAACTCCCTTTTTGTACAAGTTTATGTTGTTGTTTAGACATGTAAATGGCCTGTTGTGGTTGGATTTTTCCTTGGTATGGCTTTGGGTATCTTGTTTCGCTTGGTTCATATGTTACATGCCTATAGTTTCCCTTTTGATGCTAGATAACATGTATGGTTGATGTTTCTAGTGTTTTGGTTGAGGATCTATCCTTGTTTATGTTGCTAATGTCTTAGAAGCATGATTAAGTGGTTTGCTTAGCTTGTTTGTATGTTAAACCAGCAAAAATGGCATATCGGTACGCAAGGTACTGTATCAGTAAGGGTAGGCCAAATCTGGCTTAGCGTATCGGTATGGGGAGATTCGTACCGATACGATCTTAGAGGAAAATGGTTGGGCGTATCGGTATGATATCATGCTACTAGAATCTAGAATTTAAAATCCATCAAGACCATACCGATACGGTGTTTGGTGTATTGATACGGTGACAGGTAAGTTGGTTGATTGTAATCTTTTGTAGTTTATGTTTTCTTATGTTTTAGTCCCTAGAAGTTATGTATGCATTTGAGTGAGTTTGGATGATCAATTTGAGCTAAAATTTGACATGTGAGTATGAAACCTAACTAATTGAATGTTGGTAACTTTAATTTCACAATAAGTCCGTGTAATTTGTCAAATTTGCAAATCGGTCTCTAAATGCAAGACATTGCAATTGGATGTCAAACTGATGCCCGATTGAGTTGTAGTTTCACACGCTGCTAGTATGTACACTTAGGTTAATAATAATGCATCTAGTAAAGATAAAAAGAAAAAAAGATTGTTTATTGCGGTAAACCTTTCCGGTTTACTTCAATATTCCTTGTGTGACTCATTCGGTTCGGTCTGGCGACTAGACTGGGTCGAGGGGGTTACAATACATGTAAGTATGTGATTTATACTTGTATTTAAAGCATGGTTTGTTGCTTTAAGAAAAAGGTTTTGTATTGATGCATATGAAAACAGTGAGGTACATGGTTATAATGAATTATTTGGCAAGTGATGTGGTTTAAAATGTTATCGGATATAGTTGGACAGCCATAGGATTGATAGTGCACTATAAAAAGTCGCATGGGATGTGGAGGAGTTTATATGGCGTACCGAATACTCCATCCAAGTACCGTAACGGTTGAGGGGTTTATGGGAATCAAAAACTCCCGTTAGTGGGTTACACATCTACCGATGAGTGGTGTTGAAGGGTTTATACAGTGTACCGAATACTTTACCACAAGTGTCACAACGGTTTAGAGGTTTATGTTTACCGAAAACTCCCCGTGTGTGAAACTTGTGTTGCCGGTGAGAATGTATGAAGTGTTGGGAGAACACTTGTTGAATCCGTGTGTCCTATGTAATGTTTGGTAAAGTGGAACTTGGTTTATGATCACTTAAGAGCCAATATAATTGTTTATGTAACATGTTGATGGTTTATATTGTATAATATTGGTTTATACATGTTTTACTCTTCAAGCTTTGCATATGGGATGTTATGCATGGGAAGGCTTAAATTGAGTGTTAGTAAATAGGATTTTGCTATTGATCCATGATACATGTTTCATATGGTTTAATATGTTGGTTTTTGAAAGTGTTAAGTTCATGGTTTTCAAGGCATGATGTTTTTAAAGATGTTTCAAATGGTAATTGAAATGAGATTTCAATGTGGTTTTGGAAAATGGTTTTAAAGTGCATGGTTTTCAAGGCATGATATTTTTAAATGATTATTTAATCATGGATTGAAAAGTGATTTCAATATGGTATAGAAACCAGTTTTTTTTCACTCCTCACTAAGCCTAGTGTGCTTACGCTCTCTTTGTCCATCAATGAAGAGAATTAAAGGTTGAGGCAGCAAAGAAGCAAGGGGAGCCAAAGACTTCGGTATAGAAAGTATGTTTTCAAGTTAGACTATGAGTAATAAGGGCAATGGGGTTTTCGTTGTTTGATTTGAGGTATGTATTGCTAAACTTTCTGTTTAAGCCTGTTTAAATTGTTGCTTTGGACTTGTAATTGGCCTCTTGTGATGGTTTTGGCTTGAGTTTCATGTTTTGAATGTTGAATGGCTTTTGTCATAGGAAACATGCCTCTAGTTTATTCTTTGAAGCATGATGCCAAGAAATGTTGATGATTATGTGATGTTATGTCTAGGATCGATCCCCAATAATATTGTATGAATGTTTGAAGCATGTTTAAGTGGTATGGGATTCATCAAAGTGTGTTAAACCAGCAAAAAATGGACATTACAAGTCCAGGCGTATCGGTTCATACAGATACAGATAAGCCATTTTAGTGGTTCCATTTCGGTACGCGAATTACTATTCTGGTACGAGTTCAGGCCATTTGGGCATAGCATTTCGGCACGGGCAAGAGCAAAATGGCAAGGTGTATAAATAAGTTGAGATCGTATCGATACGGTTTTGAGCTACTAGAATCTGGGATTTATAAATTGGCCAAGGTGTATCGATACACCTGCTCGTGTACCGATACGGGTAGCTGTTATTTCAGTTATTTGGATGTTTAGAAGTTTATGTTTCTTACGTTTTAGTGTAACACCCCGGAATCCGGTCTAGTCGAAAATGGGTTTCGGTGATCGAAAATCCTACATCAAAAAGGTCTAAATATTGTATTAACTTTGAACATAAGGTTAATTATATTGATATTGGACTCCAATTGAGTCAAATTATTGTTTAAGGACCTTATTAAATGTATTGAAAATCTTTTAGTTGCTAAATTATAGAAATTGAAAGTTTAGGGGCAAAAGTATAGAGCATTAAGAGTTGAGGGACTAACCTTGCGATTAGCCCCTCCTCAATTATAATCCCCACATACTTGGGATTATCTGAAGGGATTCCTTCACCAAAAAGAAATCTCCTAATTATAATAGGAGTAAAAGAAAGAAAGATGGATAAAAATTCTAGCCTTAACTGATTCCTAAACCAAGCTAACACCTCTCATTCATCTCCATCTTCCTCCAAGCAAGCACATCCATTGTTGAGGTTAGAAAAGCTTGAGATTTCTTCGGTTTATCAATATCGAATCATTGCTATCGATCGGGTAAGCTATAATCCCCAAACTATTGATGAAATCCATGGTTATATCAAGCTTAAATATTAAGCTAAGGTTTTGGTTATCCATGGAATTTGTTAGCCAATAGCTATTTTAAGTTTCGATGTTGATTTTGATATCGTTATATTTGTTTCGATGTCGTAATATTGATTCTAACACAATCCCGTTGTTTACCTAGCTCAAGAAATTGAAAGAGAGCACCCATCATCTTAACCGAAAGCTAGAAACAAGGGGATTGTTATCCAAGAGCCGTAGAAGCTTCTGATTATCAAGGTGAGTGTAGTCGGAGTCTCGGGATTAGGCTAGGTGTCTTTCCCAATTTTGTTGTTAATGAAATTGTCATTGTTAACCTCATCGCTAAGGATTATTGCATAGAACCACTTAGCAGATATTGTGGTAAGCATCAGTAAGTTATCGTATCGAGTATTGAGCATTGTCATTGCTATCGTCATTGTTAATGAACATCGAACATAGATATCGTCATTGTTATTGAGTATTGTTAATGTCATTAACATTGTTATCATCATTGAATCATGGAAATATAGGATATTGATTATAGAGCATTGACATTGCCATTGTCATGGATTATTGATGTTAACATTGTTATTGTCATCGAAACATTGCAAATGAATCACCGGCTATTGATATCATCATTGCTAATGTCATTGATATTGTTATAGGACATTGATATTGAAACATTGCTCATTGATAAAATCATTGAATATATTGAGTATTGTCATTTTTATTGAATACCGATCATTGATATTGTCACCGTACCTTGGATTCGAAAGAACTTTGGATACAATTGGCATGCCATAGAATTCATGAGCTTAGTGTACGGGTGGACTACGGTCCTTGGGCTACAGCCTATATTGATTTGGCGAGGTAGAGGGATGTATTGTGATGTTGGTCATATTGGCGAGGCGGAGGGACTAGACCATTCTTTGATTTGGTGAGGCGTAGAATTCACGTATCCACCATTCTAAATTGATCCAAGGGTTATTGTTGAATTATGGAATTAATGTTATTGAACATGATCATTGTATTGCTATTATTGATTCATTGCATTGTTATTGCCAAGATATGATTTGGAATGCATTTCATTGTTAAAATGTTTTAGTTGTGACTACCTCACTAGGCAAATTATGCCTAATGCATTTCATCTCATGCATTTCAGGTTGACAGAGATGTTGGATCGAGATCGGAGAAGTCGGGAGATTGACAAGTCACAAGAAAGCTAGAGTGAAGTATTTGTCCTTTTAAACTCCTAGAATGGTGGAAAAGTAGCTAAAATAGTCACTCATGGCACTTTGGATGTGTATGTATTGCCTATGCTTTGTATAAGGCTAAATGGTCCTAAAATGACTTTTAAGTGATGCTAAAAGTGACTAAAAATGCATAGTTGACTCCTAAAGGTGAAAACCTGGTAAATGGATTCTAATAACCCTAAAATTTGGCATGCAAGTAGATTATAGCATAGAAATATTCTTGGTAAAGTTTCATTGCATTTGGACATTGATTGCTAGGTCAAATGGACTAAAAACCAGATAAAAATTGATATTACATAGCAGGGCGTACCGATACAGGTCAAGCTGTATCGATACGACCTTGCATATTTGGTTTAGGAAAGCATGAGTTAACCATAGCGTATCGATACAGGCCTGAAGTGTATCGATACAGGTTTTGTCAGTAAGGTTTGGGCGATTAATTGCATCGATACGGTCTTAGGGTGTTTCCAAACAGGTCAACTCTAGTCAACTCATACCGATACAGCCCCAGCTGTATCAAAACGGGCATTGGTCAACAAAATTTAGAAGTAAATCTGTGTATTTTTGTATCGATATAGCATGATGGTGTATCAATACGGCATAACCGTTATTACAGTTACAAGACCATAACTAGCAAGTTAAAAATTGGTCAACATGTATCGATACAGTCCCAGCGGTATCGAAACGGGACTTGACAAATTCAAATAGGTTTTAAACCATGTACACTCATATCAGTATGGCCCAAGGTGTATCGATACGGTGGTAGTTAATTCTGTTAAAAGACTTAGACTGATGTTTTGCATTATTTACGGAATGGTCACTGAATGTTGTATGGTCTAATTGGATAGGTCAATGTTATCGGAATAATACAAAAATTTACGAGCTTGCCGTTACTAAATTGAATTTCATTGTGGCACTGTTAATTACAGAAAAGGACCTCTAAATTACCAAATTTATAGTTTAATCACTAAAACTTGCAGAAGTTATAAGTTAGTTCTAATTGATTAATAATTGTTCCTTATGGGGTAAATTGAGCTAAAATGTATATTCGATAATGTTTGAAAAGTATAACTGTCACATCCCGAAAATCGTCCTAGTCAGAATTAGGTTTCAGTGATTGGAAGTTCTGAATCCGATGTGTAAAATATTATAAGAAATTACCTTTGTACCCATTTTCTTGTAATAAAGTTACAGTTGATTCTATGTGGGTAATTGGATTTCCTTGTATATCATTTGAAGCCAAAATGCTAATTCTAGGCAAGGCGTATCGATACGGTCAAGCCAATATCGATACGGCCTAACTGTCAATAACTGACTTGCTTGTTTTAGCACAACCGTATCGATACGGTTACGAGAGTATCGATACAGGTTCCCCTGTTCTGAATCTATTTGAAGCCAAATTGAAAGGGGAAAATAAACAAGGTGCTTACTCACCTCTTTTTTTGACTTTCCCATGTGAAGTCACCAGAAAAGTGACTAAAAGCAAAGTAAAAAGAAGTGATTAGATGATGGCCTTGGGTTGAGTAAACCCTTACTAAAGGGAAATTCTTTCATTGGCTTAAGTTTAGGTGGATAATTATTAAAAAGGGTAAAATGTGTCTTAAAATGAATTAGTAAAGGGGAAAAGTCTCAACATTGCTCTTATCATCTACCGAAACCAAACTCACTCTTGTCATCAAAAGAAGCAAGCACCACCATCTTCATCTTCTACCTTGAGCTAAGCTAGCACCTCAGTGCAACCTTCGATCCTTGTTCAAGATCAATACACCTTTTGAAAGCCCATGTCACGGTGAGTAAAACCCCTATATTTATTCGACGATTCTACCTTCCATTGAAGTTTAATTTCAAAATTAGGTCTCCTATGTTCAAAAGAAAGCCCATGAATTAGAATGGTAATTTCATCAATTCGATGTTGTCTTTAAGCTTTAGTGAGCTTAAAATACAGTTCTGAACTCTTCAATTGATTTCTAATCTGATTCCTAATTTGTGCTAGTTCAAGAAGTGGAGAATGATTCATTGTCACCTCCAAAAGAGACTAGGCACTCCGGAATTGTAATTCAAAGAGCCTCGTAATCAAGGTGAGTATAGTTGTGTCAAGGGATAGGCTCGGTGTCATCCCGTTGTATTTGTTATGTCGAATTTGATTGAACATATGGCCTAAGCTCAAATAGAGCAGGAGTTGATGTGGATGTCCAAGGGAAGGCTTGGTAAGTTTTGATATAAGTTGATATGCTATATGTGAATTTGGTATGATTATATAATAATATCAGTATGATACATGATATAAAGCTAAGGCTTATTTGATATCCGATATTCTATGAATAAAAAGATGCGAATTATGTTATGATATGTGAACTTGGATAAACATGGACATTGGATACAATTGGCATGCCATAGGATTATATAAGCTCGTATAAGTAAGGGTGGATTACGGTCCGGGGCTACGGCCTATTTGTGGGGGAAATAAGGATGGATTGTGTAAGGGACTATCCAAAGCTACGGCTCAAGGCTACGGCCTATTTTTGATTTTCGATATGTTGGTGTACAAGGGATCCGTGTACCCATTGGTTACCATGTCCAAGGAACTAATATGTGATTTGATTTGTAATTTGATATATGAAAGTATGCAACTATATGATTTGAGCATGAGATTTGTATATGAATTTGCTATCATAACATTCATGTCATTACCTATTAAATTGTTTTTGTAATAACTACCTCACTAGGCTATGTAAGCCTAACATATGTGTGTCCCATGCATTTTAGGATCCTAAAGAATTCCGGCTTCCGATCGTGTGCTTCCGTTGCAAGTCACCTCTTTATAAGTATATGTATGCCTATCTTTTGCCTTAAACTCCTAGTCAAGTGGCATATGGTCCGAACATGTTTTGTATGAGCATTTTTTATGTTTGTGTAATAGTCCTATAATGATTTAGTGTTGTATGCATAAAATGGTATGTTTTGGGAATGTTTAGTTTACTAAAATGAACCTAAAATGAGCCTAAAGTGAAAACTAGGTAAACATATTCGAAATGTTATAAAATTTGGTATGACAGTAGATTAATAGAGATTAGACTTGCTGGTAAAATTTGGTAATGATTGGACAACATTTGAGAGGTTAAATTAGATAAAAACTAGATAAAATCTGTCATTATAGGTCAGGTGTATCGATACAAGGAAGTTTGTACCGATACAACCTTGCATATTTGGTCTTGATGAAGCAGAGAGTATCGATACACTAGGGAGTATACCGATACGGATCTTGACAGTAAGGTCTGGAAAATTAATTGCATCGGTACGACCTCAGGCGTACCGAAACGAGTCAACCCAAGTCAAAGCATATCGATACATGCACAGACGTATTGGTACGGGGTCGTTAACCTTAAGCCTGGAAAGTGTAAAATTCAACTTGGCGTACCGATACGGCATATAGTGTATCGATACGGTGTCAGTTAATTCTGTTAAAAGGCTTGAGAAATAGTTTTAAAATATTACAAATTGGCTAATAATTGTATGACTCAAATTGATAGGTTAAAAATATCTGATAACGATGAAACTTCTCAAGTTAATAATTGGTGAGTCTAATTACAAGTTAGTAATCAAGAATACGAATTAGGGTTTTTAATTTGTAACATTCGCAATTTTTTCCCTTTTAATTGAAAAGTTTTAAATTAACCCCAAATTTGAATTTTGATCTCCGGTTTCACTTTCCGATAACACTTTCCGACCAGGTTCTCTATCAGACCGGGAAGGGGTGTTACAATAACATTGATTGAATGACAAGTATTTATTGAAATCTTATCGCACCGATCATCATTTTATTCACCGGTAGCATTCTCCGACCCGGTTCTCGACCATGCCGGGTGGGGGATGTTTCATTTAGTCCCTGCTTGATATGTATGTAATTGTATGGGTTTGGATGATCGTATTGAGCTGATTTTTTACATGAGAGCATGAAACCTGACTAATTAAGGTTTGGTAACTTAAAAATGGGTAAATTCCTTGTAGTTTTTCTAATTTGCAAATTGGTCCCTAAATTACAATCACACTCAATTGGATATCAATTCAATGGCCGATTGAGTTGGATTTTCATCTGCTGTCAATATGCACACCATAGGTTAATATGTTGCATTTCAAAAAGATAAAAGAAAAAATAAATGGACGAGGTTCGAGTTTCATCTTTACGATTTACTTTGGTAAACCTAATGTAGCTCGCTCGGTTCGGTCTTGTGACTAGGCCTGGTCGAGGGGGTTATAGAGAGGCTTAACATCCTACCTTGGTTCAAGTGGTAAATTTAAGTTTCATGCAATTGCTTGATCACGTTTTCCATATCTAATTTTTATAATGATCTAAGCATGTTTGTATGACTCCATGTTGTGCCTAATTGCATGTAGATAGGGAGAGTCTCAATTGCATGAGTTACATATTTTTGGCCTAATATGCTTATATCTATATTTTGTCCTTAAACTTGTAATGGTTAGTTGGATTTGGTGAAATTCATGCTTGATTTCATTTAAATGTTGTATTTTGAGACGCATGTTGTTAATTTGTGGCAAAATTGGTCAAAATGCATGTCTATAACTTAATAGAACCTTTGTATGAGCTTAAAACTAAGTTGTAAGGCCTTTATAAGTTTTTTTGTCTCTTTTTTTGTCATGCCTTGTATGCTTATTGATTTAATTTCGATGAAGAACATGTTTAATTGAATTTCTTGTATTTATTTGATTTATTTATATGAAATTCAATATTTCTCTTGAATTGTTGGACTAACAACTTTATTGATTCTTGATTAAGGCCTCCTCCGTACTGGTACACATAGATTAAAAAAAAGACAGTTTTGTCTCATTTTTGTCATGCCTTGTATGCTTATTGATTTATTTTTGATAAATGGCATGTTTAAAAAATTCTTTTATGTAAAAAAAATATTGGTCTCATTCCCAGTATTATTTTACACCAACAATTGATATTTTCTATTAATTGGTACTAAATTTCCAACAATTAGTGTTTTGAACTTAAATGTGATTTCAAACATAGTTTTAAAATTATTTTTGATATAACAAAAATGGGAGAGATAGATTTGAAAATTAAATTTCCAAAAGAAAGAGGGAGCTTTAATATTTTTTCTAAAATATTCTCTTTTTCTAAAATTATTTTTTTAAGGGGGAGAAATTTCAAAAACAATTTTTCAAGTGGTTTTGTTATATCAAAAATAAGGATATTGTTGAGATAATAATTTTTTATATAACTTGAATGAAAAATATTTTTGGACTTAAACAAATTTGCAAAAATATTTCAAAAGTCCATTAACTTGAAAAATATGTTTGAAAGGTTGTCAAAGGGTTTTTGACAAAGTGTCGAAAACAGGCCTTGAGTATCGGTACAGTTTGACCCATACCGATACTAGAATAGCTCATACTGGTATAGATAAGTTGTGTACTGATACACCCCTTTGTCCCCAACGGTCTGATTTTTCATTAGCCAAAAATCGTACCAGTACAAGCTCGGCCGTACCGATACGCGAGGAGGTGTACCAATACACTTACATAGTGTATCGATAGCCAGTGTTAAATTTTTCCAACACCTCTTTCTTCTTTGAGGTAGGTACCGATACACTTGCATGCGTACCGATAAGCTCTTCTCTAGAAGTGCATTTAATGCTGGAAATAAAGTTCTCGATGGCTAATAACGGCCACAAACTCCTTAAAGGGTTTTAAAGGCCTCTTCAAGCAGCCATGGAAAAACAAAAAATCAACTACCAACATTTAATGATAGAGAAAGTGTTTTAGTGTTCAATTTTGTCATATTTCTTTGTAGAACACACTTGTGAGCTTAATTGTTATATTTGCTCAAGTGTTAGATTTTGGGTGTGTGCTTAAATTGCAAACATATTTGCCTTGTGAGAATTTCCTTTATTTGCTTATTTGTTTTCTTTTGTAAGAAAGTGTTCTCAAAGCTATGGGTATAAGCTTTGACAGTTGTAAGGGTTATCTCATTGAGCCCGAAAAAGGAAAGACAAATTAGTGAATTTGTAAGAAATCCTTAGTGTGGATAGCTGAGGTAGTTGAGGTATACTTGATTTAGAAGTCGAACCACTACAAATTATTATGTCAATATTGTTATTACTTAGTTTTTCATCCACCAAAGCAAAAATCCAATTCACCCCCTCTTGACATATCCGGTTGATCGTTCGAGCTCTCAACACATTGTTTTAAAAAAAATTGGTCCAATAGCAACATAAAACTCTCATGGTTCATTTTTTAGGAAATATTCATTTCTCAAGCTTGCAAGGTCCCAAAACTCATCCAATTAAGCCAAAAATTTAGCCCAAAGGGTTCAATTACTCAAGCCAACGCAAATGTTTATAACCGGATCAACGCCAATCATTGACATAGAAATTCGAGTCGTTACATTGCTCCCCCACCAATATCAAATATCGTGTGATAAAAAATTTGATCTTCTAAACAAAATTTTTGATTTCGAATATTCTGATTTTAAAAAATCTGAAGACATTTTGGTAACATTGTCCACCAAAAAGCCTAACGCAAAGGGTTCATCATGATTTGCCTTCTTTATTAAAATATTAATTTTGAATAATTTCATCAAAATATAAGTGAGACAAATCTCAATGGCAGAAGAAAATAACATCATGCTTTATTTTATTTTTTTATTTAAAAAATTAAAACATTTTAAAAATTTTAAAAATGTTCAAAATAGTCCCAAATCACTAAATCCCCAAATTCCCATTTTTATCCTTATCGTTGCCAATTACCGACGACATGCCCACCAATTTCACTACTAGACCCTTACAATCATTTTTTTTGTCGTCGAAAGTCGACGACAAACATGTCTAATGTCGAAATAAAGCCAATGGATGCAATGAAAAAAAAACGATGGGCGACAAAAGTCAGCCAATCAAACGACGAACAGGATGCGTGTCTTATAACAAGAGGAATGTTTTGTTGTCAGCACTGTGATGAACAACGACGACAGTAATCAAATTTGAGGATCTAGGGATTTTAAGGTCATTTTGCGAATTTTGAAAAATTTAATTTTTTTAAAAAATTAAATTAAAAAATAAAAAATACAAAAAGTAAAATAAAAGCCATATGTCATATTTTGATTAGTTTAAAAGATTTTTTAAAAATGGTTGTTAACGGCCTAACACCTTAAATAATAATAAAGAAAACATTAAACACCTACTTAGATTGAAAAATATTTTAAACACCTATCTAAGAATAAAAAATATTTTGAACATTTTTTGACCATTAAGATTTCTATAATCGACATACTTGAAAGAAATTGATAGTTGGAAATGTACCTTGATTGAGTCCAAGCCGAAGCCTCCTTGCTTTCCATTGTCGGCCTCTTCGGTTTGGAAGGTGAAACAAGGAAAGCTTATAGACGCAAACACACAGTTTGCAGATAACATTTATGTATTAAATTAAGAGCAAAAGAGGCCAACAACAATAGCCAAAAGTCTGATGTAGATTGAAAACTAATTAGAACATTTACAGGCACCCTAACTTTCCTATTTCTGCGCCTGCTGGACCAAAAAAAATGGCTCCACTTTAAAAAAAATCTCACAAAGTCCGCATCTTAATTTGCAAAACATGAATGGCAGCATTTAGCTGGCAACAGATGTGCAATTCCCTGTTCTGATCGAAATTTTCAAAATCCCATACATTCTTGATGGGAACTTCAAGTAGGAACACATATGGCCTGAAGAAAGCAATGAAATGAGATGGCTAATTTCCCATAAAGAGATATCTGAGATCTTCCACGGTTAATCGAGTTGCTGAGCCCCCACCTTGATCTTCACCGAAAGCAGAAGCAACCATTTTTCTTTTTTCGTCCTACAAGACACGTAAAGATATATATTAGAAGACAAATATTTTCACCAATCTGCCAACAATGCAAAATTTTCATCTCCAAAGGCTAAAACATATGGCTGGTCTTGCAATTTCCAGAAAGACACATAAGGTCATACAGCAATCTGTGGCAATGATGGCCATATCAACACCACCAGAAATAACTATCCCAAATCAAAGTTGCTAAAGGCAGTCAGCTTCCTTGAGTAAAAGTGGCAATTTCAGGTGAGGAAATCCTATGACCTTAATTGGAGACGGTTATAAGTCATAGCACAATTTCTAGAAAGAAAATACCTGAAGAGATAATATCCGATCTTCCACTGTGTCTTTAATGGTGATCCGAGTGACAGTAACAGGACGAGTCTGACCGATTCTATGTGCTCGATCAATAGCC
The DNA here is from genome assembly GCA_019671005.1 of Hibiscus mutabilis. NCBI lineage: Eukaryota > Viridiplantae > Streptophyta > Magnoliopsida > Malvales > Malvaceae > Hibiscus > Hibiscus mutabilis. The sequence goes on along the minus strand of CM033711.1, from coordinate 31,360,568 downwards.
TGGTCTTCAGTTGTTGGATTCCACCAGAGGTCCAGAAGGATAACATGACAAGCAGCAACCATATTCAAACCAAGGTTCCCAGCTTTTAATGACATTAGCATCACAGTAACCTGCAAGAAACACAATGGATAGGAAAGAAACAGTATTAATCATGTTCTACATCATTGATTTACTAAAGTAAGATAATCATCAAAGTACGCTCTTAGTGATTTATTCAAGTGTGTACAGAATCAAAGCACGTATGCATGCACGTCCTTGGAAAAATAACCAACGGCCTTGGGGGATTTACTTAAATGCAAAGAGTAGGAGCAAACCTCTGGGTCAGTATTGAAATCTTTGACATTCCGGTCTCGTGAAACTAAAGTCATTGTTCCATCAAGTCTCCTGTAGTTTATACCATGATGACGTAGTGAGTGCTCAACCAAGTCCAACATACCAGTCCATTGTGAGAAAACAATTGCTTTTATTGGTCCGTCAGCTAAAGAGTTTGAATAAACTGTTGTGCGCTTTACAGCTCTACTGCCTGAATGACCCGTTTCTGTAAATGTCTGTTCGGAAGTAAAAGGTGTTTCACTGTTTCCAATAGAATTTGGGGATTCAGGACTTGAATTCTTTAATAAACATTTTGACTGAATAATCTCAATGACAGTCTTGATTTTTGATGAACTGTAGTCGTCTTGTAAAATCTCCGAGTTTTCAAAGGACGGGGGATGTGTGGGACTACCATTAATATCACCAGCAAGACAACTCCTAAGAGTAGGTCTAGAGAAAACTATATCATCACCAAGTTGTTCTTTACATTCAGGTGCAGGGCAGGTATGATCATCGCCGGTCAGATATTCCGAGACACACTGGTAGCAGAAAACATGCCCGCACATGGTAACAACAGGGTCATCAGGTGTATCCTGTAAAAGCATTAAGCTTTTTAATAATTATACAGATTCCTTTAAAATGATAAACTTTTTCAGCTCGCTGACCAGATACTATTTAGAGTTGGAATCAAAAAAATATTTTGCATCAACTGCTTATACCAATGATGACTAAAATGAAAAAAAGAAGTAATAATCGAGTACAGAGAAGGGGAAAACACTTCTAGAACACGAAACCTTTCCAGGTTAAACACATTGAATAGCAATTGTCACCTTTGGTCTTAAAATATTAGAACTTATCATGACAAGGAACCTGGTTATATGATAGGCAGACAAGTCATTGCCACTGTAAGAACATTCAGATGATGTGAAATAGCCATATTTAGATGAATATTACGTTCAAGAAAAACTCACATGGCATACAAGACAGTTGGCAAAGGAAGTTTCCAAGCAGTTCAGTAGATTAATCAGCATTTCTCTAGGAAGTGCCTTTGCCATTTCTACGGAAACTTGCCCAACGGGGTCAGAGTTTTGAACGGAATCAGAGTTCCGAATGGAATCAGAGTTAAATCCTTTCACAAGGAGTGGATGATCACAAGCCTGACGTAGACGCAAAAGCATCAAAAGAATATTTGCATAATTTTGGTGTAGCGTGCCTGCAGCTGCATATTGCTGTTGGAAATATATATTAGAAGATGTGCAACTATAAGATGATAGAGAATACTGAAAGGCATGAGTCATTCTTCACATAAGCAAAAAAGTTATAGGAAAGTTTAGGTTATTCCATATTTACAGCATGAAGTCAGACTGATATGAGCATTAAATTAGAGTAAACGAATTTGAATTCTTGTAAAAGACAGGAAAAACACAAATTGCACTAACACAGGAAATAAATCTTTAAATCACAAAATTAATCCCAGTAAAGAGTAATATCAAGAAATTATATTTTTACAAGCTTAGCAATCATACAATTTTGTATAGCAAAAATATATTGTGGAGGAATTTGTACATTCTTCAAAATTGAACCAGACTACTAATATTATATTAGGGGAAAGATGTTCTAGAACCCAATTTTACCACTAAGGGTTACAATAGAAGCTAGAAAAAACTTTAAAAAAAAACATGAATGAGTACCATTCAGTTGGGTGATCATTGATATTTAGCATTATACTCCGCCCAACTTAACACAAGATTCCACAACACATCGTCTAAATAGAACAAAAGAATCTACCTAACAAGGGAGAAGGAGCAATTGCTTTTCGTACATGCAATCAACTCAGTATCTCTTATGCAATATAAACACATGAACACAGAAAAATAAAATCATGTCTAACTCATCATACTATTATGAGAGAACAAGTTCTAGTTCATCTAACAATCTGCAGCATAATGGAGAAATTACAGCAATCACCTACAAGGTTAAGTTCCACAAAGTTCACAAAAGCCCCATTTATTCTTGTGGTTCAGGAAATAATGTCAAATGATGGTCCAAGAAAAGGGAAGGGAACTTTATCATATCCCTCACAGCTGATGGTTTCATCATCTACATCATCTTATGTCTAAATCATGTAGCAACATTTTCCACACAATAAGACTGCAAACTTTTAACTGCATTATAACATTATTCAAACCTTCCCACCCCAAAAAGTAAACAAAAAAAAAGTAAAAAAGAACCAAATTCGTGTACAATAACAGAATTGAAGTACAATAACAGAATGAATGGCAATCCACCCTCTTCTATCTCTCAATCTCCTTGTTCCTTTACAGCCTTAGGACAAAGTAATGATGTTTTATTGTGGCACTTTAGGTTAGGTCATCCTAGTTTTCAATATCTTGCAAAATTGTACCCTTCCTTATTCATCAATAAAAAGCCAAGCTTATTTAAATGCCATATCTGCCCTCTTGCTAAACAAACCAAAGCATCCTATTTGCCATCTACTTATAAACAATCTCACCCTTTTTCTTTGATCCATAGTGATGTGTGGGGCCCTTCTAGAGTGAAGAATGCTGATGGTTGTAAGTGGTTTATTACTTTTATTGATGATCATAGTAGGACTACTTGGACTTATTTGATGAAAGAAAAATCTGAAACTGAAAGCATTTTTGAGAAATTTTACACCATGGTCATTACCCAATTCCATACTAAAATCCAATTGTTTAAGTCTGATAATGGCAGTGAATTTTTTGCTAGGTCTTTGGGTGATTCCTTTCAAAAAAAGGGGATAGTTCAGATTAGTTCTTGTGTTGACACTCCCCAACAGAATGGAGTAGCAGAAAGAAAGAATAGACACCTTCTTGAAGTCACTCGATCCCTCTTATTTACCAATAATGTTCCTAAGTACTTGTGGGGAGAAGCCTTGTTAACTGCCACATACTTGATCAATCGCATGCCCAGTAAGGTTTTGAAATTTCAAACCCCTCAATCCATTTTCTTGGACAAATATCCCCACTTTAAGCCTCTTTCTTGTACATTACCTCCTAAGATCTTTGGGTGTACAGTTTTTATTCATAATTCAGCCAGTAATAGGTCCAAGTTAGATCCTAGATCTGTAAAGTGTGTGCTAGTAGGGTATTCTTCACTTAAGAAGGGCTATAAATGCTATCATCCACCATCTCGAAAATTTTTTTGTTACTATGGATCTTACCTTTTTGAACAGGACCCTTACTTTACTACGGCTGCAACTCGGGGGGAGAATTGGGATGATCTTGACCTTCCTACCAACATCGTAATTTCTCCTATTGTTTCTATACCTTGATTTTTCATCCACTCACTCCACAAATCCATCCTTGTTGCCTACAACACCCTCAGTTTCTCACCAGTATCTCCTTTACAAACAAACACCAACAACTTCTCAATATCCTTCCAAAACACCTACTCCTCCCAAACAACTTTTGACCTATACAAGGAGAAAGAAAACTATACACGAGGCCATCTTGCAATTTGACACTTGCCGAGAATTGGATTTGAGTCCAATTGCCAATATGGAAGATGAAGGAAATGTGATCGATAAGTCTACTACTCCTAATTTGGATGATTTTCCTATTGCTATTAGAAAAGGAGTTAGACGAAGTGCACTAAACATCCTATCCGTAAGTTTGTTGCTTACAGACTCATTGATGTCATCCTTTAAAGCTTTTACAAAGAAGTTTAGATGAAAAAGAAGTTCCTACAACTATTGATGAGGCACTAAAGCATCCTAAGTGGAGAAGGGTTGTTGAAGAAGAAATTAGTGCACTTGAGAAAAATGGTACTGGACAATAATGGATCTTCCCAAGGTAAAAAACACATCGGTTGTAAATGGGTTTTTTCAGTGAAATATAACTCGATGGCGGTTTGCGAGAGATATAAAGCAAGGCTCGTGGCTAAAGGATATACACAGACCTATGGGATTGATTATATCAAAACCTTTGCTCCATTGGCAAAACTCAACACTATTCGAGTTTTGTTAAGTCTTCTTGTCAACAATGATTGGAATCTACACCAATTGGATGTCAAGAATGCATTTCTTAATGGGAAGTTAGAGGAGGAAGTTTATATGAAGATCCCACCGTCCAAAATCGGTTGAAGGAAATCGAAAAATTTGTAAGCTCAACAAGTCACTTTATGGCCTAAAGCAATCTCCTCGAGCTTGGTTTGACAGTTTACTGGGTTATTATTCAAGAATGGATATAGGCAAATGAAAAAGAGAGTTTGAATACTCTTTATTGTTATATTTCGATAAAAGAGAATCTTGATTGTTTATGTGGATATAGACTTTTGACAGAGGAGTTTGATGAAGAAGTTAACCTATTAGGATTGAACTTTTATCCTTTACAATGATAGAGTTAGATTATAAAAACTACATAGTTATGATAGATATTTTTATAACTAAACTACATAGTTATGATAGAGTTAGATACACGTATTAACTCATCAAACCGTGATTTTGTGTACACCCAGTTTGGATGAAAACTCATCAAAATTTGCCCTAGGAAGTGCTTTGGTGAAGATATACACCAAATTGATTCTTGGTTGGAATATAATGAAACTTTATTACTCCATTATTGACCTTGACAGATAAAGTGCCTATCTATTTCAATATGTTTAGTCCGGAAAATTGATTCTTGGCAATGCTCATTGTTTGATTGATTATCACTTTCCTCAAATTAATGTTCCATCCAACTCTAACCAATCCAAATGAAGATCCACATTCCCTCACATATTCCAAGAGCCAAGCTCAATTCCCTCATACTTTTTCTAGATACAACAACATGGTTTATTGTTTAAAAAGACACGATTTCCCCACACAAACGTAGTAATCACCACTCACGGACCTTCTATCCGGAAGTTCTCCCGCCCGAAGATCAACCAGTAGACTTTTATAGTTACTTTTGTTTGATGTTTTCGTAACTTGGAAGTCCGGACACTCGTGTAAACTTCGGTACCTCGGATCCTATCGATTTGCCTCCATGTGCTCTTCTCGGGGACTACTCATGTGTTGACTCACTATACTCACCTAGTAAGCAATGTCGTCCGGAGTGAGAGGTAGATTAGTTTTCCCACCAAGAAAATAAGTTTTATTCATCTTGTTTGATTCCATCTTTCACCAATTTCAAACTGGTTTCCATTGGAGATTCAACATGATACACCAAAACATTCCAGTTGAAATAGATCTAGAATGTATTTCCTTTGGTTGATAATGGGACCCTTCTTTTGATCTTTCAACTTCCATTCCCAAGAAGTACCTAAGGCTTCCTAAGTCCTTTTTGAACTCCTTTTAGAAACAGTTTTTATTCTCTATCTCTTCTATGTCATCACGTAATAATGATATCATCAACATAGACAATTAGGAGAGTTATCTTACCATCCGTATGTTTTCTAAATAATGTATGTAATGAAAAGTCTTGAAATCATTCTAAAATAGCTTAAGAACCTCAAACCATGCTCTAGGGGATTGATAAATGATCTATTCAGTTATACTGTCTTTGTTGTAGTCTTCTCTTCTAAACTAGTTAACTCTGATGATAAATCCTCCTCAAGTCTACCATTTAGAAATGAGTTTTTGATGTTGTAAATCCTTGTTAATGATTATCGAAAGCAATATCCTGATGGTGTTTAACTTTGCTCTCAACAAAAGTGATAGATAGTCTACACCATATGATTGAGTAAACCCTTTAGCCACCAACCTTGCCTTGTATCTCTCAACACTCCCATCCCCGAATGGTACTTGACCAGAAAGACCCATTTACACCCCACAGCCCTTTTTTTCTTCCTCGCGGATCTATCATGCTCCGTATTGTTCTTTTGTAATGCCTCAATTTCCTCTTCAACTGCTTCCTCCTCCATTATGGATTGTTAAAGGCCTCTTCCACTGTCTTGGGAATTCTTATCTTTGTCAATGTTAGCTGTAAAAAGCTTTGAATCCAGGCATTAATTTCCCATAGGCAATAAACTCATTAATAGGATGAGCAGTACATTTCCTTACCCCTTTCTAATAGCAATAGGAAACTCATCTAAGTTAACAGTAGTAGAATCTTGTGGAATAACATTACCTCCCGTCTCCAAAGCATCGGGACTCAAAGCTAGTTCTTGGCAAGTGTTAGGTGACTAACCGCCTCGGTCAAGTTTCTTTTTCTTCTTGTATAGACACCGAGTTGTCTTTCCGGTGGTTGTGGAGAGTTAGGTGATGTATGTGGTATAGTTTTAATCATTGGAGGAGGTGTTGTATAAGGGCTGGTAGTTTTAGACTGTGGAGAAGGTGTGTCTACAGATTAAGATTAGTACTCACAATTTCATCAAGTAGGCTCGGAAGAAGTATTTTGTAGAGCAAAGGGTACTTACATCAAGAATAGGCAAGGAAATAATGGGTCATGGATCATGCAAGGGCCGAGATTCCTTGTATCTCTCCCACCAATTTCAGTTCCTGCAAAGTAAGGTTTATTTTCAAAGAAAGTAACATCAAAAGAGATATAGGTTTTCTTGGTAATGGGGCAAGAACACTTGTAACCCTTCTGACTCGATGAATACCCTATAAACACACAACGTAGAGCCCTAGGATCAAGTTTACTCCTATTATTGCGATGCACATGAACAAAAGATGTGCATCCAAAAACTCAAGAGGAAAAAGAGAGGATAATGGTTTGAAATGTGGAAAATTTTGGAAAAGAGTTTCATGGGTACTTTGAATCCTAGTGTCTTGCTTGGCATCCTATTGATTAGGTAGGTGGCGAAGAAGAGCTTCCCCATAGATAATTAGGTGCATTGGCGTAAAAATAATAGGGACCTAGTCACCTCTAGTAAATGTCTATTTTTTCTTTCGGCCACTCCATTTTGTTGAGGGGTGTTGACACAAGAAGTAAGATGAAAGATGCCTTTTTCTTTGAAAAAATACCCAAGAGATTTGCTAAGATATTCACTCCCATTATCACTCCTCACTATTTTAATTTGTTTCTCAAATTGAGTTTTGACCATGTGATAAAAACTTTTAAAAATTCTCTCAACTTCAGATTTTTCTTTCATCAAAAAGGTCCAAGTTGTTCTAGAAAAATCATCAATAAACGACACAAACCATCTAGAACCCGTAGATGTTTTTTACTTTAGAAGGGCCCCAAATGTCACTTTGTGTATGATAGAAAATGGTGAAGTAGGTTTATAGTGAGAAGGAACATATGGTTTTCTCGTATGTTTAGCCATTTGACATACTTCACAAGTAAAAGAAGAAGGATTTTTATTAATGAAGAAATTAGGAAACAACTTTGCAAGGTAGTAGAAACTTGGATGTCCTAATCAAGATGCAAAAGCATAATATCATTCAAGGGAAACTGCTAGAAAAAAAGCGATGTTCTAAAGCAATTGGAAATAGAAGGATTCATATAGGGTAGGCCATCAAGGATATATAAGCCGCCGCACACCCTAGCACTTGCCAATCACCGTCTTCGAGCCCTGTGCACTCAAAAAACAAACCAAAGAACCCCAAAGTTAACCTCACATTTAATATCCCAACCAATTTGCTAATGTATAATAAATTGCATGTGAGTTTGGGAACATAAAGAACATCGGACAATATGATCTTGCTACTCAATCGAATGTAACCACTCCCTTTTCATTGTTGTAAGGGAACCATCGGCTATCTTTATGGAGGAAGGAGACTTGTGGTTACTATAATTGTTGAAGAGTGTAGGATTTCTGTCATATGATCGAGAGGCACCAGAATCGACTATCCAATTAAATGCACTAGTTGTTGCTAAGCAAGAAATACTACCTTGATGAGTCATTAAGGCATTAGGAACATGTTTAGATGATAGGTGAGTAAAAATCTGTTGGAGTTCCTCGATCCATTGTCTACTAAAGTCTGCTGGAGGAATTTTCGAAAGATGCAAGATGGGCTTCTTTTCTCGAATCTGGATTAAGGAGGCTTCCAATTTGTTTGGTTTTCCATGCAGCCTCAACATTGGTCCATCACATGCCCACCTTTTTTTGCAAAGGTCACACCAAGGTCTCCCCTCCTTTGTTTACTCCCGAGTTGGCGTTTGTAAGAAGAGCGAAGCTTTTGTTTGTTTGGATCACTGGCACCATCGGGAAAGTCCGCTTTCTTCCTTCGGATTTGAAAAGGCTTCTCGAACCAAAGGGTAGTGGTTTAGTGGCTAAAATCTGCTGCTGCTGGCTCCATCAAATTCTCCATTCAATCCGGAGAGAAACTGGAACACCCTCCTTTGATTTTTGAGCTTATTGTAGAAGCTAATGTCATCGAGGACACTTCCATTCATTAGCTTCATACAGATCTATTTGCTGCCAAAGATTTGGTTAGGACTCCAAAATATTGTGCCACTTTATTACCTCCCCTTGTCCGAGATCTTTGATCTTATTCTCAACTCAAAAGAGTTACGGTGTGTTGTCAACATTGGAATAAGTATCTCTGGCAAAGATTCCAAATTTCTCTGCTGCTTTGATAAAGCATGAAATTTTCTCAAATTTCAGGTACCATGGAATTAATTAACCACGACATTATCATGGTGTTTTCACTCAACCAATTAGAGTAGGTCTGGTCGGACTCATCCGGAACAGGAGTTGAGTCCGAGAGATAGGAAGCTTTCCTTCTTCCCCTGTAATGTACACCAAGACCGATTGAGACCAAGGAAGGTAGTTGTTTCCATTTAGTTTATAGGATGTAATGGGAGAAAGAGAAGCATCCGAGAGTTGGAAATCGGATGAACGAGGGCTGTTTTGAGAGCTAATTTCTGATGTAGCAGGATCGGAATTAGTCATGGAGAGATGTAGATCTGATCGAAAAAAAAAATTTTTTTTTTTTGAAAAAATAGGTTTTGAGGGGATAGTATCGACCTAACTTGATACCATGTAGAAAAGAGAGTTTGAATACTCTTCTTGTTATATTTCGATACAAGAGAAGAAGTCTATTTATAGACTTTTACAGAGGAGTTTTACACAGAGTAGTTAACCTATTAGGATTGAACTTTTATCCTTTACAATGATAGAGTTAGATTATAACTAAACTACATAGTTATGATAGAGTTAGATTATAACTAAACTACATAGTTATGATAGAGTTAGATACACGTATTAACTCACAGCAGTCACTAGCTGATCATACACTCTTTATTAAGGTAACTTCAAAAAATAAAAGGGTTATCTTAATTGTTTATGTGGATGACATAATCTTGACAGGGGATGATGATGAAGAAATTAGCTGCTTGAAGAATCTTCTGAATAGAGAGTTTGAAACAAAAGACTTGGGGAAGCTTAGATATTTTTTGGGCATGGAGGTTGCAAGGTCAAGTAAGGGGTTGGTGATAAATCGGAGGAAGTATGTCCTTGATCTACTAGATGAAGTCGGAATGCTAGGGTGTAAACCAAATAGATACACCAATGGAGGCAGGCTTGAAATTTACTAATGAAACAAGCTCTTTAGTTGACAAAGAAAGGTTTCAGAGATTAGTGGGAAAATTGATCTATCTATCACTCACCGGCGGACATTGCTTTTCCATTAATGTGATCAATCGACATATGAACAATCCAAATGAAGAACACATGGCAAAGCAACAAACAAAATCCTCGTACTTGAAGAAGACTCGGACATGGTTTATTGTTTAAAAAGACACGAGATAGATCTGTGAAAGTATTCACCGACTCTAGTCAATGAGAACTCACCGAAAAAGATCAACCAAATTGGCTCTTGTGTACTTTTGTTTGGGAAATCTCGTAAGTTGGAGAAGTAAGAAGCAATCGATTGTCTCGAGAGCGGTCAGAGGCGAATTCGAGCTTTGGCACTAGGAATGTGTGAAGGAATTTGGCTACTTAAGCTACCGAGGAGTTAAACACGTACCAAGAAAATAAGTTTGAGATCTTGTGTGATAATCAATCAGCAATTCAAATTGCTAGGAATCCATTCAACATGACAGAACAAAACATGTTGAAATAGACAAGCATTTTATTTCGGAAAAAGGTCAACAATGGGATAGCTTCTTTGTTATATACTCCTACTGTAAGGACAAATAGGTGATGTACTTACAAAAGCTTTACCTAAATCAATTTTTGATGAGTTCTTATCCAAGCTGGGACTATACAACGTATACTCTCCAGCTTGAGGGGGGGTGTAGGATAATACGATATGTATAGAGTTGTATGTAATGTAAAAGTCTTGTAAGTCATGTAAAAGATCAAGAGTTATCTATTAGTAGGATAAGGATTAAGAGTTATCTAAGAAGTCTTCTATTGTTAGGAGTCCTAGTTAGAGTTAAATCCTCAAGGACTCTATAAAAGAGTTCTATGTTGTAACCTATTTTTTCATTCGACTAAACATAAACTCTCTCTTCTGTTTTCACAAACTTTCTCTTCTGTTTTTACTACTCTCTACAATTCGAACCCAAGCAGGGATTCAAAAGAAGAGAAGGCTTTTACTTGAAATATCCAAAAGGTGGAATATACCACCAATTGCAAATAAAACAGAAGGAAAATTCCGTTTGAAATAGGATACCAGTCACAAGTACTTCAAAAAAGCAACATGAAAGTGGCAACAAATATGCAGAATGAAAGGGGCACCTTAAATAGAGAACGCGAATCAGCTTCTAGTTGAGTATAGAAAGCTCGCTCCTCAGCTGTGAAGTCTACTTTGGACAAGTTAATTGACTTTGGCGGCAACTTGATTATTGGCTCCCCATCGATCAATGTTGCTGGATAGAAACCAATCAAATCAGACAACAATATAATACATAGCTTAAATTCAACTACAGCACACCTATATTAGATGATACGGTTACAGATTATTGCCATACCAAAAAGTTACTATACCATTTCTGTATGACATGGATGGATCTAGAAAAAAGGGTTTAGGGGTCCCAAATTGCAAATACTATGGGAATATATGAAGTATGTTTAGTGTTTATATGGGCAAACTGCAAACTTTTGACTTTTTCCTAATATACCAAAATCCCATCTCCCAATATTGTTAGAGGGCCTTTTCTTACTTATTCAAAGAAAAAGAGAAGGGGACCACCTTTTGTGCGGCGCAACATTACTATCTTCAGAACAGCTTGCAGCTTCTTGTAACCTTTTACATGATCTCTAGCTATTGGAACTTTTATCCCAAAGCAAAATGATTTATATACATCATACGGTTCATGTTTCAGGAACCTAAAGTAGCTATATAAATCATCAATAGCATTTTGTATAGGTGTTCCAGATAAGCACCACCTCCTCTTGGCTCGAAGACCACAGCAGGCTCTAGCAACCTGTGTTCGATGATTTTTTATTGTTTGAGCTTCATCTAGTATCACCCTTAACCAATTTACTCTAGCAAGGGCACCGGCGCTAGAATCAATAAGGGAGCCGTCAATTCCTTTCCTGCCTTTTTTTCCCTTCTTACCAACATTACATGCTTTCTTCCTCTTAATGTTGGTTAAAAAGTCAGAAGACAATCCATATTTTTCCGCAGTTTTTTCATCAATTTCATCATCATCACCAATAGCTTGTTTAGGAACCTCATTGGTAACAATCGAATAAGTTGTAAGAACCACATCATACTTGGCAAGTTCAGAAGGATCCTTGGTTCTGCTAGCTCCATGATAGATAAGGACAGAAAGTTTAGATTCATCTGCAACTTTATCATACAGCTCCCTCGCCCACTGTCGAAGAACAGTCGCTGGACACACAACCAATGTCCCCGCTGGTAACCTCTGTCTGCTGAATGCTCTGCTAGAAGTACTCACTTCTGGAATTGACTTGGTATTATCAGATTCTCTATTTTGCTTTACTTTGTCTGACCCACCAGTACCAGTACCATTATCATCATCATCATCATCATCATCCAAATTCAGAGCTACAACTTCACATTTTTCTGGATCTTCTGGTTTTAATTTGGACTCTAAAAACTTCTGCATTTGTATGAGAGCAATCATTGAGATTGTTTTACCGAGGCCCTGTAAGATCAAGTATTGATAAATCTCAGCAGAAAATTTACACTGCAAAATAAGCATCGAAGGCGCATTGATCATATATGAATAAAATAATAGTACTCCTAAGTTTTAACAAGTAACCTGATCATCAGCTAATATTCCACCTGAGCAAATTCTAGTTCTTGTTTCTCTTTGAAGCATCCAATGTAATGCAATCTTCTGCAAAATTCAATGATTAAATAACCCATGTAACATGACATAATAATAAAAATGGATAAAAACATGTAACCAACATGAACCCAAGAATCATCCATAACACAGAAAAAAAAATGACCTGATGTCTGAAAAGAGGAACAGACAGAAGACCATCAGGAAGACTAGCTTCAGCTTTTGGTTGGCTGAGGTCCTACATGAAACATAAACCCTTCAGATATAAACTCTCCAAACACATCAAATATGAAATAGCTTTTAAGGAACTACCAAAATAAAGAAGACGACAAAATATTATCGTCAACACAAATCACATGAAGAAAGAGGCAAGGACAAAACAGCAAGAAAAGAAACCCATCGGCAAATTCATACTCCATAAGTTTAGCATAATAAAGTCATTAAATTCACAATAGAAAATTACCATAGTAGCATGACAATTCTTGTCTTCATTTTTATGGAAACTTTCAATGTTTACAAGATAGTGTAAGTGCTTGCTTTAAACATCATCCAGAAAAGGTGAAAAAAAAACATTGGAAAAGAATAAATTATGCATATAAGGTAAAATTCAGAATTCCAGCAAGTTCGTTGTAAAGTTAACTAACAATAGAGTTTGTACTTTACAAAACAAAAGACATGCTTAATGAGGCAAAAAGCTTCTTTTTGCCAAAATAAAACCACCCCCATCTAAGATGCAAGAATTTCCATAGTGCATAGTGGATCATCAAACATTAAATCACGATATAAACAAGGAAACTCTCAGATCAAACATGTAATACCTCTAGTGCTGCTTGATAAATCATTCTTTCATCATTTACAGGAACTCTTTCATCACTTACTCCAGCATGATAAACAGGATTTTCAGGACCAGCAAACTGCATAAAATTAACAGATTTTCCTTGCATAAAAGATGGAGGAAGGATCCTACTAGTGTTTCCATGCGACACTCCATCAGTGTTGCCCCTGCTATAGTGTTCTCTCATATAGCCCTGGTTATAGGAAAAACTAGGTCCAGACAAATGGTTAGAGTTTCCAAGAGCAACATGAATCTGAATGCTGTCCACATTCTCCACTAAATTGCCTGATTTACTACTTTGTCCAAAGTGTTGAAGGGACGGAGGAAGAGTCCTCTTTAGAGCTTGCTGGGATGTCAGTTCCTCAAAATCAGTACCAGGACCATTAGAAATTCGAAAATTAGCAGTCCGAGGCTGACCAGTATTCTCATTCATGGTTAAATATTCAGAACCATGATCTAAGGCACTATGCTGAGACAAGGCTTTAACATTGTCATGGGGGTCATGTGTCAGAACTTTTTTTCCTGAATGATTATTTACGCTGGAAGAGTTCAAATGAGAAAACTGTGCTTGATTGGAAATCTTTTGAGACTGCCTAACATCACCTGCATTATTTAAGTATGATTGTACAGGTTAGTGTGAGAAACATTGAGCTTTGAAATGGACATTTGTCAAAACACAAACTAACCAGTACTCCTTGAATTAGTGCCATTTGTTGCCCATTGGGGAAGAACCCTTGAAGATGAGGCATTTCTGGTTCCAACATCTTCTGTTTCAAACTCACTATCAGAAGAACTAATGTCTATTGGATTCACAGCAGCCATTATAGTTGAAAAAGTTATTAGTTTCTCCTCAATTGACGTAGAAAGCAGATTCCTCAAAGGAAACCCAACCTGTGGTAAGAAATAATCAGTGTATCAATGTTGCCTTCAGAACACTAACATTGACAGCCCAACCTTCCCCCAATTCACAAAAAAAAATACCGAATGTTTCCGCTAGCCAGGATGAGAATATTGAAATTAAGTTGCAAATCCACCCATTTCCACTAACAATCTTAAGCTATTGAAATTATTCAAGAATTAGCTATCTAGGGTTGTTGCAGTGGCAAACAACAAGCTATTGGAGCAGCACCAAGATTTCAGGAAGTAAGCTCAAATTCTAATCAGAGAAGAAAACCTGTGCCAACAGCTCAACAAGTAACCTTAAATTCTAAGCGAATTTATGAGGAAAGGGACTACTTTTCATCACCCCAAAAATATTTGCTTTGCTCATCTTCTAATTTACTTAATTAATTCCTTGAACTATTACTATTTTTGGACATTGCAACCTATACTCCAGATTCCTCAACAAATTCCCCTCCACTAAAATGGGCATTTCTTATCTGATTCTCCAAGCAAATAAAATGTTTTAAATCAATCAAAACTCATCCAAAAGTTTCAATTTCTTTTCAAAATTAAACAGTACATTGCTACCCCCATGCAAGAACAAAATCCTACAGTAAAATAGGAACTAAGCCGGCAAGCAACCCCACTTCATTGTCAATTCAAAATTCAAAATTTCCAAACTTGATAAAAACCAGTAAGATACATTCACATAAAATAACAGATTAATACATAAAAAATAAAGGAAAGTAAATTAAAAACTTGATCAAGCCAATTAAATTTAGAAAAACAAAAGACAAAAAAAAAACCCTACCTTTGGTTATGATTCTTCATTTTACAAAGGTACAGTTGGTGGAACTGCTCTCACGAGTGGCGAAGTTTGCGAATCGTACAACTGAAGAATCTGAGCAGAAATAAAGGGAGAGGGAACGGCGGCGTTTCGGACACGGAAGAAAACCGGGGGGAGTGACAAAGCGTCAAATGTTTAGGATTTTTTTGCTGATTTGTGTTTGCTTTAAAATGAATATTCATTGCGTAACCAAAATTTTTCTTTTAGAGCGGGGGTTTCAACTTAATTTATAGCATTTCAAAACGGTATTTGAGAATCTATAATTTATAATAAAAAATAATTTTTTAATGTAAATTATCGGCAAATAATTGGTCTAGTAAAGTGAGGTACTATATACTTTCAGTAAGATTAGATATTTGAATTTTTAGTAACGTAAATAAAGCAAGTTAGGAGGGTTGTCTTATTCTCATAATAAACGTTTACAGTATTCGGTTCGAATTAATCAGTTAATGAGTTGAATATCGGTAATTATATTGAATAATTGTTAAATTTTTCATATTAAAATTTTAATAATATAATCGGTCCAGTATTAGCTCAACTAGTATCAATGTTTTTGCAACAACTCAAACGTGTTAGTTTGAGCACTAGTGCAACTGCACATAAAATTCACTACAAAAACTTATATATATATTTATAAATTTTATATAAAAATATTTAAAAATTAAATGAAATATTTATATCATTTTTTAGAAATTTGATATTGTAATTTACATTTGACACCATCTTTTTTATTTTTAATATCTTAATTTAATTTTGTTAATGTTGTCATTAAGTTTGAACATGACATGTTTAAATTTGTAATTGAAATTTGAGGGATTATAGATAACTTAATATAAAAAAAATAAAATTTATATTTTGAACTAAATCAAAATTTAGATAAGTACACATGTTGATATTGTTATATATAATTGTAACTCAAAAATAACTAATATTTTTTCATAATTGACCAATTCAATGAATGTGTCACACAAAATAAAACATCTTTGAATAAAAGAGTTTAGATAAAATTTGAATTTTTTAAATTGAATTGAATTGAATTTATATAAGTATATATGACAGTGGAGTAAAATACAGTTATATAAAGTAAAACTAACAAGTAACTTAATGATAATTTATAGTTTAAAATATAATCTTATGATATATTAAAAATATTGTTAATTTTTTTATTTTTCATATTTTAAACTTTAATAATATAATCAACTGAGTATTGACTTGAACGATACTCAGACAGATGATTAATAGAGTCAAAGATAATCTTGACACAGGTAAAGTTTTAGGAAAGTTGAATTATACCTTTAATATATTTTGAAATTTTATTTAGACCCTTCAAAATCTTTAAATTTTTTATTGAACTCCTCAAAATTTTTGAATATTTTAACTAGACCCTCACATTTAAAAATATCTTGTTAAGTCTCTCGAATTTTTTATATTTTTATAAGACTACTAAGAATTTTAAGTAGGCTTCCTCAAACTATACCGTCAAGATCCACCATTGACCACACCATTATGATTACAACAATCAAAAGGTTATGAATTTATCATTAATTTACACGGTTGCTATTGCAACAACCAAACAATGTTATTAGAATCGGACCAACCAATCGAATATGTTTGACTGAGACCGACTATAGTAATGGTCTAGATAATGGACTGTTTTACTATTCAACTATTCGAACCAGATGAACCAAAAAAATGATTTTTGGGGGGGGGGGGTAGACTTCATTTGTTGGCTCATTTTTTAGTCCAAAATAATTTTTTTTCTTATTAAACTCAATGAATAAATACCACTGGATTAAATTTGGAATTCATATTTTAAGCTAAATCGTATTTAGATAAGTATATTGGTTGATATTACATATATAAATGTAAACCACAAATAATTGTTTTGTGAACCCCGAAAAAGTGCAAGGTTATGTCCTATAATTTTCTCATTTTGTGATATGCTTAAACAGAGTGCACATTGATTTTTTTTTTTAATATAGTAGTGTGATTGCGTAACCAAAAATTTTCTTTTTGAATGGAGGTTATAATTTAGGTCCGTTCGATTCAACGAGTGTTGGCACCCAAATAGACGTTTTGAGAAGCTAAAATTTCAACTTTTCTCTCATAAACAAGCGTTGGCACCCAAATCAGAATTTGAAAAGCTCTGCTGAAAGAGCCCTTAATTTATAGCATATGCAAAACGATATTTGAGAATCTATAATTAAAGAGTCAAGGTTAACAAGTGTTTTTATATGTAATTTATAATTAAAAGTGTACTACTTTAATGTAAATATTAAAAAATATTATCGGCAAATAATTGGTCTAGTGGGGTGAGATATTAGATACATTCAGCAAGGATAGGGATTTGAATTCTAATGCTGTAAGAAAGCAAGTTGAGTTATAAGGGTTGTCTCATAATGAACGTCTGCAGTATTCGGTCCGAATTGGTCAACTAATAAGTTTGATATCATGATTATACCAAAAAATTATTAATTTTTTCATATTTAAAATTTTAATAATATTATCGCTCGAGTATTAGTTTAGCTAGTATCAATGTTTTTAGGAAAATTCTAAAATTAAGCGCCTTAAAATTAGGCTAAAATTAGGCGCATGTTTTTATAGCTACAAAATTTCTTACCATTTTGATAAGGATTTGTGTAAGATGGATAAGAAATTGTGTAACTACATTATTATTGTGTAACTACAAAATTCATTATCATTTGTGTAACTACCTAATTATTGTGTAACTACCTAAATCATTACCATTTTTATAAGAAATTATGTAACTCGCGCCTAATTTTAGCTTAATAATAAGGGTGTCTAACCCTATAAGCTCTCATGTTTTTTTTGTAATAACTCAAATGTGTTAGTTTGAGCACTTTTATTTATATATATATATAGTATCAATATTTTGTAATAACTCAAATGTGTTAGTTTGAGCACTTATATATATTATAAAAATAATTAAAAATAAAATATTTATATCATTTTTTTAGAATTTGATACTATAATTTACATCTAACACCACCTTTTTTTTATTTCTAATATTATTTTTAATAGTCTAAATAAGGTAATATTTGTTATAGACATTCTTAATTTATTGACAATGCACACACCTTACGGACAAAGCGGTTGAACCCGAGTATTCTAGAATGAACATCATCCGCTCTTTCACTAGGATCACTTATTAATTTTTTTAATTTTTAATATCTTAATTTAATTTTGTTGACATTTTCGTTAAGTTTGAATACGTTTAAATTTGTAATTGAAATTTGAAGGATTATAGATAATTTAATAGAAATAATTGAAATTTATAATTTAAACTAAATAAAGATTTAGATAAGTACACATGTCGGTTATTATATATAAATGTAACTCAGAAATAACTAATTTTTCATAATTGACCAATTCAAGTGAATGTATCAAAATATTAATAATGCTATAATTACAAAAAAAACATATTTGAATAAAAGAAATTCAATAAAATTTGAAATTCTTTTTTTAAATTAAAATTGAATTTAGATAAGTATATATGATAGTGGAGTAAGATCCAGTTACACAAAATAAAAACTAACAAATAACTTAATGATACTTTATAGTTTAAAATATAATCTTATGATATATTAAAAATATTGTTATTTTTTTATATTTTAAAATTTAATAATATAGCCAATTGAGTATTGATTCAAACGATACTCCAATGGATAATGAATAAAGTCAGACGTAATCTTGCCCCTCACAAAATTTTGCGAAAAGTTTCTTTTTACCTTTAATATGTTTTTGAAATTTTATTTAGACCCTAAAAATTTATAAAATTATCACAAAGTTTAAAAAATTAAATATTTTTAATTATTCCCTCAAATTTTTTAAAATTTTCATTGAACTTCTTTCAAAAATTCTTGAAAATTTTAACTGGACCCTCACATTTTTTTAAAAAAAAATCTTGTTAAGTCCCTCAAAATTTTTAAATTTTTTATAAGACTACTAATTTCTTTAAGTAAACTCACTCAAACTATATTGTCAAGATCCGTCGTGACTACACCGTTACTATTGCGACAATTAAAATGTTATGAATTTTATCATTAATTGGCATCGTTACTATTGCAACAACCAAACAGTGTTATTAGAATCGGACCAACCAATCGAATCTAGTAACAATAACGATAGTGGACTGTTTTACTATTCAACTATTTGAACCATATGAACCAAAAAAAAAATATGATCTTGGTTTTTAGACTGTATTTCTTGGGCCATTTTTTAGTCCAAAATAGGTTTTTCTTTAATCTGATTAAACACAAATAATAAACATAAAAAATAAAAATTAAGAATACCTGAATTGTGTTTTTTTTTTTTGGATTTCACTTCAGTCTTTCTTCTTTCCTTTCTGAAGTTCTTAACTGCTACAGCTTTGCTCGTCAATTGTATTTTCTCTTTCCTTAACTAAAGAAATGACTCAACTCTCAAATATAGAAGCTCTCAAATTTAACTAAGGAAATGAGAAACTCACCGATCAACACGAAACCGGACGGATTGTGCACTGGAGGCCTCATCGTTTGGTTCGTTTGGGGAGGAGGGTTATGCCTAATTTGGATATTGTATCAATGAAAATATAAATCCGAATAAGCAAGTCTAAATAAAATTTGATATTTATACCCTGAACTAAATTGAATTTAAATGGATATGCATGCCAGTATATATTACCATATATAAGCGTAACCGACACCCCACTCAAAAACATTTTTCTCGTGACTAAGACGAAACTGATTGGTCAATTGAATGAAATTAATTTGTCTCAGATTCGAGGGCCGTAAACGAACTAAATATTCAGCGAATCGTTGGGCGAGAAGTTCATTTATTTATTAAACGAACGAACATGAACAAGATTTTCTGTTTATTTAATTAAATAAACGAACACGAACAAATGTGTTGTTCGTTTATGAACGTTCAATAATCTGTTTGTTTAAATTTATTCACATATGTCCATTTATATTTATTATTTTTCATAACAACATATTATATTTAAAATTTTAAAAACATATAATACAAATATGAAATAAAAAGAAAAAATTAAATAAATACTCAATGTACGAGACACAAATTTCGTAAGAAAAAATTAAACAATACTCAATGTTCGTTCGCGTTCGTTTATTATTTTAACAAACGAACACGAACATGAAATTGTGTTCGTTTAGTTGTTCGTATTCGTTCATTTGTTAAATTAAAATTAAACAAACGAACATAAACATACCCTCGTTCGGTTCGTTTATAGGCCTACCTAGTTTAGTAAATAAAATTTGAAATTCATATTTTAATCCAAATTAAATTTATATAAATATACATGTTGGCATTACCATATAAATGTAGCTGACAAATAACTAATTTTTCACGATTCGTCAATGTATCGAAAAATAAATAATGTGTAATTATAAAAACATCTATGAATAAATGTGACTAGATTAAATTTGGAATTTATATTTTAAACTAAATAGCATTTAGATAAGTATATATATTGATATTACTGTATATAAATGTAAACGAAAAATAATTCTTTCGTGAACCCTAAAAAATTGTGAGGTCACGTCCTATAATATACTACTGTAATTACATTATATAGTAGTACCTACGCTTTTTTTAATTATTTGACAAGACACACATATGCTCGAACTCGAGTCTTTTAGAATAAATATTATCCTCTTTTTTACTAGAGTCATTCGTTGGGTTCGAGTACACAACAATTTTAAACATGTTAAAAAACCCCTAAGTATATATACTACTTTTCTACCCTAAAGTAACCCTTTTGCGTAAGAAACCCTAACCCACTTCCCTTACGCTTGCATCAAGATCCAACACCTTAGGCATTTAGGCCGAATGCCTCTGGATTGAACAGGTCGAGAGCCCAAGCTAGACTGAGACCTATCTACCCAAGCCCAATCTGAATCCCAAAGTCTAGTTCGCCAGGGCGTTAAGGCCTAGCCCGTAACTCTCACCTATTTGACTCGAGCTCGAACTGACTCGTAACCCAAACCAGACCTTTGACCCGTCTTACTTAGGCCTGTAAACGAACCGAACGAACACAAAAGAGGGTGTGTTCATGTTCGTTCGTTTAACTTTAACCGAACAAATGAACGAACACGAACATAAACGAACAGAAAATTTCTTGTTCGTGTTCGTTCATTAAGGAATGTAGCTTGTTCGTGTTCGTTCGTTTAAATAATAAATGAACATAAACGAACACAAACGAACAAACATAAATGAACATAAACGAATATTTTGGGTTAGTTCGATTAATTCAGTTGATTAACTGATTTTAAACGACTTAATCGATAATTGAAATTTGAAAAAACTCTTAACCGTTAGCCGAAACCTAAAATTATCTAATAGATTAACCAAATTTATTTTGGTTCGGTTCGTTAGTTCGGTTTAACCGAACAATAAACACCCCTAGACATATGTGAATAAATTTAAATGAACATAAACGAACACAAACGAACGGATTACCGAACGTTCACGAACATAAATGAACGAACAAACCATTTGTTTGTGTTCGTTCATTTAATTAAACGAACAAAAAATCTTGTTCATGTTCATTCTTTTAATAAATAAGTGAACATAAACGAACTTCCCGCTGAACGGTTTGCTGAACGTTCGGTTCGTTTACAACCCTAGTCTTACTATTAACCTTTGTTGTGCATTAATTTTTGATTCGTTGACTTTAACTTTGACTTGTTGACTCCAAATTTTCAGTCTATTTTATGTGATTTTAATTCGTATACCTTCGTTGCTAACTTGTGATTTTATTTTCAATTTTCTGAAGGTACTTACTCGATTTTGGAGCATTTAGTGATATAATCAAACCATTTGTCCATCATTTTGGTAAATGAATCTGATTAGAGTGGAGTTTATTGAATATAGGTTTGACTTGTATATTAAGGTTGATAATTAACTCGTGTAGGTATTGGTATTCGATATCATGTATTGTGATTCATGAACCTCACAATACCGAAATATAGTGAGATGCTTTCTGAATGTTTATAAAATATTTTTTAAACAATTAAATTTTAAATATTTTAAACAATTAAATTTTATAAAATATATATTTTAAAACTACCCGATTGAATATTTATAAAATATATATTTTTTATATTTTTATCAATAATAAATTTTAAATAATAATAGGTTAAAGTTAAAAAAAATACCCAAAAAAACTAGTAAGGGACAAATTTAATGGGAGGGAGTATGTTATTATGTGTGAGATGTTTGTAATATATGTAATGTCTGAATAGAGCGTGTGTTTACCAAGTTACTTATCTTTGTATAATTGTAATGTCCGAATTTATGATACTTTTATGTCTAAAATGTTATGTGAAGGCACAATCTTTGCATTTCTATTCTGAAGGCACAATCTTTGTATTACTTCTTATTGTAATACAATTAAGTATTACTACTCGTTGGAGAAATAAAGTGTTTTCTAAGTTCTAGAAAATTTTGTTTGTAGAGATTACCGGATTTATTGGGGAGTTAGGGGCTTACTAGCATGCATCTGGACTAAATTTCAAATAATACAAAACCTTAGGGGTAATCTGGTTATTTAGAAAAAAATGAAGAATCTTATGGCAAAACATGTAAAACACAATTAAATACAGTATTGAAACTCATTATATCTTGACATCCAAAACCAATACAAAATTCGAAGTTATTATGAGCCAAATTTAATCATAGAGATAAAATAGTCATTTTACAATAAAATCGGCTCTCATGAAACATTTTTACTAAATTTAAGCTCCTACAACTTAATGGATCTGGCAAGATTATCCTGAAAAAACAAGTCCTTTAGTTCAATGGTAGCTTAGTGGCGGAATGCATTGGTTGTTATAATTATCATAATGATAATGAAGAAATGACAATCGTAAGTATAAAAAGTAAAAATTTAAATTTATATGGAAAATTTTAGATGCAAACAACTACGAACAAAGGAGGGGAAAATTTCACTATGTCGAAAAAGAGATTACAACTTGTGTCTAACCTTTAGTCCATACTATATGTTCAAATATTTTCTTAATCCTATGACAATGCACACACACTTTGTAGACAAATGATTAGATCCAGGTCTCCTAGAATGAACATCAGTTACTTTTTCACTGAATCACTTGTTGGGTTCGATTAACTTTATTAATAGTTCTGCCTATATGTTAAGACACGAATATTAGACATAGGCTAAGATAGCTCCCTCCAAATAATAGATAATTCTTTCCTTGATTTAGTCTTTTTCTTATGTTACTCAAATTCGGGAGTGATCATTTGATATATGAGAGCGTGTGTTCGATTCAAGTATATTTATTTATCTCTTCAAAAAAAAAATTGTACTTTGATAGTTTGGAGGGTCATATCCTCGTGTTTATATTGAAACATCAAATGTCAGACATTGATACATCAAAAAAGCCAAGAATTCGGGATAACATAGGTCCCCATCCTATTCTCAAGAATTTATCCAATTCTTTGGTAAGTAAATGCTAAAAATGTGCATCAATGGTGTATATTGGAACAATGTATGTTCCATAATCATAGTATTCCAATGAAGTTGAGCTAGAAATTACTAATGAAAAAAAAAAAGAAAAAAAAAGAACTACCACTTTAAAACATGACCAGTCTCTGCCTAATTAGGCCATGAATGTTTATCTACTTTTGGCAAATTTAGTCGGACATTAAGTGGAACCATGTCTTGTTTCTTTCCCTTGCAAGGATGCAATGGTTTCTCGGGATATAAAAAACTGGCCCGATCCGAAAACTCAACTGAAACATACTTGAGTCAAAACTCGTTTTGACCCGAGGAAGTGATGACTCGAAACAGATTGTTGTTGACCTGAACTCGAGTTGGACCTGATACTGTAGTAACCAAACCCGACCTGCATCCGACCGAGAATGACCTGAACCCGAATTGAACCTGTTACTGTGATAACGGAACCCGACCTGCACCCGACTGATATGAACCCGAACCCGAGACTAACTGGCAAATAACCGATATAACACGACTGAAATAACCCGAGATACGATTTTACTCGACCTATTTTGAACCTGACCTGTTAATTGACCCGACTTGTTTTGAACCCGGCCTATTGTTGACCTGAACTGATATTGACCTAGTTTGATATTTACCTGACCTGTAATTGAGGAAGTCTATGATTTGATGATTTTCAAGAGAAAAATGAAGTGTTTGAGAAATTATGAATTTATTATATTATAATGTGAGAAACTAATTTTTCACCAATTAAATTATTAATTATTAATTTTTTATTTAAAATTTTTTGTTAAATAATTCAATTATTGAATATTAATTTATTAAATTATATATAAGAAAATATATATATAATCAATTTAAAATGTTGATAAATGTAAACTATATTCATGTCTTTGTTCTAAACAACCAAGTAAATTTGTTTTAAATAAAAAACATAAAAAAGGAAAGAAACAAAAAATCATATTTATGTTTTCTTTAGCCAAAGTTTATTAACTTAATATGTTTATTTTTTATATTTATAAATTATAGCATATAAAAATATTTTATTATGATTATTAAATTAAGGTACATTTACATCTTAGTTAAGGCGCATAGGTGGCCTTTAATTAACGTGTTGTGTGAGATGCAAAGAATTTACATCCCGCCAAATTAAGGCATTGGAAGTAAGGGTGTTCAAAAGGTCGGTTAAATCGAATTGACCGGCCAAATTAAATTAATTCGGTTAAACGGTCGGTCACCGAACTTTTTTCGGTCGGTGAACGGTTAAAGAATTTTTCAAAATTCGGTTATCAGTTAATTCGGTTTGAAATCGGCTAATTAATTGAATTACCCGAAATATAATAAAAATTAAATATATTATTCATATTAACCTATGCCCATTAAAATTTTAAAATCCACTTCTAACCCAAATGAAAAATCTAATGTTTAATCTAAAATTCTAAAGTTTTTATCTATGTTTAGATATTGTTTAAATTAAATACAAATTATCTTTGTGAACTAAAAAATATTTCCAAAGATTTTTATTGTGTAATAATTTTGATTAGGAAAAAAAAGATAAATTTCGGTTAATTAGAAAACTGACCGAACTGAAATTTGTTCAGTTCAGTTAATTTTTTTGAAAAAAGTTGGGTTCGGTTAACGGTTAAAGATTTAAAAACTTCAGTTAATTCAATTTTTGGTAATTCGGTTCGGCCACTGACCGAATTAACCGTTTGAACACCCCTAATTGGAGGAAATCAGCCCTCCTATTTTAGCTTAGGGTATATTTACATTTTAGGTCCTTTTTTGGGGTAACATTTCATTTAGGTTCCGGTTTTGCATGCTAAATTTAATTTTCATTCAATCAAATCCTAATTTCAGCCGTGTCTTAGAATTAGATCATCATTTTTAGAATTCATTTAATTATCATTTCATTTAGGTCCTGATTTTGATATGTGAATTCGATTTTGTTTGAATTGATTTTCCTAATATGCCATATAAACATATGCACTTTGAGTTAAATTTGGAGTTTTAATTAGCTTGCCTAAAGTGAAAGAGGAGATAAGGATTATGGTATATTTTGGGGGGTAAATGATTAAATGGTAATAGACAAATCAGGTTTATACACTAGACGTGGTGAGATTTTAGATTTATTTGTGGTTAAATTTAAATAATTTAAATTGGTTAAATTTTAGTTTTAGGTTATATTGTATGGCAAATTTGTTAAATTAGTCACTGGACTCTCAAATTTATCCACTTTTAAATTATCTAATTAGACCCTAATTTCATATTTATACTATATTTTTATGGTAAAATTGTCAACTCAGTCTCTAATTTAGGTTTTATGCTATATTTTTATGTTAGAATTGTCAAATTGGTCCCTAATTTTAGTTTAGGGTTTAGGGTTTAAGCCTTAGTGTTAATGGTTTAAGGTGTATGTTGTAGTTTAGGGTTATTGGTTTATGAGATTAATTTTTATGGCTTAAGGTTTATGGCTTAGGGTTTAGGCCTTAGTGATGATAGTTTAGGGTATATGTTGTAGTTTAGGGTTATTAATTTATGAGATGAATTTCTATGACTTAAGGTTCATGATTTATGATTTATGTGTTAGTGTTAATGCTTTAGAGTTTACGCTGTAGTTTAGGGTATATGTTGTAGTTTATAGTTTATGATTTAGGGGTTCGTGTTAATGCTTTAGAGTTTATGGTGTAGTTTAGTGTTCAACTAATTCCCTACAAATATTTATTTAACCGAAATTAATCTTTATTTATTTTTATTTTGTGTAATTTAGTCCAATATTTTAATACGATGATATTTTTGTTCATTTTAGTCCTTAAAATTTTATTTTTAACTAAAATTTACCCATTTTTATTTCTAATTTGTATAATTTAGTCTAATAAAGTAAAGATGGTGTTATTAGTTTATGTGATTAATTTGGATTCCTTAAGGTTTAGGGTTTGGTATCAATGATTTATGGTTTAGTATCAATGGTTTATGGTTTAGCGTATGGTTATTGGTTTATGATTTAGCGTATGGTTATTGGTTTATGAAATTAATTTATATTCCTTAAGGTTTATGATTTTGGGTTTAGTAGTAACAATTTTGGGTTTAGTAGTAACAATTTTTGGTTTAGTTTAGGGTTAACGAGATTAATTTCGACTCAACTTGCTAATTTATGCATTTGAATTTGAAATTTAAATCAAAGCTTCATGTGTACAATTAAACTAAATTAAAGTTTCAATTTTCATGTGTACAATTACATGTTTACATCTAAATCCAAATTTTGTGTATAATTATATTAAATCAAAATTTATATAATAATTATAATAATAATAATAACAATGTCCGAATTGAATTAACTTATTAAACTCGGGATCTAATTGAGTTAAATTAAAACCTAGAAGCATAAATCACGGACATAATTAAAAATAATCTAAAACTAAATGTGGAATTTCAATTAAATTAATCTAAATTTGGGCTCAAATGAATTAAATTTAAACCTAAAATTGATAATGTGAGACTTAAATGAAAAACATCTAAACGTTGGTTCTTTCCTCCCGCCTTTCATTTTAATTAAAAAAAAGAAATAGATAATTGGTAAAAAAAAGGGAAATGACAAAATTTTAGAGAGAAATAAGCTGCTTATTATTTAGGTTAGAGATTAATTACCCTTTAGGTCCTGCTGCATTTTAAATGTTGCATTTTAGTCCTAATATTTACTTTTAAGTTTTAGTTTAATTTAATTTAGTCACAAATATCTCTAATTCGATTTAGGGATATATTTTTGTTCATATTAGTCCTTAATTTTTTAAACCGAAATTGACCCCTATTTATTTTAATTTTTTGTAATCTAGTCTAATGTTTTTAACATGATGATATTTTTGTTCATTCTAGTCCCTAAAACTTTATTTTTAGCCGAAATTAACCCATATATATTTCTATTTTTGGTAATTTAGTCAAATAATATTTTTATTTATTCTAGTACCTACAATTTATTTTTTAGTCGAAATTGTCCCATATTTATTTATATTTTTGACAATTTAGTCCAATAATATTTTTGTTTATTCTAGTACCTAAAATTTAATTTTTAGTTGAAATTGACCCCTATTCATTATTTTTAATTTAATCTAATATTTTTATTATGATGGTATTTTTGTTCATGTTAGTCCCTAAAATTTTATTTTTAACCAAAATTAACCCCTATGTATTTTATATTTTTGTAATTTAGTCCAATATTTTTAATATGATGATATTTTTGTTTACTCTAGTCCCTAATATTTTATTTTTAGCTGAAATTAACCGTTATTTATTTGTAATTTTTTGTAATTTAGTCCAATATTTTAAATATGATGGTATTTTTATTCATTCTAGTCCATAATATTTATTTTTAATGTGATTCGTGTTCGTGAAAGGCATTAAATAATTCACTCAAAATGACCCAACCCAAAGTCTATCGACTATTTGTACCAAACTCAAACTTAATACGAATTTGAAACTCGAATTAACCCGACCTGAAAGTACCCGACCTAAAATGAACCCACCTAAAATTAAACCAACCTGAAATGAACCCGACTTGAAGTCTACCCGAGCCCGAATTAACCCGTCAATTAACTAATTCGGACCCGAACCGTTTTAACTCGACCTGAAATAAACTCGACCTGAAATTATCTCGCCCCAACCCGAGTCGAATTGAAACATCAAATTAATCTAAAATGACTTGTATCCGATTTGACTCGACCTGACATGACCCGACCTGAAACTCATCCGATTACCTATTTTTTCATCTCTAGTTTCCCACATAGACAGATTATAAGCATAAGTAGAGGCAAGGAAGATGTTATAAGGTATCCCTTGTGGAATCTCCCCACACAGTCTGTTTGCCCTGAATTTGGCATGTGCCATGCACTTAATACCCAATAAGCTAGCTGGGATTTCCCCGGTGAGCCTGTTGATGGAAACGTCGAGCCATCGAAGTTTCACCAGTTGTCCTACACTTGCCGGAATGATGTTGGTTATCTAGTTCCTCGAAACATCCAGCTTTTTGAGTTCAACGAGATTTGAGATTAAACTGGGGACTCATCCTGCAATCTTGTTGCTTCCTATGTTCAACACCTTCAAACTCAAGCCTTCGGCGAGTTCCGATATTGTGCCGAAAATTAGATTGTTTGACACATCTATGACCTCTAAAAAGCTACTTGTTCTGTTATTTAAAATGCTCAAGAGTGACCTGAACACCTGATTCGAATAGAGATCGATAGTGAAAACCTCATCCAGCACCATGAGTTTTGAAAGATCAAACTTCAGTTGATTATTTGAAAGCTTCAGCTTCTGCAGACTTGTCATGTTTGTGAAGTAACTGGAAATGCTCCCTGTAAGCAAGTTATCAGACAGGTCTATGGAACTCAATGAATCTGGTCTAAACTTTGGGAAAACACCTTTCAGTTTACAACCAGCTAGGTTCACATCTGAAAGTTGCATGTCTATGATCCTATTAGGAACTGTCCCTAAACTGAGGTTGTTGAAGGACAAGTCTATTGACAAAAGTGAAGGGACACCCTTGCTAGAAATAGCTGGTAAAAGATTTGAGAATCCATTTCTAGACAAATTTAGGGACCAAAGTTTCTGTAACCTTGAAATAGATGCTGGAATAGAACTTGTTAACTTATTGTGACTCACTAACAAACTATTAAGAGATTTAAGGTTGCCAACCTGGTCTGGGATACTGTCTGTGAGCTAGTTGTGGCTCAACCTCAATGACAGGTCTAACAGTGTGACCAAATTGAACACTAAGACAGGTAGGTGCCCTAAGAGTTGATTATTGGAGAGGTCAATGGAGGACATGTTAAGAAACTGTCCTAAAAATTCATGGATTAAACCAGAAAACAAGTTAAAGCTGAGATCAAAAGACTGCAAATGAATAAATGTTTTGAAGCTAGAAGGGATTAGACCTGTTAAGGAGTTTTTCCCTAAGTTCAT
This sequence comes from Hibiscus mutabilis, assembly GCA_019671005.1. NCBI lineage: Eukaryota > Viridiplantae > Streptophyta > Magnoliopsida > Malvales > Malvaceae > Hibiscus > Hibiscus mutabilis. Next base: position 31,331,127 of record CM033711.1, on the reverse strand, counting down.
CAGCACAAGGTTTCTTAAATTCCCTAAACTTGGAGGGACTGCCCCACTCAAATGGTTACCAGCCAATGAAATTGTTTGAAGAAAGGGTAGATGCCCTAAACCTGAAGGGATGTTCCCTTGGAGACCATTGTCTTCCAATACCAATTGCTTGAGCTGACTCAGATTGGACAAACTCTCAGGGATTGGACTTGTAATGAGCTTCATCCCACTTATGACCAACACTTCCAAGAACTGGAGGTTCCCCAGGGAAGAGGACAAAGTGCCCTTCATGTAAAGGGTACTGTCCCTTACTGATCTTTGCAATATCAATGTATTGACTCTCCCTGTTGGATTACACTCTACACCTTCCCAATCTCCTCCATAGCAATCTATCCCAATCCATGAAGATAAAGTGTCTGTACTGTGTAATCACTAATTTTGTCCGGGTTGACCCGTATTTATTTTTACAATAATGGGCTTATATATGTATAAATATTATTAAGTGATGTGTGTTATTATATGTGTGTCCCTAGTATGTGATTATTATATGTATGGTTATTATCTATGTTTTTTTTATGTTTGTATGAATGTACGTTGTATCACATATAATGCATGATAGTATATTGTATGTATATGTTTATTATTATTTTAATGTGAGTGTGAGTAGGTATATTGCATGTATTATATATATATGTGTTAATGTATGTGTAATATGTATACGTATATGTATATTATGTGTATTATTATTATTATTCTTATCTAAAATTAAAAACAAACAAAAGAAACGGATTATAGTTAAATAACTAAAGCCCAATTATATTAAAATTTTCCAGGTCCATTTACATATCCATAAAAAATCCAAAAAAAAAATAATACATATTATTACAGACTATCTGGCCCAACAAACCCATAATAATACTAGCCTTAGCCTGATAACAATCTAAAAAACCCTAATCAGATACATACTTCTTCATGTGCAGCCAAATCTGGACCGTCGGTCAAGGGTTGTTGATCGAACAGTCCAGATCGAATGGAGAACCTTTAGTTCCCCGTGTGCCACGTGTCACCAATCCAGCGTTGCCACATCGACCATCAGACACCATCTGAGCCGTCCATTCCAGGAGAGATCTCAGCCGTTGGATCAGATCTGATCCAACGGCCCAGATTGAGCCGGGCTGTTCGACTCCTGCACGTGCAGTCCACGCTCTGGCCATTCAACTTCTTCAAGCACCCACGCACCAGCACCAGTTTATCTCCCCGTCCACGTAGCGCCACCGCCGAAAATCCCGCTGCCACCGTACGGCTATCGGCTCTCTCCCAACCACCGAAATAGATAAAGAAAACATAAAAGGGGGAAAATCAGAACATCATCATCAACAGTTTAGACATTTAATGTTTGCTTAAGAATATAAACAATAGAGATAGGGCCATGAGTTATCTGAGAAGCATAAAAGAGGAATGTAAACCACTTTGTAACCGCTAAGTCAGAAACATGGATATTTTCAGAAGCAATAAACAAAAAGCAAGCCTCATATTTGAAGAGGTATCCATTTTTTTTCTTTTATTTGCATGCAAACACCCTAAAAATATACCAATCAAAAGTTAGAAGCCTTACCCCTTTCAAATTGCTGTAGTTTTCGTCCTGCCGTTGCTTCGCCGTTGATAAGCTCCGACCTCCTCGAGGCCAAACGTGTGAAATGGTGCGAGTATAGGGAGGCCAAAACCATTTTTTTGCTTCCGTTTTTGGGTTTAAACTGGAAAAAGGGTTCGATTTCAAGAGAAATAGGTTTAGATTGGGGTTGAGTTTAAAAAAGGGGATCGGTTGGTTGATTTTAGGGTTTGCCAGCCGCCGATGAGCGGTGGCTGACGCGGCGGATGGTGGTTGATTTCTGGGATTATCCCCGATGAACGACGGTGTTGATCGAGGGATTGAGAGAGTGGGGGGAGGGCTTATAAAACGTTAGAAAAAAATGCCAAAATAATTGAAAATCTGACCAAAATAGGTCTTTTATATTTTGTTTTGTTTTAAAAATGGGTTAATAGCATTTTAAATCCCTCCGCCCTAAAATAATCATGCCCGCAGTTCTTCCTCATGGTCCAATTACGTTATTAGTCCCTTCGTGTGGTCTAATTACAAGAGTAAGCCATTTCACCTATTATAATTACTCCCCAGGTCCTTCATAGTTTTTTGAAGTTTTCAGTTACGTCCTCATTTTTTCCTTTAATTTTGTCCCTATATTTTATTTCTTCACAATTTGGTCCCTTTTCCAGTTTTAAATTAAAATTTATTATTTATTCTTTTTCATGCATTTTAGTCTAAATTTTGCATATTTATTTCCCGTAAATTCAATTTAATTCTTATGTTAATATTGCTTGTTTGTGATTGTTATTTTGTGGGTGAAAATTGGTTCAAATAGCATATATTAGGGATTAAATATGCACATAGTTTTAGTATAAGATAGAAACCTTAAAAATGTAATATATATATATTTATGACTAATATATATTTTGTAGATATAAAGTAGAAATTTGTAAAAATAAAAAATATATGTATATATTATTAACTTATAATAGATATGTTTTTAGTACAAAATAGAAGTTTGTAAAATGTAAAATATGTATACGTTTTCTGATGTATAATATATGTGTTTTTAAGTATATAATAGATTTTTTTAAATGTAATATATATATTCTTGACATAAAATATATAGTTTTTAAGTACTACTTAATGTGACCTTTTTTATAGTTTTATAAAATAAAATAAAGTTTATATTATACAATACATACAATTTCACAAAGTATAACATATAGCCTTTCTAAAATATATAACATATTTTTTGTAAAATATATAAGACATAGTCCTTAATATACAATATAATTTTTTATAATATATATTAATGTTTCTTTGAATATGTAGTTTCTTAAAGGTTAAGGTACATGTATAGTTTTCTTTAAATATATAGGATATAATCTTCTAAAAGATATAATATATGTAATTTTACAAAAGTACAACATATATAATTTCCTTAAAATAATATGTTTTAATATGTGATATAATTTTAATATAATATGTCTTAATGTATATATTTTTTTGGGCCTTTGTTAGATAGTTTTAATTTGGGCTTTAGGCCTAGCTTTAGATTCTTGGGCTTTAGGCCTAGCTTTGCCTTGGGCTTTTGGGCCTTAGGCCTTGTTTTAGTAATTTTGGGCTTTAGATTGTTGGGCATAGCTATTAGTTCTTTTGGGCTTTTGACTAGATTAAGTGAATTGGCTTAATTAATTTAGATCGTGTGCTTGTCTCATAGGGGCACGATCTCTAAATTAATTAAATTAATTTTAGGATTAGATTCTTTAGAGCCTTAGTTAGATTAGGGTTCAAATTAATTTAGTGAATTTAAATTTATCCTTGGCTTATTGGGGTAAATATTAAATTCATTAAATTAATTGAACATTTCTTAATTACTTTTACGATAAAATTAATTTCAAGTTTAGATTGTCATTAAATTACAAATTAGTCACCATAAATTAGGTTTCCTAATATTTTAGTTCTAATTAATTTAGGGTTAAGCATTGGAATCATCTAGTTAATAAAAAGATCACTAATTGGGCTTTCTAATAAGTTGGGCTTTCCTTTTGTGTGTTTATATTTGTGCCTTTGATTATCATGCCTTAATTGTCATGCATATAACCGTTAATCTTAATCGCATTCCTAATTAATCTAAATCGTAAAAGAGAGGTACTTATTAATTCCAATATTTGTGTCGTAACAGTCCGAGCTTAAAGGATATTGACCAAATATTCGGATTAATCGTTACCATCCCAAGGTAAATGGATTAAAAGTTAACAAAATCATCACATCATACTTAAATGCATGCATCATGCATAATGGTGACGTACGGAAGTCGAACCATAAATTAATAGGGCAGTCGAGCTTATTCGATGTCGGTTTAATCTATGGTCTGATATATCATCAACCTTATTAATTAAATGTCTAATTAATTTGAATCCACCAATTCGATAAAGCATGTGTAATTAAGGTTAATTTTCATTTAAGAACTCCGAATTGAATTCAATATAAATTTCAATGATTTTCATCCTTTTAAAAGCAACAAATATTTTGGTACCGATTTTCGGGCGTGATGGGGGTGTTAATCCTTCCCCACGCGTAACCAACTCTCGGACCCTTTCACAACGAATCTCTGGTTTCTCATGGTGCCCCGCCTACCTTACCCAAGTGGCCGATTGTGACTCCAAGTTTTCATCGTTTTCAAAAAATTAAGGTTTTCAAAAGAAATCCCCATTCTTTTAATAAATTTTCATTAATGATTTGAGGGGATAATTCGTAGCGCCGAATTCATGTATGATCCACACGATTGTCCTTTCAAAAAGGTCGCTACAGCATGGCGACTCTGCTGGGGAAGTTTTTGTTTTTTTTAAACAAAAGAGAGTTAGGCCAAAGAAATAATTGTATCGATACGACCATAAGGTGTATCGATACATGTCTCCGTCCAAATCGATTTAGTGACCAAATTGAAGAGATTGGAAGTAGAGGATGACTCACCTACTTGCTTGCCACCCCTCAACGTGAGAATAATCTGAAAAGATTGAGAAAATGTATTAATTAATGGGTTAAGCAAACCCTTTGCTAAGGGAAAGCTTCCCATTGGCTAAGGGTGAGGTGGAGAATGATTAAGGTTTTAACCACCTTAAAAATAACAAGGAAAAAGCTTTCTTCTTTTGTTTTAAACCTCCAAAAACCAAATCTCATCTTTGTCTTAGAGAAACCAAGCACACACCTCCATTGTCATCTTCCTCCTCAAGATCAAGCAAGCACCTCAATCCAATCCTTGGCCTTTGTGTGATTTCAATACACCAATTGAAAGCTTGTAGCTTGGTAAGTAAGTCCCTTATGTCAATTTGATGATTCCATCAATCCTTAGGGTTTAATTTCAAGATTTAAGTCTTGAATGTTAAAGCTAAGACCATGTATTAGATGGTCGATTTCCTTATCTTGATGTTATCTACGAGCTTTGGTAAGCTTGAACAACGTTTGTGAATTATTAGTTTCGATCCTAAAGTAATTCCCTAATTTTTGAATTAGCTCAAGTGGTGAAAGACAAGCCATCTTCACCATCGGCTATTCTGAACTCTTCCAACGGTAAAGGGATTACTATCCGAGAACCTTGAAGTCTCCGAGTACTAGGTGAGTGTAGTTGTGTCCGATTGGCTAGGTGTCATCCGATTGCATTATTTTATGCTTAGAAACTTACATCTTGGTAAGGGCTCAAGTAGAGCAAATGTATATGGATTCTATGGTAAGTGTGGTAAGTCATTCACATTTGAATATGCTATTTGTGAACTTATGTGTGATATTTGAATATGTTATATGTGGAATCTGATATGAACACATTATGATATGCTATTTGGAGCCAAGGCTCAATTTGCAATCCAATATGGCCTAAGGGCACAAAGGTAAGTTTTATGATGATATGTGCGACCTTGGACATTTTTGGACATTAGAGACAATTGGCATACCATAGGGTTATTTGAGCTCACCAAGTAAGGGCTTGGACTACGGTCTGGGCTACAGCCTATATGTGGGGAGAAAAGGTTGGTTTGTGTCAGGGACTTTGGAGCTACAGCGAGGCTAAGGCCTATTTTTGATATGTGTGGCGTACAAGAGAATCCGCGTATCCGTTGGTTGCTATGTACAAGGAGATGATATGTGTTTATGGTTTACATTTGATATATGAAAATATGACACTTGGCTTTGAGTATGATCTATATATGATTAATGATACTTGTACATTTCATACAAGTATGCTACATGTTATTTATGCCATTGGAGAACTTATGTTGCATTTGTTATAACTACCTCACTAGGCTATGTAAGCCTAACATTCGTGTGTCTCATGTATTTCAAGACCTTGAAGCAATCCGAGCCTCGATCGTGTTGTTGCAGTTGCAAGTCACTCCCATCAACCATATGTATGTTTACATTTTGTACTAAACTCCTAGCAAGGTGGCATAGGACTTAGAAATGTTACGAAAGTCTGTTTTGATATGTATGTAATGGCCCTAAAGTGCCTATGTGTAAAATATGGAATATGATATGCTTGCAAGATAGTAAAACTAGTTAAAATGGCTTAAAGGTACTAAAAGGTAAAAATGTAGTAAATAGATTCGAAATGCTCTAAAATTTTATATGCTAATAGAATTATGGATTAATAACTAGCTGGTAATATTTCATGGCATTTGGACATCGTTCAATAGGTTAAATTGGCTAAACACCAGATAAAAGCTGTCATTACAAGACAGACGTATCGATATGGGTCAAGCTGTATCGATATGGCCTTGCATATTTGGACTTGGTAAAACATAGCGTATCGATACGGGTCAAGCTGTATCAATATGGACTTGGGCAGTAAGGTCTGGGAAATAAATTGTATCGATACGGCCTTAGGCTGTACCGAAAGGGGTCAACCTTGGTCAACGCGTATCGATACAAGCTTAGGTGTATCGATACGGGCTTGTTACCCTTGAATCTGGAATTAAGAAATTTGGCTTAGCGTACCGATACGGTCTTAAGTGTATCGGTACGATGTTAGTTAATTATGTTAAAAGACTTAAATTACAGTTTTAAATAGTTTTTAGATTGGTCACTAAACATTAAATGGTCTAATTGGATAGGTGAACGACCTCCGATGATAGCGAAATTTCATAGGCTAATAACTGATGAGATCAATTGAATATTTGCAAAAAGAAATTCTCATAAAACCCTTAACTTGTAAAATTTACAATTTAGCCCCTAAGTTTGAAAAAGTTTGAAATTAATCCCAAATTGAGTATGCTATTAATACGTTAGTTCGATAAGTTGTAAAAGAGAATAATAAGATATTCCGAATAAGATTCTGAACTCCGATTAAGCTTCCGATCTCCGAATAAGTTCCGATAACACTTTCTGACTCGGTTCTCTACTAGGCCAGAAGAGGGTGTTACATGAGATCCACTAATTCATTGAGTAATCAAGAATATTCATATTGTCTAATCATATAAAATTCGAATTCGAAATTTATCATGAAAATATAATCTTTCTATTTGATAAAAACATATTGTTAAATAATTGATTTAAGTTCGCCATGGAATCCATAAAATGTCACGAAATGGCAGCAAAATGTTTTTTAATCACTGAATATGTTCTGCCATTTAATTTTTTAAAACATATTTAAGAATATTTCTTAAAATATTAGTTTACTAATCAGAATCTAATATTATAGAGATCTATTATGTGACAATTCTTCTTGTAGCGATTAAATTTGAAAATCGTCGATACAGGGTATCCCTACCTTTTTGGAAAATTGATTTAAAGGGGAATTGTCTCCCTTTGAAAATTCGTTTTTTGGAAAATAAAGACTTGCAGTCGCCACCGACCACTTGGATAAGGTAGGCCGGATACCACAAAATCAGAGATTCATTTTGGAAGTTGGTTACGTGTGGAGAAGGAGTAGCACCCCATCACGCCCCGAAATCGACACCAAAATATTTGTTGCTTTTAAATGGATTAATTGGAATTTAAATTGAAATTAATTTAGCGTACTTAATCAAAAATTAACCTTAATCTAACAGGCTTTATCAAATTGATAGGTTCAAATTAATTGGACATTTAATTAATAAGGTTGACGATACATCAGACCATAGATTAAACCGACATCATATAAACCTGACTACCATGTTAATTTATGGTTCGAATCTCGTACGTCACCTTTATGCATAGTGCAAACATTTAAGGTATGATGTTATGATTTTATCAACTTTTAATTTTATCTTGGGATGGTAAGGATTAATTCAAATGTTTGGTCAACATCCTTTAAGATCGGACTGTTACGATACAAACATCGGAATTAATAAATATCTCCTTTTTTGTGATTTAGATTAATTAATTTAAAATAAACGGGTCTCATGAATGACAATTAATATGAATGTCAAATAAAGGCTTAAAAATAAACACACAAAAAGCCCACTAAAGCCCTAACCCTAAAGGCCCAAATTATGAAAATTCAATTAGTGATCTAATTTTGAACTAAATGAGTCTAATATTAACCCTAAATTAATTAAGCCTTATAACTAGAAAACCCTAATAAATTATGGATTATCTTGTAACATGATAATTAATTCGATTAATTTTAAACTAGTATCCCAATGAGCCAAGGATAATATTTAAATTGAATCAAGCTAATTAATTATGATTTTAAATTAAATGTCCATCTAAGCTCAATGTCAATTTTATCCTAAAAAGTAATTAAGAGGTTTTCAATTAATTTAATGAATTTAACGTTTATCCCAATAAGTCAAGGGTAAATTTAAATTCACTAAACTAATTCGAACTTTATATCTAACTACGGCTTCAAAAAACTGATCCTAAATTAATTTAAAGATCGTGCCGCTATGAGATGAGTACACGATTTAAATTAATTAAATTAATCTTGCCTTAATCTAAGATCGTAACCTAACAAGCCCAAAGCCCACCTAAACTAAACAAGCCCTAAGCCCAAAAACATAACAAGGCCTAAACCACCTACCTAAACTATGCACATACCAAAAGCCCACATAAATATACTTATGTAAAAAACTATACTTTAACTATATATTCTATAATATATATGAAACATATTCTATACATGTTTAAAACTATATTATATGTATTATAAAAACTATGTATTATATACATTATAGAAACCTCATATTATATATTATAAAAACCTTATACTATAAAGATGTATATTACATACTAAAAACTATACATTATATTGTATTATAAAAACTATATTATATATGTATACCATATATTATATGTATTACGTAAAACATATATTACATAAAAATCATATGCTACATGTATATCATATATTATAAATACTATGAAAAAACACATGTTATATACAAAAAAACACATGCCACATGTTCATCAACCACAAATCTAAAGTCTACCCAGTTAAAGCAAGAACAATAACAAAATAAAGGCTGGAAAATAAAATGCATGAAATAAAGGAATTAAGACACTAGAATTTGGACTAAAATGCAAGAAAATAAAATTTTAAAAGCAAACAGATTTGGATAAAAATAGGCTAAATTAAAGACCACTGAAAAATTTTAAGGATTGAGGAAGGAGTTTAAAAAGGTGGATGGACTAAACGGGCGTGATTAAACCATGCAGAGGAACTAAAAATATGATTAAAAAAGACGGAAGTCCTTACAGGCGTAATTAAGATGAGGTGGGGGGATTTAAAATGTAATTACCCCATTTTGTTTTGATAGTTGGTACAAAACATAATATTTAGCCCAATTTTTTTTAGAAACCTTTGTTCTTCAAAAACCAGAGAATCTCTCCCCTCTATCCCAACTTCGAATAAACACCATCGTGGTGTTCATCCCAGAACCCATAAATCACAGTGTTTCCTAGATTTCGACGACCTCTCCGCTGTGTTGGCCACCGTGGCCAGTCACCAGCCACCGCTCGCCGGCGCCGATGACCCACAAAACCTCAACCGAAACACTCATCCCTTTTTAAGAAAACCTAATCCTACCTTAGTTTCTCAAAATACAGTTTTTTCCCTCCTAAATCTCTGAAAAATAGAAGCGAGAGAGAAAAAAGAAAACTTCCACTTTGACGCTTCACTTTCTCGACGGCTCACCCGTTACGATTGAGGGGATCAAGGGGCTTGTCACTGGCGAAGACTAGATGGCACAAGAGAAACCGAAACGTCATGAGGGTAAAAACAAAACCTTAATTCTATTTTTTATGTATGCACTGGAAAAATCAAGAGTATATACCGCGAGATGTCGTCTTTTTGTATTGCTTGCCTTGAAATTCCCCAAATTTCGAACTTAGGGGTTTACAATGTGTTAGGGTTCTATTTATATCTCTCGATAATTACATGAATTTCGATATATATAAAAAGATGAAAATCTATGGTTGGCTGCCCTTTTCGTTTTGGCCTGATTCATGGGCATGTCTGAAATTGTGCCATCCTCTGATTTTTCATGCGTTTCTGTCACTGTTCATTTGTTAGGGAGATGGCTCTGACTTTTGTGTTTCTTTTGTTGTAAATGCTTGGCCGTTCGAGAGGGGGTGGGGACTAGATGAGTTATCGAGGGCTGACGTGGGAGCGGGAGAGACGCATGTGGGTGTATGAATGCGCGTTGGGAGTATAACATCGGGGCATGATCTTCACACGCGCGCGTAAGTGCAGATGGATGGTTAGGTATGATCCATACGCGCATGAGAGATGATCCTAGCCGTCTGATCAGCCCTCGATCTAAATGGCTGTTGAAATGCAGCACCAGGAGACAAGGGCAACATTAGGGCTTCCTCCATTGGCATGATCTGGGCCGTTCAATCATATTCCCAGATCTGACGGTCCAGGATTGGTTGTGCGTAGACAAAGGGGAGAGTTAGGGTGTTCATCAGATTAGGGCTTAGGGTTTAATATTATTTGGGCCCGAAATGGGCCACTTGTGTAGTATTTTTTGGGCTTTAGAAAGTGTAAATAGACCATAAATACATATATATGGACAATATAAATGGGATCTTTATTACTTCTACTTAATTAATCATAGTGTTTTGTTGTTGTTTTTTTTTTCTGTTTACATATGATGATATAGTATAATAAACCGAATTAATAATACTAACATAACATATAATATTTTGGGGTTTACCTTTGGATAACAACCTAATAAATAGTAACAATAATATGATAATAAATAGTAGCATATATATATAACAAAATAGAACTTCAACACCAATAGTACTTAACTGTAATAAACCAATAATACTTGTAATGTTTTTGTTGTTTTGGGTTTTAATCATACATTCTTAATAAAAACAGATAAAGTAGATAAATAAAGCCCCTTATTGCAAAATGTAAAAACAGGTTAACACCCCGGACAAAATTAGTGATTACAACTGCCCCTCTTTGCTTATCCTTGTGGAACAAGAATAAAGCAAAGACCATAAGCATTAATTTTGTCTCACTTCCTTGTTTGAAGATTCCGAGCTACGAGTTCCTTCTATATAGAACTGTTCACCTTTCCTCTCCCTAAAACCTAGAGCTATGAGTATCTGCCTCATTTGGCCCCAAGTCTTTGAGCTATGGGTATCTGCCCTTTTTGCTCTAAAAACCCTAAGCTACGAGTATCTGCCTCATTCGCTCTAAAACCCTAAGCTATGAGTATCTGCCTCCTTTGCTCTGAACCCTAATACGACGAGTTTGAAATCCTTCGCCTAAAAACCTTGAGCTATGACTACCTTCCTCATTCGCTCTGAAATCCTTGATATGGTGAGTCTGAAAACCCTCTTCTGAAATCTTTGAGTTATGTGTATTTTCCTCCTTCGCTCTGAAATCCTTGATGTGGTAAGTTTGAAATCCTTGATGTGGCGAGTTTGAAATCCTTAAGCTATGAGTATCTGCCTCTTTTGCTCTAAAATCATTGAGCTACCGGTATCTGCCCTTTTCGCTATGAAAACCTTGAGTTATGAGTATTTGCCTTCTTCACTCTAAAATCCTGATGTGGCGAGTTTGAAATCCTTCGCCTGAAATCTTCGAGCTTTGAGTATCTACCTCCTTTGCTCTGAAATCCTGATGTGGGGAGTTTAAAATCCTTCGCCTGAAATCTTTGAGCTACGGGTATTTGCCCCTTTCGCTCCGAGGACCCTGAGCTATGAGTATCTGTCTCATTCGCTATGAAATCCTTTCTGGGCTCTCACTTTGTCGTTTACTCCACTTCTTAGGAGGTATCCGACCTATCTTTCAGATATATGTGGAAAAAGATGAAATGCTATAATGGTATAAGTTAGCATGCTTCTATCCTAGGGATGTCTAAATAGATATGACACATGAATTACGACAACTTTTAAACTTTCTCGAACACTTTCACCTTGGTCTCTTGACTTCGACCCTCTTTTGCTTTCCGCTTCTCTCCTTTGCAACTGCGGTACCTCCTTCCTCACTCGGATGTTATACCCCCACTTTCCTCTTGGGCTTTTGATCTTTTTGCTCTAAAGCTTCTTTTTGGGTTTTCACTTTAGAGATTGTTTTTTCTTCTCTTTTTTTCTTTTCTTTTATTCTTCTTCTTCTTCTTTTTTTTCTTTTTTTCTTTTTTTTTCTTTTTTTTTTCTTTTCCTTTTTCTTTTTTCTTTCTTCTTCTTTTTTTCTTTTTCTTTTCTTTCTTCTTTTAGGCTCCCTTACGGGTTGTCGCCTCTAGTCCCTTAGATTTTGACATGAGAGGCATTCGCTGTCTTTTCTTGGTGGATCTTGTCAAATTCATATTCGACGTTCTCTCGTCTTAGATTTGGAAAATTCCTTTCATACCTTGAAACAAGGATGGAGCAAAGGCCATAAGCACTAACTTTATCTCACTTTTTTGACTGTGGCCTTAAGATTGCGAATTCTTCCAAAACTTTTTGCTTTTCCTCGGCTGATTCTTCAAACTATGAATTCCTTTATGCCCCGATTTCTTTTGTGTTGACACCTTAGCATCTTGCTCGAATGACTCATTGATGGCCCGAAAATCTTGACGGGAAACGAACTGGTTGCCGAAGCTTAAAGTTGTTCTCCTTATTACGAAATTCTTTGATCTTTTACCAAAATTTGGAGTCTGGAGTTGTTCTTCTCATAACGAAATTCTTCATCCTCCAATGACCAAAATTGTTGAAGTTTGAAGCTATTCTTCTCATCTTAAAATTCTTCAATCTTCCAACAAAGTTTGGAGTATGAAGTTGCTCTTCTCATTACAAAATTCTTTGTTCCTTTACCAAAGTTGTCAAAGCTTGAAGTTGTTCTTCTCATTTCGGGATTCTTCAATCTTTGCAAATGTTGACGAATTCTTCTCATTATAGATTATGAACTTCCTGTATTATCCACAAAGATTTCACACCTCCTTCAAGTTCTTCTTATTATGAACTTCTTATCTTTTTATCAAAGTTGATGCCTGAATAGTTCTTCTCATTACAAACTATTTATTCTTCCAGATGAGCTTTTCTCATTATGAATCATTCCCTCTTGGCTAAGCGAGTTCTTCCCCTTAGGAACTCTTTGAATCTTTATTGGGTGAGTTCTTCTCATTAGGGACTCATCATCCCCACTAAGATATACCTCTCCAAATGAGAAGTTACAGGTTGAAATCTTTTCTAAACTTCAAATATGTCAAAATATGCAAAATGATTTGATGATATGATTTAGCATTTTCCTAACCTAGGGATGTCTAACTACACATGATGCATGAGTTATGACATTTTTAGAGATGTTGAGGAAAAACCCTTGCTTTCTGGTCGATTACCCTTAACTTCCATGAGCTTGATGTCTTTGCTAAGTCTTAATCTTTATCTTACCTTGAAAGGATATTGCTGGCCTATACTGATTTGAATAAGATCTGTCACCTCTTGAAGTCTATTTCCGAAACACTGCACCACTCAACTTGGGCTTAGTTGTTATCTCTTCATTGACTCTTCATAATGAGTCATCTTCACTCTCAACATTGGGGTGAACACATGTCGCTGAACCTTCTGAACCTTTCATACTTTCATAAGGTCTGATCTTCACTTTTTATTTACTAAATCTTTCTCCTTCGTTCTTCTTGAAAGGAGATGCTGACTTACACCAGTCAAAATAACATTACCCTCACTTAACTCAGGCTTAACTGTTGCCTCTTCATGGACTATCCATGATGAGCCTTCCACAATCTCCTTATTCGGGTGAACTCGTGCCCCCTAAATTTCCAAATTTTCTCCATTATCAAATCTCTGAACGATCTAGTAAATGAGACCTTGCTGTTGTTTTCCCTGTGATCACTGATAAATTATGCTAGGTCAGCCATAAAGACCCTTAATCTGAAGCCGTGCAGAAAAGACTTCATCATCAAATGCTCAAAAAAGTCCAAGATAGTTACATCACCATTACCCAAGACTCTTAAGGAGAATGATCAAGCCATAAATCCCCGACATGAACAAATCTATCTCCATAACTTCATCCGGGTGTGTAGGTATGCTTCCATGAAAATGAGGTGCCATCTCGGCAATTTTGAATCAAACCTTTGCCTCAATCTTCACTCATTATGGCTAAGGTTCTAAGCTTCAACGGATAATCTCGAGATTTTGACGTCTTTGTGTAAACCCAGTCCTTATGGATACTCTTTTGATTAAACAAAGCTCTATATTCCCCAACCGTAGGCATCAAGTCCTTCCCGTTAAAAGTACAGCAACAAAAAACATGATTCCAAAACTAAAAGATGGCTCAGAATGAAGGCTAATTAACTTAGACATACATCAAGCGTGCAATGTCACCATAACTTTCACAAAACCGACTTTGCAACCGTCAATCCCATTTTCCCCAATCTGTTTGAATTCCTGCAACTCATTTTGCTGTAAGTTGACGTAAGTATAACTCGCCACTGTATGCTTGCTTGGTACACTGTCACCTTGCCCCTTTGGTTGACTTCTGACCCATGTCGGAAGGCTGAGTCAATGTCTTCCTTTTTAAGACCCCTTTTTCTTTCATGATCTTAGTAGTGCCTCATCTCTTTCTCGGTTTAACGGTTACTTACCCCTGACCACTATTATGATCCTTCTTCCATCTTGATGCTAGACCGAAGACATGTCCCATGAGTCTCTAATTTTTCAATAGAATTCAATCTTTATTTTTCTAAGCCAACCAAGGTCTTATGCTAAATACTCTTTTTGAGTCGTTGAACCGTGTAGCATACAAAGGCTTGCTATTATTCTTTTCAGGATCACTAACAGGTTTGTATTAGGTAGATCATGTACATACTTGACCTTGCATTCCAAACTCTATTCTAATAGTTCGAAGAGACCCTATTCTTTTTATTTCTCTATCTTTTTCTTTTCTTTTTTTCCCCTTCTTTTTCTCTCTTTTTCCTTTTCTTCTTTTTTTCTTTTCGTCTATACATCGATTTGCTAATCAACATTTCAACAGAGGGTGCTCTTTGGGATTATAAAATCAAAATGAAATAGAAAAAGAATAGAATGCCCTGGATATCAAATGCAAGAGCATCTTAGATTCAATCATCCGGTGCTCAACAGTTTGCTTTTGAATGTTGTGGCAATATTTGTAGTTGCGAAATTCCTCTCAGATTGCTGGGTTCATCTTCATGATTATGGTGCTTGTTTGATTGATTCGAAAACTACTCCTTCTAGTACTCATCATCTTTCTCCATTTATAAATATGTTCAAACTTTCTAACTTTTATTTAGCCCATGGAGCGCGAAAAATGTCACTCTAAGAACTCCAAGTGTATGTGTGTACCTTTGATTGTAATCAACATTGTGCTAGTGTCTTCAAGGATTCATCTCTGACGCTAGGGTATTGAACGGGTGGAGGATAACTTCTTATTAGATTTGTTCTCCCCCACATCTCCATCAGGATGCTCCGAGACTTATTCAACTCGTTCATTCATTTCTTTTTTCTTTGGGGATTCAACTCATCACAGTCCTTTGTATCGTGAATAATGATAGAGCATACAACAATACCCCGAGTTACTCGGCATAGTCATGATTTGAAAACTTAATCATATAGCTCCGACTTTTATCTCAATTAGAGTAAGTGGAGCAAATCATCCTTATTTAGCCTTTTTGCTATAGCGGAGTACCCTTTTATTTTTTTTTTATTTTGAAACACTCTATTTCCTTTTTTCTTTTCTTTTTTTTTGAAGTACATTCAAGAAACTCTATTGGGCTCTTCTAGGATATTTTCTTATCATCGAACATCATCGAAGGAGTAGTAATCTTTCTTCTCGCTCTTTGCTGACCAGAGCTGACTGAGGGGAAATCACGCTTCATCGTTATCACAACATTCGATTGATCTTTTTATTAAAGTTAATGCCACATCATGCACATGATATCTAGGGGTCTACGAGGATAAGAAAGAATATATACATATACATATTTAAGTAAAAGAGCATCCTTTCATTGAAATAGAAAAAGAAAACATAACATAAGCCTTTACAAAAGATCATTACTACCTTCGGGCAAACAAAAACAAAGTTAACACTGAAAAATGGATAAAGCAAAAACCTACAAACATGTGTTGTCACAGAATTTTCACCTAACTTCTTTTACTTTCATTAACTATGTCATTTCCGGTTTTATATTACATTGTTAGTATTACACCATAATTAGTATAAGTGCCATATGTTAATTAATGTGAATCATCTAGGTGTTGTATAATATACTTAGTGTATTATAATTAGTATAGTTGTCATTTGTTAGTATGTTGATATGGTAGTTAGAATTAAGATAGGTTATATATTTTTAGTGTCTTAGTTAGTAGTTAGTGTAATAGTTAGTATAAAACCCAAAGTAAAAGAAACAATTCATTAAATAAAGAACCAAGTTCATTTGTTTTTATTCGGTCCATTAGATAGAGTCCATAATTAAATTATATGCCCATAATTGTTGAAATATAAACCCATACATAATAAGGACCGATCCGCCGAACGAAATTAAACCCTAAATGCCCTAATGTCGTCCTTCTTATGTTGCGCAACCTATGGAGGGCCGTTGGATCAATATGAGATCCAACGACGCAGATCGCGCCAGCTGGGGATGATATAGCGCTGCACTCGCATAGCCGTTCGATCAGGACGAGATCTGACAGCCCAGATCACTTTAGGGCATATCACGTGGATCACCACTCGAGCGTGGCAGTCACGCACGCGCATTTCCAGACTCCGGCAAACGTTTCATCTTCTCTGACGGATGACTGCGCCGTTGCCACCTTGAATCGCTCCTTCCTGGCGTTTCCTCAGCATTTGAAGTTATCAGAAACATACATGAAGGAAATAAAAGGGTCAAATCCTAAATCAGCAAAAGCAAAAATCCCTAATTTTAAGCTCTAGCAAAAACCGAAGCAACCAGATGAAATTTGGAGCCAAAATAGAAGCAAAGTCAACCAAAGTAGAAGACCAGAATCCCCAAATCGGTGCCATGGCAAAAATAAAGCAATCAGAGGGGAAGAAATCAGGGATTTAAGCTTAGGATTTAGGCAACTCTTGTACTATAAATAGCACTGTAAATCATTGTAACAAAAACACACACTAGATACATACAATTAGCATTTGGATGTTGTAAAGCCAGCAAGCAAGGATTGTAATCAAAGTTCCAAAGCAATAAGAGAAGCAAGTTTCTGGTAACATTTTCTATCATTTTTCTTTTTGTTTCGAATTTAATAAAGAAAAGGGGATTGTTTTTACCTTTATTATGTTTAAAATGCCGTTGTGATTTGGTTTCGACGTAGCTCCGGTGGAAAAACACGATTTTGAGGTCGCCAGAATATGGAAAATTAGGTTTTTTCTGGGAATTTCGTCGTTGGCGCCGGTGGAGGGTGGCCGGCACAGCGGATTATTGCCGTGTTCTTCAATTCATGAAGAACACGATGAATGTCTTCAGAGAAAAAATAAGAGCCAATTTTGATCTATTTTGAGAAGAAGAGAAAAAATGAAATATGTTTATGATAAAGGCTATTTATAATGACCCGACCCGTACCCTGTTATAACCCGCGCCTTTCTTTCCCGGACCTTATGCCCCAGTTCTTCAATTTTCAATTGTTTCAATTTCGTCCATTTTTCTTTTCAATTCGACACCAAATTTTAAATTGTTTTCAAATTAACACAAAAGGAGAAGATCGGCAACTAAAACGCTAATCTCAACATGGATATGATGCCCTTAGAAATCCTCGACCATTGCAAGATTGGTCATTTATGTTGACGCTTCAAACCTTCCCAAAAACTTGGCCTCGTTTTTGAACTTAGGTCTTCCATTCTCAAAGGAAAGTATTCATTTCTTAATAAGTTCATAGATCTTGCCCTTCAGAAACACCCACTCTCTCGTTGTATGGCTAAAGTCACCGCTATGATATTCGCATGGAACCCTAGCATCAAACACATTGGGATTGAAATAAGCATATCGTTTCGTGAGAGGTAACCTCAAGAGTTTATTCTGAACTAATAGGGGCAATAGCTCTGACTTTGTCATCGAGAATAAAATCTTTGTCCTCTTGTCATTTCCTTTTGTATCATGCATTTTAGCGTTCCTTGTCCCCCTTTTCCTTAAACAAAGTTCCCCTTCTTTGAAGACGTCACTATTATCAAACTATGTCACTTTTGTGGACTCTTCTAGAACTACTTCTGACATTTTAAACGGGTTTAGAACCAAGCTTTCCGTAGAACAATTGTGGTCATGATAGTTATTGATGTTTTCAGATTTTACTGATGTCAGCAACTTCCCTTCATCCACCTTTTTCATCATGGTAGGCCGATCTTCTCCTAAATTCACAATACTGGTCATAGCCAAAAAATTAATCTTTAGTCCTGAACCCGTTGTCTCAAATTCCACCACCTCAAGATCTAGAAGGTGTTGAACTTTATGCCTGAAAGTCACACATATCTCAATGGAATGCCCTTGAATTCTGGCATGGTAATCGCAATGATCTTTCTCACTGAACCAACTCAGATATGGAGGTGATTGGGATTTGACGAAGCATGGTGCAACCAATCGAGCGTGTAACAACTTGGAAAAAAATCTTGGTAGGTGAAAGGACTAGGAGTGAATTGGAAGTCCTTCGATTCTTCTTTCTTTTCTTGAGCATTATAAGCTTGGATAATTGATAGCTGATGAGGTTTTGGAATCACAGACACTAAAAGTTGATCATGTGTTTGAAGGGATGGCAATTCAGAAGACAGTGTAGTCGACATCCTTATCCTCTTGTTGCATATTGTATTTTTCTCATCTTGTGGCTCTGACTTACTCGGCTCTTCATTTGCTGGCGAAGAGAAAATTTTCAAGGAAGAGTCTTCGGTCTTATCCAACACCAATTCGGTAGGGCATTTGGAGGCGATACAAATTACCTTGTATTGGTTGATGATGGCTTAGTCTTCATTAGACAAAATCCTTTTCACTATGTGTCGCGACCATTTTTAAAACCTAGTGTGTGAAAATAGCCCGACGATTGGGGTTTTTGTCCATTATAATTTAATCTTGAAATTTAAGATTTTTCATATTAAATTTTATTATCCTTTATTTAGTCTTGAAAAACGATTTGCAGTCGACACCGGTCACTTTGGTAGACCGGAAACTATAAAAACAACCAGAGATTTATTTCTTTAAAATTAGGGTTCGAGAGTCGGTTACGTGTGGGGAAGGATAAGCACCCCCACAAACGCCCGTTATCAGTACCTTATTAATTTCACGTGGCATTTTGAACAGTAATTTAAATTAAATTCGATCCTTAATCACTAACTGAATTTTCATTCCGAATGAAAATATCCTTTTGTAAGAAAATACATTTTAAGCGAATATAAATTTTGAAACATCCAGTTACTTTAGGATACTTCAATTTATATTCAAAAATGCATCTCAACACAAGAGGTTTTTTAATGCATGTCCATTTATTTTCTTGTCAATTTTAAGTTCTAACTTAATTAGGGCTCTAATTAATTGAACTTATTTAAGAATCTATGAATATTATCGAATTTAGGGGTTTATGCGATAACACCCAATTACTTGGGCACTATCCATATTAAGCCCTAAATCAATAACATTCCTAATTATTTAATGATCAAATTATTTAAACCTAATCCTAATTCAAATTTAATTTAATTAACTATGGTAGGATTACATGTTCTAATTCAAATTATTTAATTAAATGTTTTCATTACAATGAGACACTAATCAACATTGGACTTTAAACTTTCCATTTAATAATCATTTATTTTCTAAAATTATCTCACCTATTTTAAAAATTTAAATTAATTAAAGAACCTAAGTTTAAAGGCTCTAATTATTTAAACTAATGAATTAATCACTTAAACAAAATACTATATGCCTATTTTAAATATGCAAACATACATATAATTTAAACAATTAAAACAAATTAAAAAATTAAATCATGGACTAAATTGAATTGGAAATTAAGGAATCAAATTACAAAAAGAAGTGACCAAATTGAAAGAAAAAGAAAACAAAAGCCAAAACTAAGAGTGGAATAGTAGGGCGCGGATCCATTATCCGGGCCGGGTCCGGTTCGCGGGTCAAACTCGGGTCTCACGATAAAAGCCCAAATCTTAGTTGACTCACTCATTTTACACCCTCACTCTCTCTCTTCCCTCTCTTCCTCTTCAAATGCTCTGATCTCTCTCTAACAAACCCCTAAAACCCAAAAAATAACCCCCATTTTGGATCAAAATCCTAGCTTTTCACTTGGTGTTCTTCATTGTTCATCAAGAACGTGATGAACACCTTAATCTTTGACCAAAAAACGGACTTGACCACCGCTGCTAGATCCATCTCGGCCACACTCTGGTGGCATTTGGCCTTTCGTCGATTACCGTAAAGCAAATGCCGACTGCTGCAAAACAGATACCGGCCACCACCAAAACCCTAAAAAATACCAAAAATCCCTTTTTTCCTCCGATCTAAACCTAAACCTATCCCGATTCAAATGAATCACCCTTCTTCCCCTTTGAAATCCATTCTAAGCTACCCGGATTCAACCGAACCCTCCCATTCTTCCCCAGATCTAGGGCTAAAACCGCCTGGTCCCAACCTCTTCAACTCCACCGGATTTCTAAAAATGCTCACCGACCATCGTGACGCTTTCAACGATCAAAGATAACTCTGATTCGAATCTCATTTTCATTTACTATTTTTATTATTTCAATCTAACCTTATTCGGGTTTATTTTGCAGTTAATCAAAAAAAGAGAAGGAAATTTACCTTCACGGCGTCGAAATAGCAGTTTCGACAGTGGGGATATGACTCCGGAAGAGTCCGGTGACTCTTCCGGTGACATTCAGCTACTTTGGCGACCTCTCAGCTCCCAAAGATGGTTTGACTTCCAAGATTCTCTCTCCCTCTTTATTAATTATTATTTATTACTTTTTATTGTTTTTATGATGTCTAATTAATGATGATAATAATTGGTCTGACATCTCTCTCTCTTTACTATTTATAGGTGAGTGGGAAGCTGACGTCACCAGCTGTCAGAATCCATGTGAACTTAAGGGAACCAATAGAATGCTGCCATGTGGACTCTTTAGGCGGGAAAAAGAAAAACAAATGTGTTTGTTAGGCTAGTTTTATCCAATTTGGGAGGGAAAATCAAATGTAAAGATAATTTGGGCTTGGGCTTTGGTAACCTTGATTGTAAATGGACATCAAAACTTGTAAATAGACATTTGTATTGGATTTTTGCACATAAGGACTGTTATTTATTTATTTATTATTGGGCTTATTTATGATTTTACTTATTGTTTATTTTTTAGGTTTTATTTATAGATAAAATATAGTATATATGGGTATACCCGGACAAAGTTAGGGTATTACACTATGATGTTGCAATCCTAACTCTCAACTCTCCTCTTGCATAAAGGAGTATTCTTTCACACTCTCTTCTTTGGTCATGGTGGCCATCAATTCATTCATTTGCCCCCTAGTTTCTTCTTGGAATTTCTTCATATATGTTACTGTCTCTCTTTGATTCCAGACCAATTGTTCGTAGAGTTGTTCGAGCTTATCCACCCTAGCCACTAGGTCATTCATATAGCTGGAGTTGAGCTGGTTAAAAGTCATTCCCTTCTCACTTCTACTTTTTGAGGTGAATGATCCCCCAATTAGTGGTGCATATGATATAGTGAATGTACACAAATGCATTATTTGAACAAAAATAATAATACGTCATTAAATAATGCTACAATGAAAGCATGAATGAATGCAAAGAGTGACATTGAGTTCGGGCAAATATCATTGTTAAACGACTTGCATTAATGGGAACATTGTTTCGTTACCAAAATCAAAGAAAACCCACTACGCATGTGTGACACCCCTAAAATCGGGTTAACAATATTTAGTGATTCTTGTACGTAAAATAGTTTCTGGTGATAAATTAAACCGGTAAGAATTTTTAATGGTTAATATTAACCCTACACTAAGTTAAATTAGTGTATGAAATAATTCGAACGTGACCATTAAACAAAGTGACTTAAATTGGTCTAATTTAAAATGGAAAAGGATAAGTCTAGGACCTATTTGGAATAAGAATGAAAATGAGTGGCTTTTGTAGAATGACTAGGATTGAAAGAAATCATAAGTTGAATATTTGCATGAAAAAGAATTTATTGTTGTGGACTTGCACACTTGGCAATCACACTTGAGGTCATGAGAAGGGGGAGTCGGCCACTTGGTTAGCAACTTATTGTTGTCTCCTTCTTCATTTGAGGAACCGAAATTCTTTTGGGGAGGGGGAGAACTATGCTTTGTAACTAAAATTCATTTGGTGAGAGCTAGAAAAGAAAGAAGGAGAGAGTTGTTCAAGAGCTAATTTGCTTGGAATCTAATGGTTTGAGGCTTGATTGATACTCGCATGTCTATAAAGTGTAAGTTTCTTTTGTTAATTCTTGTGTCCAATGTGGTTTTGAGATTATGGCTGGAACCGATAATTGCTTGATAGGAACTAGTGTTTGTTTAGATGTTTTAGTTGATAATGGTTTTGCACATGAATGGAATTCATTTACAGATTGAGGCATGTTAGAATTTAGGATATTGTGATGCTACATTTTGAAATGAAATTGTGTTCATAATGCTGGAAATTTCATTAACAAGTACATGTGATGTTGTAAGGTTTAATGGGAAAGCTGGAAACTGTTTTAAAGCTGGAAATTTGTCGAATCGATTTATTAGAATAATGTGCAATGTTGGGAATTTTTGGAAAAAAATTGGATAATGAACATGTATGAATTGGATTATGGATTAAACAAGACTTTTAGAAACTGTCCTGTTCAAATTCAGTAGGTTAGAAACTGTTTTGATTTGTTGGAGTATTGGAAGATTGTATTAATTCGAATAGAACTCTAGTATCGTATGGTTGCCTCAAGTCAAATATAGTCACCTTGATACTAAAATATATGTAGTTAAAGGTATTTGGAAGTCTTGTTTGAGGGAAAATAAGGGCTGGAAACGAGTTATAAAGGAGACTGTTTTGTTGCTAAAAGAGACCACTCTTGATGGTAATTAGAATACTTATGGATTGCTTTGTAGAGTTTAATTAAGGCTTGTTAAGTTTGTGAAATGTCTTAAACATGACTTAGGTATGGATTTGATCATGGAATTGAGTTAAAAAGAAACTGCCTTGCTTTGTACCCTGAAAACAGTTTTAAAATCTGCATTAGCGGTGACTTTGAAAATTTGCTATAAATTGTATTGGTGAAATTAGAACCTATAATTTATATGGTTGAAAATCTTGTCATGCCTAGTTTCGTTTAAAACAAACAGAATCAAATTCTGAGTCATAGAACAGTTTTTAGAGTTGATTCTTTGAGGATGGTGTAATCTGCCCGGTGGCAGAACTGGACCTGTCTTATAACTAAAAACTGTATTAAATCATAAGGAGTAATAATGCAAGGCCTATATGGTTAGAAAGCTAGTTGAGTCAGCTTTCCAACGGTGTAAACGGTTCGAAATTCAGATCTACGGATTGGAAGTTATGAAAGTTTAACTGAGTAATGTGCAGTCTGCTGGCAGTAGCAACCACATAAGATATTTAGAAAATATCATGGAAAAACAAGAATGTAGGATGACTGTTTTGATAATGTTAAAATGTGTATATGTATTACATGTGTTGTTCTACCTATACATGATCATCTAGGGACTGTTTTAATAAGGTATGAGCTGTTTTGATGCTATTGAGTGCACCTGCTTGAATTGGACAGTTTTGAATGTATATAATTACATTTAGGAGGCTGCTATTGTAAGGATTTAGTTAAGACTGATATTAATGGATTGTTATGTTTACTGTAAGGTACATTTGTGATATGGAATGCTTCGAAATGGATTGGTGAAAAGAAGTTAGGATTGTGGTTCGGGTATTCCATAACTTTGGAATAACAAGGTGAGTGTAGTTATGTTTGACTCGGGTAACACGGAGTTATCCCGATGTTTAATTCATTTTTGTTAAGATTATTTATTGATTGGTTGCGAATGAATTGCATTACATGTACATTGTGTAAAAAGGCTCAAATAGAGCTAATTGAGTATGAGCATACATTCATAGCATGACATTCATGTTTTGACTTGTATGATATTGCAATTATTAGGTTTTAAATGCCTTGTTGTGCTTGAATGATTGGCTATAGACTATCCTTCATATTGGAAGGAATTGTGTACTTGATATAAATTCCTGGAATAACTTACTAATCAATGACAATAAAACTTTCAATGAAAGATTAATTAACTAACTCTAAGGAGTTAAGAAGTAAGGAAGCTTGAATGATCTTATAAGCTACTGAAATAAAGAAATAAGCAAGGTTACTTGTAACCTAAGAAATCCCTGTTAACTTTAAAAGTAAAGTTACTTGTACAATAAGCAACTTCCCGAATGACAAAATTAAGATAAAACACATAAGTTGCCTCTGAAAATGGAAGACCTTGGATCTATTGGATAATAACTTGAAGGGTTGTCTTACTGCTTGAAATTTTATATAAGTTTCTAAAGGCTGTTGAATATGTTTTAAGTATGATAAAAGATTCATTTGGACATGAATTAATGTACATGTTTATACATGAAAATCTAAACTGATTTGAATATGTATATATGAATGAATTGGACTGTTTTGCCTATACAAGAAAGCATGTTTGACTGTTTCGATAAATGTATTTATGTATACGAAGGAAATATTCTGAGTTTTATAATGCGAATTTGATGTCTTTGGAGAAATTCGAGGATGAATTTCTTTTAAGGGGGAGAATTGTGACACCCCTAAATCCGGGTTAACAATATTTAGTGATTCTTGTACGTAAAATAGTTTTTGGTGATAAATTAAACCAGTAAGAATTTTTAATGGTTGATATTAACCCTACACTAAGTTAAATTAGTGTATAAAATAATTCGAATGTGACCATTAAACAAAGTGACTTAAATTGGTCTAATTTAAAATGGAAAAGGATAAGTCTAGGACCTATTTGGAATAAGAATGAAAATGAGTGGCTTTTGTAAAATGAATAAGATTGAAAGAAATCATAAGTTGAATATTTGCATGAAAAAGAATTTATTGTTGTGGACTTGCACACTTGGCAATCACACTTGAGGTCATGAGAAGGAGGAGTCGGCCACTTGGTTAGCAACTTCTTGTTGACTCCTTCATTTGAGGAACCGAAATTCTTCTGGGGAGGGGGAGAACTGTGCTTTGTAACTGAAATTCATTTGGTGAGAGCTAGAAAAGAAAGAAGGGGAGAGTTGTTCAAGAGCTAATTTGCTTGGAATCTAATGGTTTGAGGCTTGATTGATACTCGCATGTCTATAAAGTGTAAGTTTCTTTTGTTAATTCTTGTGTCCAAATGTGGTTTTGAGATTATGGTTGGAACCGATAATTGCTTTATAGGAACTAGAGTTTGTTTGGATGTTTTGGTTGATAATGGTTTTGTACATGAATGGAATTCATTTACAGATTGAGGCATGTTAGAATTTAGGATATTGTGATGCTAAATTTTGAAATGAAATTGTGTTCATAATGCTAGAAATTTCATTAACAAGTATATGTGATGTTATAAGGTTTAATGGGAAAGCTGGAAACTGTTTTAAAGCTGGAAATTTGTAGAATCGATTCATTAGAATAATGTGCAATGTTGGGAATTTTTGGAAAAAAAATTGGATAATGAACATGTATGAATTGGATTATGGATTAAAAAGACTTTTAGAAATTGTCCTGTTCGAATTCAGTAGGTTAGAAACTGTTTTGATTTGTTGGAGTATTGGAAGATTGTATTGATTTGAATAGAACTCCAGTATCGTATGGTTGCCTCAAGTCAAATATAGTCACCTTGATACTAAAATATATGTAGTTAAAGGTATTTGGAAGTCTTGTTAGAGGGAAAATAAGGGCTGGAAACGAGTTATAAAGGAGACTGTTTTGTTGCTAAAAGAGACCACTCTTGATGTAATTAGAACACTTATGGATTGCTTTGTAGAGTTTAATTAAGGCTTGTTAAGTTTGTGAAATGTCTTAAACATGACTTAGGGATGGATTTTATCATGGAATTGAGTTATAAAGAAACTGCCCTGCTTTGTACCCTGAAAACAGTTTTAAAATCTGCATTAGCTGTGACTTTGAAAATTTGCTATAAACTGTATTGGTGAAATTAGAACCTATAATTTATATGGTTGAAAAGATTGTCATGTCTAGTTTCATTTAAAACAAAGGGAATCGAATTCCGAGTCATAGAACAATTTTTAGAGATGATTCTTTGAGGATGGTGTAATCTGCCCAGTGGCAGAACTGGACTTGTCTTATAACTAAAAACTGTATTAAATCATAAGAAGTAAGAATGCAAGGCCTATATGGTTAGAAAGCTAGTTGAGTCAGCTTTCCAACGGTGTAAATAGTTCGAAATTCCGATCTACGGGTTGGAAGTTATGAAAGCTTAACTGAGTATTGTGCAATCTTCCGGCAGCAGCAACCACATAAGATATTTAGAAAATATCATGGAAAAACAAGAATGTAGGAGGACTGTTTTGATAATGTTAAAATGTGTATATGTATTACATGTGTTGTTCTACCTATACATGATCATCTAGGGACTGTTTTAATAAGGTATGAGCTGTTTTGATGCTATTGAGTGCACCTGCTTGAATTGGACAGTTTTGAATGTATATAATTACATTTAGGGGGCTGCTATTGTAAGGATTTAGTTTAGACTGATATTAATGGGTTGTTATGTTTGTTGTGAGGTACATTTGTGATATGGAATGCTTCGAAATGTATTGGTGAAAAGAAGTTAGGATTGTGGTTCGGGTATTCCATAACTTTGGAATAACGAGGTGAGTGTAGTTATGTTTGACTCGGGTAACACGGAGTTATCCCGATGTTTAATTCGTTTTTGTTAAGATTATGTATTGATTGGTTGCGAATGAATTGCATTACATGTACATTGTGTAAAAAGGCTCAAATAGAGCTAATTGAGTATGAGCATACATTCATAGCATGGCATTCATGTTTTGACTTGAATGATATTGCAATCATTATGTTTTAAATGCCTTGTTGTGCTTGAATGATTGGCTATAGAATATCCTTGATATTGGAAGGAATTATGTACTTGATATAAATTCCTAGAATAACTTGCTAATCAATGACAATAAGACTTTCAATGAAAGATTAATTAACTAACTCTAAGGGGTTAAGAAGTAAGGAAGCTTGAATGATCTTATAAGCTACTGAAATAAAGAAATAAGCAAGGTTACTTGTAACCTAAGAAATCCCTGTTAACTTTAAAAGTAAAGTTACTTGTACAATAAGCAACTTCCCGAATGACAAAATTAAGATAAAACACATAAGTTGCCTCTGAAAATGGAAGACCTTGGATCTATTGGACGATGCCTGAAATGTTTAGACTACGGTCTTTTGTTATTAAGATCAAATGATCTTTTAGTACCTCTGGTACTCTTGTTTAAGCAATTGTTCAGGGGACACCCTCTTGTTATGTTTCGATATTAGCCATTGCTATGTGCTCTGAGCTAAGTATCACCTGGATTCTTGTTACCCATCACCAATAGTGATCCAAGGCAAACCTGTAAGAGATATGAATGGATAGTTATTAAGCAAAGAATTTCAAAAGATATAAGATCAAATATTTTGGTGATAGCTCAAGATGAGCCCAGTAATTAATAGCTCAAAATGAGCCTTGAAGTTGATAGCTCTTGGAGAGCATTGTGTTCGATAGCTCTTAGTGAGTATTAAAATTGTGATAAGCTATAATAATTTGAATAAAGCTAAAGAACTAAAGTTATTATAGAACCCTAATAATCAAGTTAGATGTATACAAACTTGACTTGCAAGAAAGTTATAGTGTGATTATGGTCCTGAAAAGTTTGGCTACTTGAATAGTATTGTTTATCTTTGTACATTATATGTTATGACTACCTCACGTAGGCTATAAAAGCCTAATGCATTTCATAATCATGCATTGCAGGTTGTTTAAGTTTGAGTTACCCAAACGAGAGTAAAGGTCTTTAGCCTTCGTTGGAATTCAAATAGAGTTGAATTTCCCTTATTGAAGTATACTCCTAGAATGTTGGTACATTGCTTGATTAACGTGCATAGTACATTCTCTGTCTTGTATAACCTATCAATACCCGATACTTCATGTAAATGACATTGGATGTATATGACATTTGAAAGATTGCTTGTTGTAAAAGTTATGTATGTATGGATGATTGTAAAGGCTCGATTGGCAAAGCATCTATCTATATATATATAATAGACACTCGAACAAGTGAGTAGGAAATAATTAAGAATTGTAAACATTGGTATATACTTGTAATTAGGTACGGACTTGAATACATATGAAAGCTTGTAGGTGCTGATCGATAAATATGAAAATGTGTACACTTGAAATGCTGCCCTGTTTTATAAATGTGTACTTTTAGTGGGCTGTACGTATGATTTTGAGATGTTAAAGGACTGTTTTGAGTCTGTGGAAAACATGCTGGACTGTTATAGTTATGTATGTTTATATACATGAAATTAGGTATTGTTGTGAATGAATAAAGAAAGTGTCGACTGTTTGGACAGCAAACAAATAACTTAAGGGACTGTTCTCATAATCGAAACTGTTTTGAGTACATAGATGCATTTATATATGAAAAGTTGACTTGTTTGTACATTACAAAAGTATACTGGGCTGTCTTGTGAATGTATGTATACATTGAGAACTGTTTAGAATAAGAATAAACGTGTTGGGGACTGTTTTTGTAACTCTAAAATGTGGTTTTGTAAATCTGAATTGAAGAGTTAATTTCCATAGTTTGGGGGTTGTTTTATAAGTTTAAGTGAAAGGATGTTTTATAAACTTAAAGTGGGCAGCTTTGATTTCATAATTGGACAAATTTGAGTAAACAAATGTATACATGTTACTTGGACTGTTTGGAAATGCATATGAAACTAGTGGGCTGTTTTGGTTTATGTAATTGTAAATATGTGTATGTATGAATGCTAGATTGTTATGTTTAAGTGAGAAACAATAGAGACTGTTGTATTGTAATATCTTAAAAAGGACTTATGATAATTGTCTATACAAGTTTATATCTCTAAAATCATTTGGTTACTTGATTGAAGTTTTACATGCTCTTATGTATGGTTGATAGAATTGCTTATGTCTTAGATTGTTGTTGTAAATTGTTAAGAGAATCGAATGTTTCCATAAGGTTCTAAGGAACGATTTTAGTAGGTCAAATCATGTGTTAAAGATGATTAATGGGTATTGGTCTAATTGGTTAATTGTGCCTTTTAGATTAAGGGATGTGATCGAATGACGTTACCCAACATTCATAAATGGATATGTGTACTCTAGTAGTTAATTAAATTGGATTCTGTATGGTATGACATCTATAGCTTGAAATCAGTAATTTCCTCATATGATTAAATGAATGTTTAATGTTAAAGTTTCACAAGTAGTATTGAGAATCAATAACATGGCTTGAGTTTTTAACAAGGTCTTCTGATTATGACTTGTAAAACAAGAAACCATCCTGTTAGTCTATAATTGGCTTAAAAGTAAATTTGAAATTTCTAGTTCAGATTTCAGTTTTCCTGCAGTAACATTCTCAACTCCGGTTTTTCTTTTAAGCCAGGTTGAAGACGTTACAACATGTGGTCCTAAGCTAGCATCTAGGTTGACGATCTCCCTTAAGATCCTTTCTCTCTCCTTGGATTCATCGTCCATGCAGTCCTGAAGCTCGGCAGCATATTTCGCTAGGAACTGTTACTTTCGGGCGACTTCTTGCATTTGAGTCATCAAATGTGCCAATTCTTGCTCTTACTTCCAAATAGTGTAAGTGGTGAATTATAGTTGTTCCAAATGTCAGCATCTGGTACACTCGAATTGCTCCCCTAAAGCTCGTTATTCGTTCCTTGAATTGTTGGACCTCAGCTTCCAATTCTCCAACATGATCCTTCAAAGCCTGATTCTCCGAGTTACTAGCTTTTAACCTGCTAGTTGAACCCTTGTTCTTGGAGAGAGACTTCTCCAAGCATTTTACCTGATCTTTCAAGGCTTCATTTTGACGTCGTTCCTTCTCTAGCTGCCTTGAGTGAGAGGTCTGTAGGTTCTCCATTTTTGTGTCAATGCAAACACTTGGTCCTTGTGCTCGTAATACTTCCTTTTGTAAGTCTTAGCTGACATCGCAGACCTAAACCCGGTAGAAATATCGTCCCTATCGTGGAGTTGTTCTCCTTTTGTCCATATTTGCACATCGTAGTTCTTCTCGTCATTGCTACGGACCAAATCTCCCATTGATCCAGCCTTTAATTTTAGACTATTTATGACTCAATGTGCTCTTCATGATATGACAAGATATGCAAAATAAAAGGATAAAAAGGAAAAGGATAGAAAATAAAAAGAAACGTATTGGTCATAAGATAAACAATAAAACAGAAACGAGAAAAGATAAATACAAACAGATTAAGTAAAAGGCAAGCATATAAAGAAAATCCTAACCACATGAATTCTAGTTCGCTATGGTTATCCGTATGGCTCTAATGGGGTGGGCTTCCTAGATTTTCACGCATGGGTTCAGTTCTAATTAAGGGTACTCGAACCTATCTTATTACCTACTAAGGCAACAAGAACCCCAATTTTGGCCCATTACAAGCTTGCGAATTGGATTTGGTTCGAGGGAAACCACAACCTAGTGACGTGAAGGGCTGCTCATGTGTCAAAGGTGTGGATTTCGTAAGTGAATTACCGACCCGTGGAAGGCTACTCACGTGGGTATGTGGCGTTTCATTACCACTTAAAGGATGAAGCTCGGGTATAGAGCTTGATGAACATGGTGCAACACATGTCGGTAATTCCTTAGAAATTAAACAAAAAATTAATCCGAAGACCACCAATTATCAAAGCCCGTGCAATCAATGTCACATTTTCAAGAAAGAGTCGACCTTACTAAAGTCAATTAAAATTCCAATATTTTTCCATTATTAAAAGCAACAAATAATTTTTTGGCCTAAATATCTTTTTGTTTTGTAAAAACAAATTGGGTCCCCAGTGGAGTCGCCAAGCTGTAGCGACTAAATTTGAAGATCGTCGATACGGGGTATCCCCACCTTCTTGGAAAATTGATTTAAAGAGGAATTTTCTCCCTTTGAAATTTGTTTTTTGGAAAATAAAGACTTGGAGTCGCCATCCGCCACTTGGATAAGGTAGGCCGGACACCACAAAACCAGAGATTCATTTTGGAAGGGTTCAGGAGTTGGTTACGTGTGGGGAAGGATTAGCACCCCTATCACGCCCGGAAATCGGTACCAAAATATTTTTTGCTTTTAAATGGATTAATTGGAATTTAAATTGAATTTAATTTAGCGTACTTAATCGAAAATTGACCTTAATCAAACGGGCTTTATCAAATTGATAGGTTCAAATTAATTGGACATTTAATTAATAAGGTTGACGATACATCGAACCATAGATTAAACCGATATCATATAAGCCTGACTGTCGTGTTAATTTATAGTTCGAATCTCGTACGTCACCTTAATGCTTGGGGTAAACATTTAAGGTATGATGTTAAGATTTTATCAACTTTTAATTTTATCTTGGGATGGTAAGGATTAATTCAAATGTTTGGTCAATATCCTTTAAGCTCAGACTGTTATGACACAAACATCGAAATTAATAAATATCTCTTTTTTTGTGGTTTAGTTTAATTAATTCAAAATAAATGCATCCCATGAATGGAAATTAATATGAATGCCAAATAAGTGCTTATAAGTAAAGACACAAAAAATCCCATTAAAGCCCTAACCCTAAAGGCCCAAATTATAAAAATTCAATTAGTGATCTAATTTTGAACTAAATGAGTCTAATATTAGCCCTAAATTAATTAAGTCCTAGAATTAGAAAACCCTAATAAATTATAGATTATCTTGTAACATGATAATTAATTCGATTAATTTTAAACTAGTATCCCAATGAGCCAAGGATAATATTTCAATTAATTAATCTTGATTTTAAATTAAATGTCCATCTAAGCTCAATGTTAATTTTATCCTAAAAAGTAATTAAGAGGTGTTCAATTAATTTAATGAATTTAACATTTATCCCAATAAGCCAATGGTAAATTTAAATTCACTAAACTAATTCGAACTTTAGGTCTAACTACGGCTTCAAAAAACTAATCTTAAATTAATTTAATTAATTTAATTAATTTAAAGATCGTGCCCCTATGAGACGAGCACACGATTTAAATTAATTAAATTAATCTTGCCTTAATCTAAGATCGTAACCTAACAAGCCCAAAGCCTACCTAAACTAAACAAGCCCTAAGCCCAAAAACATAACAAGGCCTAAACCACCTAAACTATGCACATACCAAAAGCCCACATAAATATATTTATATAAAAAAACTATACTTTAACTATATACTCTATAATATATATGAAACATATTTTATACATGTTTAAAACTATATTATATGTATTATAAAAACTATGTATTATATACATTATAAAAACCTCATATTATATATTATAAAAACCTTATACTATAAAGATGTATATTACATACTAAAAACTATACATTCTATTGTATTATAAAAACTATATTATATATGTATACCATATATTATATATATTATGTAAAAACATATACTACATAAAAATCATATGCTACATATATATCATATATTATAAATACTACGAAAAAAAACACATGTTATATACAAAAAGACACATGCCACATATTCATCAACCACAAGTCCAAAGTCTACCCATTTAAACCAAGAACAACAACAAAATAAAGGCTGGAAAATAAAATGTATGAAACAAAAGAATTAAGACACTGAAATTTGGGCTAAATCGAAGACCGCTGAAAAATTTCAAAGACCAAGGAAGGAGTTTAAAAAGGCAGGACTAAACAGGCGTGATTAAATCATGCAGAGGGACTAAAGATGTGATTAAAAAAGACGGAAGCCCTTGCAGGCATAATTAAGATGAGGCGGGGGGATTTAAAATGTAATTACCCTATTTTGATTTGAGAGCTGGTATAAAACATAATTTTTAGAAACCTTTGTTCTTCAAAAACCAGAGAATCTCTCCCCTCTATCCCCACTTCGTATGAAAACCGCCGTGGTGTTCATCTCAGAACCCAAAAACCATCGTGTTTCCTAGATTTTGGCAGCCTCTCCGTTGCGTCGGCCACCGTAGCCAGTCCCAACTGCCGCTCGTTGGCGCCGGTGACCCACAAAACCTCAACTGAAACATTCACCCCTTTTTAAGAAAACCGAATCCTACCTTAGTTTCTCAAAATACAACCTTTTTCCCTCCTAAATCTTTGAAAATAGAAGCGAGAGAGAAAAAATAAAAATCCCTCTTTGACGCTTCACTTTATTGACGGTTCACCCGTTACAATCGAGGGGATCGAGGGGCTTGTCACCGGCGAAGACTAGACAACACAAGAAAAATCAAAACGTCATGAGGGTAAAAAACGAAACCCTAATTCTATTTTTTTATGTATGCACTGAAAAAATCAAGAGTATATACCTCGAGAGGTCGTCTTTTTGTATTGTTTGCCCTGAAATTCCCTAAATTTCAAAGTTAGGGGTTTACAATGTGTTGGGGTTCTATTTATATCTCTCGATAATTACATGAATTTCGGTATATATAAAAGATGAAAATCTGTGGTTGGTTGCCCTTTTCATTTTGGCCTGATTCATGGCTATGTCTGAAATTGTCACCTGTCATCCTCTGATTTTCATGTGTTTCTGTCATTGTTCATTTGGTAGGGAGATGGCTCTGACTTTTGTGTTTCTTTTGTTGTATATGCTTGGCTGTTCGAGAGGGGGAAGGGACCAGAAGAGCTATCGAGGGCTGACGTGGGAGCGGGAGAGTCGCGCCTGGGTGTGTGAACACGCTTTGGGAATTGGACGGTCGGGGCATGATCTTCGCACGCGCGCGTCAGTGGAGATGTATGCTTAGGTGTAATCCACACGCGCCTGAGAGACAATTCGAACCGTCTGATCAGCCCTCGATCTAATGGTTGTTGAAGTGCGACGCTAGGAGACATAGGCAACATTAGGGCTTCATCCTTTGGCAGGATCTGGGCCGTCCAATCATATTCCCAGATCTAATGGTCCAGGATTGGCTGCGCATAGACAAAGGGGAGAGTTAGTGTGTTCATCAGATTATGGCTTAGGTTTTAATATTATTCGAGCCCGAAATGGGCCACTTATGTAATGTTTTTAGGCTTTAGAAAGTTTAAATAGACTGTAAATACATATATATGGACAATATAAATGGGCTCTTTATTATTTCTACTTAATTAATCATAGTGTTTTGTTTTTTTTCTATTTACATATGATAATATAGTATAATAAACTGAATTAATAATACTAACATAACATATAATATTTTGGGGGTTTCCTTTGGAAAACAACATAATAAATAGTAACAATAATATGATAATAAATAGTAGCATATATATATAACAAAATTGAACTTCAACACTAATAGTACTTAATTGTAATGAACCAATAATACTTGTAATATTTTTTTGTTTTGGGTTTTAATCATACATTCTTAATAAAATAGATAAAGTAGATATGTAACGCCCCCTTCCCAGCCTAGTAGAGAATCGGGTCGGAAAGTGCTATCGGAAACAGATTTGGGGTTTGGAGACTTTGATCGGAGATCAAAATCATATTCATCATGTCTTTTTAATCTTCTTTTATGACTTATCGAACTAATTCATAATTAGCTTACTCGATCTGGGGTCAATTTTAAACTTTTATGAACTTAGGGACTAAATCATAAATTTACCATTCGAGGGACTTAATCGAAATTTCTTTTTACCAATATTCAATTAAACTTACCAATTATTATCCTGTGAAGTTTCGTTACTAACGGAGATCGTTTACCTATCCAATTAGGCTAAACAAGTTCTAGTGACCATTTTATAAACTTCTCAAAACTGTGTTTTAAGCCTTTTAACAGAATAAACTAACTCTGTATCGATATCCCTAAGACCATATTGGTAAGCTAGGCCAATTTTCGAGTTTTCAGATTCAAGGATTATGACCAAGATTGATACACTCGACCCGTTTCGGTACAACCCATAGCCGTACCGATGCAATTTATTTTTAGACCTTACTGTCCAACTTCATATCGATACACCTCCTATGTGTATCAGTACACCCTATTTTATCGAGTCCAATTATGCAAGGACGTATCGATACAGCTTGACCCGTATCGATATGCATGCCCTATAATGACAGATTTTATCTGGTTTTTATTCCAATTAACCTGTTGAACGATGTCTGAATGCCATAAAATTTTACCAGAAAGTTATTAATCTCTAATTCAAATGGCATGCCAAATTTTAGATCGTTCTGAATTCATTTACCTAGTTTTCACCTTTTGGTTATTTTAGGCTCATTTTAACTAGTTAAACCATTCCAAAGCATGCCAATTTCCACATACAACACTTAAGAACTATTAGGCTATTACACACATCTCAAAAGGCACAAACATGACACGTCTAGATCATATGTCACCTTATTAGGAGTTCAAAGCAAAAGTTAAGCATACATGAGGTCGATGAGAGTGACTTGCAACCGCAACACACGATCAAGGCTCAGATCCTTTCAAGGTCCTGAAAATGCATGAGACACTAAGACGTTAGGCTTATTTAACCTAGTGAGGTAGTCATAACAAATGCACAATAAATCTATCAATTACATGAATGCCATATAAGCATGCTCGGTTAACAATTTAATAACATCAATCATAGCAAAACTTATTCATAGTCATTAGTCATGATTTCATATAACGAACTTAGATTATATAAGCATATCATTTCCTTGGACACGGTAACCAATGGATACGCGAATTTCCCTGTACACCACACATATCGAAAATAGGTCGTATCCTTGAGCTGTAGCTCCGGATAGTCCCTTACACAATCCATCCTTATTTCACCACACATATAGGTCGTAGCCCCGGACCGTAGTCCAATCCCTTACTTGGTGAGCTCGAATAACCCTATGGCATGGCAATTGTATCCAATTTCCACGAATGTCCAAGTCACATATTTCATTATAGTTCTTACCTTTTGGATCACATCATATCGGATATCAAATCAAGCCTTAGCTTCATATTTTATATTATAACACATCCATACCAAAATACACATGTAGCATATTTCACATATCACATAGGAACTTATAACATATCGAATAACATTGGAGACTTACCATGCTTGCCACTAGCATCCACACATGTTTGCTCTATGTGAACCCTTAAACAAAAATGCAATTGCAACATAAACGAATGCAACGGGATGGCTCCTCGCCTATCCCTTGACACGACTACACTCGCCTAGTATTCAGAGACTTCAACGTTCTTGGATTTCGATTCCTTTGCTCCTAGGCTTGTTTGGAGATGACGGTTTGTTTCTTTCCAATTTTTGAGCTAGGAAGAAACACAAGGAATCACTATAATCACAATAACGATATAATGCTCATTTCAAAGATTAGGCTCAATAATTCGACTTGAAATTAAACTTCGACCATCCATGGATTTCAAAAATTGATTGAGGGCTTTTACTTACCGAGATACAAGCTTTCAAACACAATATCAAAATCAAACAAAGGTTGAGGGTTGGATTGAGGTGCTTGCTTAAGCTTAAGGTTGAAGACAATAATGGTGGTGTTTGGTTGTTGGATGACAAAGGGTGGGATTTAGATTACGGGAGGTTCAAGGTGAGGAAGAGAGCTTTTGTTTCTCATTTTAAAACAAT
This sequence comes from Hibiscus mutabilis, assembly GCA_019671005.1. Lineage (NCBI taxonomy): Eukaryota > Viridiplantae > Streptophyta > Magnoliopsida > Malvales > Malvaceae > Hibiscus > Hibiscus mutabilis. The sequence continues at coordinate 31,294,305 of CM033711.1, read as the reverse complement.
TTTTCATCTTTAATCATTCCCCCACCAACATATGGACCAATAGGGAGCTTTCCTATCCTTGAGGGTTTGTTAAACCCAATTCAATCATCTTTCCTTCATTTCATTCAATTATCAATTTGGATGACAATTAGTCACCTTTTCTGAGGTATTTCACGTGGTAGGGCAAGCTAGGTGGTGAGTCATCACCTTAACTCCTTTTTTCTTTCGATTTAATATTCAAAACAGCTTTCTGTAGAGACCCATATCGATACACCTTATGGTCGCATCAATACGGCTAAGCTAAAATGGGTAAGTTCGTTATGGCAGTTAGGTCGTACCGATACAGGTCTTGCTGTATCGATACACCTAGCCAAAACCATATTGATACCAGTCCCACCATACAGCTACTCCTAGCTTAAAAACAACATTTCCAATTTTTAATTTCTTACAAAAAGGTCCTCATACTTAAATCAAATCCAAACACTTTCATTGTTTCAAATTGAGTACAAAGATTGGAAGATTACAGTTTCGAGCATATCCAATACAAAATTTTCGGTCACCGAAACCAAATTCTGACTAGGCCAGTTTTAGGGACATGATAACTCTCCCCTTAAGAAAATTCGTCCTCGAATTTTCACTTTAGTTGAATAGGTGAGGGTATTTTTTCTGCATCATATCTTCTGGTCCTCACGTGGCTTCTTCCACCAAATGACTTCTCCACAAAACTTTCACTAAGGGCAAAGACTTGTTTCGAAGTCTCTTGACTTCTCGTACGAAGATCTACATAGGTTCCTCCTCGTACGTCATATTAGACTAAATTTCCACAGTCTCTGGCTCGATTACATGATAAGGATCTGACCGGTACTTCCGCAGCATAGACACGTGGAATACATTATGAATTCGAATTAACTCCTCAAGGAGAGCTAGTCGGTAAGCAACAAGTCTAACTCTTTCGATCACATCGAATGGGCTGATGAAACGAGGGCTCAAATTCCCCTTCCTGCCAAATCGAAAGATCTTTTTCCCTGGAGACACCTTAAGGAAGGCTTTCTCGCCAATCTCCTACTGAATGTCTCTCCTTTTTAAATTAGCATAAGCTTTCTGTCGATCAAAAGTAGCTTTGAGCCAATCACGGATGATGATCACCCTTTCCTCGGTTTCCCGAAGTAAGTTAGGGCCTAACACCTTGCCTTCGCCAAGCTCAGTCCAACAGAGAAGGGTTCTACATCTTCTCCCGTAAAGGGCCTCATAGGGTGCCATTTGAATCGAGGCTTGGTAGCTATTGTTGTAAGGGAATTCCACCAAAGGCAGAGATTTCTCCCACATATTCCCAAAGTCAATAACACAGGCTCGGACCATATATTCTAGAATCTACAAGGAAGAATCGAAATTCATATAGATTATTTATACATACGAGTCGAAAGAATATATAAGGTTACCTGAATAACCCTTTCGGATTGACCATCGGTCTGAAGATGGAAAACAGTGCTTAGGTGCACTCGAGTTCCCAAAGCCTATTGTAGGGTTCTCTAAAACTGGGATGCAAAGTATGGATCACGATTAGAAATGATGGACATAGGAACCCCGTGCAAATGGATAACTTCTCGTATGTATAACTCAGCTAGCTTAGGCAAACCAAAGTCCATTCTCACCGGAATGAAATGAGAAGATTTGATAAATCGGTCCACAATGACCCAAATAGCGTTGTGCTTCTTCGGTGTCAATGGAAAGCCACTTATGAAGTCCATCGTAATACGTTCCCATTTCTATTGTGGAAGTTCAATAGGTTGTAAGAGACTCGTAGGTACCTTGTGCTCAGCTTTAACCCATTGGCAAGTCAAGCACCTAGCCACAAAATCTATGATCTCTTTTTTCATGTCGGACCACCAATATAACTCTTTCAGGTCTTTATACATCTTGATAGCTCCAAGATGGATAGAAAATGGCTGGAATGAGCTTCATTTAGGATTTGATCCTGAAGATCGTCATCACCAGGGACGTAGACACGGTTTCAAAATTACAAAAAACCTTCAGAGTCTATAGCAAAGTCAGGATCCGGCTTATCCGTGATCTTTTCAATACGAGTTCACAACTTCTCATCCGATTCTTGGAGTGCTTTGATTCGGGACATAATGGTTGACTGAACTCTCAATTCAGCTAACAACTTGCCATGCTTCTTGAGTCGAAAATGAGCATTCAAACACTTTGAAGAGGGAGTAGTTTTCCGACTAAGAGTATCAGCTACGACATTGGCTTTACCGGGGGTGGTAATCAATAACCAAGTCAAAGTCATTCAGAAGCTCCATCCACTAACGTTGACGGATATTCAACTCTTTCTAGTCAGAAGATATTTCAGACTTTTTTGATTAGTGTATAAATAACACTTCTCACCATAAAGGTAGTGTCTCCAGATCTTCGAGGCAAACATAACAGCGGCCAACTCCAAATCATGTGTCGGATAGTTCAGCTCGTGTGGTTTGAGCTGACGTGAGGCATAGGCAATAACCTTTCCTTCTTGCATAAGTACATAGCCTAATCCCAAGTGGGACGCATCACTATATACGGTGAAGTCCTAGCCTAACTCGAGTTGCACCAAGACAGGAGCATGGGTTAAGACTTGTTTAAGATGATCAAAACTTTTTTGTTGCTCCATAGTCCACACAAAGAGAGTGTCTTTACGGAGAAGCTTCGTCAAGGGTGCAGCAATCATTGAGAATCCTTTAACGAATCTACGATAGTAGATTGCAAGGCCTAAAGAGCTACGAACTTCTCCAACATTCTTTGTAGGAATCCAATCAATGATTGCTTGGATCTTTCCTGGGTCAACTTGAATCCCTGCAGAAGAAATCGCATGTCCCAGAAAGGATACTTCGAATAGCCAGAACTCTCATTTGCTGAAATTTGCATACAGCTATTTTTCTCAGGGAGTTTGAAGCACAATCTGAAGGTGTTCTTCATGAGTGGCTGCGTCTTTAGAGTAGATCAAGATGCCATCTATGAACACAACCAGGAATCTATCTAGATAGGGCCGGAACACAGGGTTCATCAAGTCCATGAAGGCTACAGGTACGTTAGTAAGCCCAAAAAGTATTACCAATACTTGTTGTCTTCATAGCAGTTTGTAAAATAATGTGATAATAAGGAAAAATGTTAGAATTAGTTTGACGTTGGCGGGCAGTGTCATTATGAGGCAACTGTTAGTGGTTCTATGGCAAAAGAAAAGTATTTCGTCGTCACATGAAATGGATCAAGAATCCTAGGTGCTTCGTGTGTTGTGCCGTTATATTTATATTGCATCTTCATTTACAAGCGTACTTTTCCAAGGGTAGAACTTACAGAGGTTGCAAGCATTCCAAGTGCGAGGTATTTTCCTTTCATCCGCGTCTTCAAGCTTGTAGGTGCCATGACCAGCCTTTTTAACTATTTTATACAGTCCCAAAGGATACCCAATAACTCTTCAAGCCATTATCTGTGTGTATCATCTACCTTCTTAAGAGCTAAAAGGATTTTTGTTGGCGACTTCTATTTGCCATTAGTTAATAGTTTTATGGAGGGTACAATCTTCAAGTTTGAGTAGAATTCTTCGAATTTTCCTTGAAATTGCGTTTCTTTGCTTGTTATGGTGACATGAATAAGTCCATATATGCAAATGATTGTCTTCCACACGAAACCCTCAATTTGTTTCTCGGTTATGGTGGCCAGAGCTTCACCTTTCATCCATTTAGTGAAATGATAAACTTCTTTCTAACTATGGGATCTAAGAAGGGGCCTAGGATGTCCATTCCTCATATCGCGAAAGGCCATGGGCTGAAAATAGCATGCAGGGCTTCCGCTAGTATCTTTGGCACAAAAAAATACTTCTGGAAGAACTTAACTTGATAAAGATATCTAGGGCATCCTTATGTAGCTTCGGCAAGCAAAAGCCTTGTCACGGTCCGTGAGTTAGCAATCGAGACATATGCGCAACAGAGTACCCAAGAGATTTTTTGTAAAATCTTAGGTCTGCCTAGAAGACCATATGACTTGACCCGGTCGTTGAAGACTGATAAAAAGCCTGAACGCATTGAGCTTGGTAAATTAATAGATAATATCTTACCAAAGAATATTCTAAAGGATTAGAATATCTATCAATGTGAAAGCAAACCTAAGAAAAGAATTCCAAAGTGATGCAGTTTCCTTAGATAGCTTAGATTTGGTATGTGGCTTTTAATTTGAGCCGTTGTTGTAAAACGATCTTGTCCGTTTATTATAAGGGGATTCAATTATAAATAGAGGTCTCCCTACCTCATTGAGTAATACAAGGCATTTACTCTAAAAAAACTCTCTTATTCTTCGTGTTCTTTCAATTATTTTTAGTCGCTTTCTCGTTTATTTGCTTTCGCTTAGAACAATTTTTCGTTCAAGTGCCTTAAAAAATTTGATCTTCCGAAAGAAGATTTCAGATTGACTTGGTCGTTTGTCGTACGAACATCGACTAAAGCCGCACGATTCATTAAGTTAAAACTCTAGCCCCGTGATAAGTGGTATTAAAAACCAGTAGTTCGAGTGAAGGCACTAATTGAGATAGCACCACAAGACATAGAGAATGTTGCAGCACCCAGGGAGACTCGTGCTGAAAAGGCCAATAGGGCAAGTTCGAAAGATCGAATGAAATCGCTCGAGAACAAGGTTGAGCGACTCGAGACTGCTATGACGGAGATAGAAGAGTACTTGACAATGAATGTCAAAGATCACCTCAACGAGTTGGAGAACAAGGCTGATCAAATAGAGGACATGCAGATCACACTCAATGAGACCATAGAAAGGGTAGATCAGAAAGGGGATGTCTTTCATGTGGAGCTTGGAACTTCGAGGGAAAAATGCAAGGTGAGATCAAGCAGCTCGAGATGAAGTTCAATTGTGCATAACCTTTGTAAACAATAATGTTGGGACTACGTAACCTAAGAGGCGGGTTGACACCCCAAAGCCAAAGAGTTCACAAGGACGAGGTCAACATCCTTGGAGAACTTTCTCTTGAGCCTAGAACAATACTTCATAGCTGTGGGCATTGAGTATGATGCCATAAAGGTAACAATGCCATAAAGAAACGAGGGAGCACGAAAGTTGAAACTTAAGAACAGTTTCAAATTGAATTCAAGTAGCAGTTCTAATCGGAGCATGCTAAAAAGAACACTTGAATCAAGATGAGGCACATCAAGCACGAGGGTATAATTCGGGAGTATGTCCGAGAGTTCACGAAACTCATGCTTGAGATTCCAAACCTGAGTGAGAAGGATGCGCTTCTCAACTACATGGATGGGCTACAATGATAGGCCAGAACCGAGTTGGAGCGGGAGGGAGTGATCGAACAGTCCAAAGCCTTGACCATTGTCGAGTCCCTGATCGAAGTAGGCTAGAAGAGGTCCAATTCATCCAAGCCAAAACCAAAGATGAAGTACAAGAGCAAAGGTGGTGGAGATGAAGATGAGGGATGATCAAGTAGCAACGATTAGACTCCAAGTGGCGTGGAAAAGCCATCGGGTGGGAATGACAAGCCTAGGTACAATCGTCAAAGGAGGGACGAGAAAAAGCCATTGAAGTGCTACTTTTGTGACGGTCCGCACTTAATGAAGGACTATCCAAAGGAGAAACTCTTTTCCATCGTTCAAGTTGAGGACGAGCTTGAGGAGACACTGAGGCTTGGTGCGATTGCCAGTGTTAGGGCAGTTAAGCTGAGGGTGAAATAGGCGCAACTAAAGTGCTACCAATGCAAGGGGTCACACATGTTGTGAGATTGCCCGAATCAAGTCAAGCCGTCCAAAGAGGTGGACAAGCTTGAGAACGAGGCTACAAGACTTGGTTCAATTGTTGATGTTTGTCATGACGAGGAAAGGCTAAACGCAGAAAGAGTTGATATTTGTCGACATCAACGTTGCAAGACAATCGAAAATTGCTCTAGTAGACACCGCGACAATCGATATATTCATGTCCAAAAAAGTTGTCGAGAATCTTAGTCTCGAAGTTGAAGGGTCAACCGGCAGGATCAAGTCTGCGAATATCGAGAAAGAACCAATTGTTGGATAGACATGAAAAGTAAAGCTGCAAATTGGTGAATGGAAGAGCAAGAAAAATATCAAAGTATTCCATCTAGATGACTTTGATTTTGTTTTAGGACTAAAATTCTTTAACCATATAAATGCTCTCATCGTTCCTTATGCCAATATCGTTTGAATTTTGAATCGTAAACAACAATGTGTTGTGCCCATGTATCATGAAAGGGGAAAAAACCAACACGCTAACTGTATTCAGCTTGTCGAGGATGCTCCAAGCCAACGAGATCGCTTTGGAGACTACTTTTGAGGACACTTCCTTGTACGGGCAAGAGTTACCCAAGCCTATTCCACATTTGGACGAGGTGAAAGGGGCTTTGGACTTCGTGGAAGGGCCAATGCGAGGGACATCAAACATCCGAATAAAGATGGATTGATGCATTTTAGAGTGAATGTCACTGGAAGTATTTCTAGGAAAGTATATCTCAAACACGTTGATAGTGTTTTTCAGTTTGATTTGCCGCCTTTGTTGTGAGTAAGGTGTAGAAAACATAACCCATTGAAGAATACAACCGTTATAAAAGATAAACTTCAAATATTGTAAATATTATTTGCTATTATCTGCTAACATTTTAGGATTAAGTCCAAAGGGATAAAACTCTTATCTCCTAGCATTATCTAGGATTCTTATCTCTTGTATCTTATCTTCTAGTTAGATTTAAATTTTAAATTAAGTAATTTGATTGTAACATAACTCTTTTGTATTCAGCCTATTTAAAGGCTTTGTACCGATGCATTATTCAAGTCAATACATTTGAGAATTCATTCTCTCTACAAAACAATATCTCAATTATTAACATGGTATCAGAGTTTAGGTTTTTTTTCGATCCACAAAACCTAGAGAATTCATACCACTCCAACATCTGAAATTAGTTTAGGGTCTGATCAAACCCTCCCACAAGTAGATATGGCATATAGTTTATGCAGCAGCAGCCAAAAGATCAACATCGAGTAGCTTAGGGAATTAAAACAAATGGCTGGGCAGCCATCAGTAAAAATTAATCAAAGTGTGACCATGGCAGCAAACGAAGGTAGCATTTCCTTTGCAAATACTGCTGGTGACAAAAATCTCATCCCTTGGATAGTCGATTCTGAGGCTACTAACCATATGACAGGAAATAAAAGTCTTTTTCTTACTCTTACAAACAACCTTGTCAAAAGAGTGTGAAGACAACTGATGGTTCGATGACTACAGTAGAAGGGATTGGGACAATCTACGTTAACAAGGACATTGTTCTTTCCTTTGTTTTATATGTTCCAACCTAAAATGCAATTTACTCTCAGTGAATAGATTATGTGATGTTTTCCAGTGTTTCACTCAGTTTGATTCTGTTGGTTGTGTTTTTCAGGAAATGGCTTCGGGAAAAAAGATTGGCAATGCTAAGCTATGTAGTGGCCTTTATCTTCTTGAAGGTCAACCTCTTCCCAATGGACAAGTTCACTCAAGTTGCACCTTCAAATCCGTTTGTTTACCCTCTCAACTTTCTAGTTAAGTTCAAATGAAATTTTGCTATGGCATTTTCGACTAAGTCATCCTAGTTTCTTTTATCTTCAGAAATTGTTTCCTAAATTATTTCTTACTAAAAAACCAGCTTCATTTACTTGTGATGTCTGTCAAATTGCCAAGCATAAAAGAAATTCTTACCATCCCCTTCTTATAAAGCTTCACAACCTTTCTCTCTTATTCATAGTGACATTGGGGTCCTTCTAATGTTAAGAATATCTTAGGGGCTTAGTGGTTTGTTACTTTCATTGATGATCACACTAGGACAACCTGGACTTATCTTATGAAAACAAAATCTGAGACTGAGGAGATCTTTAAAAATTCTATTCTATGGTTGAAACTCAGTTTTGCAGTAAAATTAATATATTCAAGAGTAATAATGGGAGTGAATTCTTTATTAAAACTTTGGGTATTTTTTTAAAGAGAGGTATAGTTCATATTAGCTCTTGTGTAGATACCCCTCAGCAAAATGGAGTAGCCGAGAGAAAAAATTGACATCTATTAGAGGTTACTAGGGCCTTCTTATTTTCTTCTAATGTCCTAAGCATTTTTGGAGAGAGGTATTTCTTCATGCTACTTTTTTAATTAACAGGTTACCTAGTAGAGTTCTAGGGTTCAAAACACCAAGGGAGGTATTTCTTCAAACTTTTTCTTTCTTCAAACCAATGTCATGTACACTGCCCATTAGAGTTTTTGGTTCTTGTGCTTTTGTTCACATCTCTAAACAATTTCGAGGTAAGTTAGATCCTAGGGCCATCAAATGTATTTTCCTGGGATATTCTGCTCAGAAGAAGGGTTTTAAATGTTATTCCACTGTCACTAGAAAATATAATGTTTCTATGGATGTTCCATTTCATGAATCTCAACCTATTTTCTTAGATTCTCAAATTCAGGGGGAGAGTTGGGATGAATTTTAGCCTCAACAGATTCAGCTACCTCTAAATGAACCTACTATTATACCCACCCCTATTCCAACACAGGATCCTATCCCTGAATCTACTATGATACCAGATTCTGTTCTTGAAACTTTATCTCCTAGAGTTGAATCCGACAAAAAACTCTATTAAATCTTCATTCCGAGAACCAACTTGAAACCAGAGAACTCAGTGTCTATACAAGGAAGAAAATGAGGCCTATTCAGGACACTACACAGCTTAGGACTGCTCAAGAACTGAAACCGATCCCATTATCCTTGGAGGAGGAAGAAGGTATGGAAAATTTGAATAATGATGATATTGAACATATTGATACATCTGACTTACCAATTGCTAAAAGAAAAGGTATTAGGAAATGTACAAGTCATCCGATACAGAGATATGTGACTTACAAAAAGCTAATGCCCTCATTTAAGGCTTTCACAACCAAGATTGATAATATCCAGATCCCTCAAACAGTACATGAAGCCTTGAAGGATCCAAGATGAAAAAAAGTTGTAGAAGATAAGATTCAAGCACTGCAAGAAAATAAAACTTGGGTGATGACTTCTTTACCTCTAGGAAAGAAGGTTGTAGGTTGTAAATGGATATTTACAGTTAAATATAATTCGGATGGGAGCATTGAGAGGTTCAAAGCAAGGCTAGTTGCAAAGGGATTCACTCAGTCCTATGGGATTGATTATCATGAGACATTTTCTCCAGTGGCAAAACTCAGCACAGTAAGAATCTTATTGTCTAGTGCTGCGAATTTGGACTAGCCTATTCATCAACTAGATATAAAGAATGCCTTCCTAAATGGGGATCTAGACGAAGAGGTGTACATGCAAAGGCCACATGGTCTAGATGAAAACTCATATCCAACTAAGGTATGTAAATTGTTAAAATCACTCGATAGTCTTAAACAATCACCTAGAGCGTGGTTTGGCATATTTACCAGGGCTGTTCTAAAAGCTGGTTACCTTCAATGCCAAGCTGATCATACTATGATCATCAAGACCTCTTTTGAAAATGAAAAGGCTATTTTAATAGTCTATGTAGAAGATATAAACATCACAGGTGATGATGTTCTGGAAATCAGAAAATTAAAAGAGTTCTTGGCTACAAGTTTGAAATAAAAGATCTGGGTTAGTTAAGATACTTCCTAAGAATGGAAGTGGCGAGATAAATGTTGGGATTGTGATAAATCAAAGAAAGTATGTTCTAGATCTTCTTTCAGAGACAGGGATGCTAGGTTGCAAGCCTGCCGAAACACCAATGGAGCATAATCCGAAGTTTAGAACTGACAACAATGGAGCTCCTACTAATAAGGAACAATATCAGAGGCTAGTTGGTAAGCTTATTTATCTATCACTTACACGACCTGATATTTCTTTTTCAGTTAGTATTGTTAGTCAGTTTATGAATGATCCTAGAGAAGAACATTTAGAAGCAGTGTTCAGAATTCTGAGATATTTGAAGATGACACCAGGCCATGGCGTAATTTTCACCAAAAATGAGAACAGAAAAGTGGAAGTCTTTACGGATGCAAGCTGGGTAAGAGAGCTTACATCTAGAAGATCTACAAGTGGATATTGTGCTCTAGTTTGGGGAAATTTAGTGACATGGAGAAGCAAGAAACAATCCGTAGTATCAAGAAGCAGTGCAAAAGCAGAATTTCGAGCCTTAGCTAATGGAATTTGTGAAGGGATTTGGATTCAAAGGTTGCTGTCAGAACTAAAACTCAATCACAGTAAAGATTTTGAACTTCATTGTGATAATCAGTTGGCAATTAGTATTGCTAAGAATCCTGTACACCATGATAGAACAAAACACGTGGAGCTAGATCATCACTTTATTTCTGAGAAGATCACTAGTGGGGCAGTCAAGCTAAATTTTGTTCCATCTCACAAACAACTAGCTGATGCACTCACCAAGGCACTTCCAAGAACTACCTTTGATGAGCTCACATCCAAGCTTGGTCTCTACAATGTGTATTCACTAGCTTGAGGGGAGTGAAGAATACAACCGTTATAAGAGATAAATTTCAAATATTGTAAATATTATTTGTTATTATCTGCTAACATTTTAGGATTAAGTCCAAAGGGATAAAACTCTTATCTCCTAGCATTATCTAGGATTCTTATCTCTTGTATCTTATATTATAGTTAGATTTAAATTTTAAATTAAGTAATTTTATTGTAACATAACTCTCTTGTATTCAGCCTATTTAAAGGCTTTGTACCGATGCATTATTCAAGTCAATACATTTGAGAATTTATTCTCTCTACAAAACAGTCTCTCAATTATTAACACCCATCAAAAAGTTCAAAGACTTGATGAGAACACAAGAGGCCTTTAGAGTTCTGCGAGATCATCGTGTTCAATATTGTGGCGTCCAAGCCTTTGTTCGAGGATTGAAAGGAGTCCAAGCCAAGGCAAATCACAACTAATAAGAAAGGGCTTTTATGATTGAGACGTGCATAATGATGGTGAGTGAAATGATGATACAAAACAGCGTAGGCCAAGGCGAGCAATCCTTGTGGGAGAACATCACTGCCTGACTCTTAGTTAGGAGCAAGCCGAAGTACCGAGGGAGATCCAACCAAGGCAAGCTCATTTTGAGTCAGCGATGAGGGCATCGCTGGAGTGGGTGAGGAAGAATGTCACGGTCCGTGAGCTAACAATCGAGATACATGTGCAACGGAGTACCCATGAGGTTCTTTGCAAAATCTTGGGCCTGCCTAGAAGACCACCTGACTTGACCCTACCGTTGAAGATTGATAGAAAGCTCGAATACATTGAGCCTTATAAATTAATAGATAACATCTTACTAGAGAATATTTTAGAGGATCACAATATCCATCAATGTGAAAACAAACCCAAGGAAAGAATTCCAAGGTTATGTAATTTCCTTAATAACTTAGATTTGATAGGTGACTTTCGATCTCAGCCGTTGTAAACCGAACACATCCGTTCATTGTAAAGCGATTCAATTATAAATAAAAGTCTTTCCACCTCATTTGTAACCATCGACTCATTGAGTAATACAAGACATTTACTCTAAGACAGATATCTCTTGTTATTCGTGTTCTTTCAATTGTTTCTAGTCGCTTTCTCGTTTGTTTATTTCCGCTTAAAACGATTATTCGTTGGAGTGCCTTGAAAAAGTTTAATTTTTTTAAGAGAAATTTTAAGCTAACTTAGTTGTTTGTCACAGAGATATCAACTAAAGTCGCGCGGTTCGCTTGGTCGAAACTCTAGCCCCATGAGACTTGTCTCAAACTCTACCCATGAGGAGGCTGCAAATTCTCTCATGGGTTTTTTTGTAGGACATAATTTGTGTCATTGGGGATAAGACATTTATGGATTCGTTGAGAAAAACTTTCTTGTATAATACTCAGTCGATCAAAACATACCTTGTGACCTTGTTGCACAATTTGGTTCTCTCCTTTAGGTCACTTGGCTCTTTCTCAAAGGACAAAAAAATTGATTATCAAAGTCATCCAATCTTCTTATTGGCAAGGTGATTAACTTGAATGTCGGTGTAGCTTGGCCAAACCTTGTGTTCCAGAAAAAATTTCCCTCTTTGGTCTCTACTATGGCCGCCAACCTTGATAGAGCATCAGCGTGAGAATTTTTTGCTCTGACAATCTGTTGGAGATTTGTCTCTTTCATTTTACCCATCAGGTTGGTAGCCATTCGGTGATATTGGTCGAGGGTTGCATCTTTGACTTCATATTCCCTTATTATCTGATCGGTTACCAATAGGGAATCTGTGTAGATCATGGGTCAGTGCCACCCCATCTTGATAACGATATCTAGGGCATCCTTATGTAGCGTTGGCCTTGGCTAGCAAAAGCCTTGTCTGAGAATTTTTCTAAGCAAGAGTTTTAGTGGTTGAGACATTTAAGAATTGGTTGAGAAAAACTTTTCTTGTATAATACTCTGTCGATCAGAACATACCTTGCGACCTTATTGCTCTCTCTTTCGAGTCATTAGGTTTTTCCCACAAAACAAAAAGTTGATTATCAGTCATCCAATTTTCCTCTTTTTGATCTCTATTGCGGTCGCCAATCTAGATAAAGCCTCAGCGTGGGTATCTTCTACTCTAACAATCTACTGGAAATTTGCCTCTTTCAAGTTACCCATCAGGTTGGTGGCCATCCAGTGATATTGGCTAAAGGTTACATCTTTGACTTCTTATTCCCCCGTTATTTGCTTGGTTACCAATAGAGAATCTATGTACATCATGAGACGGTGCACCCCCTGCTTGAGAGCGAATTCTAGTCCTACTATAAGCGCTTCATACTCCACCATGTTGGTGGCGATGAACCCAAAGAAAAGGCTATACTGCCACTCTTGTCATGTCGGGTCTCGCACCACGCACAATTTTTTGATGAACCAGTCAACAAATAAGAACTAGGAGTTCTCGTGTGCAAAGCTTCTAGGTTTGCACGTTTTTGAGGTCTTTACTATCAATCGTCGCATCATCATTGGTGATTGTTGCAAAAGAGCACTCAACTATGAAATCCACCAATATTTGGGTCTGAACGTACATCGTAAAATGAACTCTAAGCCGAATTCAATAACTCTCTATTGTAGAAAGTAGTGAAAACAGAAGAGAGGGTATTCTGTTATTCAATATCGAATAGGTTACAACATAGAACTCTTTTATAGAGTCCTTAAAATTTATCTTTAACTAGGAATCCTACTAACAGATAACTCTTAGTCTTTATCCTACTAACAGATAACTCTTAGTCTTTTACATAATTTACAAGTCTTTTACATAATATACAAGCCGTATTATCCTACACTCCCCCTCAAGCTGGAGAGTATACGTTGTATAGTCCCAGCTTGGATAAGAACTCATCAAAAACTGATTTGGATAAGGCTTTTGTAAGTACATCAGCTAGCTGTCCTTCTGTAGGGATGTATGTCAAAGAAGCTACCCCATTGTTAATCTTTTCTGAAATAAAATGCTTGTCTATTTCAACATGTTTTGTTCTATCATGTTGAACTAGATTTCTAGCAATTTGAATAGCTGATTGGTTATCACACAAAACCTCAAACTTATTTTCTTGTTCTGTGTTTAACTCCTTCAGTAACTTAAGTAACCAAATTCCTTCTCACATTCCTAGTGCCAAATCTCGGAATTCTGCTTCTGCACTGCTTTTGGAGACAACTGATTGCTTCTTACTTCTCCAGGTCACGAGATTTCCCCAAACAAAAGTGCAGTAGCCACTGGTTGATCTCCTTTCAGTGAGTTCTCCAGCCCAGCTAGAGTCAGTGAATACTTTCACAGATCTGTCCTGTGTTTTTTTAAACAATAAACCATGTCTAGGAGTCTTCTTCAAGTACCTAAAAATTCTGTTTGTTGCTGCCATGTGTTCTTCATTGGGATTGGTCATATGCTAACTTATCACGTTTACTGGAAAAGCAATGTCTGGCCTGGTTAGTGATAGATAGATCAATTTTCCCACTAATCTCTGAAACCTATCTTTGTCAACTAAAGAGCCTGTTTCATTAGTAAATTTCAAGCCAGCTTCCATTGGTGTATCTGCTAGTTTACACCCCAGCATTCCAGCTTCATTTAGTAAAACAAGGACATACTTCCTCTGATTTATCACCAACCCCTTACTTGACCTTGCAACCTCCATGCCCAGAAAGTATCTAAGCTTCCCTAAGTCCTTTGTTTCAAACTCTTTATTCAGAAGATTCTTCAAGCAGCTAATTTCTTCATCATCATCCCCTGTCAAGATTATATCATCCACATAAACAATCAAGATAACCCTTTTATTTTTCAAAGTTACCTTAATGAAGTGTGTATGATCAGCTAGTGACTGCCTATATCCATTCTTTAGAATAACTTTAGTAAACCTGTCAAACCAAGCTCGAGGGGACTGCTTTAGACCATAAAGTGACATGTTGAGCTTTCAAACTTTCTGATTTCCTTCAACTGATTTCAGACCAGGTGGGATCTTCATATAAACTTCCCCCTCTAACTTCCCATTAAGAAATGCATTCTTGACATCAAGTTGATGCAGGTTCCAATCATTGTTGACAGCAAGACTTAACAAAACTCGAACAGTGTTGAGTTTTGCCACTGGAGCAAAAGTTTCAGTATACTCAATCCCATAGGTCTGTGTATACCCTTTAGCCACGAGCCTTGCTTTATATCTCTGCAAACTGCCATCAGAGTTATATTTCACAGAAAAAACCCATTTACAACCGACAGGTTTTTACCTTGGGGAAAATCCATTATTGTCCAGGTACCATTTTCTCAAGTGCACTGATCTCTTTTTCAACAGCCATTCTCCACTTAGGATGCTTTAGTGCCTCATCAACAGTTGTAGGGATTTCTTTTTCATCTAAACTTGCTGTAAAAGCTTTAAAAGATGGCATCAAAGAACTGTAAGCAGCAAATTTCTGGATAGGATGTTTAGTGCACTGTCTAACCCCTTTTCTAATAGCAATAGGAAAATCATCCAGATTAGGAGTAGTAGACTCACTGATCAAATTTCCTTCATCTTCCATATTGGCAATTGGACTCAAATCCAATTCTCGGCAAGTATCAGATTGCAAGATGGCCTTGGGTATAGTTTTCTTTCTCCTTGTATAGGTCAAAAGTTGTTTGCGAGAAGTAGGTGTTTTGGAAGGATCTTGAGAAGTTGTTGGTGTTTGTGAAGGGATTGGTAAAGAAGATACAGGTGAGAAATCTGAAGGTGTTGTAGGAAACAAGGATGAATTTGTGAAGTGAGTGAATGAAAAGTCTGGAGGTATAGAAAAACTAGGAGAAGTTACTTGATGTTGGTAAGAAGGCTGAAAATCAGCCCAAGTCTCCCCCTGAATTGCAGCCTTAGTAAAGTAAGGGTCCTGTTCAAAAAAGGTAAGATCCATAGTAACAAAAATATTTCGAGATGGGGGGTGATAGCATTTATAGCCCTTCTTAAGTGAAGAATACCCTACCAGCACACACTTTACAGATCTAGGATCTAACTTGGACCTATTAATGGCTGAATTATGAATAAAAACTGTACAACCAAAGATCTTAGGAGGTAATGTACAAGAAAGAGGCTTAAAGTGGGGATATCTTTCCAAGAAAATTGATTGAGGGGTTTGAAATTTCAAAACCTTACTGAGCATGCAATTGATTAAATATGTGGCAGTTAACAAAGTCTTTCCCCATAAGTACTTAGGAACATTACTGGTAAATAAAAGGGATCGAGTGACTTCAAGAAGGTGTCAGTTTTTCTCTCTACCACTACATTCTGTTGTGGAGTATCAACACAAGAACTAATCTGAACTATTCCCTTTTTTCGAAAAAAATCACCCAAAGACCTAGCAAAAATTTCACTGCCATTGTCAGATTTAAACAATTGGATTTTAGTATGGAATTGGGTAAGAACCATAGTGTAAAATCTCTAAAAAATACTTTCAGTTTCAGACTTTTCTTTCATCAAATAAGTCCAAGTAGTCCTACTATGATCATCAATAAAAGTAATAAACCATTTACAACCATCAGCATTCTTCACTCTAGAAGGGCCCCAAATATCACTATGGATCAAAGAAAAAGGGTGAGATGGTTTATAAGTAGATGACAAGTAGGATGCTTTGGTTTGTTTAGCAAGAAGGCATATATGGCATTTAAATAAACTTGGCTTTTTATTGATGAATAAAGAAGGGTACAATTTTGCAAGATATTGAAAACTAGGATGACTTAACCTAAAATGCCATAATAAAACATTATCACTTTGTCCTAAAGCTGTAAATGAACAAGGAGATTGAGAGATAGAAAAGGGTGGAGTGCCATGAAGAACATAGAGGCCATTGTGCAAACTAACATTGCCAATCATTGTCTTCGAGTCCATTGCCTGCAAAACACAACCAAAAGCATTAAAAATTGTGGAACATTTTAAATCTGTTGAAAGCTTGCTAACAGATATAAGATTGCAGGCAAGATTTGGGACAAATAAGACATCATGGAGCAACAGATTTTCATTAATACTAATAGAACCACATCCATGAATTTGAGAAAGAGATCCATCAGCAGTTTTAATAGATCTACCAGAAGAAGATGCTGTGTATTTAAGGAACAATTCTTTGTTACCAGTCATATGGCCAGACGCCCCAGAGTCAACGATCCAGGTTGGAGTAAGTTGTGCAGATAAGAGGGCTGTAGGGAAGGAGGTACCTTCAGTTTCTTTCATGGCCAGATTTGCCTCACCAGGGCATGCAAATTTCCCAAACAATTTCTGAAGATCTTCAATCTGTTCCTTAGTAAAACACTGGAGACAGAAGCTAAATGGGACTGTGCATCCTTAGAAGGCCTTGGCTTCCAATCGACTGGTTTGCCATGAAGCTAAATGGGATTGTGCATCCTTAGAAGGCCTTGGCTTTCAATCTGCTGCCAAAGGGCATTGAGGGTATTATAGTATAGGGTGACTGACATTCCTTCTTGTTTGAGAACCGAAGCCTGACCTTCAATCTCATACAATTCCGAGATATTATCTATACTGGAATAGGTTTCTTGGACAACCCTCCAGATTTTAGCCGCTGTTTGGTAAAGGAGAAAATTCCTGCCTGGGAGGCATAGAATTGAGCAACCAAGACATCACACGGCTATTTTCCTGCATCCATTTGTCATATCCAGCACCAGTTGCCGCAGGCTTGTCAACCTCCCCTGTGAGATAGCCCAATTTGCATGTTGACAGGTTGCACATTTGACTCCTCGATGAGGATTTCTTTTACATGTAATGTTCCCACAAATAATAAACCTTCCTAGCAAATAAAAGTTGCAAGTTGATAATATAGCAACGATCAAATTATATTACTACAATGAATAACATAAAAACTAAATACTGTCAACTCGTACAAATCTTCAATCAATTAAGATCCCAGATTCCCTGAAAATGCCAGTTATTCAGGTCCTAGAACCTTTGTTTTCATAGAAAGAAAACAATAACATCAAAAAAGAAGATAATAAATAACTCAGTTATTAGAAAATTCTTTAGAAGCATTGTGAACAAATGATACTAAAGAAATGAAATTTTAAATTAAAAAACGCATAGATGATATGAGTTTCAAGAACAAACATGAACTTGTCATTTTCTAGCAATTCTTGACTCATTTCAAAATCATCAACTTAATTCAAACAGATGAAACCTCTTTTTTTAATTTCAATTTCTCCAAATTTCTGAATCACCAAAATAAACCACACAAACCCTAATTTTTCCCCATAAATTAGAAAACCTGGAAAGAGAGAGAGAGGAAATACGTATTCGCAAAGAATTTGAAGCTCGCCTTCCGAAAGGTGCTGGCCTTCTTTAACCTTTGCAATCCACTGATCCAAATCCATACCTTTTTCTTTCTTTCTTTCTTTCTCTGAGGAATTTAAATTCCTTTTTCTTCTGTTTGTGTAATATAATTATGAAATTTTCTCGCTCTCTCTCTATAGGAATTTGAAATTCTTTAACCAAGGGAGAAACTGAGAAAATATGAAAGATTTAAATGGCCGCTCTCTCTTTTATTTCCGTTAAAGCAAACAATCAAGCAGATCTGGTTTATACTATTGCATTTTATATATATCATAAAAAGGTTGTGAAACGACAGCGTTTTTCATTTGATAATTTTCTTTTGGTTTTTAGTCTGGTACGAAAGGTAATTATACCATGCATTTGAGGTGAAAACAAATGTTTCCACAAGCGCCCTAATTTTAGAGGTTATAGGTTCAGTTTAGTGTTTATAGTTTAGGAGTTTAAGTTTATGTGTTTAAAATTTAAGAATATTAGTTTGAATTTAGAGTTTGGGGTTATAATTTAGGGGTTATAGGTAAAAACTTAAATCTCTATCATATTATCCTAAAACCTAAATTTTAACCTCTAAACCTTAAATGCTAACTACAAACTCTAAAGTCTAAACCTTTAAACTTAAATTTCTGTCTGGTGCATCATATGTTTTCCCTTATATGAATATGATGACAAATTAATGAAATTATATGGCTGCGTTTGGTTGGGGTTTTTTTGACACTATGGTTTGGTTCGGTAAATCGGTTTTTTTAGCCTTTTTAATTGTTTATGACAATCGTTTAGTTCTTAATTTTTTTTTAATTTTGAAATTCTAATTTATTTTAAAAAATATTTTATGGTTGTTTTAATATTGTTGGTAAAACTTATAGTTTTTTTTTTATAAATAATTATAATTTTCTACCCAGGAATTTTAAACTAAGTTCATTGTTTAAAGTAAAATATACTTTTTCATTATAAAAATTAAAATTAACTAAAAATATGATTTGGTTTGAATAATCACAGTTTTAAAATTGTTAACTATAAAACATTTAAATACTACAATTTCCAGCTCGAAAGTTAAAGATCGAATGCTTTGGAATTGAACTTGTCACTCAACCCATAAGAGGGATCAATAACGAATGTATAAATACCAACAACCAATTGATCTAGTGAGACAAGACACTAGATCTCTTAACAAAACTAAGTGTTCGAATCCTAACGTGTTAATGAATCAAATTAGGTTGAGAAGATCATCTTCATAACAAGTCTCTACAATACTTGATATGGATTAATCAAAATGTTGTAAATCGAGAATAAAAAGATTATTATCAATATTATTAAGATTCAAATCTTAAACATGTTGATACATCACTTAAACCACAAATAATTATGATCCGTATATGCTATAAAAATGAATTTTTAGGCCTTTTTCTTTGAAATTTTGGCCGGTAGAAATTATCTCATTTACTATTAAACGAAATTTTAGACTTTACAAGCGAAATTAATAACACACATTTTTTTAATTATATATATAAAAAATAAGTAAAAACAATATTATAATTTTTTATTTTGTTTATGGGTTAAACATCTCCACTGGTATTGTATAGAAAAAGAACTCATCACTCGTGCATATAGGCTATTTGAATCAAATTTATTCCAATTTCTCATAGTATTCTATATTTTTATACATTAGTACTAGACACCTTTCAAAGGACCTATCTACTAGGCCAACTCGATCGGTACTCACGAACAATACCTACGCATGAAAAACAATCCACATGCGGAGTTTCGAATTCAGTGATGCTCATAATATAATTATCGAAAAGAGGAAGAAATACTGTAACATGCATTTCAACATTCAATCATTCTCACTCGGTCGGGCCTCAATACAGTTTTTCTTTATTTCAACCATTCTAATCTGACCCGAACTATTGTAGGGGGAAAACAGTCCATAACGATTCAACCTGACTCATGGAAAGATCTACTTAGTACATTACTTTAAAGATAACAAATGAAATGTCAGGGGAAAACCGTCCATAAATCAAAAGATATAAACATTATTATTATGGCAGAACAAATGCAGTATAACCAGCCTTTCTATCTGTAGATAAGTACATCATTCTCCTTATAACGAAACTAAAAGCCTTTCTAGTATGCAAGTTTTGTCATGGGTTAACGCTAGACAAGTAAAGAGGGGATTAGGGTTGGGTCGATTTGTGGCGGAGATCCACCGTGTGAGTGCCATATGCATTATGCGGGCTATTGATGGGGAACATTTAAACAGAAATGAGATATATAGATATAGAGAGAGAGGGACCTGAAAAATATTGCAATCTGAGTGTTGTTCACAGCATTTCTATAATTTCTTTTTCTTATCATCGGCTCTAAGGAGCTGAACCGGTGCTGCCGGTATCCTAAACCACCATTCTCTAAGCCTTCGTAGCCATCGGTTAGTGCTGTCTCTCCTATACGGTAGTTCCCTCGTAAAAGCTTCTAGGAATACAAGCAATACCAAGAATCTCAAAGGCACAAAAGCTAACACTACAGCCAAGAAAACCAATGAGAGAGCAACCCTGTCGGTGGCCTGGCAGACAGATAACGCAGAAAAAATTTAGTTAGAAGGTAGGCAAAATTCCGCGATTAAAAATTAACTAAAAGAAACTTCATTCAGTTTGTTTCTGGGACAAATTAACTACATACTGGCAATCCACAATTTTCATGCAAAATGAAACTCAAGAAAGTAGAAAACCTGGATAATTTAACTTGACTTCAACGTAAGTATGCCCGTTTCATACACATAAAGGTATCTAACACTCACCCATAGTTCGAGTAACATGACTTCTCATCTCTTCTTCGAAAAGTATTCTAGTCAACCAACAATGGAGCTATATTTTCTAGATCAGGTACAACACTAGTCACAAGACTTTCAAATTTTCGAACTTCATGAAAATAATTCCAGAACCCTGGAATGCCATTTTTTCCAATGAGTTCAGAAAAAATAGAATAAAATGCCTAACCAAAAATGCCCCACCCTAGTCCTCCTCTTTCTTTGCAAACTTCTATAGAATCAAGCCTATAAAAAAGCCAATAAATGACTCAAGTGAAAGCAGCAGATAATGCTAGTAAAATAAGAAACTTGGTAATGTGTTAATGTACAAGCTGAACATATACGTTAAAACACAAAAAGGCTATTTAAGTTTTCTTTTCACTTTTTTCCAGTTCAATGTGGTGGGGGATGGGTAAACTGTGCTACCACGCTTTATTAGCATCGTGTTCTTCACGTAATATTTAGCACATTTCATTTTTCTTTTATCTGATGCAAGTGTAGCTGGGACATGCACCTGTGGTAAGACAGCAAATAAGATGGCCCTGATCTTGAGGAGAATAATGTTCGCAGTTTGGATTAGTGCTTCATATTGGGAGATAACTTCTTGTAATGTCAACAGCTGCTCAACTGCATTTCGATTTGGTGGAGCTATTATTCTGAAGGCTTCTAAGGGCTTCCCTCTGTTAAGATACCGATTCCATAGCATGACCATTGCGAAGACTAAAAAAACAAATGCCAATATATATGCAATCCACCCCCTGCACATCAGAGTTAATGGATTCATTACATCATTTGGTTTGGTCTATGCAATAACAAAAAGTGGAATATTAAATAAAAACACTAATACCAAGTTGAATATACACAAATGGACCTTTATGGTGCATTTTTACAATATTCCTGGAAAGGACATGAAACCACCCACGATGTAAAAATGAAATATCAAATGTTGTTGCATGCAGAAAATTCAGGAAATGATCAGCAAAGTGATCCACTAATATAAATAGTTCCCAGATCAGTTCACAATTCATATATCATACATAATTCCATTGTAAATGTTTCAACTTTCAGGACATATAGAAGGAGATCGTGTATTGTTCTTAATGTATCTTGAAGCAAAGTATATAAAAGACCAGTCGAAGACAACTTTTACCTTATAATTACATAGCTGGTCAATATCAGAAAGATGGTCGACTTAAAAGGTTCTTTCCAATAAGACAGAAGCACAAGACGAGTGGCTAATCGAATGAAAGGAAGCAGCAGTTCCTACAGATTAGAAAAAAAAAACAGACAACTTTTAACAACCTATTCAAATGTTCAAAATGATTCTGATGATCAGCTGGTGTAGTACAAGCACTCAGGCTGTTTTCTAGGAGCATGACATAACAAAACTTCCCCTAAATCAACATAGATATCAAAATGAATTAAACATTTCTGACAACTTCTGCCGGATCAAAATAGCCAATCATATGACAGTTTTTATGGCCTGAAACCAAATCTAATAGATGGAAGATTGCATTAACCAACCTTCATTACAGCTAAATTTGTTTCAATTCCTTCTACCTTCACTTGGTTCACAGTTGCCTGTGCAGCTTCAGCCCTACCTGTGTCAGATATCGTTTTCTTCACTGCTATCTCTAAGGGATGTGGTTCCCCCACACAGAAATCTCCAACCATTGATGTTTCTCCATCTACAATAGCATTCTTCTGTGGGATGAATCCAAGTTGACTAAGCGCCAGAAGTGAAAAAGGAGATGAAGTTGGTGGGTGTTTCACAGTGCGTGGGGAATTATCAACATTTAAATGTGCCATACGACTAGCAAGAGTTTCCAAAATCGCATCACCTCCAGGAAGGCTCTCAGCTAGGTTAAAACTAAGTGAGGTTTTATACTGGGATGAGAAGAACTGAAAAGCTTCTCTCAGTGCACGATAGCGAAATATACCTAATATAGCCCTTGCTACTACGTCCGACCGCTGAGTCTCTTTGAAGTTGTGTTTTCTAGCAAACCTGTGTGCATGCAGGATCTCCAGAGATATATCCAACCAAAAGTTCCGACGAAAATTGCCTTTAAATTCAGGAAACTCAAAATAAACAGGCTCTGTGCTGTAAATAGATTTTAAAAAATCCAAAGAAATATCAGAAACTCTACTTTATTTTAAAAAAGACAATAATGATTAGACTATATAATTCCAGGTTATTATGCTGACAGATAACTTACACAGTTCTTGATTTGTACATAACAGCTTTATCAAAGAGACGAGCACCTAGAGGCCCAGTTAATTCAGGTTTTATGACCTGCTTCAGGTCTGTTGCTAGATCATATCTCACGGCTTTGTCGTATACACCAACACCCAAAGCCTCAAAGTACAGAGCAAAGTTGGTTAGAGTGAGCCGTCCTGAAAAAAATAGAAACGCAACACATAAACAACCGAAAGATAATGCAATTAAAACATCTTAGAGCCTCTCCATTGAAGTGTATGAATCAATGGCTTCAGTGAACCTAAGAAGATATCTTGGTCTAAAAATTATTTCCGTAGCATGACCAATTTCTATGGATTAGATCTTTACCGCACATAGAATTCATATTAAGAAGACATGCAAGGTTAAAAGTTTAACATTAACAATTTGTCATCTACACAAATGTCAGTACTACTTGATGCATCCATATATTAGACATGAAAGACATCAATTGATAAAAATCAGTACCATTTGATACATTCATATGAAGATAACATTATTCTATGAATACATATATAACATGGCCTACCTTGATATCATACAAGCACCACCCTGTGAAGGGGAATTCGTTAAGTCTTAACAACTTTAAGAACACTGAAAGTTTACATTTAAAGGTTTACTTCCATAATGATCAATTTTCAGAACATTTATACCTGGCCATGCCGAGATTCCAACATGTTGCAGAACGGGTTGAGTTGGAACACCACCTTCAATATCTATAATTATCTCCACATCAGAGAGTGGAAGATTGGTAAATGAGGGTCCCAATGTGTTTTTCGCGGCCTTAATAACCCTAAGGATGCGTAAAAATCCATGATAAATAACTATCTCAACAGTTTAAACTCAGATGTCAAAGTATCCAAAAGAATCATAATACTAAAGAAAACATAGGTAAACATGTTCGCTATTTTATCTGATCTGATCACAGATGCCAAGAAGTCAAACCCAAAAATCCTTAGAATTGATCACAACTGAGACCAATTAGTTAAATGTTTCTACACCTTGATTCATGAAAGTTTGAACTACGGACAACCTTAGCTTTCATGGTCCATTTATTTAGAAGTTAAAATATTTGTATTAAATATTTAATACAGATAGTAAAAGATGAAATGTTTAAGAAAAGTATTAAAAGACAAGTATCTGCAATAACCCTAACATTCCCCTTCTTTCAACAAAAAAAAAAATTAATTCAAGTGACTTGGCAAAACAGTTAAATCACATAAGCCATTAGAGTTCATAAAATAGATAGAAAACAATAAATGTATCCATACTTGTCAAGGCTTCGGAGGTATTTATCGTATATAATAAAGTGAAGTCGAGGGCCTGCAGAACTTGTCAATGCATCAAAAAGATTGTGAACGGTTATTATATCTGCAACAACAGCACAGGCAGGAGCTATTCGTTCAAAAGCTTCTCGTCCAACAGTTTTCTTGTCATCAACCTGATAGGAAAGTAAAGAATGAATTTTGAATATAATCACCCTGTCCCCTGTCCTAGGGCCTAGGCTCCCCCCAAACTCATTTCATAAGCCTCTTCTATTATTATTACTTCCCGTCCACCCCTCCCCTTTTATTCTTATAAATTCTGTACCTTTTAAATATCCCAAATTCTATGTTATTCCAATTCGTTTTGAAATTTATACTGAATTTATTTAGTATGTTCCTCTTCACTTAATTATCTTCATCTTTTATAGGTGTTTCTTCCTTTCTCTTGTGCTTAAATGTTTGCCTTCAATTTTGATCTTGTACTTTTTGGTTTCTTTACATATAAATCCTCACCTTTACTTTTTCTTCATTTTACTTTCTTATATTTCTTTTTCAAATCTTTAGCATATTGAAGGAGTCGTAACAACATTTAATATAATACATACATAAAAAGGACAATAGAAAAATAAAGCTATGGCATAAAATGCAATTTATGAAAAAGTAGCATTATTCATCCCTTGACTTTAAAACTCTGGCACACTAACGAGCACTAAATATAGTGGTCACTTAAAGCACATTCCAGGTGACTAAAAGGATCAAGAATTATCAAGCCAAGGATGAATGCCAGTAACACAGACACAGTGCAAACACTACAAGGCTAGAATTAGGGGCGTTCATGGTTAACCAACATACTACAATAGTTAACCTGTAGGCTTTGTTCTTAATGTAATTAGATGATAATGTCTAAAAATAATGTGTTCATCTTTATTATGTTCACCTCATTATGGTTAACCAAAATAATATAACGGTTAACCATGAACACCCCTAGCTAGAATAGTACAACCTCCTTATGCAAATGAAATTTATGAAACTAGCAAAAATATAAAAAAACAAACCTGAACAGCCATACTTATGGGACTTGAATAAAACAATGACCCATCTTCGTCATCCTCGACTTCGTCGTTGGTGGGTAAAGTTTCCTACAAGACGAGAATTTCAGAGACCATTGTCAAACTCCCCATCCCCAACCTACAAACCCCAAAAAACCTCAAGCACAGAGTTTTTAATCAACAAATCATGTGTGACAAACAACTCCAATGCATCTCTTACTTTGGCTCCACGTTCACACTCAACGCAGGGGGCCTCCCATGCAAGCATCATGTCATAGGTTAACCGACGGAAATCCCGGTCACTCAAATAATCTGGATTTCTAGTCACTTTATGCAATGCTTGGTATGAGCAGAACTCTAAAAAGTTCCTAGCGTACGTGAAAAGCTGTTTAACACTTTCTGGAAGCTCTATATCGAAACGATGTTGTAATTCTTCAGTGGGAATCTTAAGAATCCTACAGCAGTGAGTAAATAAAAGCACATTCAGATAATTTTTTTAAAAAATGTACTAATTATATCATTTAGGAACAAAATGCATAGATTTTACATTTGCAGAAATAACATCATAATCAGTATTGAATCGACTAGAAACCCAAATTGACATTTTGATCTGAGTACTGATTCCAATATGGGAATTCAACATAAATGAAGATAGTACAGTGAAATATGCATGTATAGAGAAAGAAGGAGATGGAGAGTACTTGGAACAGCGAAAGACGACGGAATTTGCGAGAAGAGAGAGCTGAGGGATGGGCGTAGGAGTGCTTGCTGCGGAATCTTCGTAATTGGATGATGATTTCTTGCGCTGAAAGAGGGATTTGAAGGTATCTTGATTGTTTCTCATGAAATTTTCCCAAACTCCCTCCATTTCTCTTTTCCCTCTTTGATACTTCAATTGGGAAACTCAAATTGGGTATTTCAAGTCATTTTAACGATTTTTTAAAAAGGAAAAAGGAAGAAATACAAGAGATGATGGATGAAGAAGATTTTTTTTTTCTATTGGCTGTTTCGCTCGTCTTTTTCAGAGCATCTTCACTTTCCCTTCCGCTCGCGGCGGTTAGTTAACTTTAATACTTTGCAGTTTCGTCCCTTCAAAAACAACCATCACTTTTTGTTTTTGTTTTTGTATTTCCCCTAAATTTTGATCACTCAATTTTCATAAATTACATTTTGATGGCTTACACTAGTGTAATAATCGCATTTTGATCACTCAAATGTGAAACTGGAAAACTTGATCCGAACCTGATTACTCGAACTGATTTATTCCTTCCAAAAATCTGATATAGATTCCAACACAATAATACGATATGTAGTATAAAATATAATATTTTATAAAACTTACAAATGAGAGTTAAGGTTAGATATTTAATATTAGAGTTAAAATCAATCACTTTTAAATATCGGACCAAACTTTTAATTAATATTTAGGGAAAGGATAATCTTTACCTGTGATCCCTTTTATTTATGGGTTGTTCTGTTTTGGTCATCCAAATTTAAAAAAGACTATTTTTGTCTGTAAAACCTATATTTAATTTTGATATAACAAGGAATTTCAAGGACTATTTTCTAAAAGGGATAAATTTTTAAGTATTCAAAAGACTCACAAAATTGACAAGGATTCGAACTTCAAATTATTTCTAAGTCCAAAACTAAAACCCTAAATATTTTCCAAGTGTTTTTGTACGCAAATAGCCAAATTTGGTCTAGGCGTATCGATACCTTAGCTACATCGATACGAATTTTAGCTACTAGAAATTGTTTTATACTTAATGGCTATTGGGTACCGATACACGCGTAGTCGTATCGGTACACCATTCAACCTGGGAACCATATTGACCTTTGAGTATCGGTACGGCTTTCCTCGTACAGATACAGGGTGTTTAGATTTTGTAAATATTTTGTAATAAATATCTGGCCGTTGCCTTGTCAGTTTATTGGAACCATAACTTTGAAAATCAATTATAGCATACCGATAATCCTTATAGGCATATCGATACAAGTTTTGTTGCATAAGTTATCAGGATTCTAGTGAGCAAGACCAGTACCAATACGTTACGGACTGTATCGATACGCCTTTGTAAAATACACTCTTCGTACCGATATGCCCTCCCGCTTATCGATACCTCTTTGTACAACAACTCTTTCTTCTTTTAGCAGGTACCGATACGACAGCTTGCGTACCGATACCGACTGTTGGCTAACAACATTTATTGCAGGAAAAATGCAGCCCAACGGATCTATTCAATATCCCAACCAACCAAACGATTAGAAATCAATGAGAGGGTATATAAACAAGTCTCTAAAGTTACAACAACAACTATTTGATCAAATCTAAAGTATTCAAGCACATATCCAACAATCTTTGAGCCATTTAGAGTCAAATCTTGTAACCCACTTGAGTGAGCCTTATCATAATCTTTTGATTCAAGTTTTTAGGTTGAGTGAACTTGTAATTGGGCAAACATATCACCTTTGAGAGGATTTTTTAGTTTGCTATCTTTCTTATTGTAAAAGAGAGTTTTCTCAAAGCTTTGGGGGTAAAAGCTTTGAGTGTGTAAAGGTTTCCTCTTGACCCTAGAAAAAAGGGAGGAAATTCTTAGTAAATTTGGGAAAATCCTTAGCGAAAAGCTAAGGTAGTGGGTGTAAACCTTGTTAGAAGGTTGAACCATTATAAATCTCTTGTGTCTAATTTTTCTATCTTTCCAATTTGCTTCCACCTTTTTTTAATTTACCAATTCACCCCCTCTTGGCCCTTTCACAAATGATTGATCATCCTAATAATTGGTATCAAAGCTACACTCATTGGAAGGATTAACACCCTCTTGAGTCGATCCAAAGGAGATTCAATCAATCGTCAATCAAGTCATGACCTCTACTTCCGACAACAACCTCTATGAGTCTCAATCCATCACTAAACCACCCAACTTTAATGGGGATAACTATCCTTATTGGAAGAATCGTACGAGGCTCTTCATAAAATCCAACGACTACCTCCTTTGGGATGTAGTGGGAGGTGGACCAAGCATATTGATGAAAAGAGAATGAGACCGACTCGTTCCCAAGTCCAAGCAAGAGACGACCGATGAATATCGGAGGAAGTTGTAAGTCAATGACAAAGTAAGCACATGATCTTTTGTGCTCTTGGACCAGATGAGTACTCGAAGATGGCTTCTTGCACAAGTGCAAATGAGATATGGGATAAGCTCGAAGTTACATATGAGGGCACCAACAATGTCAAGGAGACCAAGATTGGACTCCTCAACTTGAGTTATGAGAACTTCAAAATGGAACCGGATGAAGACAGCACCAAGATGTTCGATAGATTCTTCGTCATCGTCAACGGACTTAAAGGCTTTGGAGAAATCATTCCGAAAGACAAGCTTGTTCAGAAGCTTATCTACTCTCTTCTTGAGTCATGGGACGGAAAGAGGACCGCCATCATCGAAGCCAAAGATCTTAAGACCTTGAAGCTTGATGCTCTCATAGGGTCTCTTTTAACTCATGAGATAATAAAGAAATGAAAAGAAGATGAGAAGAAGAGAGAAGAAAATAAGATGGAGAAGAAAGAGGTGGAGAAGAAGAAGATATGAATTACTCTCAAAGCTTCACAAGAGGAGAATGATTCTAGTGAAGAGAAAGATGAAGTAATGGCTATGCTAGCCAAAAGATTCTTTCGATTCATGAAATCCAATTGAGGAAGAAAGTTCCATCAGAGAGGGGATTTCAAGAACAAGAACAAAGAGGAAGATAATGATTAAATAGTTTACTATGAGTGCAAAAAATCAGGGCACATTAAGTTGGATTATCCCCAACTCAAGAAGAAGATCTTCGGGAAGAAGAAGAAGCTCAAGGCTCCTGTGCTACTTGGAGTGATGAGGAATCATCCAATGAAGAGGATTAAAAAGTGGCCAATCTTTGTCTCATGGCACTAGAAGATGATCTTAAGATAACCTCTAACTCATCCAATTTTGATTTTACATATGATGAGCTTCAAGAAGCTTATGATGAGTTGCAAGAGGTATACAATGAGTTGGTGGATAAGTATAAGGAATCACTTTTGAAAAACAAGAAAACAATTTCAAATTTGAAAAACCAAAATGATTCCTTATCTAAAACTAACTTGGAACTTGAGAAGAATGTTCTTGATTTACAAGCAAAATAAAATGATTTTGAAAAGAAAAATCAAGATTTAAACAACCTTCTTTCTAAAGTTCATGATGATCACCAAAAGGAAGTTGGCGATCTCAAAACTTCTTTGAACAAAGTTGAGAAATCTAGTTTTGAAAAGGGAACTTCTTCAAAACCCAACTATGTGAAAAGAAACTTTGGGGGATACAAACAAAAAGAGGCTTCCAAAGGCCCTCATATGGTAAAGATTATGAGTGTTGGGGTTCTTAAGGAACTTGTCACTTCTAATGAAATTAGTGTTATTGCTTCTTGGATTCCCAAGGGAACGAAGATTTTGGGAGCTAATACTCATGGACCCAAAATAATTTGGGTACCAAAAATCAAGACATAATTCTTTGTTTGTAGGGGCAACATTGCTACAAGGCCAAAGCTTCAAGTGCAAATTCGTGGTACTTTGATAGTGGATGCTCGAGACGCATGACCGGTGACAAGAGTCGGTCTTGGAGCTAAAACTAAAGAGTGGATGAGTAGTGACATTTGGTGACAACTCCAAAGGCCACATTAAAGGAATTGGTTCCATTGGTAATCACTCTTCTATACTTATTGACAATGTGTTATATGTCAATGGTCTTAAGCATAATCTTTTGAGCATAAGCCAACTTTGTGATAAATGTCTCAATGTGCTTTTTGATTTAAATGGTTGCAAAATTATCAACATTGAAACTAACAAAATTATGTTTATTGGTCATCGCACAGGAAACATGGTGCATTTAGATGACATTCATTTTTCCAATGCATGTTTTGTTGCTAAAGATGAGAATGATTCATGGTTATGGCATAGAAAACTAGGGCATGTGTAATGACTAAAAAATCCGATATAGTTTCCCACTTTTCTTAAAAACTTTTCTTTTAAGGGGAATTTTGGAAAAGCTCATATTTTGAAATAAAAGCTGGAGTCGCCACCGATCATTTTAAAAAGGGTTGACCGGACACTAGAAAATAAAACCAGAGATATAAGAAAAGGTTCGGGAGTCGGTTACGTATGGGAAAAGATTAGTACCCCCACAACGCCCAAAATTGGCACCTAAGGTTTCGTATCGTAAATGTAAAGAAAATCTAAAATTAGGCTTAATTTAAATTCTAATCCCTAGAATGCATGCATGATAACATATGAATTTGCCTCGATATTCACGGTACCTAAGAAGATGACACCCGAAAATCGGGATGACACTCCCACTAGCATACCAAAACAATAAGGCCTAAACTACATGCAACATATTAAATGCATGAATAATATAAGAACAAACTTAAATAAATACAAAGGGGAGAGCGTATAAACAAATACATAAATTAAAGGACAAATATATATACGATGCAAAAAGATAGAAAATGATTTTTTTTATCAATGCAACCTTTTAAATAAATAATATATAATATGTAACTTATTAAAATACTAGATAAATTTTATGTACAAATCATGTAGATAATATAAATAATACCTATATGTATGGAAACATATTATAGTAATGTATACATATATAAAATGCCAAACTGGTAACATACAGCCCACATATTAACATATATATGATCGAACAAATGTTAACATACGAACGTAATAAAAAAAGAGAATTTAAATAAGCATAAAGAAGCTAAAATTAAATGCATGGTAAAAATAAATAGATATAAAAAGATACAATTATACCAAGAAAATTATGTCAATAAATATAAATATATACTATATAAAAGTAAATCAAAGCAATTAATATGAACTTACCATATATTATACATTATATATTACGTAAGAAGAAAAAAGCTATATAATATAATGCATAGTATAAAAACATAATTATATATATAATATATCATACGACTATATGTATATATAATACTATATATATAATCTGCTACACCGTAAAAGAAAACAAATTTAAGAAGGAAATTTAGTCATTTAAAAAAGATTTGATTCAAAAGCATTAAATTAAATATATACTAATTAAAAATGGATAGGCTAAATATGTATAAAATACTTATGGAAATACATTTGTAAGAGACATAAACATATATGTATAAAAAATTCCAAAAAGGAAATTAATTACATACTTAAACCATACGAAAATATACCAAATAAATATATAATAAAAGCAGAAACCAATAAATATGCTAAAAGAACACGAATAAGGCAGAATAAAAAAGAAATAAATAAGCATAGGCAGATCGAACCAATAAAGCATAAAGATATAAAATACGAACAATAAATCGAATATATAAATAGATAAGCATGCTGTAAATAAAGAAAGCAAAGGGAAAGGACGGCAATGGTAATTATGCCACTGGTTTCGGACTGAATTAAAATAAAAAGACGAAATTGAAACATTTTCTAAAATATCAGGGACTGCAAAAAGGAATACGGAAGGGCGGGGACTTAATGAGGGTAATAAAACTATTTTCTTACTCGAGTATAAAAGCCAAGCAAAAGAAACAAAGTTCATTTTCTTCTTTTTTGAAATATGAATCAAAATCAGACCCTCTAGAATTCTCTCAACTGTTCATACAAGTTCATCAAGAACTCATGAACGTCGTCGCCGTTCTCAGATTTTGACGGTTAACTACCGCTGGTCAACATCGGCCGCCGCTCGCTGGCACCGACGAACCTCAAAACAACCCCAAACGACTCCATTTTTTCTTTAAAACCCGAATCCAGCCTTAAATTTTAGGAAAAACACACCCATTTGCTAAGATCTAAAAAACCAAAGCGAAAAGCCTATTTTTCTTTTAAAAACAAGATTTGAAAAACAACATGTTTTGAAACCTAATCGGCATAAAACATGAAGCCGAAAGGACTAAACACGAAGGCGCCAATCATCGTTGACACCATCCTTAACCACCATGCACGGTGGCGGTTCCGAGACTAGAAAAGTATAAACTCTAATCCCCTCCTTTTTTTCTATTTCGAAAGCAAAGACAAAACATTAATTGAATGGATTGTTGATGACCGTCCTTAACAATCATCGGTGGCACCGTCCTTAACCACCATGCACCATGCACGGTGCCAATAATTTTTTTGTATTCATTCGTAATCCGAGTACATCAATTTCTTTTACATCATATATATTTGATTACATTTGTTTACATGCATAAGTAACATTAATTGAATGGATTGTTGATGATGCTTGGTTAATATTATGTCACATCCCGAAAATCGGCCTAGTCGGAAGTAGGTTTCGGTGATCGAAAATTTTGAATCCGATGTGTTAAACATTTGTAATGATTGACCTTTGTACCCCTCTCGTATAATGAAGTTGTATTTTGGTCCTATTTGAGTGAATGAACTTTCTTGTATGAAATTCAAAGCCAAATTGTAAATTCTGAGCTAGGTGTACCGATACGGTCAAACCAGTATCGATACGGTCAAGCCAGTATCGATACGGTCTAACTGCCAATAACTAACATATTTTAGCGAGAGCGTATCGATACGTCCATAAGCGTATCGATACGGGTCCCCTGTTTCAAATTAGTTTGAAGCCCAAAATTAAAGGAAATTGAAGCAAGGTGCTTACTCACCTCCT
Source organism: Hibiscus mutabilis (assembly GCA_019671005.1). Classification (NCBI taxonomy): domain Eukaryota; kingdom Viridiplantae; phylum Streptophyta; class Magnoliopsida; order Malvales; family Malvaceae; genus Hibiscus; species Hibiscus mutabilis. Next base: position 31,261,464 of record CM033711.1, on the reverse strand, counting down.
TACTTGGCCTTCCCCACGTGAAAGTCATCAGAAAAGATGACTATTGAAGTCATTAGCCAACTTGGAAAACTAATGACCATTGGGTTTAGGAAAACCCTTGGATAGAGGAAATGTTCCTATTGGTTGAAGGATAGGTGAGCCATGATTAGGATGACCAAATAAGTATTAAAAGAATGAAACAATGTGAAGTTAATTGTTGTCTTCAAATAAGCAAGCTCCTCCATTGTTGTCTTCAACCTCAAGCAAGCACACACCTCCTTTGTTGGCCACCTTAAACTCATGTGTTCTTTGATTTGAAGACTACATCGAAAAGCCATCGGTTAGGTAAGAAGAAGCCATCCTTCAATTGTTGGATTCCATAGGCAATTGGAATTTAATTTTGAGTTGTGAACCCTAAGCCTAATATTTAACCATGTTGTTATATTGGTTATAATAATTCCTTATGTTGTTCCTAGCTCAAAAATTGGAGGACAACGATCCATCATCTCCAATCAAGCCTAAGAGCAAAGGAATTGAAATTCAGGAATCCTAAAAGCTTCCGTAATCAAGGTGAATGTAGTCGTGTCAAGGGATCGGCACGGAGCCATCCCGTTGCATTTGATTTGTGATTTTCATATTAATATGTATCTTGCTAAAGGCTCAAGTAGAGCAGTGTTCGTGTGGATGCTAAAGGTGAGCATGGTAAGCCTTTGATATGGTTGATGTTCTATAAGCGAATATGTGATAATCGAGACATGTTACATGTGAAATTATTATAAGAAAAATATGATATGATTTGTTAAATTTGATACGAATATGTTATGATTATGATATGATACGATTCCGATAATGATATGAATGTGCTATGATATGTTATGGAGCGAAGGCTTAATTCCAAATCTAATATGCTATGGCCTACGGGCATAAAGGTAAGTTATATGATGAAATATGTGTAACCTTGGACATTTGTGAGTTTTGGATACAATTGGCATACCATATGGTTACTTGAGCTCGTATAAGTAAGGGTTTGGACTACGGTTCGGGGCTATGACCTATATGTGAGGGAGATAAGAATGGATTATGTAAGGGATACTATCTGGAGCTACGACTCAAGGCTACAGTCTATTTTATGATATATGTGTGGTGTAAAGGGGAATCCGTGTATCCACTTGTTACATTGTCCAAGGGAATTAATATGTGTTAAGCTTTGCTATGATTATGTGAAAGTATGATAAATGACTTAAGCATGAAACTTATGTGATTAATAGTGTAATTATGATATTTGAGTATGATGCTATGTTATTCATGACCATAGTATGCCATTCATGTCATTTAATTGTTTTATGTTTGTTATGACTACCTCACTAGGCTATGTAAGCCTAACATATGTATGTCTCATGTATTTCAGGATCCTAAAGCTCTCCGGACATTGATCGTGTTGTCGCAACCCTTTCGAGCTCGACATAAAAAAACACGGAGTCGCCACCAATCTTTTTAAGAGGTGTGATTGGATCACCTAAAAATAGGTCATTTTAATAAAACGTTTTATTTTATTAAAATAACGAATTTGGTTTGTGAAAACACAAAAACGGGTTCGGGAGTCGGTTACGCGTGGGGAAGGATTAGCACCCTCATAGCGCCCAAAAATTGGTACCTAGTCGATTACAAAATGTTTTAATGTCAGAATTTGTGAATTCAATTATAGTTTAATTTAATTGTCCATCCATAAGTTTAATTCTATTTTAACGGCCTTACTATTCGAAAATGAACTCTAATCACCGCCAACACTCCTAGCGCTAACCTGTCATTTCTGTTTAGTAAGACACCACATTAAATTAATTTCGCTTTTTAACAAACAAACAAAGAAATGTTAAGTGCGTTGAAAATTTTATTTATTCTAAATTAACATTTATTAATGCTAAAGTAGTCTAAAGATTTTAACTATTTGGGGGTTTGACTTTTATTAAGCATGTCTTATTTTTGAACGACCTATTCCTAAGGCCAACTTAATTCTAAAGCGAAAAGACAAGGAATCGATATTTACAAAGTTTAAAACATTTTTATGCTTTTTATGTTTTAAAACCCTTTTTTATATTTTTGTTTTGTTTTAAAACTTTTATTTGAAGAAGTCGCTTTCTTTTTATTATTTAAAGTCTTTCTTTGTTGTTATTATTTTTTTAAAAAAAGCCTTGCTTTGTTATTTCAAATGAAAACTCTCAAATTACTTGTTTATTTTTAAAAAATTTCTCTCTTTTTTTTTAAAAGAAGAAGAAGAATGACAAAAATTGGAAGAAACCAGAATAAGATTGTGGTAATTTAATGACTATTTTGTGAGTTTTCGAAACTTAATTTTCAAATTTAAAGAAGGTTTAAAAAAGTGGTTTTAATGAAGGAAATTGACCCAAAAGGTTTTAAGTATAAAAGTCATTTTTTCTACAAACACAATCCTTTCTTTTTTTAGAATTAAATGGATCAAACAAACCTTCCTTGAAAACCAAAAATGTTCTTTATAAGAACCAAAAATGAAGAACAAGGAGGAAAACCACCGTGCCGGCAGCCTACCACTGGCGCAGGCCGCCGCTTGTCGGCAGTGGCTCCTCCTTTTATTATTCTTTCAACAAAACAGCTCCATAAATCACCCAAAAATCGAATTTTAATTCGAACAAAAGTGCAAGTTAAAGACCATTACTTCCTTGAGACAAACAATTCAAGAACATAAATCAAATAAACAAATGATTCAAAAATGAAAAGAGAAAAAAATATACCGAGGAGGAGACGAATTGCTTGCTTCTTATTCCACAAATTCGAACAAAAAAATACTGCTGATTACACTTGCTTTTCCAGACTTTTCTATCAATTTTCGGATTTTTCTTGGTGTCCTTGTTACTGCTTTACAATGGGGGAAGGTGGGTTTTTATAGGGTTTCAAAACCTTGAATTAAAAGGAAATTCGGGAGACAAAATCCCCAATTTTAGTTCGTAATCAGCCCTAAAATAACTTTTGATTGCTTGACTATCTCTATCAAATCTGATTTCATCCGATTTGGCTCAGACTCGAACAAATTTGGGATGATTTTCTCCTAATTTCGAGCTAGGGTTTGATTCATTTTCTTCCTAGTTTTGCAGGTAAACAGTGGTGGCAATGGACGGCGACGGCGACGGTGGAACAGCAAGAGCATCGCAGACCTCCTAGCATCATCAGAGATGGCTGCCGTGGCATCATTCGCAGCTGGGGAGGGCAGCGGCTGCCGCTGCTTTGAACGAGCAGGGGGTTTGTGAGAGCCAAACCCGCGCACGTGTAGCGCACGCGCCTGGCGCGTGGCAGCGCGGGTGGCTCCCCTTTCCCCATTTTTTTGCTTGAATCTGGACCATTGATCTTTTTGCCCTAGATCGGACGGTCCCTGTTAAACCTGCACATAAAAGGATAAAAAATGATTAGTTGGGCTCAATTGGTTTATTTTTTGGGGGCTTTTAAAATATACCCTTTATTATTTTAAGGTGGGTTTTAATAAATGAACCTTTTTTATTTATGAATAGATTTTTATTTATAAGTATTATATTATATTATAAAATAAATAAATAAATAAATAAAAAACTTGAGTGAAAATCGAGTGACAACAACTGCCCCATTCTTTGCTTATTCCGCTGAAATGGGGATATAACAAAGAATAAGAGGCACTTGATTTTCACCAATCACTAATTTGCTGCTCGGCTTTGTTCTCCTGATGCCCGAACGGTTGAACGAGTTCTATTCTCTAAATGCCTAAATAGACAGGTGGGATCCAATCTTCTTATGCTTGAAAAGATAGGCAGGTTCTATTCTCCTAATGCCTGAATAGATAGGTGGGATCCAATCTCCTTACGCTTGAAAGGATAGGCGGGTTTTATTCTCCTCATGCCTGATTAGATAAGCAGGTTCCATTCTCCTGATGCCTGAACAGATAGGTGGGTTCTATTCTCCTTAAGCCCGAATAGATAGACGAGTTCCATTCTCTTGATGCCTGGACGGATATGTGGGTTCTATTCTCTTTAAGCCCGAATAGATAGATGAGTTCCATTCTCCTAATGCTTGAACAGATAGGCAGGTTCTATTCTCCTCATGCCTGAATAGATAAGCAGGTTCCATTGCTGAAAAAGCTTTCATGTACCTGTAAAAGGAACTGATTCATGATGCAATTATGATGTGCATGCCCCCTAGGGATGTCTAAAACATGAATGCATGCTAAGCTTTATAGTCATTTTCTTAACTCGTTAACTTAGACTAGTGGCCATCTTCACTGTCTCTACTTTATCATTCTCATTCTTTGTATCTCTTTGCTTCATGGAAAACATTTGATGTTTGCTTGCTTAATCCGGTGATCTTACATTCCCGGTGGAAAGGACAAACTTCTTCAGTCATCTTTATTTCGCTATTTCTTTGTACGTCTTTGCTTCATGGAAAACATCTGATCTTTGTATGCTGAAGTCCCATATTTTCGCAAATTCAACTATCATTGTAGTTGATACATCAATATTGGGTGAAAGGCCTTTCAAACGATCCTGTGCACAACCAGGCCTCTTTGAGGACTTATCAGGGAATCACCACCTCGAGTGGTATTGGTGTTTTTAATCCTTTCCTTCATCTTTATTGTTATCTGAACTGGGTACCAATTACCCTTAATCGTAACATGCCAAATATTCAAAACTAAGCAATAAACTGTATCATAGTCCATGCATTCTCAGACCATTTCTAGAGTAATGCACAAAAATCTCTTGCATATTTTAATGATGTTTGACCAAACAGTTCTTATCCCAATAAAAGACATTTATTAGGGGGAAAAGGAAATGCAAGGAAAAGGTCGAGAAAGAAATTTTATTAGTCTTGTGGCAAACGTGAAAGAAAGGTACAAAGTAGAAAGGTCAAAAAACAAGTATCCAGATATCAAAGGTCTGAATTTCTTTGAAACGACCTCGAGTGCTGCCTTTGTTGAGAAGATTTCGTCCACCACGACGACATATGAAGATATAAAATTCCTTCGAAATGCCAAGCTTCTATGGGAGTCCCTTGTTGCCTGCTTAATTACAAAAGTTCAAGCCGCCCTTTGCGGGTTTTCAACTCGAATCCTCCTTTGGTTTCAAGATGCCCTTTACGGGTTTTCATCTTGATCCCTCCCTTTTTTGACCAAAAGCGCCCTTTGCGGGTTTTCACTTTTGGTTTCTTTTTGTTTTTTTCTTATTTTCCTTTTTTTTTCTTTTTCCTTCCTTTTCATGCATAGTATTTCTTGACTGAATAAGAATTCACCGGATTCTTGAGCTCATCTCTATCCATTTTAGCCATAATTAACGCCCTTCCATCAAAGGCCTTTGATACAACGTAGGGCCTCTCCCAGTTTGGTGCCCATTTTCCCTGTGAATCTCTTTGGATTGGCAACATCTTCTTTAGCACCAAATCCCCTTCTCGAAACTTCTGTGGGTGGACCTTCTTGTCATGTGCCCGTATCATTCTTCTCTGGTACATCTGACCATGGCAGATTGCTTTTAGTCTGTTTTCATCGATGAGTTTTAACTGGTCATATCTCGCTTGGACCCGTTCAACCTCTTCTAACTTTGCCTCATTCAAAACACGAAGGGATGGAATTTCAACTTTGATTGGCAGCACAACTTTCATCCCGTATACTAATGAAAATGGTGTTGCCCTAGTAGAAGTTCGTATGGCCGTTCTATAGGCGTATAATGCAAAGGGCAACTTCTCATGCCAATCGGTGTAAGTGTCAGCCATTTTTGCAACTATCGTCTTGATGTTCTTATTTGCCGCCTCCACAGCCCCATTCATTTTTGGACGATAGGTTACTGAGTTGTGATGTTTGATCTGAAATTGTTCACAAACCCCGTCTATCATCTTGTTGTTTGGATTGGTAGCATTGTCGGTGACGATCCTCTCTGGTAAACCATAACATAAAATGATCTCTTTTTTCAAGAATTTGAAAATAACCGATCTGGTGACATTTACGTATGAGGCTGCTTCTACCCACTTGGTGAAGTAGTCGATAGCAACTAAGATGAACCTATGCCCGTTTGAAGCTTTAGGGTAAATCTGACCAATTACATCCATGCCTCACATTGAGAAAGGCCATGGTGCTATCATAACATGGAGTGGTAGAGGAGGCGCATGAATCTTGTCAGCGTAGACCGAACACTTGTGACATTTTCAAGGGTAGTTAATGCAATTAGTCTCTATAGTGGACCAATAATATCCAAAACGCATGATTCGCCTAGCCATGGTGAAGCCGCTAGGGTGAGTTCCACATACTCCTTCATGAACCTCTTCTAGGATTGTTTGGGCCTCTTTAGCAGCTACGCACCTTAATAGCACTTGGTCTTGACTTCTTTTGTACAAGACTTTGCCGTCAAGGACATATCCTGCAACCAACCTTCTAATTGTTTTCTTTTCATTATCAGTTGCCTATAAGGATATTCTTGTGTTTTTATATACTGTAGGATGTCACGAAACCAAGGGAGACCATCTGCTTCTTCTTCTACATTGTAGCAATGAGCTGGGGAATCAAGCATTTGTACCTTGACTGGCATCATTCAGTGCCTTCACTAGCTTTGAACATTGAAGCTAAGGTGGTGAGAGCATCAACCATCTGATTTTCTTCTATCAAGAGATGCTTTAAGGTGATTTCGTCGAACTCTTTGATTAGTTCGAGGACCATCTTACGATATTCAATTAGTTTTGTATCTTTGGTCTCCCATTCTCTGCGGATTTGGTAGATGATTAGCGCAGAATCCCCAAAAACTCTCAGAACTTTGACTTTCCTTTCGATGGCTGCTTGTAAACCCAATATGCAAGCTTCATACTCTGCCATATTGTTGGTGCAGAAGAACTTTAACCGACAAGAAAAAAGGTAGTAATTCCTTTCTGGCGAGATTAAGATTGCCCCGATGCCACGTCCTAAGGCATTGACGGCTCCATCAAAGTTCATCACCTACGACTCCTCTGGGTTAATATCCTTTTCAGTTGAAATGCACATTAAATCCTCATCCAGGAAATTAAAGTCTAAAGCCTCATAATCCTCGGAAGCTCGACTTGCCAAGAAGTCTGCTATGGCACTCCCTTTTATAGCTTTCTGGCTTACATATTGAATATCAAACTTTGAGAGCAACATTTTCTAGCGAGCCATCTTTCCTGACAGTGCCGGTGCTTCTATCATGAACTTCAGGGGATCGAGCTTCGGTATCAACCAAGTGGTGTGATATAACAGGTACTGCCTTAGCCTCTTTGCCGCCCATACCAAAGCGCAACATAATTTTTCAATCTGGGAATATCTGGTTTCACAATCCGTGAATTTCTTACTCAGATAATAAATTGCCTTCTCTTTCCTCCCAGTTTCGTCATGCTATCCTAATACACATTCCATCGAGTTCTCATGGATGGTTAAGTATAAGATTAGGGGTTTCCTTGGAACAAGCAGTACCAGAATGAGATGATTCATCAACTGCTTCTTGATCTCTTCTAATGCTGTTTGGCATTCTTCATTCCACATTCCTGGGTTATTGTAATACCCCTTTCCCGTATTCATAGCTGAATACGAGTCAGAGACATCACAAAACATTTGTAAAATCCTCTACATTTGCAACTCGGTAAAAATTTTGATTCTTCTAAAAATATTACAATATATTTAGTTTCTATTTACAAATGTAGTTAATCGCGTATAGTTTAAACATAATATTTTAATGTTACCAACTAGTAAATATCAAATAGTGTCAAAAGATATCTTACTGATACTGATGTACCTGTTATTGATTGATGATGTTCGTTTATGCTCCTTACTCCAACCATTTCTTCTTTCCTACGTGCAAAACAGTTACACGCTAAGTATTTACTTAGTGAGGCAATAATTCGAATTCAAGTGCAATTGTCATAATATCAATATTAATGATTAACAATGCATAAGATCACCTTACCATTATATGCTCGTTAACATAAATAAATATGTATATCAAAGTGATAAGATTAGATATTACCAATACCGTTGCCATTCCATCTGTAAGCTTTCAATGCTTACCAATACCTTTTTCCCATTTCTATCTACAAGCTTTCAAGCTTATCTTCCTGTTTCTTTTTTATTATTTTTAATTTATTTAGCCCAAGGTATCGAATTAAGAGATTCTAAGTCCTCTTTGATCCTTTCCTTCATCGTACCTCGAACCTCCCTTGATTCGAACTTAACTTCATAATTCAAATAAGTAAAATATTTGGTAGATCCCAATCTAACAATATCTTAGACATATTGTCCAAAATAATCATTCGAATACAAAATCTCAAAACATTTTCCTTTATTCCTTGTATTGTTCAAAAATTCATTATGGTCCTTAGTGACCACTTTGAACTTCCATTAACCCCTTTCAAGCTTACTAATCAACCTTAGATACAAAGTGTATCAATTCTCATTTTTCTGGCAGTTTGCAGTACCTTTGAAGAAATATTTTTATAAAGTAATCTATAACTCAGAATTCGACTCCGTTCATTCTAAAAGAAACTAGACTCGATAATCTTTTTAACCATATAAATTAATAGCCCAAATTCAACTTGTACGATTTATGACGAATTTCAAAGTCAGTTACAATGCTAAAATTCGGAACAGACTGTGTTCTGTTTTCTGACCTTTCGTCACTTAAAAATTCATATCTTTTGACTCGGAACACGAAATCAGATTCCGTTTGTTGGACACGAAACTAGACGAACAAATATTTACATCGGTACAAAATTCACTATCTAACCATTTTTGCAGAATTTATGGTGAATTTTCAAAGTTACTGCCATAAACCGGTTTTTCTACACAGCTTCCATAAACAACTTCAACTTTTATACTAACTTCTCCTTACTTCTCTACTTTTCAATTTAGTCCAATTACTTTCTTTAACCCACCATCTTATGACCTTCTTCATCAAATAATTATTCACAATAATTCTTCTTAATTTTCCTTCTTTAGCGAAATAGTCACTAAAATGAAAAGATAAGGTTTCAAGCTTCTTAACTTTGCAAATTAGTCCTCAATTCAACATTACTACCTTAATTCCATCATTACAACTAAAAATCAGATTTAGCCCCCATACAAAACTTCAATTTCGATTTGGTCACTTAACTTTCACAAATTGTCAAAATGGTCACTAATTCAATTCAACATCAATTTAGCATTCTAACTTTATTTTCTTGTCTCTAACATCATTAATAACATAAATACACTCCAAATTCTAAAAATTCGGATTTGTTCCTTCAACTTTTCAATTTGCCGAAATGGTCCCTACACAATTTAACTTAGGGTTTTGCTTCCAAACAACAATTCAAGCTTACTAGATCATTATTTCAACATCACAAACCCTAAATTAAACTTGAATCCATAAACTCTAATCATCTTCATAAAAATCAAAACATGTAAAACTTAAATGCCAACTCAATATCATGATTTTAAGATCATACTAGCTTAATTCTCACATGAATTCAATCATGGAATCATAAAATCTCAAAAGCCCCAATTTGATTCATAACACTAATTTCTTTCTCATAAAATTCTCGTAAACCAAGCATGTATTCCATGAATTATTGATATCAAAAGATAGAGCTTGAAGGGTAGAACAACTTTGTAGTTGAAAAGATTACCTGAAACCGAGTTTCGGGGCTTAAATTGAGCTTGGATAATTTTCTTCTTCTTTCCCCTCTTTCTCCACATTTCAAGGCTGGAAAAGATGAACATTCATCTTTTCACCATTATTTTAAACACATATCTATTAAATGAACATTAAATTCATTAAATAGTAAAATTACAATTTTGCCCTTTTTATCCAATGGTTGAGATTGATTTTATCATCAATTAAGGGCCACGATTTAATCTTCCATTTCCTCCTTCCAAAATTGCCCTTATAAATTTTTAAATATGTCAAAATTGCCATTGGGGCCAAATGACCAATTTGCCCTCCAACTATTCTTTATTTACTAGTTTGTTTCCAAATTGCCATTCCATTAAAATCTAACTAAATCTAGTTAGAATTCAACCAACCATAATAAAATATTCATAAAATAACATTTTATGACTTTTCCATATCTTTTGGATCAGTCTCCAAAATTTCCATTCGATCCAATATATCGATAAATAATCCTTTACTCAGAAATAAACTGTAGGATTCATCTTGAATCAAACTAAAAATATTTCCAACACTTGGAAATGACTTTTAGAACCTTTCTCTATCATACGACAAAATTTCAAAATTTTCCAGTTCGATCCGGGTATTTGAATTCCACTTAAACTTTAACTGTGATTTTCCCAATAATCGAAATATCAACCAAAATCTTCACATTCGATCCACACCCTTAGGTGATCTATTTATTTATGAAATAAAAACCCTTAACTTTTAGGAAATTACAACTTTAGTCCCCAAACTTTTCCAAAGTTTATACTTTAGCCATAAAATTTTTAGAATTTACATTTTGGTCACTAACATTTTAAACTTCAATTCCCATTCCAATTTTCCTTGAAATTCAACCAAACTTTAAGAATACCTTATTCAATTCACTATCTATCACATGATACCTTTAAACCTTAGAAATTTCCTTTCCAAAACCCATAATTAAAGAAATCCCAACTTTTGCATTTTTGTCATTTTAGTCACTAAGTTAGCTTTTAAGCTATTATCTTAGTACTAAATGACCCTTAATCAACTTAGTAAATTTTAGGGTATTACAATTCTCCCCCTTAAGAAAATTCATCCTCGAATTTTCAATACGTACTTGGTTCCAAAATTTGAAGAAACTATTTTCTTATATTTTCTTCTTATTTCTCTCAAGACGTTTCTTTAACCTTATGATTTTTTTTCAAAGAACTTTAACAAACGGGATTGTCTTGTTTTCTTAGTTCTTTGACTCCATGTGCTAGGATCTTTACTAGTTCTTTTTCATAGCTTAAATCCGGCTGAATCTCTATTTTCTCCAGAGTAACAACATGTGAGGGGTCTAATCAATATTTCCTGAGCATCTATACATTATGAATCTTGTGCATTTCCAAAGATAAAGATAGCTATTAAGCTTAACTATCAGACTAACTTCTTTCCTGATTTCTTATAGCCCAATAAATCTTAAACTTAACTTTCTTTTTGTCTAAACCATAACATCTTCTCCAGGGTGAAAATTTTAAGTAATACTTTATCCTTAACTTCATATTAAATATCTTTTCTTTCAGGATCAACATATAGTTTCCATCATCGATATAGAAATTCTTCCTTGATAATACAAATATCTATCAAACCTAACTTCCAAGTTTTCAGTTTCACTCTTTTCCACTTGTTTGAACCTTGACAACATTTCTCATCCTTTCTTTAAAGATAGCTTATTTAATCCAATATGGTAAATTTTATTCTTAACTTGACAATCAAAATACCATCTTCTTTTAATGCAAATCTTGCATTCATAGCTCTTAAGACAACAAGTGTCTTTCGACTGAGAGCGTCAGCTACCACATTAACTTTTTCTGAATGATAATCAATGACCACATCATAATCTTTAAGAAGCTCGATCCAACTTCTTTGCCTAAAGTTCAACTCTTCTTTAGTAAGCATATACTTTAAACTTTTATAACCTATATAAATATAGCATCGTTCACTGTATAAATAATGATGCCATATCTGTAAAGTAAATATAGCCATTGCCAGGTCCAAATCCTAAGTAAGATAATTTCTCTCATATATCATAAGTTGTCTCAAGCATAGACCATTACTTTTCATTCTGGTTGTACTGGTACCGTGGCTTCTATTAAGATCTTCCTTAATGTATCAAAGTTTTCTTTTCATTTATCTTTTCAACTGAATGGCATGTCTTTCCTCAATAGCTTGGTCAATGAGGAGGCAATCATCAAAAAAAATTTTTGAACCTCTAAAACATTCTTCAGAGGTTTCCATTCAACTATAGTTTGTGCTTTCTTGGGATACACTCTTATCCCCTCTGCCAAATCCACATAACAAATAAAAATAGCTTTTGAGAACCAAGTTCACACTTTAACAAATTAGTATATAGCTTCTTTTCTTGAAAGGTCTGAAGAATAATGCAAAATGAGCATCTTGTTCTTCCTTTTTCTTTGAATAGACCAAAATATCCTCAATGAACTCTACCAAAAATTGGTCCAAGAAAAATTAGAATACTTGGTTAATTAGGCTTATAAATGCCATAGGCATCATCACGAACTCATAGTATTCATACCGAGTCCAAAAAGCTATCTTTAGAGTTTATTTTTCCTTGATCTTTAGCTAATAATATTCCGATCGAAGGTCTATTTTGGAAAACATAGCTGTGCTTTTCTTTAATTGATCAAAAGATCATCAGTGTTTAGAAGAAGATATTTATTCTTTCCGTCACCCTATTTAGCTGACGGAAATCTATACTTAATCACATAGACCAATATTTCTTTTTCACAAATACGCTAGTGAACCCCAAGGTGGCACACTAGGATTTATAAAACCTCGACCTAACATTCCTTGTAATTGTACCTTTAAATCCCAAAGTTCGGTTAATGCCATTTTATACGGGGCCATTAATTTAGGATCAATGGCTGGTATCATCTTTATTTTGAATTTCACCTCTCAATCTAGAGGTAATTTCGAGTAACCCATCTGGGAATACATTCAGATATTTTTGGACAGTCGGGTTATTTTCCAATTTAACTTCAACAGCCCGAGTATCCACTACATTTGCTAAGAAAACTTAACAACCTTATAACAACAATTTCTTTAATAAAACAACTGAAATTACATTGGAAAAGGGACTTACCCTTTTATCAACTACTACTAGTTTTGTACCTTCCATGTTTTTTTAATAATAATCGCTTTATGCGACAATTCATCATGACTTGATAGGAAGGTAACCAATTCATGCCCACCATCATCTTAAACTCCTTGAAAGATAATTCCATTAAATTTATCGGGAACTCTATTTCTTATATTTTTGTCGAGCAATTCCAATGTTCAGCTCACCCTTACATTACAACCCAACAAATTTATGACCGTTATATTACTTAAAATGAGTTCTAAAAGGATATCTCCTTCACCATTCAACTTCGTACTTATATACGAATGTGTAAAGCTAGGATCCATCAAGATCAATACAGGTTTATCCGAAAAGATGAGATGTACCTTCTATGATTTTCGAATCCTCCCAATCTTTATCAGTCCTGATGTTATAAACTCGGACTGATATGTGCAATTCTAGCTGCATAGAAATTTCAAATGTTTCCCCAGCTTTAACTTAACATCGGAGTAGCAATACAACTCCATCCAATTTCTCAGTATCCAAACAGTGGAATCCGTCCAGTGTAATCCTTAGGTTATTCAGTTATAAATCAACAATCGCTGGACCTTAATCTGCTTTTCCTTTCAATTTAGCTATTCCTGAACTTTTTAATTCCTTAATCTGGCACAGGCACTCCTTGTTGTAACAGTGCCCCTTTCTTGTTCCGATTTATCTGAAGGGTTATCATTAACCTTATTGTTACTACTCTTGATTCCTTCCAAAGCTTCCAATTTATCAGTTCATCCGCTTTCTTGACTCAAATATTTCTTATAATTCCTCACAATTTACATTAGTAAGGAGCGACATCAATCAGATCATAAAAACATTATATCGGCAATATTGATATCCTAGTGGCATGTATACTCTTTTTAACATAAAACCACTTCCATTTAGGCCGAGAATCGGCTAAGCCTGCAGCTCTGATACCAATAAATGTAATACCCCTTTCCTATATTCATAGCTGAATACGAGTCAGAGATATCACAAAACATTTGTAAAACCCTCTACATTTGTAACTCGGTAAAAATTTTGATTCTTCTAAAAATATTACAATATATTTAGTTTCTATTTACAAATGTAGTTAATTGCGTATAGTTTAAACATAATATTTTAATCTTCAAATCGAGTTTAATTTCAGGCAGCAACTTATTAATTTAATTTAACTTTATATAATTAATGAAATTGCCTAAAAACTGCCTGATTTAAAATTCATCCAGATACCACATAAGATACAAATTCTATCAGAGCTGACATATCATTTTAATATACATTCCAATTAGTAAATATCAAACAGTGTCAAAAGATATCTTACTGATACTGATGTACCTGTTATTGATTGATGATGTCCGTTTATGCTCCTTACTCCAACCATTTCTTCTTTCCTACGTGTAAAACAGTTACACGCTAAGTATTTACTTAGTGAGGCAATAATTCGAATTCAAGTGCAATTGTCATAATAACAATATTAATTATTAACAATGCATATGATCACCTTACCATTATATGCTCGTTAACATAAATAAATATGTATATCAAAGTGATAAGATTAGATCTTACCAATACCATTGCCATTCCATCCGTAAGCTTTCAATGCTTACCAATACCTTTTTCCCATTTCTATCTGCAAGCTTTCAAGCTTATCTTCCTGTTTCATTTTTATTCTTTTTAATTTATTTAGCCCAAGGTATCGAATTAATAGATTCTATGTACACGAGTCACCCCCCATACCCAACCTTTATTGAGTATGTGTATTATTTGCACTCTACCAGGAGTGCTTAGCACCGAAGTGCTTCTGTATACTTACCGGAGTATACAATATATCTCTCATTGAGTTTTTATGAAATTACACCGAAGTGTTTAGTACCCGTAGTAAGTCCGTATACTCAAACCATGCATGAGTATACTCCTCAATGAGTATTTATAATATTTGCACTTTACCTGAAGTGCTTAGAATATTTATACAACTGTTTATGACCCTATGGATATCCAACTATACCATCGAACCTCTATATCATACATTGGGCTTTATTTCATCATTTGAGTCATCAATGGCAACATATATCAATATATATCAACATTTAACAGTTCATAGACGAAATAACATTCATATTATACCATCATCAATAACTAGTGATCAATGCATTTATTTTCAACCTTTGACATATTTAAAATTTGTCAAATATATGATCAATGACATAAATATCAAGACAATATATAAACCAGGTAAACTCATCGCAAGTCCTACCGGTGATGTATGAAACATCCATGTATAATGTTATGTATGCATTGCACTCACCTGGTCCATTTATTAGTATGCCTCACTAAGTCCTCTTTGATCCTTTCCTTCATTGTACCTTTAACCTCCCTTGATTTGAACTTAACTTCATAATTCAAATAAGTAAAATATTTGGTAGATCCCAATCTAACAATATCTTAGACATATTGTCCAAAATAATCATTCGAATACAAAATCTCAAAACGTTTTCCTTTCTTCCTTGTATTGTTCAAAAATTCATTATGGTCCTTAGTGACCACTTTGAACTTCCATTAACCCCTTTCAAGCTTACTAATCAACCTTAGATACAAAGTGTATCAATTCTCATTTTCTGGCAGTTTGCAGTACCTTCGAAGAAATATTTCTATAAAATAATCTATAACTCAGAATTCGACTCTGTTTATTCTGAAAGAAACTAGATTCGATAAGCTTTTCAACCATATAAATTAATAGCCCAAATTCAACTTGTACGATTTATGATGAATTTTCAAAGTCAGTTACAGTGCTGAAATTCGGAACAGACTGGTGTTCTATTTTCTGACCTTTCGTCACTTAAAAATTCATATCTTTTGACTCGGAACTCGAAATCAGATTCCGTTTGTTGGAAACGATTTTTGCAGAATTTATGGTGAATTTTCAAAGTTATTGTCATAAACAATTTTTTCTACACAGCTTCCATAAACAACTTCAACTTTTATACTAACTTCTTCATACTTCTCTACTTTTCAATTTAGTCCAATTACTTGCTTCAACCCACCATCTTATGACCTTCTTCATCAAATAATTATTCACAATAATTCTCCTTAATTTTCCTTCTTTACCGAAATAGTCACTAAAATGCAAAGATAAGGATTCAAGCTCCTTAACTTTGCAAATTAGTCCTCAATTCAACATTACTACCTTAATTCCATCATTACAACTAAAAATCAGATTTAGCCTCCATACAAAGCTTCAATTTCGATTTGGTCACTTAACTTTGACAAATTGTCAAAATGGTCACTAATTCAATTCAACATCAATTTAGCATTATAACTTTACTTTCTTGTCTCTAACATCATTAATAACATAAATACACTCCAAATTCTAAAAAAATCAGATTTGGTCCTTCAACTTTTCAATTTGCGGAAATGGTCCCTACACAATTTAACTTAGGGTTTTGCTTCCAAACAACAATTCAAGCTTACTAGATCATTATTTCAACATCACAAACCCTAAATTAAACTTAAATCCATAAAACCTACTCATCTTCATAAAAATCAAAACATGTAAAACTTAAACCCTAACTCAATATCATGATTTTAACATCATACTAGCTTAATTCTAACTTGAATTCAATCATGGAATCATAAAATCTCAAAAGCCCAAATTTGATCCATAACCCTAATTTCTTTCTCATGAAAATTCTCATAAACCAAGCATGTATTCCATGAATTATTGATATCAAAAGATAGAGCTTGAAGAGTAGAACAACTTTGTAGTTGAAGAGATTACTTGAAAACCGAGTTTCGGGGCTTAAATCGAGCTTGGAAAATTTTGTTCTTCTTTCCCCTCTTTTTCCACGTTTCAAGGCTGGAAAAGATGAACATATTGTTCATCTTTTCACCATTATTTTAATCATATATCTATTAAATGAATATTAAATTCATTTAGTAGTGAAATTACAATTTTGCCCTTTTTATCCAATGGTTGAGATTGATTTTATCATCAATCAAGGGCCAAGATTTAATCTTCCATTTCCTCTTTCCAAAATTGCCCTTATAACTTTTTAAATATTTCAAAATTGCCATTGGTGCCAAATAACCAATTTACCCTCCAACTATTCTTTATTTACTAGTTTGTTTCCAAATTGCCATTCCATTAAAATCTAACTAAATCTAGTTAGAATTCAACCAACCATATTAAAATATTCATAAAATAACATTTTATGACTTTTCCATATCTTTTGGATCAGTCTCCAAAATTTCCATTCGATCCAATATATCGATAAATAATCCTTTACTCAGAAATAAACTGTAGGATTCGTCTTGAATCAAACTAAAAATATTTCCAACACTCGGAAATGACTTTTATAACCTTTCTCTATCATATGGCAAAATTTCAAAATTTTCCAGTTTGATCCAGGTATCCGAATTCCACTTAAACTTTAACTGCGATTTTCGTAATAATCGAAATATCAGATCTAACCAAAATCTTCACATTCGATCCACACCCTTAGATGATCTATTTATTTATGAAATAAAAACCCTTAACTTTTAGGAAATTACAACTTTAGTCCCCAAACTTTTCCAAAGTTTATACTTTTGCCATAAAATTTTCAGAATTTACATTTTGGTCACTAACATTTTAAACTTCAATTCCCATTCCAATTTTCCTTGAAATTCAACCAAACTTTAAGAATACCTTATTCAATTCAATATCTATCACATGATACCTTTAAACCTTAGAAATTTTCTTTCCAAAACCCATAATTAAAGAAATCCTAACTTTTGCATTTTTGTCATTTTAGTCACTAAGTTAGCTTTTAAGCTATTATCTTAGTACTAAATGACCCTTAATTAACTTAGTAAATTTTAGGGTATTATAGTTATTCTTTCAAAGTAACCTAAATACATGACTGCACTTCTCCGATAATTGAGAAATGAAACAGGCGATGTAATTTAACCTTCCAAGGAAACCTCAAACCTTTTTTTTGTGTTTGGGGTGTTGGAAGTTCATGGATGGCCTTAACTTTGTCTGGATCGATCTCAATTCCTCTTTCATTCACGACAAAACCTAGTAATTTTCCTGATCGTACTCCAAAGGTGCATTTGGTCGGGTTGAGCTTCAACTGAAACTTCCTCAATCTTTTGAAGAGTTTCTCCAAGTTCACCATGTGTTCCTCTTCTGAACAGGATGTGAAAATCATGTCATCAATGTATACTTCTATCTCTTTGTACATCATATCTTGGAACAAAATTACCATGGCCCGCTAATAAGTTGCCCCTACGTTCTTTAGGTCGAAAGGCATGACTTTATAACAAAAGGCTCCCCATAAGGTTATAAATATGGTTTTATCCATATCTTTTGGGCACATCTTGATCTGATTATACCTTGAGAAACCATCTATAAAGGAGAAGAGAGAATGTCCTGCTATGTTATCCACTAGGGTGTCAATGTGCGGCAACGGGAAATTATCTTTAGGACTTGCTCTGTTGAGATCTCGATAGTCAACGCATATACGAACTTTTCCACCTTTCTTTGGATCTGGGACGATATTAGCTATCCATTTTGAGTATTTCACGACTTCAAGAAACCCAACATAATATTGTTTTTTTACCTCGTCTCTAATCTTTAGAAGCATTTCAGGCTTCACTCTCTATTGCATAGGCTTGCATTTTGGTCTAATGGGAAGTTGATGCATAACAATGTCAGTATCTAGACCAAACATGTCTTGATATGACTAGGCAAATATATCCTTGTACTCCTGTAGAAGCTTGATCAAATTCTATCGGTCTACTACAGTGATATATGTACTGATCTTTACCTCGCGCTTCTCCTCTTCAGTCCCAAGATTCAGGATTTCTAATCCTTCTTTATGGGGCAAAATCTATTTTTTTTCGCTCTTCAACAACTTAAGCATATCATTAGGTAGATCATATTCTTCCTCGTCCTTGCGGTCTTCAACCCCTTCTAAACACATAAGCAGTTCGAAGTCAATTTCCAAGTCAGATTCAGAGTTATTTGTATTGTTGATGTCTAGCTACCTAAAAGAAAATGGATCGAATATATACATATAGTGGAAAAACAAACAAATAAATGAAAAGATTCTTTTTTATTTCAGATTTTGTGTTCATTTTTTGTGTTTTTATTTTGCTTTGGGTTAGTTTTCAATGCTTTAAGTATTTGCGAAAGAAAGTTTGCCACGCAAGGTTTATTATAAAAACATAATTTTATTGATAATAAAGAACCGTAATGGTTTAAACATAGGCCCTTAACAAGAGATCCATAATTGCGTTCGGGCCAAAGGCAAAAAGATTGGTTTCGAGCATTACTATGTGGATGATCTAAAGCTTACAAGGATTTATTCTACAATCCAATTGTTTAGCTCTGAGTAGGGGCGAATCATGGAGAGGTACTCGTTTCCCTCATACTCCTATGATATGGCATTGATGTTCAGCTCCTCAAAAGCTTTTCTTTCTCCTCCTCATCATTTGAATTATCAAGATTCATGATGCCTCCTGATATGAAATTGTGACTTAAGGTGGGAAAGTCATCGGTTCCCACTTTATTTCTTCACCACTTAATCTCGCTTTCATTGTTTCTTATCTTTCTTTTATCGCAGCTCTCATTTGCATAAGGTTGGGTTTATAACCCAGCCCAAAGCAGTCTCTCTTTTTCGGGATGATAACAGGGTATGGCCTTCCTTGAAGCTAGTTGCCAAGGCCTTTACCAACTTTTTCCCCTTTATCGAGGGTTTGCTTCACCTACATTTTAGCATTGTCGGATAATTCTGGTTCAGGAATTTTACTTCCTGCCGATACTGAAGCTATAATCTCCTCTTCAACTCCGACGATCACCAGCTGACCATCGACTATGAGTTTCAGCTTCTGATTCAAGGTAGAAGGAACCACTCCTGCTGTGTGGATCCATTAGGGTCCCAATAAGCAGCTATAAGTAGGCATGATATCCATCACCATGAAATTGATTTCAAATGTGATTGGCCCAATCTGTAAGGGTATCTCAATTTTGCCCATAACATCCTTCTAGGTCCCGTTAAATGCTCTTACTGTGTTTTGGTATGCAGTCATGTGGGAGCCATCGACCGTCAATATTTTCAGAGTGGCCAGGGGTAAAACATTTAGGGCTGACCCATTATCAATTAATACCCCTGGTAGCATGTGCCCTTTGCACCTCGCGAAAATATAAAGAGCCTTGCATGATCCCCTTCCGCTTGCCAAAATTCTTCATTATTGAATGTGATGAAATTGTTCACTGCGATGTTGTTGACTAGCCCTCCCATCTTTTTTGTTGTTATCTATTTAGGTACAAAGGTCTGATTTAAAATTTTTAAGAGGGCATCGAGGTGAACCTTTGAACTTAACAACAACGACAACATGGAAATCCTGGCTGGGAGCTTGTGCAATTGCTCCACTATGCTATATTCACTATGTTTGAGTATCTTTAAAAACTCTTTCACCTATGATTCTTTCACCGGCTCAAGGTGTGGTCTAGGCTTCTCTATAAAGAAATCCTTTCTCCTTAAGGCTCTTCAGTTGCTGCCTTTCTCTGAGCAGCATCTCGATATTCTTTTCCTAATTGTATACAGCATCGCCCACTTCTTGTGAAATGGCCCACTTGGTTGATTGGGTCTTCCTTTGGTCCTTCCTCAGTTGACGTATTCTCTAGAGCTATTACAGAACAAGCATAATTCCAAGGACTTGCTTACTGTCCCCATATGGAAATGGGCAGGTGCCTTTATGATTAATCTGGGTTTTGTACTCTTCCGAGGCTCTGAAACCCCTGCCTTGGTCTTGATCACTAAAGGTTTCATTCCCGCATAGTTCTTCCTGGCGGGAGTTTCATCTATAGCACATACATCCAGCGTATGGTTTTCTTCTCTTTTCTCAAAAAACTGTAGTTCCTTACTGTCCATCTTCTCCTGAACCAACTCTCTAAATTCAATACAATGTTGAATTTTGTGCCCCCTTCTTGGTGATGCTCGCAGAAGAGTTCGTCACCTTCTTTCAAATTTCTTGTTTTCTTTTTCAATAATCCGGCCTCAACTATCTGGGCCCATATCCATACCATGGGTGCTCTAACTTCCTCATGTCTCTTGATCTTCTTGTCCTCCCCTTCCACAGCATTTACTCATGCCTTTTGGTGATTGGGCAATGAGTTATCCTTCCCGTCAGATGTATCAAAAGATAACATGCCTGATTTTCGCAAGTCATCCACAACCTTCTTGAAAGTGGTATAGTTCTCGATGGTATGCCCCTTATTTCTAGCATGGTATTCACACTGTGCCTTCTCATCGTACCATGGTGGGTATGGGGGAGAGAAATGAGGAATATTTCGTGGTAACACCATCTGTGCTTCCACCAACTCAGAAAATAATTCGGCATATGTCATGGGAATGAGAGGAAAGTAGGGTTTCTTGTTCCCCTGATACTTTCGCTCATCTCTCGATGGATTCGAGGCCACCGAATTTGTATTCTGAGTAGCTGGCTTGCTAAGGACCACACTTTTTAAATGGCTGGGATTGTAAACACTGGTCATTCCGATCTCGTTATCTTTCTTCCTATATGGCTTCTTAGTTTCTCCTCTATCAAGTTTCCCACTCTTGACAGCAGCTAGGATCAATTCCCTATTTATTAGCATATCAACAAAGCTCTTGGTCGCGTGGTTGATCATACGGTCATCAAAAGCACCCTTGAGAGTCTCTACGAACACCGGGGTGATTTTATTCTCTAACAATGGTAGCTGGACCTGAGCAGCTACATCACGCCACCTCTGTGCGTATTGGAAAAAGCTCTCATTATGTCTCTGCTCCATCCCCTGTAGGACAAGCCTGTTAGGGACCATGTTGGTGATGTGCTTATACTGCTCGCTGAATGTTCTTGACAAATCCTTTCATGATCTGATGTTGACCCAGCTTAACTGTGTGTACCAGCGTGCAACTGACTCTTCTAAACTGTCCTGGAAGCAATGAATGAGCAGTTTCTCATTATCTATATACATTGACATTTTCCTGCAGTACATGGTTAGATGTGCTGAAGGACATGTGGTTCTATTGTACTTCTCAAAATCTAGAATCTTAAATTTTGGAGGCACCACCAAGTCTTCCACCAGGCTCAAGTCCCTGGCATCTGCGCCACTGTGTATACTTCCTGAAAAGACTTGATCATTCCTTCCAACTTCTCATAACGGTATTCCCATTTCTTCTCGACTTTGGCTTTATCGGCAATCTCATCAAGGTCAGGTATCTCATGATTGTAGACCTCTTCAGAATTAAACTTCATTTCATTTCGGGCTGAAAACTCAGCAAAGTGGGGCAAAATCTTGACTTTGGGAGAAGAAGCCTCCTTTTGTATGCCCGGATAGGTAAAGGCCATCCTCTGGAATTTTGGCAATGTATCGGTCTCTCCACCAGCTTCTAATGTATCTGGATCCTTGAACCCTAGCATGGCTATGATTGAGCTAACCGTTTTCTGGTAAGCCAACTCAATCTGTTGCTTCAAGTCAGTTTCTATCTTGTCCAGCCTATCCTGAGTGCTTTGGTGATTAACTTCTAAAGTTGCTACCCTGCCTTCTATTTCTTTGGTTTTAGATCGGGTACCGTACTTAGGCGTTGTTTTGGCTATTTTGAATGTTCTGTCGTGTTTTTATATTTAAGTTAGTTTCTTATCATGTTATGAATATATGCAAAAACATAAACAAAGAAATGCAAAGAAAACCAGCAAAACACACAAAAGAAAAATACAATGCAAATGCATGAATACAAGCGAAAGGTCATTAATTCCATAAAACATTTTCTCAAGAATCAACTCTTTATTGAATACGAAAGGTCCTCATTACATCAAATTTTCACATATTTCACAAATATTTCTCAGCACGAACTCATAACTCTTTGACTTCTTCAATGAGCCACATAAGTCTTGGTCCCACTTCCCCTACTGGCTTGACGTACTAACGAAGAGCTGCAGCTGCAGTGGCTAACATCATCACATGTCGAGCCACGTCTTGTACTTGGGTCATGACAGTCCTATCGAACTCATCCCGCTCTTGGAACCTTCGTGCGTTATCTCTGAGATGAGTAAACCAGTAGTCATTACCTCCGTCAACTATATCCTCAAGGGCCAAGATCTTTGTTCTGTATTCCTGAATAATGCCATCCATTTCTTCCACTTGTTCTCTCAAAGAGTCATTCTCACTCAAGCTAACCTGGAGCTCAGTGTAGGTGTGACTATTTTGAAGCTCACATAAAGAATTGTTCAAATCATTTACATTGGCTTGCAACTCATCAGTGAATATTTGGCTTTGTTTCAGATTCTTAATGATCTCATCATATGCTTGTGACTCCAACAAACGGATTCTGTTATCACGGGCCTTTCTCTTCCACGCGGCCGTACTCTCTTTTTCCTTCTGAAGGACCCGCTTGCCATTCTCATTTTCAACTGTTTGGTTTCCATTCTTCCTTTCTTCAACAAGTGTCCTCTTGTATTTCTCAATTTCCCGTCTTCCATGCTCTCTCTCTTTGCTCACAGCCTGTTCAATTTCTTGCTTCCAATATTCTAGGTTCTTCCTTAAATCGACATTTCGAGCCGTGGTCTGGAACTTGAGGAAATCATCCATCTGGATCTCATACTTCCTTTCTAAATCATGATACAGCTTTATTACCCGATTTGTTTCTCCCTTGCACTTTTCAACATCAAGTCTTGATTAAAACTTGTCTCACTGGTTCTGCTCTCGCAAGGCCTCTATCTCCAACTTGGCTCTCCTCAACTCCTCTCTCAGAATATCAGCTTCCAAAGGGACCACTTTCAAGTGTTCTACCAAAGTCTTGGCCTGTCTAGGTGTAGGTGGTATGACTTTTTCATTTACTCTTGTGTGTCTCCAAATATCATAATCGGAGGTGAACATGAAATGACCGTCGAACTCTAATTTCATGTAATAGCAATTATTCCATGAATCACTGATACTTTGCACCTTCTGCCTGAATTCACCTTGAAACTCAAACTTGGATGAACTAAGATCTATAGTAAAAGGAACAAATTGTTGGGAGTCATACTGTCGTGACACCAGCAAAGGAGCACATCCAATTCCACCCTATAAGCCTAAAAACATCAGGTAATTGAAGTCTCTGCACTCATACAGAACCTTGGCATGGCCCATCCATGGTACCCTCTATTTGATGTCATGATCCTAGCGATCATTGAAGATATCTACTTACTTGCTTTTCTTAAGAGCTGGCCATTCCTTCGCTAAAAATTCTCGGAGAGGGGAGAGATTTGTAGAGAACACATTGGATAAAGTTAGAGTTGGGCATTTCCAGAAATGGCTAAGGGCCCAAACCTGGAGTAAAAGGGCACATCCACCAAAGCGCACTCCTTCTACCTTTCGGCATTCGTTCAAAGAAATGAAAGTTTTTGCTAACAAAGCAAGCACTGGATTGACCTCTTGAGCTGCTTAAAGAAATCTAACAAGGCCACGTCAATATTTCCCAAGACCTTTGGAAAAATAACCAAGCCGTAAATTGCAATCGCTAGGAGGTCGACTCTTTTTCCTTTATTCGGGTGAACATGGACTATCTTTCGGATGCTTGACCAAGAGAAATTAAAGCTACCTCCTCTCTTCCATATCAACCCTTTGACCCAACCTTCACTCATGCCGACGAAAGTTTGAAGCCTTGTGTGCGGGTTTTTGTTTTGAGCAGGCTTAGCATAGACCCAAAACTGAACCAGGGCTTTTAGAAGTGGCTCATCCACCTTTACATACAGAAGGTAGGCTATATCACCATAAGTTTCATTGAACAACTGCTGGGTTTTGTAGTCAAAGTGGTCCCAGATTTCCTGTAACTCATGTGAGGCATTCTGTTTAACACTGACATGGGAGTACTCTGTCGTTTCTATCTCGCGATCAGCTATCAGACTATCTCTGAATGTTCATTGGTTAACCTCATACCAGTGTCGTACCCTTGCATTCTCATCCTTGCTCTTCAGATACCTCCCATCCATGATAGAACTTTTCTAATTGAGCCAAGGTTTCGAGAACCAACCCCTTTTCTATATGGAATGATGTTGCAAGTATGAACATGCAGAACAACAAGAAGGAGAGGGAAATATTAGAAAAAGATAGGGATCCAAAATAGTTTCATTGTATGAATAATTCTGGGTAGCACATTCCAATACCCCTGGACATGTCTCCACGGATTATCTCTACGAAATAATTTTGACCAAACTAATGACCTAAGGTTCTCCAAATGGCTCCATTGGAGTAGGCTTTCTAAATTCTCACCCATGGTTCAGTTCTAAAAGGGTACCCGAGCTATCATTGATGTCCCCTACTAAGGGTAGCAAGGCCCTTGATTCTCACCCATTATAGGCTTCGAACGAATCAAGTTCAACTCAGGAGGACTCACTCCCTGCGTCTTCACGAAGGATCAATATCCTTACGAAGACAATAGTCACGTGAGTCCCGAAGGTACTTGCTAGTCTCATACGGAGAATAAATATTCTAACATGAGCAAAGCGTTTCCCCCACTTAAACGAATGGGACAAAGCTCGAGTCTAGAGCTTGGAAACACAACTTAAATGCGTAAAATGGAATTAGATTTATGGATGGACAATTAATTTAAACTTTAAGTGAGTTTGCAAAATCCGACTTCTAAAACAAGGTGTAATCGACTTGTGGCCTGACTCTCTTTTTTGTAAAAAACAAAAACTCCCCAGCGGAGTCGCCAAGCTATCGCAACCCTTTCGAGCTCGACATAAAAAAAATACGGAGTCACCACCAATATTTTTAAGAGGTGTGATTGGATCACCTAAAAACGAGTCATTTTAATAAAACGTTTTATTTGATTAAAACAACAGATTTGGTATGCGAAAACACAAAAAACGGGTTCGGGAGTTGGTTACGCGTGGGGAAGGATTAGCACCCTCACAACGCCAAAAAATTGGTACCTAGTCGATTACAAAATGTTTTAATGTCGGAATTTGCGAATTCAATTATAGTTTAAATTAATTGTCCATCCATAAGTTTACTTCTATTTTAACGGCCTTACTATTCGAAAATGAGCTCCACCTGGCGCTAACCCGTCATTTCCGTTTAGAAAGACATCACATTAAATTAATTTCGCTTTTTAACAAACAAACAAAGAAATGTTAAGCGCGTTGAAAATTTTATTTATTCTAAATTAACATTTATTAATCCTAAACTAGTCTAAAGATTTTAGCTATTTAGGGGTTTGAGTTTTATTAAGCATGTCTTATTTTTTGAAGGACCTATTCCTACGGCCAACTTAATTCTAAAGCGAAAAGACAAGGAAACAATATTTACAAAGCTTAAAACATTTTTATGCTTTTTACGTTTTAAAACCCCTTTTTATATTTTTGTTTTGTTTTAAAACTTTTATCACTTGTATTTGAAGAAGTCTTTTCTTTTTATGATTTAAAGTCTTTCTTTGTTGTTATTTTTTTTAAAAAAACCTTGCTTTATTATTTCAAATGAAAATTCTCAAATTACTTGTTTATTTTTAAAAAATTTCTCTCTTTTTTCTCTTTTTTTAAAAAAGAAGAATGACTAAAATTCGAAGAAACCAAAATAAGATTGTGGTAATTTAATGACTATTTTGTGAGTTTTCGAAACTTAATTTTCAAATTTAAAGAAGGTTTAAAAAAGTGGTTTTAGTGAAGGAAATTGGCCCAAAAGGTTTTAAGTATAAAAGCCAATTTTTTCTACAAACACAATCCTTTATTTTTTTAGAATTAAATGGATCAAACAAACCTTCTTTGAAAACCAAAAATGTTCTTGATAAGAACCAAAAATGAAGAACAAGGAGGAGGACCACCGTGCCGGCCGCCGCTTGTCGGCGGTGGCTCCTCCTTTTATTATTTTATTCAACAAAACAGCTCCATAAATCTCCCAAAAATCAAATTTTAATTCGAACAAAAGTCCAAGTTAAAGACCATTATTTCCTTTAGACAAACAATGCAAGAACATAAATTAAATAAACAAATAATTCGAAAATGAAAAGAGAAGAAAAATATACCGAGGAGGAGACGAATTGCTTGCTTCTTATTCCACAAATTTGAACAAAAAAATGTTGCTGATTACACTTGCTTTTCCAGACTTTTCTATCAATTTTCAGATTTTTCATAGTGTCCTTGTTCCTTCTTTACAATGGGGGAATGGAGGGTTTATAGGGTTTCAAAACCTTGAATTACAAGGAAATTCGGGAGACAAAACCCCCAATTTTAGTTCGTAATCAGCCTTAAAATAACTCTTGATTGCTTGACTATCTTTATCAACTCTGATTTCATCCGATTTGGCTCAGATTCGAACAAATTTGGGATGATTTTCTCCTAGTTTTGAGCTAGAGTTTGACTCATTTTCTTCCTAGTTTTGTAGGTAAACGGCGGCGGCGATGGACGGCGACAACAGTGGTGGAACGACAAGAGCGTAGCGGACCTCCTAGCATCATCAACGACGGCTGCCGTGGCATCGTTCGCGGCTGGGGAGGGGATCCCCTTTCCCCTTTTTTGCTTGAATCTGGGCCATTGATCTGTTTGCCCTAGATCAGACGACCCCTGTTAAACCTGCAATTAAAAGGATCAAAAAGGATTAGTTGGGCACAATTGGTTTATTTTTTGGGGCTTTTAAAATATACCCTTTATTATTTTTAAGGTGGGTTTTAATAAATGGACCTTTTTTATTTATAAATGGAGTTTTATTTATAAGTATTATATTATAAAATAAAATGAATGAATAAATAAATAAATAAATAAAAGAAATAAAAAACTCAGGTGAAAATCGAGTGACAACACGTGTATTTTGCTGTTGCAAGTCACCCCCACTATTATATTTATGTCTACTTTTTTTTTCGAACTCCTAGTAAGGTTTCATAAGGTTTAAACGCGTTATAATAGCTGTTTTCGATGTGGTTGTGTAAGAATAATAGTACCTAGGTGTTGTATGTGTAATATGGCATGTTTTGAGTTTAGTAAATTGGTTAAAATGAGCTTAAAAGCCCTAATTGGCAAAATCTTAGTAAATGGATTCGAAACGCTCTAAAATTTGACATACTTTTAGATTTACTATTTTTTAAGATTTCTGGTAAAATTTGGTAAAATTTGAATAATGTTTGGGTGAGTAAATAGAATAAAAACCAGTAAAAATCTATCATTTCAGGCCAGGGTTATCGATACGGATGATGGCGTATCGATGCGGCCCTTGCATAAATGGTATGGTCAACGTTGGTCAAACATGGTGTATCGATATGGTTTGGGCATATCGGTACAAGTTTTGGTCACTGGAATTTGGTTTGAAAATGGTATCGATACGGTCTTATAGCGTATCGATACGGGGTCAACGCAAGTTAACTGGTATCGATACAGGCTTAGCTGTATCGGTAAGGGTTTGACATTCTTTAAATGTGGGAATTTGAAATTAGGCTTAGAATATCGATATGGCCATTAGGGTATCGATACGGTGTTAGTTAAATCTGTTATAAAGCATAAAAACAACATTTGGACAGTTTACAAATTGGTCACTAATAACTATACGGTCTAATTGATTAGGTAACCATAGCCGATTGTAACGAAACTTCATAGATCAATAATTGGTAAGTTTAATTTCAAGTTGGTAATAAAGAATTCGGATTAGAGTCACTAATTTATAAAGTTTACAATTTAGTCTCTATGTTTGAAAAAGGTTAAAATTGACCCCGATTCTAGTAAGACTAGTAACGAATAGGTTCGATAAGTCTTAAGAATGATTATAAAATATCCTAAACAAGTTCTAAACTCCGATTCCGTCGTTCAACCTCCGAATAAGTTTCCGATAACACTTTTCGACCTGGTTCTCTACTAGACTAGGAAGGGATGTTACATTTTTGGTATTAGAGCCTAGGTTTAGTCGATTCTAGGACTAAACTAAAGCCCGTTACGAGTCCGTATCTACTTATGCCACCTAGGAGTTATTTGTATATGTTATTTGTAACTTGCAGCTTACACGATTCAATCTTGTTGTATAATTAGATTTGAAAATATCGGTGCCTACTGATAGACGCCCTGTTAATGAACCAAACCCCGGCTTCTCCTCGACTCAAGGGGATAATCTGAGGGCCGAAGCCAGGCCTGAACAAGTTGGGCATAATAACCCACCTCATCCTCCTCCGATGCTTGTAGCTCAGCGGGAGTACCTTATGTCAATGGCCGACATGATCAAGCAAATGGTTGTGTCACTCCAAAAAGAACCACTCCCTCAGCCTGCTAAAGCACCTTTGCTTGTATTGAGAGCTCCTATTGATAAGCTCAAGCAGTATCCGGTTTATACCTTCATTGGCCAGGACTTGGATAATCCCAAAATTGTAGAATACTGGCTAGAGAATACTCTGAAAATGCTGAATAAATAGATGAAGTACCTCGAGGAGCACAAGCTAGAGTGCGCCTTACCTTTGATCATCGAAGAAGTACAAAGTTGGTGGGACACCATGACGCTCACCGTGCCTGAACACCGAGTTACGTGGGACTTTTTCCTTCAGGAGTTCCGTAAGAAATATGTCAGCAACCACTACATTGCTGAGAGGCGTAAGAAGTTCCTCCATATGAGACAAGGGGGAAGACCCATGGAATTGTACATCTACGACTTCTGCAAATATGCAAGATATGGTACCAAGATTATCCGCATAGAGAAGGAGAAGTTCCAGATGTTCATAGACGACCTATGTGATGAATTACATCCTCTCTTCGTTTCTTTGGAGATAGAGGACTTTCAGACTCTTGTCAACTAAGCCATTGCTACTAAAGCCTCCCAGAAGGCTTATAAAAGAAGAAAGGGGAATCAAGCCCGATCTGACAAAATATTCCAAGATGATTCCAAGCCTCCAATGCCTCAGAAGAAAGGAAGACAATAGGACCAGAGGCCTGCCACTTTTCAGCAGTTGCCATGATCTAGCTATGTGCCACAATTCTAGTCTGTAGGGACATCTGTTGCTCGTACAACTTCTATCGACAGTACGGGTAGTTCTGTGAAGGGTTCTCATATTCCTTTGTGTAACTTCTGCCAGAAGAGGCACCAGGACAGTGTCATAGACAATCTGGATCCTATTATCTCTGTGGTGAGTCTGGCCATTTTATCCGTCAGTTTCCGCAGAATCCTCACACTCCTATGTCCGTGGCTTCCCAGAATAATCCTAGCAAAGGAAGGGGAGCAAAGCAAGTTCCATCTGGATCCACAGGGATACCTCGTAATACCAATGCCCCTCCAGCTAGTCGTAACCCTCAGACTTCAGCCCAGATGTACCATGTTCGGGGTCATGAGTAGGAGGATGATCCTGATGTGATTGCAGGTATGGTGGAATTATGTTCTGATCATGTTTATGCATTAGTAGATCTATGCTCTAAACATTCTTTCATAAGTGAACCTTTGATAGAAAACTATGCCTTAGACTCCGAACCTGTTGCCTTCGAGATTGTTGTTTTTAACCCACTAGGTGATAGTGTGGTCATTCGGTTGATCTATAAAGCCTGCCCTATAAGGATCCAAGGGATCCCATTTCTGGCTAATTTGATGGCCTTGCCCTTTCGAGAGTTTGATCTTATATTAGGCCTCGATTGGCTAGGCGAACATCAAGCGTTGGCTGATTGCTCAAACAAGAAATTGTATCTCTATGGACTCGGTAAAGAGCGTATAACCTTGTTGAAGATCCAATCCGAGCCTAGTAAGGCTAGCTTATGTGCCATGGCATCCAAAGAAGATACAAAGCTTAAGAATGTGTCCATAGTGAAAGAGTTTTCTAATGTGTTCCCCGATGAGCTTTCGGGACTCCCTCCTACCCGTGAAGTAGAATTCAGGATAAAAGTGCAACCTGGGACTACTCCAGTCTCTATTACTCTATATAGGATGGCCTCGGTAGAGTTAAGAGAACTAAAGGCCCAAATCCAAGACCTTTTGGATAAAGGGTTCATCCGACCGAGTTCCTCACCCTAGGAAGCATCGGTGTTGTTCATTAAGAAGAAATATGGATTGATATGCTTATGCATTGACTACTGTCTGTTGAACAAGGTGACAATCAAGAATAAGTATGCGTTACCAAGAATCGATGATCTTTTCGATCAATTGAAAGATGCTTTTGTCTTCTCAAAGATAGATCTTCGATCCGGGTATTATCAAATGCTAGTGAAAGAGTCTGATGTTCCAAAGACTGCTTTCCTAGTAACGCCTTTCGGACTTACGAATGCACCTACGACCTTTATGGATCTGATGAACCACGTTTTCCGGCCCTACTTAGACAAGTTCATGGTTGTCTTTATAGATGACATCCTAATCTACTCGAAAGATGCTGGTGCTCATGAAGAACACCTCTGGATTGTGCTTCA
The DNA here is from genome assembly GCA_019671005.1 of Hibiscus mutabilis. Classification (NCBI taxonomy): domain Eukaryota; kingdom Viridiplantae; phylum Streptophyta; class Magnoliopsida; order Malvales; family Malvaceae; genus Hibiscus; species Hibiscus mutabilis. The sequence goes on along the minus strand of CM033711.1, from coordinate 31,230,321 downwards.
GACTCTCTAAGAGAAACAACTGTACGCCAAATTCAACAAATGTGAATTCTAGCTGTCCGAAGTATCCTTTTTGGGCCATGTGATCTCTTCTGCGGGAATCCAAGTTGACCTAAAGAAGATTCAAGCAATCCTTGATTGGATCCCTCCGAAGAATGTTGGAGAAGTGCGTAGTTTTCTGGGCTTTGCAGGCTACTACCGTAGATTCGTTTAAGGGTTCTCACTAATCGCTGCACCATTGATGAAGCTTCTCCATGAGGAGACTCCCTTTGTATGGATGTTGCGCGTAATAAGTGCTACGCAATTGTGCAAGTATACACGTCGCAAGTTATAGTATAAAAGATATCGTCTCCACAGGGATTGGTGCCACTTCAAGAATCTAGTCTCTTGCACTGTAAAAAGTAAAAACACAAGTGAAGGATTATAGAAGTTTTAACTAATAACTAATCTAGAAAGCAATTAAGTAAAAGAAAAGATTAATTCGAATGAGAGAGATAGGCTAGGTTATCGTGAGTTGAGGTGTGATAGCCGATTGGATTGTCTTGGTAAAAGAGTGCATGGGCAACTCGGTTGCCGTGGCGACTTGCTGTGGGTTGCCTTGGCAACTAATTGATGGTTGCTTGGGCGACTAGTTGGGCAACTACTTGGGCGATCGGGCAGCAACTTCAAGGTTCGGCGAGCGTTCTTCAATGGTTTCTTCTTATCCCTAAGTCGAAACTCTAGCTACTTGTGCATGCCTTGATAATACATCACTGCGTGAATCAAGGGTGAACAACAACCAATCTTGCGCTCCTCTTAGCCGTTGAAATCCTTAACTTATTCCTAAGCCGGATTAATCTTCACCATCATTGGATTGCATAAAGATCATATTCATTCGTTTCTTGAATCTAACTCTCCCGATATTAGATAAATGGATGAAATCACGAGATCCTCTCCCAATTCACTCGCAAACAATAATAAGAATCAAGAATGAATAAACCTTGAAATAGAAAAGTGCAAACTCTTATTACCTAAACAAAAACCAATAGTTTCTCACAACCACAAAACACAATAACCATAGCCAAGTAAATTTAGTTCATGGCTAGGTTCCAAAGAAACACAAGATAAACAATCCCTAGCATGAACCCAATCGAACAAGGAAGAAAAGATGAAGCTTGCTGAAAATTCCCCTTGCTTCCTCTCTTGGAGTTGTCGAAATTAACTCTTGCTCTCTCCTTTAGAATTGTCGAAATCCCTTGCTATTTATAGGGCTAGGCCAAAGTCCTTCTTTGAGGAGGAGTTTGAGTTGGAATTAAATTATCTTTAAAGAATATAATTCTTTATTATAATTTTATTCCTATTAGAACTTCTCCTATCCTCTTGGAATTTAATTCTTCTTTAATCTCTGCATGGCAATCAAATTCCTTTGGGCTTGGACCTTGCTCCATGTCATCTTGGGCTTGTAAAATCATGAATTTCGACATCCATATTGCTTTTGGTCTTTGTCGACAAATGCCATGGCAACTGTCTCAGCGTCTCCTTCATGCACTGCCCTGGCAACTAGCTCGGCATATCCTTCATGCATTGCCCTGGCAACTAGCTCGGCATTGCTTTGGCAAGTGATCCTGCACATACATACACAAAAACACACCAAAGCAGAATCTATTTCCACAAAAATCACCAAGTTATGTAATCAAGCTCAACGATTGAAGGAAACATGGATTAATGCATGAATGGCTAACTATGCAACTAATATGAGCCTAAGTCTAACAATAATATGAGTAAAAAGGGTAAGAAAAATAGTACTTTTGAACACTTATCACACCCCCAAACTCGAACTATTGCTTGTCCTCAAGCAATGCAAACTCATAATTACCTGCCAAGACTTCAAATTTTCACAAACTTAGCTTTGAACTTGATTTCAATTCTCAACCGGGGGCACAAAGTATGATTGGCTTTTTATTTTTCGGAAAACGAGGAGTTACTCGGAATCAAACTATAATTCTTGTGCGTGTGTGCGAGTTGTGTGCAAGTTGATTTTTCGGATTCTATGCAAAAAGTAGGTTTTCAAATTACTTCATTGGGTTCTTTTTAACTTGTTTTAACTAGAGCCAATTTCGGGCACCTCTAGTGTTTTATTTTTAGTTTTCTTAAGTTAATTTAATCGACTAGAGCCGGTTTTGGGCACCTCTAGTTAAAAAAATTTTAACGCCTCCTAGAGCCGCTTTGGGCACCTCTAGTGATCAATTTTTTTAGCATATGCTAGAGCCAATTTCGGGCACCTCTAGCATTCATCCAATTTTATTCTAATCCCCAATTAGTTAATTATCAACCTAAGTTTACTAGAACTCCTTAAATCAATCAAACCACAACAGTGTTTCATCAAATTTAGCATCATAGTAAAATTCTAAGTTTTTCCATGGTTATCCTAGAATAAAAATTCTATCAATTAAGTGCATTGGTAAAGTCATCATTGAATATTCATCAAATCTAAGCAATTCTTGTTCCAATTAAAGGCATGGCATGCAATTTATGTATCCTAAATGTAATGCTTAAGATTAATGTAACTAAACATGGTAATTACTAATAACAATCCCCCCCAAACTCGAGTGAGGCATTGTCCTCAATGCATGCATAAAAATAACGAAAAATAACAATAAAAATAAAAATGCATACGAGGACTTACTCCGAGAGTTCGTCATCGTAGATGATTAGTTTCCTTCTAGTTGGCGTCTTGATTTTCTTGCTTGAACGCGATGGTTGTTTTCTTGTTGCCGGGATGTCTTTAGCTTTGGTTGTCGTGGCATCTTCATGGTTGGTTGCCGTGGCATCAGCTTGTGCAGGCACGATGTAGGTTGCCGCGGCATCTTCTTCATTGGTTGTCGGGGCAAGGATCTCGGCAGTAAATTTCCTTAGCATAGTAGTTGTGAGTCTTGTTGTGAAAAAGAAAACAAAGAAAACCTGAAAACTAAAGATAATGAAGAAAAAAAAATATCTCCTAAAAAAAATGAAAATAAAAAGAAAAGGAAAAAGAAAATACTGAGAGGAGAGCATGCTCATGCATCTCCTAGGTTGACCACTTCCTTGTTACGTTCCACATGGGCACCATTGTAGTGCTTCAATCTTTGTCCATTAACTTTGAATTCATGGTTGTCAGAGATGGACTTGATTATCACAGCACCGTGGGAGAATGGTTTGACGACTTCAAATGGTCCCGACCATCTTGATTTCAGCTTTCCCGGGAAAAGTTTTAGCCGAGAATTGAATAGGAGAACTAGTTGCCCTGGCATGAATTGTCGTGGCAATAGTTTCTTGTCGTGCCATTGCTTTGTTTTCTCCTTGTAGATTCGTGCATTGTTATAGGCGAGTGCACGAAATTCTTCTATCTCATTGAGATCCATCAAGCGCTTTTGTCCGGCACTTTCCCAATCCATATTCACGGACTTGATTGCCCAAAGACGCCTTGTGCTCGATTTCCACCGGTAGATGACATGTTTTACCATAGACAAGCCGGAAGGGGGACATACCTAATGGTGTTTTGAATGCAGTGCGATATGCCCAAAGTGCGTCATCTAGTCTTAATGACCAATCCTTCCTTGAGAGATTTACAACTTTCTCAAGTATTCCCTTCAACTCCCGGTTGGAAATTTCTGCTTGCCCGTTGGTTTGTGGGTGATATGCCGTGGCGATCTTGTGTGATATGCCGAAGCGTTGCAACATCTTGGCAATTAGTCTGTTGTCAAAATGCTTGCCCCCGTCGCTGATAATTGCTCTCGGCATCCCAAACCGTGTAAATATGTTTTTCTCACAGAATCGTTGCGGTCTTGGAATCGTCGTTGGGAACTGCAGCTGCCTCTACCCATTTAGACACATAGTCGACGGCGCAGTAAGATGTAGAGGTTGCCGAATGAAGATGGGAAAGGTCCCATAAAATCGATCCCCATACATCGAAACAGTTCCACCTCGATGATGTTCGAGTGGCATCTCATGTCGCTAGAGATATTGCCCGTCCTCCGCAACGATCACATTGCTTGTAAAAGTCTTGGGCATCTTTGTACAATGTTGGCCAATACAAACCGGATTGCAAGACTTTGGCCGCGGTACGAGTTCCTCCAAAATGTCCTCCATAGGGTGAAGAATGGCATTGTCGGAGTACATTCTGTTGCTCTTCTTCAGGGACACATCGGCGTATAACCTGATCTGCACATTGTTTAAACAAAAGAGGCTCGTCCCAAAAGTAATGCTTAGCATCATGGCGGAACCGCTTCTTCCCTTGGTGAGTAATGCCATACGGAAAAATACCACAAACAAGGAAGTTAACTAAATCTGCGTACCAGGGTATTGCCGAGGCATGTGCTGCCGTAGTGTCTGCTCCCAAAATTGCCGAGGCGTGTGCGTCAAAGACTGCTGCGGCGTCGAGAGTTGCCGAGGCGTGTGCATCCATGGTTGCTGAGGCGTCATGGGCTGTCGAGGCGTCAAGGGTTTCCGAGGCGATTAGAATTTGTTCATCCGGGAATGCATCGCATATCTCTAGATCCGCGTCTTTCTCCCTATTGCGTTCCAGACGTGATAAGTGATCGGCCACTTGATTTTCTGTTCCTTTCCGTCCCCATTTCAATATCAAATTCTTGTAAAAGTAATATCCAACGAATCAAACGAGGTTTAGCATCCTTTTTAGCAAATAAGTATTTGATTGCCGAATGGTCCGTATGAACAATTACCTTTGTACCAATTAAATAGGATCGAAACTTGTCAAATGCGAAAAACTACACTAGTAACTCTTTCTCTGTTGTTGTGTAATTCACTTGAGCATCATTAAGAGTTTTACTAGCGTAGTATATCACATGGAAGGTCTTACACGTGCGTTGGCCTAGGACCGCCTCCTACCGCAAAATCACTTGCATCACACATGAGCTCAAAAGGTAGCGTCAATGGGTGGAACGACAATGGGTGCCGAGGCAAGCTTTTTTTTCTTTAGGGTTTCAATGCTTGGGTGCAAGAATCATCAAAATCGAAGACTTTATCCTGTTCAAGCAGATTACACAAGGGTTTAGTGATTTTAGAAAAATTATGAATGAACCTCCCGTAAAAACCTGCATGTCCGAGAAAACTTCAATTCCTTTAACCGAATTTGGTGGGGGTAATCTCTCGATCACATCCACCTTGGCTTTGTCTACTTCAATTCCCTTGGATGAAATCTTGTGGCGAGCACTATTCCTTCATCTACCATAAAGTGGCATTTCTCCCAATTGAGGACTAAATCTGTTTCTTCGCATCTTGCCAACACCCTCTCTAAATTGCCGAGACAGCCGTCCGGTCATTACCAAAAACCGAAAAATCATCCATGAAGATCTCAAGGAAGTCTTCGACCATGTATGAAAAGAGCGCCATCATGCATCTTTGGAAGGTTCTTTGGGGCGTTACATAATCCGAACGGCATCCTTCGGAAGGCATAAGTACCGTATGGGGCATGTGAAGGTTGTCTTTTCTTGATCTTACGGTGCTATGGCAATCTGATTGTAACCTGAATAACCATCAAGAAAACAATAAAAGGGTTTACCCGCAAGACGGTCAAGCATTTGATCAATAAAGGGTAATGGGAAGTGATCTTTCCTAGTGGCTTTGTTTAGCTTTCGATAGTCCATACAAACCCTCCAACCGGTCACAATCCTGGTTGGGATAAGTTCATTATTTTCATTGCTTACCACTTTTATACCTCCCTTTTTCGCACACATTGTACCGGACTTACCCACGTACTATCGGAGATAGGGTATATAATGCCGCGTCAAGCCACTTGATGATTTCTTTCATTACAACCCCTTTCATGGCATGATTCAGTCTCCTCCGGGCCTCAATTGAAGGTTTGTGATCATCTTCCAACAAGATCTTGTGCATGCACACCGCCGGGCTAATTCCCTTCAAGTCGGCAATTGTCCACCCTATTGCCTTTTTATGTAGCTTCAACATGTTGATCAGCTTCTTTTCACCTGCTCAGTCAGAACTTAGAGGAAATAATTACGGTAATGTATTATCGATCCCTAAGTATACATATTTCATTGCTCTGGCAATTGTTTCAACTCAAGAATTGGTGGATTTTCGATAGAGGGTTTTTCGAGCTTACCTTCCTTACCCGAGTAGTCCAAAGGTTCAAAGTATGTACCTGGTCGATTGACTAGCCAATTTGCCTCTTCTCGTTGTTCCTCATTGACCGGTTCTTCATACTCCTCATGTTCCTCGTGGTCGGCAATGTAGTTGCGAGGCAACTAAATTCCTCATCGGTTAAACTCTACCGTGGCATGAAGTAGTTGGCATTCTTCTCGGATCATCGGCATGCCTTAGTGTTTGGAATACATTTAGTTTGACCTGTTGGTCATTCACCCTCATTGTGAGTTCTCCTTTTCAACATCAATCAAAGTTCTCCCTGCCGCTAGGAATGGTCTCCCGAGAATGATAGGTGCATGCTCATCCGTCACAATCCAAAACAATAAAGTCAGCGGGAAAAAATGAATTTATCAACTTTTACCAAGATGTCCTCGATTTTTCCTCTCCGGATGCACATAGGATCTGTCATTCATAGTGTAGCATAATCTGTTGTAGGTCTTGCCTTCCCGATTCCTATTTTCTGGAAAACCGATTTAGGCATCAAGTTTATGCTAGCCCCTAGGTCGCATAGTGCTTTCCCGACATAGTGATTTCCAATAGAACGGTATTGTGAAACTTCCGGGATCCTTCAACTTGGGCGGCATGCGATTGTGCAACATTGCCATGCATCCCTCTGTCATGGCAATCTGTTTCAAACTCTCCTAGCCTTGTTCTCTTGGACACGATGTCTTTAAGAAACTTGGCATAGTTTGGCATTTGTTCAATTGCTTCCACCAATGGCAAGTTGATGTGGACTTGCTTTAGGATATCAAGAAACTTCTTGAATTGGTATTCTTGCTTTTGTCGCTTCAACCTTTGTGGGAATGGTGGTGGAAGTCGGATATCTTCTATCTTTTCATTGGTTTGAAACCTGATTGACGGCATTGCTGGGACATCTGGAGTTGCCGATGCGTTACCAACTGGGGTTGCCGAGGCGTGCTTTTCACAAGTTGCCAAGGCGTCATCGGTTGCGAGGCATGCTTATTGCCGGTTGCCGCAGCAATTCTGGTTCAAGATCGAGACTTTGCCGCTAGGTTCGTCTTGATCTTTTTGTGGAGTTTTGTTTGACGAGCGGGTTTGAACCTCTCTAAGTTGTTGGCCACTTCTGGTGGTGATTGCCTTACATTGCTCATGGCGCCGTTCCTCTTGCGACTTGATGATCGCTAGGTAAACCTCCTTGTGGTCTAGTGTTGATTTTGAGCAAATTGTCCGACTTGATTTTCCAATGATTTGATTGCCGCCTCTTGGTTTTGCAATCTCATCTCGGTCTGTTAATAAAAGCATCAGTTCTTTTTATGAAATTACTATTCTCGCCATATAAGATTCAGTTTTCATCATAAAAGCATTTAGAGAATTTTCCAAAGAACTAGATGTTGTCGGTTGTTCTTTGCGGCATCCGCTGCCGTGGCATATTTTGTGGAATCCCGATGCTTGTGCATTCTGATTGTTCTGTTTTAGAGCATTGTTGGGATTACTCCATGAAAAATTCGGTGCTTCTTCCAAGCTGGATTGTATGTATTGGACATCATGTTGTTGCTCCGATTGTAATTCCCCACATAGAAGCTAGATTCCGGATTCTGCATACATTCAGAAGAATTATGGTTATCACCACATAACTCACAAAAAGAATCCATTACCTTGACTTCATGTGTGTTGTTTGGCTTTTGCATGTTACTGGACCATCTTGGTTAAAGCGCCAATTGTGCGAAATTGAATCGATGATCCTAGTTCATGTATTGTGGCTTGGCGTCTAACTCCTCCTCTTCTAGTAGATGGGAATTGATAGTCATTCTTGGCCAGCCTGTTTAAGATTTGCATTGCTTCTTCCGGCGACTTATCTAGGAGTATGCCGTTTGCCGAGGCATCTAGCATCATCCTTGTTGGTGTATTCACGGCGTTGTAAAACATTGTTACTTGAGTCCACACCGAATCCATGTAGAGGGCATTTGCGTAGAAGTTCTCTATATCGCTCCCAAGCCTCGTACATGGATTCATCATCTGCCCGCCGAAAAGAAGTAATGTCGTTCTGAAGCTTATCACCAAATTTGTAGGATTAAATCTAGCAAGGAAATCACGACAAAGATCAGTCAAGATGCTATGGATCCGGCGGGAATGCTATTCAGCCATGCTTTCGCCTATCCCTCGGTGAATAGGGAATAATCTTAATCGTAAGACATCGGGGGTGACTCCGTGTATCTTGAGCGAGTTGCAAATCTCGAGGAAAGATTTCAGATGTTGTCGTGCATCTTGATTCTTGAGCCGCCAAATTGACCTATTGTGTTGATCATATTAAACATTACCGGTTTCAACTCAAAGTGGTCGGCTTCAATTTCGGTGCGACAACTCTGGTTAAGTCCATCAAGATCTTCTTCAAGATAGTCTCGAATAGTTACATTTCGTGCAAGAATCACTCCTCCTCCTGCTCGAGCATCTTGATTCATATTGCCGTCTTGATTTGCCATTGCTTCTCTTATCCTTCGTCTAAGTCTTTGTAAGGTTCGTTATTTACGGATCAAAGGATATTAAATGGGTCTCGCCTGGTCATATACCAATGCAAGACCAAAGTTTGTTAGCCCTTTGAATTTTAAACAAGAAAATATAACTCTTGCTCTCTCCTTTAGAATTGTCGAAATCCCTTGCTATTTATAGGGCTAGGCCAAAGTCCTTCTTTGAGGAGGAGTTTGAGTTGGAATTAAATTATCTTTAAAGAATATAATTCTTTATTATAATTTTATTCCTATTAGAACTTCTCCTATCCTCTTGGAATTTAATTCTTCTTTAATCTCTGCATGGCAATCAAATTCCTTTGGGCTTGGACCTTGCTCCATGTCATCTTGGGCTTGTAAAATCATGAATTTCGACATCCATATTGCTTTTGGTCTTTGTCGACAAATGCCATGGCAACTGCCTCAAATACGTCTCCTTCATGCACTGCCTGGCAACTAGCTCGCATATCCTTCATGCATTGCCCTGGCAACTAGCTCGGCATTGCTTTGGCAAGTGATCCTGCACATACATACACAAAAACACACCAAAGCAGAATCTATTTCCACAAAAATCACCAAGTTATGTAATCAAGCTCAACGATTGAAGGAAACATGGATTAATGCATGAATGGCTAACTATGCAACTAATATGAGCCTAAGTCTAACAATAATATGAGTAAAAAGGGTAAGAAAAATAGTACTTTTGAACACTTATCACACCCCAAACTCGAACTATTGCTTGTCCTCAAGCAATGCAAACTCATAATTACCGCCAAGACTTCAAATTTTCACAAACTTAGCTTTGAACTTGATTTCAATTCTCTGAACTGGGCACAAAGTATGATTGGCTTTTTATTTTTCGGAAACTGAGGAGTTACTCGGAATCAAACTATAATTCTTGTGCGTGTGTGCGGAGTTGTGTGCAAGTTGATTTTTCGGATTCTATGCAAACAGTAGGTTTTTCAAATTACTTCATTGGGTTCTTTTTAACTTGTTTTAACTAGAGCCAATTTCGGCACCTCTAGTGTTTTATTTTTAGTTTTCTTAAGTTAATTTAATCGACTAGAGCCGGTTTTGGGCACCTCTAGTTAAAAAAATTTTAACGCCTCCTAGAGCCAGTTTCGGGCACCTCTAGTGATCAATTTTTTAGCATATGCTAGAGCCAATTTCGGGCACCTCTAGCATTCATCCAATTTTTATTCTAATCCCCAATTAGTTAATTATCAACCTAAGTTTACTAGAACTCCTTAAATCAATCAAACCACAACAAAGTGTTTCATCAAATTTAGCATCATAGTAAAATTCTAAGTTTTTCCATGGTTATCCTAGAATAAAAATTCTATCAATTAAGTGCATTGGTAAAGTCATCATTGAATATTCATCAAATCTAAGCAATTCTTGTTCCAATTAAAGGCATGGCAAGCAATTTATGTATCCTAAATGTAATGCTTAAGATTAATGTAACTAAACATGGTAATTACTAATAACAATCCCCCAAACTCGAGTGAGGCATTGTCCTCAATGCATGCATAAAAATAACGAAAAATAACAATAAAAATAAAAATGCATACGAGGACTTACTCCGAGAGTTCGCCATCGTAGATGATTAGTTTCCTTCTAGTTGGCGTCTTGATTTTCTTGCTTGAACGCGATGGTTGTTTTCTTGTTGCCGGGATGTCTTTAGCTTTGGTTGTCGTGGCATCTTCATGGTTGGTTGCCGTGGCATCAGCTTGTCAGTGCAGCACGATGTAGGTTGCCGCGCATCTTCTTCATTGGTTGTCGGGGCAAGGATCTCGGCAAGAAATTTCCTTAGCATAGTAGTTGTGAGTCTTGTTGTGAAAAAGAAAACAAAGAAAACTCTGAAAACTAAAGATAATGAAGAAAAAAAATATCTCCTAAAAAAAAATGAAAATAAAAAGAAAAGGAAAAAGAAAATACTCGAGAGGAGAGCATGCTCATGCATCTCCTAGGTTGACCACTTCCTTGTTACGCCCACATGGGCACCATTGTAGTGCTTCAATCTTTGTCCATTAACTTTGAATTCATGGTTGTCGAGATGGACTTGATTATCACAAAGACCGTGGGAGAATGGTTTGACGACTTCAAATGGTCCCGACCATCTTGATTTCAGCTTTCCGGGAAAAGTTTTAGCCGAGAATTGAATAGGAGAACTAGTTGCCCCGGCATGAATTGTCGTGGCAATAGTTTCTTGTCGTGCCATTGCTTTGTTTTCTCCTTGTAGATTCGCATTGTTATAGGCGAGTGCACGAAAATTCTTCTATCTCATTGAGATCCATCAAGCGCTTTTGTCCGGCACTTTCCCAATCCATATTCACGGACTTGATTGCCCAAAGACGCCTTGTGCTCGATTTCCACCGTAGATGACATGTTTTACCATAGACAAGCCGGAAGGGGACATACCTAATGGTGTTTTGAATGCAGTCGCGATATGCCCAAAGTGCGTCATCTAGTCTTAATGACCAATCCTTCCTTGAGAGATTTACAACTTTCTCAAGTATTCCCTTCAACTCCCGGTTGGAAATTTCGCTTGCCCGTTGGTTTGTGGGTGATATGCCGTGGCGATCTTGTGTGATATGCCGAAGCGTTGCAACATCTTGGCAATTAGTCTGTTGTCAAAATGCTTGCCCCGTCGCTGATAATTGCTCTCGGCATCCCAAACCGTAAATATGTTTTTCTGCAGAATCGTTGCACGGTCTTGGAATCGCTGTTGGGAACTGCAAAATGCCTCTACCCATTTAGACACATAGTCGACGGCGAGTAAGATGTAGAGGTTGCGAATGAAGATGGGAAAGGTCCCATAAAATCGATCCCCATACATCGAACAGTTCCACCTCGATGATGTTCGGAGTGGCATCTCATGTCGTCTAGAGATATTGCCCGCCCTCCCGCAACGATCACATTGCTTGTAAAAGTCTTGGGCATCTTTGTACAATGTTGGCCAATACAAACCGGATTGCAAGACTTTGGCATGCGTACGAGTTCCTCCAAAATGTCCTCCATAGGGTGAAGAATGGCATTGTCGGAGTACATTCTTGCTCTTCTTGAGGACACATCGGGCGTATAACCTGATCTGCACATTGTTTAAACAAAAGAGGCTCGTCCCAAAAGTAATGCTTAGCATCATGGCGGAACCGCTTCTTCCCTTGGTGAGTAATGCCATACGGAAAAATACCACAAACAAGGAAGTTAACTAAATCTGCGTACCGTATTGCCGAGGCATGTCTTGCCGTAGTGTGTCGCTCCCAAAATTGCCGAGGCGTGTCGTCAAAGACCGCTGCGGCGCCGAGAGTTGCCGAGGCGTGTGCATCCATGGTTGCTGAGGCGTCATGGGCTGTCGAGGCGTCAAGGGTTTCCGAGGCGATTAGAATTTGTTCATCCGGGAATGCATCGCATATCTCTAGATCCGCGTCTTTCTCCCTATTGCGTTCCAGACGTGATAAGTGATCGGCCACTTGATTTTCTGTTCCTTTCCTGTCCTTAATTTCAATATCAAATTCTTGTAAAAGTAATATCCAACGAATCAAACGAGGTTTAGCATCCTTTTTAGCAAATAAGTATTTGATTGCCGAATGGTCCGTATGAACAATTACCTTTGTACCAATTAAATAGGATCGAACTTGTCAAATGCGAAAAACTACAGCTAGTAACTCTTTCTCTCGTTGTTGTGTAATTCACTTGAGCATCATTAAGAGTTTTACTAGCGTAGTATATCACATGGAAGGTCTTACCTGTGCGGCGTTGGCCTAGGACTGCTCCTACCGCAAATCACTTGCATCACACATGAGCTCAAAAGGTAGCGTCCAACTGTGGAACGACAATGGGTGCCGAGGCAAGCTTTTTCTTTAGGGTTTCAATGCTTGGGTGCAAGAATCATCAAAATCGAAGACTTTATCCTGTTCAAGCAGATTACACAAGGGTTTAGTGATTTTAGAAAAATTATGAATGAACCTCCTGTAAAAACTCGCATGTCCGAGAAAACTTCAATTCCTTTAACCGAATTTGGTGGGGTAATCTCTCGATCACATCCACCTTGGCTTTGTCTACTTCAATTCCCTTGGATGAAATCTTGTGGCCGAGCACTATTCCTTCATCTACCATAAAGTGGCATTTCTCCCAATTGAGGACTAAATCTGCTTTCTTCGCATCTTGCCAACACCCTCTCTAAATTGCCGAGACAGCCGTCGGTCATTACTAAAAACCGAAAATCATCCATGAAGATCTCAAGGAAGTCTTCGACCATGTATGAAAAGAGCGCCATCATGCATCTTTGGAAGGTTGCTGGGGCGTTACATAATCCGAACGGCATCCTTCGGAAGGCATAAGTACCGTATGGGCATGTGAAGGTTGTCTTTTCTTGATCTTCCGGTGCTATGGCAATCTGATTGTAACCTGAATAACCATCAAGAAAACAATAAAAGGGTTTACCCGCAAGACGGTCAAGCATTTGATCAATAAAGGGTAATGGGAAGTGATCTTTCCTAGTGGCTTTGTTTAGCTTTCGATAGTCCATACAAACCTCCAACCGGTCACAATCCTGGTTGGGATAAGTTCATTATTTTCATTGCTTACCACTTTTATACCTCCCTTTTTCGCACACATTGTACCGGACTTACCCACGCATTATCGGAGATAGGGTATATAATGCCGCGTCAAGCCACTTGATGATTTCTTTCATTACAACCCCTTTCATGGCATGATTCAGTCTCCTCTGGGCCTCAATTGAAGGTTTGTGATCATCTTCCTACAAGATCTTGTGCATGCACACCGCGGGCTAATTCCCTTCAAGTCGGCAATTGTCCACCCTATTGCCTTTTTATGTAGCTTCAACATGTTGATCAGCTTCTTTTCCTGCTCAGGCTGTAACTTAGAGGAAATAATTACAGGTAATGTATTATCGATCCCTAAGTATACATATTTCAGTTGCTCTGGCAATTGTTTCAACTCAAGAATTGGTGGATTTTCGATAGAGGGTTTTTCGAGCTTACCTTCCTTACCTGAGTAGTCCAGTGGTTCAAAGTATGTACCTGGTCGATTGACTAGCCAATTTGCCTCTTCTGGTTGTTCCTCATTGACCGGTTCTTCATACTCCTCATGTTCCTCGTGGTCGGCAATGTAGTTGCCGAGGCAACTAAATTCCTCATCGGGTTAAACTCTACCGTGGGCATGAAGTAGTTGGCATTCTTCTGGATCATCGGCATGCCTTAGTGTTTGGAATACATTTAGTTTGACCTGTTGGTCATTCACCCTCATTGTGAGTTCTCCCTTTTCAACATCAATCAAAGTTCTCCCTGTCGCTAGGAATGGTCTCCCGAGAATGATAGGTGCATGCTCATCTGCTTCACAATCCAAAACAATAAAGTCAGCGGGAAAAATGAATTTATCAACTTTTACCAAGATGTCCTCGATTTTTCCCTCCGGATGCACATAGGATCTGTCGGCTAGCTGTAGCATAATCATTGTAGGTCTTGCCTTCCCGATTCCTATTTTCTCGAAAAACCGATTTAGGCATCAAGTTTATGCTAGCCCCTAGGTCGCATAGTGCTTTCCCGACATAGTGATTTCCAATAGAACAGGTATTGTGAAACTTCCGGGATCCTTCAACTTGGGCGGCATGCGATTGTAACATTGCCATGCATCCCTCCTGTCACGCGCAATCGTTTCAAACTCTCCTAGCCTTGTTCTCTTGGACACGATGTCTTTAAGAAACTTGGCATAGTTTGGCATTTGTTCAATTGCTTCCACCAATGGCAAGTTGATGTGGACTTGCTTTAGGATATCAAGAAACTTCTTGAATTGGTATTCTTGCTTTTGTCGCTTCAACCTTTGTGGGAATGGTGGTGGAAGTCGGATATCTTCTATCTTTTCATTGGTTTGAAACCTGATTGACGGCATTGCTGGGACATCTGGAGTTGCCGATGCGTTACCAACTGGGGTTGCCGAGGCGTGCTTTTCACAAGTTGCCAAGGCGTCATCGGTTGCCGAGGCATGCTTATTGCCGGTTGCCGCAGCAATTCCTGGTTCAGCATCAGAGACTTTGCCGCTAGGTTCGTCTTGATCTTTTTGTGGAGTTTTGTTTGACGAGCGGGTTTGAACCTCTCTAAGTTGTTGGCCACTTCTGGTGGTGATTGCCTTACATTGCTCATGGCGGTTCCTCTTGCGACTTCAGTATCGCTAGGTAAACCTCCTTGTGGTCTAGTGTTCAGATTTTGAGCAAATTGTCCGACTTGATTTTCCAATGATTTGATTGCCGCCTCTTGGTTTTGCAATCTCATCTCGGTCCTGTTAATAAAAGCATCAGTTCTTTTTATGAAATTACTATTCTCGGCCATATAAGATTCAGTTTTCATCATAAAAGCATTTAGAGAATTTTCCAAAGAACTAGATGTTGTCGGTTGTTGCTTTGCGGCATCCGCTGCCGTGGCATATTTTGGTCGAATCCCGATGCTTGTGCATTCTGATTGTTCTGGTTTAGAGCATTGTTGGGATTACTCCATGAAAAATTCGGGTGCTTCTTCCAAGCTGGATTGTATGTATTGGACATCATGTTGTTGCCCCGATTGTAATTCCCCACATAGAAGCTAGATTCCGGATTCTGCATACATTCAGAAGAATTATGGTTATCACCACATAACTCACAAAAAGAATCCATTACCTTGACTTCATGTGTGTTGTTTGGCTTTTGCATGTTCTGGACCATCTTGGTTAAAGCGGCCAATTGTGCCGAAATTGAATCTGATGATCCTAGTTCATGTATTGTGGCTTGGCGTCTAACTCCTCCTCTTCTAGTAGATGGGAATTGATAGTCATTCTTGGCCAGCCTGTTTAAGATTTGCATTGCTTCTTCCGGCGACTTATCTAGGAGTATGCCGTTTGCCGAGGCATCTAGCATCATCCTTGTTGGTGTATTCACGGCGTTGTAAAACATTGTTACTTGAGTCCACACCGGGAATCCATGTAGAGGGCATTTGCGTAGAAGTTCTCTATATCGCTCCCAAGCCTCGTACATGGATTCATCATCTGCCTGCCGAAAAGAAGTAATGTCGTTACGAAGCTTATCAGTCAAATTTGTAGGATTAAATCTAGCAAGGAAATCACGACAAAGATCAGGTCCAAGATGCTATGGATCCGGCAGAATGCTATTCAGCCATGCTTTCGCCTATCCCTCGGAATAGGGGAATAATCTTAATCGTAAGACATCGTGGGTGACTCGTGTATCTTGAACGAGTTGCAAATCTCGAGGAAAGATTTCAGATGTTGTCGTGCATCTTCGATTCTTGAGCCGCCAAATTGACCTATTGTGTTGATCATATTAAACATTACCGGTTTCAACTCAAAGTGGTCGGCTTCAATTTCGGGTGCGACAACTCCCGGGTTAAGTCCATCAAGATCTTCTTCAAGATAGTCTCGAATAGTTCTGTTTCGCAAGAATCACTCCTCCTCCCGCCGAGCATCTTGATTCATATTGCCGCCTTGATTTGCCATTGCTTCTCTTATCCTTCGCCTAAGTCTTTGTAAGGTTCGTTCGATTTCGGATCAAAGGGATATTCTCAGTGAAGTCGGTCTCGCCTGGTCATATACCAATGCAAGACCAAAGTTTGTTAGCCCTTTGAATTTTAAACAAGAAAATAAAAAGAAAGTGCAAGAAAGTAAAAAAAGTCATTATTGCCAATCCCCGCAACGGCGCCAAAAACTTGTTGCGCGTAATAAGTGCTACGCAATTGTGCAAGTATACACGCCGCAAGTTATAGTATAAAAGATATCGTCTCCACAGGGATTGGTGCCACTTCAAGAATCTAGTCTCTTGCACTCGTAAAAAGTAAAAACACAAGTGAAGGATTATAGAAGTTTTAACTAATAACTAATCTAGAAAGCAATTAAGTAAAAGAAAAGATTAATTCGAATGAGAGAGATAGGCTAGGTTATCATGAGTTGAGGTGTGATAGCCGATTGGATTGTCTTGGTAAAGAGTGCATGGGCAACTCGAGTTGCGTGGCGACTTGCACAACGGGGTTGCCTTGGCAACTAATTGATGGTTGCTTGGGCGACTAGTTGGGCAACTACTTGGGCGACGGCGGGCAGCAACTTCAAGGTTCGGGAGCGTTCTTCAATGGTTTCTTCTTATCCCTAAGTCGAAACTCTAGCTACTTGTGCATGCCTTGATAATACATCCTGCGTGAATCAAGGGTGAACAACAACCAATCTTGCGCTCCTCTTAGCCGTTGAAATCCTTAACTTATTCCTAAGCCGGATTAATCTTCACCATCATTGGATTGCATAAAGATCATATTCATTCGTTTCTTGAATCTAACTCTCCGATATTAGATAAATGGATGAAATCACGAGATCCTCTCCCAATTCACTGCAAACAATAATAAGAATCAAGAATGAATAAACCTTGAAATAGAAAAGTGCAAACTCTTATTACCTAAACAAAACCAATAGTTTCTCACAACCACAAAACACAATAACCATAGCCAAGTAAATTTAGTTCATGGCTAGGTTCCAAAGAAACACAAGATAAACAATCCCTAGCATGAACCCAATCGAACAAGGAAGAAAAGATGAAGCTTGCCGAAAATTCCCCTTGCTTCCTCTCTTGGAGTTGTCGAAATTAACTCTTGCTCTCTCCTTTAGAATTGTCGAAATCCCTTGCTATTTATAGGGCTAGGCCAAAGTCCTTCTTTGAGGAGGAGTTTGAGTTGGAATTAAATTATCTTTAAAGAATATAATTCTTTATTATAATTTTATTCCTATTAGAACTTCTCCTATCCTCTTGGAATTTAATTCTTCTTTAATCTCTGCATGGCAATCAAATTCCTTTGGGCTTGGACCTTGCTCCATGTCATCTTGAGCTTGTAAAATCATGAATTTCGACATCCATATTGCTTTTGGTCTTTGTCGACAAATGCCATGGCAACTGTCTCGGCGTCTCCTTCATGCACTGCCCTGGCAACTAGCTCGGCATATCCTTCATGCATTGCCCTGGCAACTAGCTCGGCATTGCTTTGGCAAGTGATCCTGCACATACACACACAAAAACACACCAAAGCAGAATCTATTTCCACAAAAATCACCAAGTTATGTAATCAAGCTCAACGATTGAAGGAAACATGGATTAATGCATGAATGGCTAACTATGCAACTAATATGAGCCTAAGTCTAACAATAATATAAGTAAAAATGGTAAGAAAAATAGTACTTTTGAACACTTATCAATGGACAATGGATCAACAAAGGAGTTTTGATCAACTTAAGCAAGTTTTGACCCATGCCCCTATTTTGGTGCAACCTGAGTCGGGTAAAGACTTCACTGTGTATAGTGATGCATCCCACCTAGGATTAGGCTGTGTACTGATGAAAGAATGCAAGGTCATAGCTTATGCTTCACATCAACTTAAACCTCACGAGTTAAACTATCCGACCCACGATCTGGAGTTAGTCGCAGTTGTGTTTGTTTTGAAGATTTGGCGGCACTACCTCTACGGTGATAAGTGTTACTTGTACACTGATCACAATAGCCTAAAGTACCTCCTAACTCAGAAGGAATTAAATCTTCGTCAACGTCATTGGTTGGAGCTCTTGAAAGACTACTACTTGGTTATAGATTACCATCCTGGTAAAGCCAATGTTGTGGCCGATGCTTTTAGTCGGAAGCCTACCCCTTCTCCGAGATGTCTAAATGCTCACTTCTGACTCAGGAAGCATGGCAAGTTGTTTGGTGAGCTGAGAGTTCAGTCCACCATTATATCTCGAATCAAACCACTCTAAGAAACCGTTGATGAGTTGCAACCTCTTATTGCTAAGGTCAAGGATAACTCCAATCCTGACTTTGCTATGAGTTCTAAAGGCTTGTTATGTTTTCGCAACCATATTTGTGTACCTGACGATGATGATCTTCGGAATCAAATCCTAAGTGAAGCTCATTATAGCACTTTCTTTGTTCATCCAGGAGCTATCAAGATGTACAAAGATCTAAAAGAGCTATATTGGTGGTCTGGTATGAAGAATGAGATCACAGACTTTGTGGTGAGGTGTTTGACTTGTCAACAAGTTAAGGCTGAGCACAAGGTGCCTACTAGTCTTTTGCAGCCTATCGAGTTTCCACAGTGGAAATGAGAGCGTATTACGATGGACTTCGTAAGTGGTCTACTAATGACACCGAAAAAGAATAATGCTATTTGGGTCATTGTGGGCTGATTCACTAAGTCTGCCCATTTCCTTCATGTGAGAATAGATTTTAGTTTGCCTAACTCGCAGAACTATACATCCATGAAGTCATCCATTTACACGGAGTTCTAGTATCTATTATTTCTGCCGTGATCCTAGATTCACAGCATGGTTTTGGAGGACCTTACACGAGGCCTTGGGGACGTGAGTGCACCTTAGCACTACTTTCCATCCTCAAATAGATGGCCAATCTGAGAGAGTTATACAGGTAACTCTAAATCTTCCTTTAAACCGTATGCATAAGTGATTTGTATCAATTTCGATCCTTCCTTGTAAATCTTAGAAGATATGCTCCGAGCCTGTGTTATCGACTTTGGGGATACGTGGGAGAAATCCCTACCCTTGGTTGAATTTGCTTACAAAAACAGATATCAGGCTTCGATTCAATTGGCTCCGTACGAAGCTCTATATGGAAAGAGATGTAGAACTCCTCTTTGTTGGGCCGAACTCGGTGAAGGTAAGGTGCTAGGTCCCGACTTACTTCAGGAAACCAAAAAAAGAACAACCATTATTCGTGGTCGGCTTAAGGCTGCCTTCGATAGGCAGAAGTCCTATGCTGATCTGAAGAGAAGAGATATTCAGTACGAGGTTGGTGAGAAGGCCTTCCTCAAAGTGTCTCCGTGGAAGAAAATCCTTCGTTTCAGCAAAAAGGGGAAGCTAAATCCTCGTTTCATTGGCCCATTCGAAATGATCGAAAGAGTTGGACCTGTTGCCTACCGATTAGCTCTCCCCAAAGAGTTAAGATGAATACATAATGTCATCCTTGTATCTATGTTATGCAAGTACGGTTAGATCCTTCCCATGTGATTGAACTGGAATCTGTGGAAATTCAATCCAATCTGACGTACGAGTAAGAACCTGTGCAGATCTTCCCACAAGAAATCAAGAGACTTCGTAACAAGTCTGTGCCTTTAGTGAAAGTTCTTTGGAGAAGCTACTCGGTTGAAGAGGCAACATGGGAACCTGAAGAAACCATGCAAAAGTGGTATCCTCACCTTTTTTCTTGATGTAAAAATTCGAGGATGAATTTTCTTAAGGGGGAGAGTTATCACATCCTAAAAATCAGCCTAGTCGGAAGTAGGTTTCGATGATCAGAAATTTTGAATCCGATGTGTTAAACGTTTGTAATGATTGACCTTTATACCCCTCTCGTATAATAAAGTTATATTTTGGTCCTATTTGAGTGAATGAACTTCCTTGTATGAAATTCAAAGCCAAATTGCAAATTCTGAGCTAGGCGTACTGATACGGTCAAGCTAGTATCGATACAATCTAATTGCCAATAACTAACTTACCTGTTTTAGTGAGAGTGTATCGATACAACCATAAGCGTATTGATACGGGTCCCTTATTTTGAATCTATTTGAAGCCCAAAATTAAAGGAAATTAAGGCAAGGTGCTTACTCACCTCCTTGCTTGGCCTTCCCCCCGTGAAAGTCATTAGAAAAGATGACTATTAAAGTCATTAGCCAACTTGGAAAGATTATGACCATTGGGTTTAGGAAAACCCTTGGATATAGGAAATGTTCCTATTGGTTAAAGGATAGGTGAGCCATGATTAGGATGGCCAAATAAGTATTAAAAAGAATGAAACAATGTGAAGTTCTTATCTTTGGAACTCCCAAAAGAAAAACCCAAAAACCTTGTCTTCAAATAAGCAAGCTCCTTCATTGTTGTCTTCAACCTCAAGCAAGCACACACCTCCTTTGTTGGCCACCTTAAACTCAAGTGTTCTTTGATTTGAAGACTTCATCGAAAAGCCATCGGTTGGGTAAGAAGAAGCCCTCCTTCAATTGTTAGATTCCATAAGCAATTGAAATTTAATTTCGAGTTGTAAACCCTAATCTTTAACCATGTTTTTATATTGGTTA
This sequence comes from Hibiscus mutabilis, assembly GCA_019671005.1. Classification (NCBI taxonomy): domain Eukaryota; kingdom Viridiplantae; phylum Streptophyta; class Magnoliopsida; order Malvales; family Malvaceae; genus Hibiscus; species Hibiscus mutabilis. The sequence goes on along the minus strand of CM033711.1, from coordinate 31,209,599 downwards.
TGATAATTCCTTATGTTGTTCCTAGCTCAAAAATTGGAGGAGAACGATTTATCATCTCCAATCAAGCCTATGAGCAAAAGAATTGGAATTCAGGAATCCTAAAAGCTTTTGTAATCAAGGTGAGTGTAGTCGTGTCAAGGGATCGGCACAAAGCTATCCCGTTGCATTTGATTTGTGATTTTCATATTAATATGCATCTTGCTAAATGGTCAAGTAGAGCAATGTTCGTGTGGATGCTAAAGGTGAGCATGGTAAGCCTTTGATATGGTTGATGTTCTATAAGCGAATATGTGATAATCGAGACACGTTACATGTGAAATTGTTATAAGAAAAACATGATATGATTTGCTAAATTTGATACGAATATGTTGTGATTATGATATGATACGATTCCGATATCATATGATTGTGCTATGATATGTTAAGAAGCTAAGGCTCAATTCCAAATCTGATATACTATGGCCTACGGGCATAAAGGTAAGTTATATGATGAAATATGTGTAACCTTGGACATTTGTGAGTTTTGGATTCAATTGGCATGCCATAGGGTTACTTGAGCTCGTATAAGTAAGGGTTTGGACTACGGTCCGGGGCTACGACCTATATGTGGGGGAGATAAGGATGGATTGTGTAAGGGATACTATCCGGAGCTATGGCTCAAGGCTACGGCCTATTTTCCGTTATATGTGGCTATGGCCTATTTTTCGATATATGTATGGTGTAAAGGGGAATCCGCGTATTCACTTGTTACATTGTCCAAGGGAATTAATATGTGTTAAGCTTTGCTATGATTATGTGAAAGTATGATAAATGACTTAAGCATGAGACTTATGTGATTAATAGTGTAATTATGATATTTGAGTATGATGCTATGTTATTCATGACCATAGTATGCCATTCTATTGAGTGGATCAAATGATAGTGAATTGGCCAAGAGGGGGTGAATTGGCTATTTAAAATTTGAGGGAGCAAAATGGAAATTGAAAAATGAAGGACAAAGGCAATTATAGTGGTTCAAGCTTGTAACAAGCCCTACATCCACTACCTTAGCTCCCACTAAGGATTTTCAACAAAATCCACTAGATTTTCTTCCCTTTTTCTAGGCTTAGGAGGTAACATTTACAATCGGTCAACCTTTCTACCTAAAGATTGAACCAAGAAGTATCTTAGCTCCCACATGGTGTATTGATACAGGTGTGTCAAAACACAAGGACCGTTTCAATACGGACTTACCTGTATCGAAACATGTTTTTGAGCCCGTATCGATATGTTTGGACGCGTATCGATAAACTTGTGTTGAGAAATGCAATCTGGGTTGAGTCAAGAATGGTGTACCGATACACTTGAACCTGTTTCAATACGAATAACTCAGAAAATGCATTTTGGGGCACAAGTTGCTCAAAAGTTCAATTTTACTTGAACTGAAATGCATGTATATGATGAATGAACATGGTGAAGGTTAAGAATAGAGACAAGCTCCCCCTAACTAAAGGCATAGATGCATCAAGAGGCACAAATTACATAAACATGGCAATCAAATCAATTCAAGCAAATTCTTGGTCTTTTAGGACTCTAAAGGGTCAAGAAAGGCTTGTTAAACCTAATTCTCTCCTAAGGGTCCAAAAATGTTCTTTATCTAATGGTTTAGTAAAAATATCTGCTAATGGTTCAAGGTATCGACATACTCTAGAACTACGTCATTCTTTAAGACATGATCCCTAATGAAATGATGCCTTATTTCTATGTGCTTGGTTCTAGAGTGTTGGATGGGATTCTTAGTGAGACAAATGGCTCTAGTATTGTCACACTTAAGGGGTATGGTATCTATTTCAACACCATAGTTTAAGAGTTGTTGCTTCATCCAAAGGACTTGAGCACAACAACTCCCTAAGGATATGTACTCCGCTTCAGTAGTAGATAAGGCTACACTATTTTGTTTTTTTAGAGAACCAAGATACGAGCATACTACCTAGAAATTGACATGTTCCGGAGGTACTTTTCCTATCGATCTTACACCCCCCATAATCCGCATCTGAATAAGCATGAAGGTTGAAGGAAGAGTCTCTAGGATACCAAAGACCTAAACTAGGTGTATCTCTAAGGTATCTAAAGATCCTCTTAATGGCTACTAGGTGCGATTCTCTAGGGCTAGCTTAAAACCTAGCACACAAGCAAACACTAAACATAATATCGGGTCTACTTGCGGTAAGATAAAGCAAAGAGCCAATCATTGAACGATAAAGCTTAGAAACGACACACTTACGTCCTTCATCTTTGTCAAGCTTAATAGATGAGCTCATTGGAGTGGCTTGAGGCTTTACGTTCTCCAAGCTGAACTTCTTGAGCATGTCCTTGATGTACTTAGCTTGATTGATGAAGGTGCCATCCTTCCTTTGCTTGATTTGGAGCCGCAGGAAAAATGAGAGCTCCCCCATCATGCTCATCTCAAACTCACCTTGCATTAGCTTAGAAAATTCTTGGCAATAAACCTCATTAGTAGAACCAAAAATAATATCGTCAATGTATATTTGAACTACTACGATGTCATTGCCATATCTTTTAATGAAAAGTGTAGTATCCACCTTGCCTTTTTCAAAACCTTTTTCAATTAAAAAGTTTGAAAGCCTTTCATACCAAGCTCTAGGAGCTTGTTTTAAACCATATAAGGCTTTGGTAAATTTAAAAACATGATTTGGAAAATTTGGATCTTCAAAACCCGGTGGTTGTTCAACATACACTTATTCACCAATAAAATCATTTAAAAATGCACTTTTAACATCCATTTGAAAAAGCTTTAAACCATGAAAGCATGCAAATGCAAGAAGCATCCTAATAGCTTCCATCCTAGCTATGGGTGCATAAGTTTCATCGAAATCTATTCCTTCTTCTTGAGTGTAACCTTGAGCAACAAGTCTAGCCTTGTTTCTTACTATGTTACCACTCTCATCTAGCTTGTTTCTAAAGACCCATTTAGTTCCTATAGTAGATTGATTACTAGGCCTATCAACTAATGTCTATACTTGACTTCTCTCAAATTGATTAAGTTCTTCTTGCATGGCCAATATCCAAAAATCATCTTTTAATGCTTCTTTGATATTTTTAGGCTCAATGCATGAAATAAATGCAACATTATTTATAAGTTTGAGAGAGGATCTAGTGGTTATCCCGTTGGATGGATCACCCAAAATTTTACCATCTTTGACATAGTTGAACTCCCTTGGGTAGGTGACCTTCTTTTCCTCTAGATCCAAGTCCTTCAAGGCTTCAAGAGGTGGATCTTGTGTTTCCTCTTCTTTGCTTGGGATCTCATCCACCTTTGATGTTTGTCCTCCACAATTGGCTTCAATGATCCCTGCATCATCATCATCACAAGATTCCTTCCTCGGAAGGAGGTTATCATTGAAAACAACATGTATAGACTATTCTACAACCAAAGTTCTTTTATTAAATAATCGATAGGCTTTAGAGTTTGAAGAGTAACCTAGAAAAATAGCTTCATCACTTTTGTATCAAATTTACCTAAATTATCTTTTCCATTGTTTAAAACAAAATATTTACAACCAAAAGGATGGAAATAGCTAATGTTAGGCTTTTTAGATTTTAAAATCTCATAAGATGTTTTCTTCAAAATAGGCCTAATCATTACTCTATTAATTATGTAGCAAGCCATATTAGTGGCTTCCACCCAAAAATATTTAGGTAAATTATTTTCACAAAGCATGGTCCTAGCCATTTCTTCTAAAGTTCTATTTTTCCTCTCAACTACCCCATTTTGTTGAGGAGTGCGAGGAGCCGAAAAATTGTGGCTAATACCATTTTCATTACAAAAATCTTCAAAACCCATATTTTGAAATTCAGTTCCATGATCACTTCTAACATGTGAAATTTTAAGATCAAGATCATTTTGGGTGATTTTTGAAAACGTGATGAATTTTTCTAAAGCCTCATCCTTAGTACTTAAGAAGAGAACCCAAGTGTATCTAGAATAGTCATCTACTAACACATATGCATATGACTTACCACCCAAACTTATAGTCTTAATAGGCCCAAAGAGATCCATATGGATCAATTGTAAACATCTATTAGTAGAAACATCATTAATGGATTTAAATGAGGTTCTTTGTTGTTTACCCTTAGCACATGCATCACAAAGTTTATCTTTAGAGAACTTTAGCTTAGGTAAACCTCTTACTAGATCAAGGGAAACCAATTACTCTAAAACACTAATGCTTGCATGTCCTAGTTTCCTATGCGACAACCATATATCATTTTTATTAAGTGCCACAAGGCATGCATTGGATGTATGTATGTCATCCAAATGCACCATATAGGTATTACCTATGCGATGACCTATGAGCATTATTTGATTTGTTTTAATATTCATGATTTTACACCCATTAGCATAAAAAAGAACATTAAAACCCTTATCACATAATTGACTAATGGTCAACAAATTATGTTTAAGACCATTGGCATAAAGAACATTTTCAATAAGAGTAGTTGAGAGATTAACAATAGAGCCAATTCCTTCAATGTGGCCTTTGGAGTTGTCACCAAATGTTACTACTCCTCCACTCTTTGGTTTGAGCTCCAAGAATCTACTTTTGTCTTCGGTCATGTGTCTTGAGCAACCACATCAAGGTACCAAGAATTTTGACTTGTGGTTTTGACCTTGTAGCATTGCTCCCCCTACAAACAAAGATCAAGTTTTGAATTTTGGTACCCAAATCATTTTGGGTCCATAAATATTAGTTCACAAAATCTTGGTTCCCTTAGGAATCCAAGAAGCAATAGCATTCATATTGTTGGAAACTATAAGTTCCTTAGGTACCCATACACTCTTAACTCTTTTAGTTTTAGATTGCTTTTGAAAACTTCTTTGTTTGGGGTTAAAAGTCTTTCTCTTTACATATTGGGTTTTTGAATAACTACCCTTTTCAAAAGTATTTTTCCCAATAGTAAGAGAAGTTTTAAGATTATCCACCTTCTTTGTGCGATAATCTTCGAAATCGAAAATAAGTTTTTCTAAATCTTGATTTTTCTTTTTAAGCTCATTTGAAAGATTTACCAAATATAAAACTTTCTTTTCCAGTTTGGAATTGGTTTTTGAAAGAGACTCATTTTGAAATTTCAAACTGGAAATGTTTTTCTTGTTTTTCAAAATAGACTCTTTGTATTTTTCTACCAATTCGTCGTAAACATTTTGTAGCTCATCATAAGCATCATATAATTCATCATAAGTAAAAGATGATGAGTTAGAGTTTACCATTGGTTCCTCCTCAAGGGCCATGAGGCAAAGGTTGGCCACTTCATGCTCCTCATCCTCGGATGGCTCCTCGTCACTCCAAGTTGCCATTTGAGCTTTGAGCTTCTTCTTCCCAAAGCTCTTCTTCTTTAGTTGAGGGTAATCGGTGCGAATGTGGCCGAGCTTCTTGCACTCATAACAAACGAGTTGGTCATTCTCTTCTTCTTTTCTCTTGTTCTTGAACTCCCATCTTCTATTGAATTTTCTTCTATGGTTGGACTTCATGAATCGGGTAAACCGCTTAGCTAACATGGCCATCTCTTCATCTTCCTCCTCGCTTGAATCGCTCTCCTCAAAGGAAGCTTTGAGAGCAATACCAAGCTTTTTCTTGTACACCTCCTTATTCTCTACTCTTTTCTTTTCTTCTTTACTATCTTGCTTCATGATCTCATGAGTAAGGAGAGATCCTACTAATTCATCGAGCTTCAACATCTTCAAGTTCTTTGCCTCGATGATTGTGGTTCTCTTCCCATCCCATGATTTGGGAAGAGAGTAGAGTAGTTTCCAGACAAGTTTGTCTTTGGGAATAATCTCACCGAAGTCCTTAAGACTTTCTACAATAGCTGAGAACCGGTCGAACATCTTGGAGACACTTTCATTTGGCTCCATCTTGAAGTTCTTATAGCTTAGATTGAGGATCCCGATCTTGGTCTCCTTCACGTCATTGGTACCCTCATAAGTGGTCTCTAACTTGTCCCACACCTCCTTTGCACTTGTGCACGAATACATCTTGGCATATATGTCGGAACCGAGTGCACAAAACAAGATGTGTAGGGCTTTATCGTTGATTTGGAGTCTTCTCCGATCTTCATCGGTCATCTCCACCCTTGTCTTCGGAACAAGCCTTCCTTCATCATCTCTTTTCATCAGAATGGCCGGTCCATCTTCTACTACATCCCAAAGAATATAGTCGGTGGATTTGATGAAGAGTCCCATCCAGTTCTTCCAATAGGGATAGTTATCCCCATTGAAATACAGTGGCTTTGAGATCAATTGTGACTCGTATAGATTTTGCCCAGAGGTAGAAGCCATGGCAATGAATGGATAGATGATCAACACTCTTCAAGGATCGCCTCTTGTGGATGTTAAGCCTTCAAAGAGTTAAGCTTTGATACCAATTGTTGAGTGGATCAAATGATAGTGAATTGGCCAAGAGGGGGTGAATTGACTATTTAAAATTTGAGGGAGAAAAAAGGAAATTGAAAAAAGAAGGACAAAGGCAATTATAGTGGTTCAAGCTTGTAACAAGCTCTACATCCACTACCTTAGCTCCCACTAAGGATTTTCAACAAAATCCACTAGATTTGCTTCCTTTTTTTTAGGCTTAGGAGGTAATCTTTACAATCGATCAATCTTTCTACCCAAAGATTGACACAAGAAGTATCTCAATACAAAGAAGAAGTTGGTGTAGACACTAATTTTGTCTAGGTTAAATTAATTGCTCGAAATAAAATAAATTCACATTACCTTTTTTTAAATACCCAAAAACCTTACCTTATACCCTAAGCCCAAAATTTCATGGCCCATTATATAATTTTATATAGTAAAAAATATATACAAAAAAAATCCCAACTCCTTACTCGCCAAGGCTTGGTTCTCATTGGATGAATCAATGCCTCATTCCCATTGGTTAAAAAAACTACTTGGTGACCAAAGTCTTAATTTCCATTGGTTCTTATTTTAAGGGGATAAACCAAAAATACCCTTCATTATATATATATATATATATATATATATATATATATATATATATTTCTACCCTAAAAAAAGAGGAACAACTAACCTATTTTTCTTTTTTTTCATTCGCAGCCGTCAAAACCCCCCTTACTGCCGCATTCTTCATTTTTGAAGAGTCCCCCCAACTGCCTTTTTCCTCTCTTTTCTCTTAAAACAACAAAACACACAAGCCCCCAATTCTCTCACCATTCGATTCCTTTATCCATTATAATTTTTCCTAATCGAAATCTTTTTTCCACCATTACTAAACCCTTAAATCGAACTTTTCAACCCCAACAACAACATGTGGAATTTATTGATCGAGCATAAATATTTGGGTTTTGGGTACATTCTTCCCTTTTCTTTTTGCTTATGTATAATCTTTTTTTATAGTTCAATGAAAATGTGGATAATTTTATTGGTAACCTTTGTTGTTTATTTTGGTCTTTTTTATGTGTTTTATTTTATTCTTTTTTTTTGCTTGTGATATGTATGCTATTTCAAAAGTTTTTTAATTTATTATTAGCTTGTATGTACTTTATTATTATGGTTTCATATTATCTCTTTTATAATATATTTTCTTGTATATGGTATATAATATATAATTAAAGTATATTTTCTTAAAGGTATATACATGTAGTTTTACATTTGGGTTTAGGTTAGAAGTTTGAGCCTCTTGGTGCTTTGAGCTTAGTTTGCTTACTTAGATTTAGTTTGGGTTTAGTTTAGATGGGCTTTTGGTTTATTAAAGCTTTAAATTAGATTAGGCAAATTAATTTGATTAATTTGGATTGCGTGCTCGTCTTATAGGGACACGATCACTAAATTAATCGAATTAATTTTGGGTTTTAGTTTCTTAGAGCCTTAGTTAGATTAGGTCTTCTTAGGATACTTTAGTTAATTTAATTTAATTCATTTAAATTTTGCGCCCAACTTATAGGGGCATAAGTTTTAAATTAATTAAATTAGATTTAGGGTTTTTTTTTTGAAACCATAGTTAGATTAAGGTTTGAACTAGTTTGATTAATTTAAGTTTGTCCTTGGCTTATTGGGATAAATTTTAAATTCATTAAATTAGTTAGACACTCCTTAATTACCCTTTTAGGACAAAATTGACATTTGGGCTTAGATGGACATTTAATTTAATGTTACGATTAATTAACTAGATTCATTTTAAATAGTATTCTTGGCTTATTGAAATACTAGTTTAAAATTAATCGAATTAATTATTATATCACAAGATAATCCATAATTTATTAGGGCTCTCTAGCCTTTTTAGGATTAATTAATTTAGGGTTAATACTAGAAGCACCTAATTAGTAACTAGATCACTAATTAAATTTCCATAATTTGGGCCTTTATAGGTTAGGTCTTGCGTTGGGCCTTTTGTGTTTATTTTTGTGCCTTTGTTTGCCATTCCTTAATTGTCATTCCTACGGCCCATTAATTTTGCATTAATTAATCTAAATCATAAAAGAGAGATATTTATTAATTTTGATATTTGTGTCATAACAGTCCGAGCTTAAAGGATGTTGACCAAATATCTGAATTAATTCTTACCGTCCCAATGTAAAGTTAAAAGTTGATAAAATCGTTACATCATATCTTAACTGCTTGCACCATGCATAAAGGTGACGTGCGAGATTCGAACCATAAATTAACACGGCAGTCGGGCTTATTCGATATCGGTTTAATCTATGGTACGATGTATCGTCAACCTTATTAATTAAATGTTCAATTAATTTGAACCCACCAATTTGATAAAGCTCGTTCAATTAAGGTTAATTTTCAATTAAGGTCACCGAATTAAATTCTTTTCAATTCCGGCAATTTCCTTCGATTAAAAGCAACAAATATTTTGGTACCAATTTTCGGGCGTGATGGGGGTGCTAATCCTTTCCCACGCGTAACCAACTCTCGAACCCTTTCAAAATGAATCTCTGGTTTTGTAGTCCGGCCTACTTGATCCAAGTGGCCGGTGGCGACTCCCAGTTTTCAATCAATTTTCTAAAGAAAAAGAATTTTCAAAAGAAATCCCTTTAAACCAAGATTACAAAGAAAGGATTTTTGGGATAACCCGTAGCGCCGAACTTATAATTTTTCTAAAGGTTTTTCAAAAAATGTCGCTACAGCATGGAGACTCCGCTGGTGATCGATTTTGTTTTTAAAACAAAAAAAAAGGAGTTAGGCCAAGAAAATATTTGTTGTTTTAATGATGGAAAATTGTCGGAATTTCAATCGATTCTAGTGAGGTTGACCCTTTCTTGAAAATGTGACTACAATTGAACGAGGTTTGATAATTGGTAGTCTTTGAATTAATTTTTCATTTAATTTCTAAGGAATCACCGACATGTGTTGCATAATGATCATCAAGCTCTATACCCGAGCTCCATCCCTTAAGTGGGAGTGAAACGCCACATATCCACGTGAGTAGCCCTCCACAGGTCGGTAATTCACTTTCGGAATCTACGCCTCTTGACACGTGAGCAGCCCTCCACGTCATTAGGTCGTGCTTTCCCTCGAACCAAAACCAATTCGCAAGCTTGTAATGGGCCAAAATTGAGGTTCATGTTACCTTAGTAGGTGATAAGATAGGTTCAGGTACTCCAATTAGAACTGAACCCATGTGTGTGAATCTAAGAAGCCCACCCCGTTAGAGCTATGCAGATAACCTTAGCGAACTAGAATTCATTCGGTTAGGGTTTTTGCTTTAATTGTTTGACTTTTGCTTAATTGGTTTGCGTTTACCTTTTATCGTTTTCAAAATGATTGCTTATCTTATGTCTAACAAACTTCTGTTTGTTTTCTTTTCGTTTCCTTTTACCTTTTTGTTTTGCATATATTATCATATCATGAAGAGCACATTGAATTGGAAATAGTATGAAATTAAAGACTAGATTAACGGGAGATTTGGTTCGTAACAATGATAAGGAGAATCCCGATGTACAAATATGGTCAGAAGGAGAGAAACTACGACGGGGACAATATTTCTGTCAGGTTCAGGTCAGTAATGTCGGCCGAAACCTTTATGTGATGATGGTCGGGATTATGAGGAGAGAAATGCTTTCAAAGTCGACAGTTGTTCTGTGATTGGCAACTTTGATTTGACCCCAACAATTGAGAAATACCAAGTCTTGCAAGGAGATCAACGAAAACCATGCCAAACAAGAACGAGGCCTTTCGGGACAGGATCGAAAATTTCTCAGAAATTTTGCCATCATGGGTTGAAAATCGAGTCTCAACTCTGAACAAGCAAGAATATTTCAAGTTGGAAGGAACTTCTAACTTTAGTACACGTTGAAGGTTGAATCTGGCGGGACCCTTTTCAAAGAGCAAGTCAAGTGTACCAAATACCGACATTGGAGCGACTATAATTCACCGTCTACACCACTTGGGGGCAAGACCAAGAATTGCCACATTTGATAACTCTAATACAAGAGATCACCAAGAGAAAGACGCTGCCAAGCTTCTAAGAAGGAAGAAGGGATTGTTTGGATCTTGGAGAAAATCGTCGACCTAGATGCTAGCTTAGGACCGTTTGTAAAATGGGTTTTATTTGGCTATTGTAACAAAATGATATTCCCATTAATGCGAGTCATTTAACGATGATATTTTCCAAACTCAGTGTCGTTCTTTGCATTCATTCATGTTTTCATAGTAGCATCATTTTGTGATGTATTGTTATTTTTGTTCAAAAAATACATTTTTGTACAATCACATGCATCACTAATCGGGGAAAAACATTCGCCTCAGAAGGTATGACTAAGGAGAGATTGACTTCTGACCAGTTCGATTCCAGAAATATGAATGAGCTAGCAACTGGGGTAACTATACTCGAATAGCTTCACGAACAATTGGTTTGGAACCAAAGAGAGATAATATCATATGTGAAGAAGTTCCAAGAGGAAATAAGGGGGCAAATCGATGAACTGATGGGCATGATGGGTACCATGACTAAAGAAGAGGGTATGAAAGAAGACTTTTTTGTGGAAGAGAAGCGTGAGAATTGGCACTGTGACTTCATAGCGGAGTAGATTTTATCAGCTGAAGACCAAGCTATCCTTAGCCAATATGAGATAGCATGCAGTGCCTCCGAATGCCCAACCGATCTGGTGTTGGATAAGGTCGAAGACTCTCCCTTAAAGATCTTGTCCTCGACAGCAAATGAAGAACTAAAAAAGCTTAAGCCACATTGTGAGAAAGGTACAATATTCAACAAGAGGAAGAGGATGTCGACTACACTGTCTTCTGAATTGTCATCCCTGCAAACACATGACCAGCCTTTGATGCTCAGGAAAAGAAGGAAAATTCGAAGGACTTCCAGTTCACTCCCAGTCCCTTCACCTACCAAGATTTGTATTCCAAACTACTTCACGCTCGTTTGGTGGCGCCTTGCTTTGTCAAAGCCCAGTCATCTCTATACTCGAGTTGGTTCAATGAGAAAGATTATTGCGATTACCATGCCAGAACTCAGGGGCATTCTATCGAGAGATGTGTGAGTTTTAAGTGCAAAGTTCAGCATCTCTTAGATATCGGGGTATTAGAGTTTGAGACAATGAGTCCAAGTCTGATAGTTAATTCTCCAGACATGGCTGATACTATAAAATTAGGAGAAGGTCAGGTTGTCGTGATAGAAGGGGTGGATAAGGCAAAATTGCCGACATTGACAAAATCTGAAAACGTCAGCAACCATCATAATCATAACCGTCCCATGGAAGGCTTATCTCTGAACCCACTTAAAAGATCTGAAACAGTCCTGAAAGAGCCCACAAAAGCAACGTGCCTTGGTAATAGTGATGTCTTCCGAGAAGGGGAGCCCTACTTAAGGGAAAAGGGGAAAAGAAAGCTAAAATGCATGATGCAAGAGGGAGTGACAAGAGAACGAAGATGTTATTGCCAATGATAAATTCAGAGCTGTTACATCTGTTAGTTCAGAACAAACTCTTGAGGCTACCTCCCCCGAAACAGAATGCCTATTTCAATCCCAATGTGCTTGGCAGTAGGGTTTCATGCGAATATCATCACGGTGACTTTGGCCACACAATGGAAGAGTGCATGTTTTTGAAGGGAAAGGTCTATGAACTCGTTAAGAATGTAGTGCTTTCCTTTGAGAATGGAATACTTAAGCTTAAGAAAGAGGCCAAGTTTTGAAGAAGGTTTGGAGCGTCGGGATGAATGACCAATGTTGCAAGGGTCAAGGATATCTAGGGCATCCTATCCATGTTTTATTATTTTTGCTTTATCTATTTTTCTATGCATGTTAGCTTCACTTTTGGTTACCCGAAGGCAGAAGTAGTGATCTTTTGTGAATATTCATGTTATGTTTGCTTTTGCCATTTCAATGAAAGGATGCTCTTTTCTTAAAAGTGTATATGTATATATTCTTTCCTACCTTCGTAGACCCTCGGATATCACATGCATGATGTGGCATTGATTCTAATGAAAGAGATCAATTGAATGTTGTGATAACGATGAAGCGTGGTTCCCTCTCAGTCTGCTCTGGTCGGTAAAGCGAGAGAAGCAAGATCACCACTCCTTCGATGATGTTCGATGTTAAGAAAATCTCCTAGGCGAACCCAAATGGATTTGCTTGAATGTGGAAAATAAAATAGAATAAAACAAATTGATTTAACTTTCAGAGCCTGGTAATAGGTATTAATCAAAGTATTCCAATGTTCGAAACCAGGTAATAGGCATTTTCGAATACGAGTACGGAATTTTAGGGGCACTTCGCTGAAGCCCGAAACTCCTCGCTTCATGAGTGATGGTAATATTTTTAAAATCGCGACTATGCAGAGTAACTCGGGGTATTATTGCATGCTCCATCATTATCCTCGAGACAAAGGACTGTGACGAGATGAATTCCCCTAAGAAAAAGGAAATGAATAAACAAATTGAATAAGTCCCAGAGCATTCTAATAGAGCTATGGTAGGAGAACGAATCTAATAAGGAGCTACGCTCCACCTGTCCAATACCCTAGCGTCAGAGATGAATCCTTGAGGACACTGACACAATATTGAAGCATATACTTACACTTAAGAATTCCTAAATTGACATTATCTACGTTTCATGGGCTAAATAAAAGTCGGAAAGCTTAAACCTTTGTTAATGGAGAAGGATAATGAGAACTAGAAGGAGTAGTTTTCGAACAGATAAAGCGAGAATCATAATCATGAGGATGAACCGAGCAATCTGGCAGGAATTTCACTACTATGATTATTGCCACAACATTCAAAGGCAAACTGCTGATCACCGAAAGGGTTAAATCTAAGACGCTCTTACTTTTGATATCTGAGCATTCTATTCTTTTTCATTAATTTTGATTTTGTGCATTAACCCAAGAAGCATCCTTTGTTGAAATGCTGATTAGCAAGCCAGTGTAAAAAAAGAAAAAGAGAAGAGAGAGAGAAAATAAAAAGGGAAAAAAAGAGATGAAAACGAGAGAAATAGAAAAAAATAAGGTCTCCGTGTTTTAGAATAGAGTTTAGGGCGCAATGCCAGATGTGCATGTGATTGACCTGATACAAATCTGGCAACAGTCCTGAAAAGAATAACAATAGGTCGTAGTATGCTACATGATTCAAAGACTTGAAGCGAGTATCTACCATCTTTCAATTTTGGAATCCTACTTTCTATTGCTTCACTTTTAACGGGGAAGACTCGATGCCCATGGTTGAGGAGTATTCTGCTTTGCTTAATCAAACGAATAGTCATAAGGGCTGGGTTTGCACAAAGTCGTTGAAGTCCCATGATTCCCCTTTGAAGCTTAAAACCTTTGACGAAATGAGTAAAGATTGGGGCAAATGTTTGATTCAGAATAGCCAAGGTAATACCTCCCTTTCATGGGAACATACCAACACACCCGGAGGTGGACATGGAGCTTCAGTTCAAGGGTCTACATGATTGACCATCATATTTTGAATAGGGTTCAGAACAATAGAGATTGAAAGTAAGAAAAATTTGGAAGTCTAGGGGGAAAGCGTTCACCCCAATGCCGAGAATAAAGAAGACTCGTCATGAAGAGTCAATGAAGAGAAAATAACGAAGCCCAAGTTGAGAGGGGCAATGTTTCGAAGGCGGACTCAAGGAAGTGACAGATTTTAGTCAAACCAGTTTTGGCCAACAATATCCTTTCAAGATAAGGTACAAGTAAAGATTTAGTGAAGACAGAAAGCCCGTGGAAGTTAAGGGTGATCAACCGGAAGGCGAGAATTTCTCCTTAGCATCTCTAAAAAATGACTCCACTCATGCATCACATTTAGTTAGACATCCATAGGATAGGAGCATGCTAACTCATATCATCAAATCATTTTTGATTGTTTTAACAAATTCGAGGAATTGAGAAAATTTTGACCTGAAGCTTCCCATTTTGAAAGGTAGATCTTAGTGGAGATAACGAGTCTCTAATGAAGAGAACGCGCCTAACAAAGATTCAAGGAATTTCTGATAAGAATAATTCACTTAGCAAAGAGAGAGAGTTGACCATAACGAAAAAGCTCGAGAAGAACTATTCAAGCATCAAGCTTGATGGAAAAAAGAGAACCTCAAGAACTTGTTTGTAGTTGCGAAGAACAACTCTAGACTCCGAATTCTGTTAGATAATCCAAGAAATTTGTAGTGAGAAAAGCTTTAAGCTTCATCGACCAATTTATTTCCCGCCAAAACTTTTGGGCCAACAGTAAGCCATTCGAGAGTGATGCTAAGCTGCCCACACAACAGAAATTGGGGCATAAAGAAATTCGTAGTCTCAGCCACGGAAAAGTGAAAAGTTTCAGAAAAATCGGTGATCTTAAGGCCATAGTCAGAGAGGCGAGATAAAATTAGCATTTTTTCCAGACATTAAAGGAATCTTCCAAAACTAAGACGGGAGGACATTAGGTATGAAATTGGTAAAATCGATCAAGAAAGGACAACGAATGTTTCTCATCCAAGGGATCAGAGGCGAAAACTCGTACGGGCACCTAAAAGGAAAAAAAGAAGAGAAAAAGAAAGAAAAGAAGAAAAGGGAGAAAAAGAGAAGGAAAAAAACGAAAAAGATGAGAAGAAAAGAAAAAAGAAGGAAAGAAAAGAGAAAGAAGAAAAACGAGAGAGAAAAAAGAATAAATGAGAGATAAAGGAAAAAAAGAAAGAAAATGAAGAAAAGAGAGAGGATAGAACAAAAAGAGGAAGAAAAAAAGAAAAAAAAGAAGAAGCAAGTCTAAAGTGAGAACTTGAAAAGGATTTCAAAGCCAGAGGTTCTATATAAGAAGAGCCTGAAGCTCCAGGATTTAAAGCCAAAGGTTCTATATAGGAAAAACCCAAAGCTCAAAGATTTCAAGTGAAGGATTTCAAGCTCACCGTGTTAGAGTTTCCGAGCGAAGGAGGTATATACTCATAGTTCAGAGTTTTCAGAGCCAATGAGGTAGATACTCAAAGCTCACAGACTTTAGATGAAGGATTACAAACACACCACATCAGGATTTCAGAGCAAAGGAGGCAAATACTCAAAGCTCAGAGATTTCATGCGAAGGATTTCAAACTCGCCGTGTTAGAGTTTCCGAGCGAAGGAGGCATATACTTATAGTTCGGAGTTTTCAGAGCGAAGGAGGCAGATACTCATAGCTCAAAGATTTCAGGTGAAGGATTTCAAACTTGCCACACCAATATTTTAGAGCAAAGGAGGTAGATACTCAATGCTCAAGGATTTTAGGCGAAGGATTTCAAACTCACCGTATTAGTACAACCGAGTGGAGGAGGCAGATACTCATAGTTCGGACTTTTCAGAGCGAATGAGGCAGATACTCAAAGCTCAAGGATTTTAGGTGAAGGATTTCAAACTCGTCATATTAGAATTTCGGAGAAAAAGAGGCAGATGCTCATAGTTCGGAGTTTTCTGAGCGAATGAGGCAAATACTCATAGCTTAGGGATTTTGGAGCAAAAGAGGCAGATAACCGTAGCTCAATGACATTGGGCAAAGGAGACAGATACTCATAGCTCAATGTTGTAGGGAGAGGAAAAGCTTTATTCTTGTTCCACAAGTATAAGCAAAGAGGGGCAACTGTAGACACTAATTTGTCAGGGTTAAATTAATTGCTCGAAATAAAAAAAATCTACATTACCCTTTTTTTAAATACCCAAAAACCTTACCTTATACCCTAAGCCCAAAATTTCATCGCCCATTATATAATTTTATATAGTAAAAAAAATATATACAAAAAAAATAAAAATCCCAACTCCTTACTCACCAAGGCTTGGTTCTCATTGGATGAATCAATGCCTCATTCCCATTGGCTAAAAAAACTACTTGGTGACCAAGGTCTTAATTTTCATTGGTTCTTATTTTAAGGTATAAACCAAAAATACCCTTTATATATATATATATATATTTTTTACCTTAAAAAAGAGGAACAACTAACCTATTTTTCTTTTGTTCATTTGTAGCCATCAAAACCCCCCATTACTGCCGCATTCTTCATTTTTGAAGAGACCCCCCCAACTGCCTTTTTTCCTCTCTTTTTTCTCTTAAAACCACCAAACACCCAAGCCCCTAATTCTCTCACCATTCGATTCCTTTATCCATTATAATTTTTCCTAATCGAAATCTTTTTTTCCACCATTACTAAACCCTTGAATCGAACTTTTCAACCCCAACAACAACATGTGAAATTTGGTTGATCGAGCATAAATATTTGAGTTTTGGGTACATTCTTCCCTTTTCTTTTTGCTTATGTATAATCTTTTTTTATAGTTCAATTAAAATGTGGATAATTTTATTGGTAACCTTTGTTGTTTATTTTGGTCTCTTTTTTATGTGTTTTGTTTTATTTATTTTATTCTTTTTTTTGCTTGTGGTATGTATGTTATTTCAAATGTTGTTTAATTTATTATTAGCTTGTATGTACTTTATTATTATGGTTTCATATTATCTCTTTTATAATATATTTTCTTGTATATGGTATATAATATACAATTAAAGTATATTTTCTTAAAGGTATATACATGTGTTTTTTCATTTGGGTTTAGGTTAGAAGTTTGAGCCTCTTGGTGCTTTGGGCTTATTTTGCTTACTTAGATTTAGTTTGGGCTTAGTTTAGATGGGCTTTTGGTTAATTAAAGCTTTAAATTAGATTAGGCAAATTAATTTGGTTAATTTGGATCGTGTGCTCGTCTTATAGGGACACGATCACTAAATTAATCGAATTAATTTTGGGTTTTAGTTTCTTAGAGCCTTAGTTAGACTACGTCTTCTTAGGATACTGTAGTTAATTTAATTTAATCCATTTAAATTGTGCGCCCGGCTTATAGGGGCATAAGTTTTAAATTAATTAAATTAGATTTAGGGTTTTTTAAACCATAGTTAGATTAAGGTTTGAACTAGTTTAATTAATTTAAGTTTGTCCTTGGCTTATTGGGATAAATGTTAAATTCATTAAATTAGTTAGGCACTCCTTAATTACCCTTTTAGAACAAAATTGACATTTGGGCTTAGATGGACATTTAATTTAAAGTTATGATTAATTAACCAGATTCATTTTAAATAGTATTCTTGGCTTATTGGAGTACTAGTTTAAAATTAATCGAATTAATTATTATATCACAAGATAATCCATAATTTATTAGGGCTCTCTAGCCTTTTTAGGATTAATTAATTTAGGGTTAATACTAGAAACAACCTAATTAGTAACTAGATCACTGATTAAATTTCCATAATTTTGGCCTTTATAGGTTAGGTCTTGCGTTGGGCCTTTTGTGTTTATTTTTGTGCCTTTGTTTGCCAATCCTTATTTGCCATTCCTACGGCCCATTAATTTTGCATTAATTAATCTAAATCATAAAAAGGGAGATATTTATTAATTCTGATATTTGTGTCGTAGCAGTCCGAGCTTAAAGGATGTTGACCAAATATCTGAATTAATTCTTACCATCCCAAGGTAAAGTTAAAAGTTGATAAAATCGTTACATCATATCTTAACTGCTTGCACCATGCATAAAGGTGACATGCGAGATTCGAACCATAAATTAACACGACTGCCGGGCTTATTCGATGTCGGTTTAATCTATGGTCCGATGTATCGTCAACCTTATTAATTAAATGTTCAATTAATTTGAACCCACAAATTTGATAAAGCCCGTTCAATTAAGGTTAATTTTCAATTAAGGTCACCGAATTAAATTCTTTTCAATTCCGACAATTTCCTTCGATTAAAAGCAACAAATATTTTGGTATCGATTTTCGGGCGTGATGGGGGTGCTAATCCTTCCCCACACGTAACCAACTCTCGAACCCTTTCAAAATAAATCTCTGGTTTTATGGTGTCCGGCCTACATGATCCAAGTGGCCGGTGGCTACTCCCAGTTTTCAATCAATTTTTTAAAGAAAAAGAATTTTCAAAAGAAATCCCTTTAAACCAAGATTACAAAGAAAAGATTTTTGGGATAACCCGTAGCGTCGAACTAATAATTTTTCTAAAGATTTTTAAAAAACGTCGCTATAGTTGGCAATCTAAATATATCTCTCACAAGATGGATATTGCCCAATTACAATCAAAACATACCCCAAACTCTAAATAAAGATTTACAATGAAGAACTCCAATGAGTTGGGTACAAAGATATGACTCTATAAGACACAAAGGTTTGGATTAATGCTTGGATGTTTCTTGATGGTTCAATAGTTGTTGCTGGTGCTTTGGAGGCTTACTTTTATACTCTTGCATTGATTTCTAGCCGTTTGAGTGGTTGAGATCATTATTGTAGCCGTTGGGCTGCATTTTTCGCGCAATTAATGCCCTTGATCAACAATCCGTATTGGTACACGAAGGCCCGTATCGATACCTGTCTATTAGAAGAAAAAGCTGTTGTGCACAAAATAGCAGGGCATATTGATACGCGGGGAAGCGTATCGGTACGGTCTTAGTAAAAAGAAAGGAGCGTATCGGTATAGGAGAAGTCGTATCGATGCAATTTTGCTCGCTTGAGCTACTGACTGAACTTGTATCGGTACATCTTGAGGGTGTATCAATACGGGTCCAACTGCATTTTAAAATTGGTCTTTCCCAATAACTGACTCTAACGGCTAAGTCATTAAATGATGATATTTGAGAGAACTTTGAAGCGTATCGAAACACCCAGTGGCGTATCGGTACGCAATGCTTAAAACTTAAACCCAATATGATGGCAGTATCGATACGAATGTAATCGTATCGAAACATCTGAGGAAAAATACTTAGCCCATTTGAAGGCCATATCGATACGGAAAGAGCCGTATCGAAGCAGGTACTTACTATGGAAAATGTTTCAGAAATTGTATCGATACGCTTAGAGGCGTATTGATACGCCTGGGAGTATTTCAACAGTTTGGCCTTTAAAACACTTAGAAAATTTTAGGGCTTTAAGTTTTTGACTTAGAATCAAATATGCTTTTAGAATCAAATATGCTTTAAAATATTTGTCAGTTTGGGACACTCTAAAAATTTGTTTGCTTTATAATTAAGTCCTTGAAAATATTTGTTATATTAAAATCATCAAATGTTTTACACATTCATGTCATTTAATTGTTTTACGTTTGTTATGACTGCCTTACTAGGCTATGTAAGCCTAACATATGCGTGTCTCATGCATTTCAGGATCCTAAAGCTCTCCGGACATCGATCGTGTATTTTGCGGTTGCTAGTCACTCCCACTACTATATGTATGTTTATTTTTTTTGAACTCCTAGTAGGGTGGTATAAGGTTTAAATGCGCTATAATAGTTTATTTCGATGTGGTTGTGTAAGCATAATAGCACCTAGGTGTTGTATGTGTAATATGGCATGTTTTGAGTTTAGTAAACTGGTTAAAATGAGCTTAAAATCCCTAATTGGTAAAATCTTAGTAAATGGATTTGAAACACTCTAAAATTTGACATGCTATTAGATTTACTTTTTTAAGATTTCTGGTAAAATTTGGTAAAATTTTAATAATGTTTGGGGTGAGTAAATTGAATAAAAACCAGTAAAAATCTATCATTTCAGGCCAAGGGTATCGATACGGGTGATGGCGTATCGATACGGCCCTTGCATAAATGATTTGGTCAACGTTGGTCAGATAGGGTGTATCAATATAGTTTGAGCGTATCGGTACGGGTTTTGGTCACTGGAATTTGGTTTGAAAAATTATGTCGATACGGTCTTATAGCGTATCGATACGGGGTCAACGCAAGTCAACTAGTATCGATACGGGCTTAGCTGTATCAGTACGAGTTTGACATCCTTTGAATCTGGGAATCTGAAATTAGGCTTAGCATATTGATACGGCCCTTAGGGTATCGATACGGTGTTAGTTAAATCTATTATAAAGCATAAAAACAGAATTTGGACAGTTTACAAATTGGTCACTAATAACTATACGGTCTAATTGTTTAGGTAACCATACCCGATTGTAACGAAACTTCACAGATCAATAATTGGTAAGTTTAGTTTCAAGTTGGTAATAAAGAATTTGGATTAGGTTCTAATTTTTAAAGTTTACGATTTAGTCCCTAAGTTTGAAATAGGTTAAAATTGACCCAAATTCTAGTAAGACTAGTAACGAATAGGTTTGATAAGTCTTAAGAATGATTAATAAAATATCCCGAACAAGTTCTGAACTCCAATTCCATCTTATAACCTCTGAATAAGTTTCCGATAACATTTTTCGACCCAGTTCTCTACCAGACCGGGAAGGGGGTGTTACATATTCCCTCTTTTTTTATCATTTTATGTCTTTTTCAGTTGTTGGAGAGAATCGGTGGCCATATGGCAGTAGCGCGATCTTTGGCGATTGCACCACGTGGACAGAGAAGATGGATCGGCTTAGGCACCTGGGCTCATGTGGGAGATAAAGCATTGGGCGTGTGTTCCACGTGCGTGTGAAGTAGCTGAAGAGGCTCTCTCGGTTCGATCTAGATCGTTGGATAAGTTTTGATCAAATGGTCAGATCTCGGCTGCGCATGATAAAGGGGAAAGTCATATTTAGGATTAATTAGGTTAACAAAATTGGGCCTAGGGTAAACAAGCCTTATGTAATATTATTATTATTTGGTTTAAACTTGTAATGGACTTGGATATATAATTTAATTGGGTTTCTTTTATTATATGATCTGTTTTATTAGCCCATAATAATAACAGACCGTATGAAAATCAGTGATTACAGTTGCCCCTATTTGCTTTATTCTCCTTTTTGCTTATTCTTGTGAAAAGAGAATAAAGCAAATATCATAAGCACTGATTTTTATCCTACTTCCATGTCTGAAGCCTTGGATTCACGAGTTCTTCTGAAACTTTTCGCTTTTCCTCGACGAATTCATTGAGTTGCAAACGCTTAAATTTTAGTCTTGAGAAAACATCCTTAGAAAAGGATTTGGGTTTTGAGAAAAACATCCCTGAAATGATTAAGTTAAGAAATTTGATTTTAAGAAAAACATCCTTATAGAATGATTGAAAATTTGATTTTAAGAAAAATATCTTATGGAAGGATAAAGTTAAAGAATTGAATTTTAAGAAAAATATCCTTATGGAAGGATAAAGTTGAAGAATTGATTTTAAGCAAAACATCCTTATGGAATGATCAAATTAAGAAATTGATTTTAAGAAAAACATCCTTATGGAAGGACTAAATTAAGCAAAGTTTTTTAAGCAAAACATCCTTATGGGAGGATAAAATTAAGGAATTGATTTTAAGAAAAATATCCTTATGGAAGGATCAGATTAAGAAATTTGTTTTAAGCAAAACATCTTTTTGGACGGATAAAATTAAGGAATTGATTTTAAGAAAAACATCCTTATGGAAGGATCAGATTAAGGAATTTGTTTTAAGCAAAACATTTTTATGGAGGGATAAAATCAAGGAATTTGAGTTTAAAGAAAACATTCTTATGGAAGGATAAGATTAAAGAATTTAATTTTAAGAAAAATATCCTTATGGTTGATAAAATTAAGGAATTTAGTTTTAAGAAAAATATCCTTATGGAAGGATAAAATTAAAGAATTTGTTTTAAGAAAAACATCCTTATGGAATGATAAAATTAAGAAATTTAATTTTAAGGAAAATATCCTGATGGAAGGATTGAAAATTAAGAAATTTAATTTTAAGGAAAACATCCTTATGTAAGGATTGAAAATTTGATTTTAAGAAAATATCTTTATAAAAGGATAAAATTAAGAAGTCTGGGTTTTAATAAAAGTGGTATCTTGCTTAAAGACTATTGGAAGGAGAAATCTTTAAGGAATCTAACTCTTCAACATGAAGTTGCAGATCCAAGTCTTTAGTCTTTGAATACCTGTTAAATTATGCGAAATGCTTTTAAGTTAGCATGCTCCTAACATAGGGATGCCTAACTACATATGATCCATGAAAATGTTAGAATTGTTGAAACAAGCATATGTCCCCTAAAAGGTCATTTTTAGCTTTCTTTGCTTCGCTTCTTTGCAGTATGCTCTTAAATATTCATCTTGTCTCGAAAAGGAGATTGTTGACTTTTGCTGGTCAAAACAAAATCTATTACTTCTTAAAGTGTTTATGCTTGTAACATGGCTCCACCTAACTTGGGTTATGCAATAGTGCCCCCACTCTTTCCTGGGATTTATTATCATCTTTGATTCAACCAATAAAGAATCATCAATTGGATACTCATCTCAAATCGAATTCAACGATACTCTTTTAATTCTTTTGTATGAGTATCTTTCTCATCTTAAAGGTTACCACTCATCCTCGTAACCAATATGCCTTTGATCCCTATACTATTCTTATATAGGAACTCTCATTACTTCCTTTGTTTAGCATTGCTTTAATCAATCTTGAGCTCAACTACTTTCTCATCTTTGACCCAACATTCAGAGTCTTTATTTGTTCAAAAATTAGGGCGAGCAAAAACCCTCAATTCCCTAAACTTATCCTTAGGTCCAATCTTCTTTGTTTACCTTAATCGAAGCATCTTGGGAGGAACCAATTATATGTCCCCATGCTTTAAATCTCATTTTTATAGTAATGCAGAAAATGCAATTTTTTTTATAAATAATGACAATCATTTTGAAAATAAAACTTGGAGAGAATGTCAAACATTTTGAAAACTAATGTTTGGAAGAAAAACTATATATATCTTAAGAATAAAAATTTGGAGAAAAAATGCCAATTTTTTTAAAACTGATGTTTGAAGAAAATGATAAATATTAAAAAAAAGAAATTTGGAGGAAAATTCCAAACATTTTTGAAAATTAATGTTTGGAAAAAATCAAAATTGGAGTAAATGCCAAACATTTTTGGAAACTAATGTTCGGCCCCGAAATACCAAATGCAATAGCATATTTGCTTCAAATTGACAAAGATCAACCCGAATGAAGCGTATGTTTAGAATATCTTGACTGTTTACGGAGATATGTGCATATGTTTAGTCTCTTTTAGTCCATTAGGCTTCTGAGAGGAACAATTCCTATACCTAAATTCTAACCCACTTAAGGTGGCTCTCTTAATCTCACTAACTCACCATGCCCCATCCTTCCCTCATTTTGGTGTCGATCAGGCACTTGAAGTTTGACGTTATTGAAAAAAGGTTAACCCTTATAGACAGAATGTAATATGAAGACAGACTCATCCAACTTAGACATCTATGTATGATCAGAATGTTCTTTGTAGGCTCGTAATGTAGGCCATGGTACACAGTTAAGCGAAACTGCATTTCTGTACTTATGTACCTGGATATGCTCATATGAAAAATTCTCTTTTCTTTCATTCTTTGGATCGCTCTAGACTGCCCATTTTTGGGTTTTCACCCTAGAGTTCATTTCCTTTCCTGGTATATGTAGCTTTGGACTAATTTGTGTCTTGATTCGGCACTGATGTGCGCTTCTATTCAAAGGTGATCAATCATCTATGTCTTCAAAATTGATATTTTGTAACACCCCAAAAACCAATCTGTCAGAATTGGGTTTCGGTGATTGAAAATCCCATACCAGAAAGGTCCAAATATTGCATTGATATTAGACTTTAATTGAGTCAATTTATTGTTTAAAGACCTCATTGAATTCATTGAAAACTGTTTAGTGACTAAATTGCAAAAATTGGAACTATTGGGCCAAAAGTGTAAAGTGTCAATCACTGAATTACTAAGGTCATGAATTCCCCAAATCAAAGCTTATTCATTGAAAACTGTTTAGTGACTAAATTGCAAAAATTGGAACTATTGGGCCAAAAGTGTAAAGTGTCAATCACTGAATGACTAAGGTCATGAATTCCCCAAATCAAAGCTTATTCATTGAAAACTGTTTAGTGACTAAATTGCAAAAATTGGAACTATTGGGCCAAAAGTGTAAAGTGTCAATCACTGAATGACTAAGGTCATGAATTCCCCAAATCAAAGCTTATTCACCTACTTTCTTTCTTCATCTTCATGTGGGCTTGCCTAAAGTGGATAGTATAGATGATAGAATTAATTAAAGGAAGATATAAAAAGAATAATATTTTAAGCTTGCCCTTGGAGGAGGGAAAGCTTCACCGTTTACTCCCTAGTAAATAATGAGTTTTATAATCATTCCTATTATCTTTTAACTTCAGCTTGTTCCTCAATTAAGCAAACACCTCCCCACCTTTAAGCTAGCACCTCCATTATTGAATTTTGCAAAGCTTAAGCTTTCTCCGATTTATTGATCCCATTGAATAGCCACCGGTTGGGTAAGCTAAAAACCCCAATCTATTGTTTGATTACATGAATAATCGATGTTTAATTTCAAGATGAAGCTTTTGAATACTCAAGTTAAACCCATGATCTCCAAGGCATTAATCCATGAAAATCTTTTAGCTAATGGTTATTTTAAGCTTAGATATCAATTTCGATATCATTATATTGACTATAACATTTCCTCTTGTTTTACATAGCTCAAGAGTTGGAGAAAGAGGGACCATCATCTCCGGCTAAAGCTAGGAACAAGGGAGTTGTAATATGAGAGCCGTAGGAGATTCAGAAAGCAATGTGAGTGTAGTCGGAGTCTCGGGATTAAACTAAAAGTTTTTCCTAATTTCATTGCTATTGAATTATGCATAGCTAACCTTTTGTCTAAGGTTATTGCATTGGATCTCATTGGAGGCTATAATGGTAAGCATCAGTAAGTTATAGTATTGAAACATTGAACATAGCATCATTGATATTGTCATTGTTGACATCGAAATGTTGGAATATAGAAATATTGAATATTGATAAAAGTCATTGTTATAGCCATTGATAATGATATTGTCATTGCCTTGGAACATTGGTATTGATATTGTTAATACTATTGAAACACTGCCATTGATATTGTCATTTTTCTTGATATTGCTATTGTTATTGAACCTTGGATTCGAAAGAACATTGGATACAATCGGCATGCCATAAAATTCATGAGCTCATTGGTACGGGTGGATTACGGTCCTTTGCTACGACCTTTATTGTGGCGAGGCGAAGGGATGTTTGTGATATTGGTCATTTGGTGAGGTGGATGGACTAGACCATTCATTGATTTCGTGAGGCGTAGGAATTCGTGTATCCACTATCTTGAATCAATCCAAGGAATAATAATGAATCATGTTACAATTGTCATTGAATATGAATTATTTCTTTGTTATTGATAAAAACATGATTTGGAATGCATCTCATCTCATTGATATTGCTTATGACTAACTCACTAGGCAAAGTATGCCTAATGCATTTTATCTCATGCATTTCAGGTTAAAGGAGTCAACGTTGGGAGATTGGGGAAGTTGAAGGTTTTTGGCAAGTCACTACAAGCTTAAAGTAATGTTTATTATCCCTACAAACTACTAGAATGGTGGCAAAGTAGTTAAACTAGTTACTTTTAGCCCTTTTGTTGTGTATATATTGCATATGGTATGTGTAAGTGTTAAATGCCCTAAATGTTGTTTTGAAATTGGCTAAAAGTGGTAAAACTTGCATATTTGGCCTAAAAAGGGTAAAAACCTAGTAAATGGATTCATATGACTATGAAATTTGGCATGCTAGTAGATTATGATGTTATAAACTTTCTTGTAAAATTTCATAAAATTTGGAATTTGTTCGATAGGTCAAAATGGATAAAAACTAGACTGAATTTATCATTACATACCTTGTCGTACCGATACGGGTGATGGCGTATCGGTACGATTATGCATATTTGGACCAAGGTAACGCTGGCCAACAAGACGTGTCGATATGAAATTTAGTGTATCGGTATGAAAAGTCAACACTAGAATTTGAGTTGCAAAAATGCATCGGTACAGTTTTAGGGCGTACCAAAACTGGTCCATCTATACCGGTACAGCTAAGGCTGTATAGATACGATTTTTGATCATTAGAATATGGTAATTTATAAAATGTGCATGGCGTATCGATATAGCCTCTCGAGTATTGGTACTGATACAAGTAATTCGGTTATAAAATGTTGAATAATTCTATAATATTATAAAATGGTCACCTGGTTCTTGTTGGCTTAATTGAAGGGGTAAGCGAGATCTGAATGACCTAAAAATTTACATGCACACTGTTTATAGGCTGAATTTCATCATGGTATAGTTAAATTCAGTAAATGACCCCTAATTTATTGAATTTTCACATTAGTCCCTAAAAGTTGAAAAAAGTATAAAATTGGTCGTAAATTCAAGATTAATAGAGTCTTATCGAATTATTGTTCTACTGTACCAATTAGTTGTGTAATGAGATAACATAATGAACACTTTGATGTTTAAAACTCACTAAATCAAGTGTAAATTCTGTATCGATCATTGTTTTGAACTTCAGTAACATACTCTGACCCGGTTCTCGACCAGGCTGGAAGGGAATGTTACATTTCTGGTATTAGAGCTAGAGTTTAGTCGATTCTAAGACTAAACCGAAGGCTATTGCATTATTATTATATTGCTTTGCCACCTAGGAGTTATTTATTGTGTATATAATGACTTGACAACTAACCCATCTTTTTACATTATAGATATGACTGAATCTAACGAAGCTCATATAAATGAGCCCGCTACTGGCTTCTCAACTCATGGAGAGGAGATTAGAGGAGGAGACCCTTCGAATCCACAAAACCCCTCATGCTCAAGGCACTGAACCTGAAGCGCAGACTGCTCAGGCTGAATGCTATCGGAACATGTAGCGACCCCCCATTTAAAAAAACAATAAAAGTTTCATAGGTTCGGTGCTACGTGTCATCCACTAAATCTTCTATTCAAAATCATGTTTTAGAATGTGGGGATTCCTTTTTGAAAATTCTAATTCTTTTGAAAAAATGAAAACTTGGAGTCGCCACCGGCCACTTGGGTAAGGTAGACCGAACACAATAAAATACCATAGATTTGTTATGAAAGGGTCCGGGAGTTGGTTACGCATGGGGAAGAGTTAGCACCCCCATCACGCCCGAATATCGGTACCACAATATTTGTTGCCTTGAAACTGATGGAATTCATTAGAATTTTAAAATTAAATTTAATTCAGCGTACTTAATTAAAAATTGACTTTAATTGCACGAGCTTTATTAAATTGGTGGGTTCGAATTAATTAGACATTTAATTAATAAGATTGACGATACACCGAACCATAGACTAAATCGACATCATATAAGTCTGACTGCCGTGTTAGTTTATGGTTCGGATCCTGTACACCACCTTTGTGCATGGTGCAAGCAATTAAAATATAATTTAATGATCTTGTTAAGTTTTAATTTTACCTTGAGTCGGTAAGAGTTAATTCAAATATTTGGTCAACATCCTTTGAGCTCAGACTGTTACGACACAAATATCGAAATTAA
The DNA here is from genome assembly GCA_019671005.1 of Hibiscus mutabilis. Classification (NCBI taxonomy): domain Eukaryota; kingdom Viridiplantae; phylum Streptophyta; class Magnoliopsida; order Malvales; family Malvaceae; genus Hibiscus; species Hibiscus mutabilis. Next base: position 31,181,810 of record CM033711.1, on the reverse strand, counting down.
TAGATACCTCATTTTTCATGATTTAAATTAATTAATGCGAAATAAAAAAGTCACATGAATGACAATTAAGGGATGACAAGCAAAAGGCTCAAAGGAAAACACACAAAAGCCTACCCGAAGCCCTAACCTAAAAAGCTCAAGCTATGGAAAAACCAATTAGTGATCTAATGGTTAGCTAAGTGATTATAATATTTAACCCTAAACTACTTAACCCTAAAGACTAAAAAAACTAACAAATTATGATTTATCTTGTAACATGATAATTAATGTGTTTGGTTTTAAACTAGTATTCCAGTGAGCCGTGGATACTATTTAAAACAAATCAAATTAACTAAACATGGTTTGGGATTTAATGTCAATCTAAACTTGAAATTAATTTTATCCTAAAAGTGATTAAGAAATGTTCAATTAATTTAATGAATTTAACATTTATTCCAATAAGCCAAAGGCAAATTTAAATTCACTAAATTAATTCGAACCTTAATCTAACTAAGGCTCTAAAGAATCTAATCCTAGAATTAACTTAATTAATTTAAGGATCGTGCCCATATTAGATGAGCACACGATCTAAATTAATTAAATTAATTGACCTAATCTAAACTAAAACCTTAACAAAACCCAAAAACCCATCTAACCAAGCTAGCCCTAAAGCCCCAAAAAGCCAAGGCCCAAAACTACTAAGCTAGGCCTGCACTAAAAAAAAACTATCCAAGCACACATATGTCACAAATATATAACATATTATGTATTATAATTTTTTTTTATAAAATCTAGATTACACACTTTAAAAATATATATTATAAACATTTAAAAAGCAACTCATATATTATATACTTTATAAGACTATATACTATATATCTTTAAAAATTATATATTACATATATTTATGAAATCTATATATATTATTTTGCAAAGCTATATATTACATATCATAAGAAAACTATATATTATATATAAGGGTTATGTACTATATTATATGAAAATCTATATATATTATATTGTATGCAAAATACATATTACATATTTAAGGAAAAATTATATATACGTATTACAAACTTTTAAAGAAAATATATATTTTTAGAAAGCTATAACTTTGTAAAACTATATACCTAAAAAGTATATTACATATATTTTCATAAACTATATATTATACCTTTTTAAATAGAAAAATATATTATATATATTATAAAACATATACCATAAGCATTACATAGAAACTATATACTAAAAGAATACAATACATATAAACATTTCACAACCACATATTACAAATCAACAACCATAAAACTAACATATTTAAACATAAAAACTAGCAAGATTATAAACAAGGTATGAACTGAAAATAAAATGCATGGGAGTAGGGACCTAATACACTGAAATATGGGCCAAAACAAAAAGAAAGAAAATAAAGGGGCAAAATTAAAAGGAAAATAAGGGCATAATTGTAAACCATTTCAAAACCATAGGGACCGAGGACGGAATTGAAAAAGACGGAATGGCTTGCTACTGTGATTTTCCCACACGGAGGGACTGTTTTGGTTATAACAGGCGCGGAAGGATCTCCGATGCCATTTCGAGGATGCGAAGGTCCTTAAACAGCAAAAAAAAACCGTTTTTGAACACATGAGCATTATTTAAACCCATTCTCAGATTGATTTTACCTCTTTTGGCAAAAAATCTTGAAGCTTTGAAAGTTCTCCCTCTCTTTTGGTGAGCGCCACTGCTCACCGAAGCCAAAAACCCAAAAGCCATCACCCCTTTGCCATGTCGGCCGCCATATGTCGGCAATCGGTAACCCTAAATCAAACCCAAAATGATCTCCTTTCTTTTTTAAACACAATCCTAACTCAAATCTTCCAAAAACGGTAAAAAGAAACCCTTTTTGAAGAACCTGAAACCAAAAAACCCTATATTACTCCCTCTCTATCTCACCATAGATGGACTCGAAGAGACCGAAGGGATTGTTGCTTATGAAGGGAGACGGGCAGACACAGCGGACACGCAAACACGAAGGTAAAAGAAAAAACCCTAACTCTATTTTTTGAGACATGGATGATGCTTGAAATGAAAAAGAAAGAGAGGAAGTATACCTCAAAGCTTGAGGGTTTTGCTTTTCTTTCTGCTCTATTCCTTTCACAAAAATGTCGAATAGTTACAATGGTTAGGGCTTTTTGTTATATAGCCTTTGATATTACATATTTTCTGAAATTGAAAAGAATACAATAAAATTCCTATTGGCTCTTGTGACCTTTTGTCTTGATTCATACACGCTCCCTGATTATGCCGGTTTATTGGGAAAATCGGCTCTGACATTCCTTGGTTTTTTTTTTGGTTTCCTCCCATTTTTGCCCCTTGCTTACTCTATCTTTTTTTTTGCATGTAACATGGCCGAGAAGAGGGGACTAGGGGAGATGGTTGACGTGTCTACAAACGTGGGAGTCGATTGATGATGTGGTCGTTGGCGTGGTGAGACGACAGTGAGATGGCGTCGATGTGGAGCTCGGCCTTTGGTTGTCCTTGCCAGAGTGGAGACAAATTGGAAGACGAAGAGATATGCACACGCGCGTACGGAAACCAAAAGGCCATGCGTGAGGGAACTTCTTCGATACGCGTTGTTCGTACGTGCGATGAGGGGTGGTTTGAGTAGTCCAACGCGATCTAGATCCAACCTTTGTGGGCGCGCGAGAGACGAACTGGCACTTTCGTGATGTTCTGAACCATTAGATCGGCAGCCAAATCTAATGGTCCAGATTTGGCTATGCATGGAAGGAAGCTGTTAGTCTTAGGGTTTTTTAAGTTTGGGCCCTTATCGGTCAATAATGTATATGTGGTATGAATTTTTATTTTGGACTGAGACTATGTAACTGGACATCTATTTAATGAATTTGGGGCTTTTATTCATATAAAGAGTATATGGGCTGATGTATAAAAGAGAAAATTGGATTTCTTACATTAATCTCTTTTGATAATAATATAACATGATAGTAATAACATTAATATCATAATATAATGGTAATAATATATTCAACTTAAAACAAAAGGTAGTCATAGATATAATGATAATAATAATAATAATAGCCGAATATGATAACAAAATAATAATAATAATAATGATATCATAAAGGATATTGGTAAAACATACTAATATTTTGGATTTGCAATTTGGATAATAACATATAATAAATATCAACATATATATAATACTAGTATAATCTTTGGTATTTTTGGGTTTTTAAAAATATAACATATAATAAATATGATAGTAATCACAAAAACAAAATACATTACTAATGTTTTTGGGTTTTCTTTAACAAATAGCAACAAACACATATAAGACTATTAACAAATAACAAAAGTAACCCCCTTTTTTGAAAACACATTCATATATATAGTGAAGTTGTTAGGATTAAACAAAGCCCAACCCATTATTGTAAGAATGAGAACGGGTCCACCTGGACAAAATTAGTGATTACAGCTGCTACTGTTTGCTTATACTTGTGGAATAAGGATAAAGCAAAGACCATAAGCACTAATTTTGTCCTACTTTCCTGTCGGACGATTTGCTCTTCCGAAATGGTAACGAGCAAATCCAAATAACTTGTTTTCCCAGAGTGGCGAAAACAACTAGGTAGCGCTGGCATGTCCTTCCTAAGCGGCAATGAACAGACTAGTTAGCAAACGACTCATTCCTCCAGAGTAGCAATGAACGAATCCAAATAACCTATTTTCCCGAAACAAAAGAAAACAATTTGGGTATCGCTGACATGTCCTTTCGAAACAGCAGCAGATGAGCCAACTAACCTTCAAGCGACTCATTCTTCCAAAATGGCAGTGAATGAATCCAAATAACTTCGCTTTCCCGAAACAACAGAAAGCAAATGGGGTGGTGCTAGCATGTCCTTCCAAAATGGTAGCAAACGAGCCAACTAACCTTCGAACAACTCATTCTTCTTTGAACGAATGATTCTTCCAAAATGAAAGTGAATGAATCCAAATAAGCTATTTTCTGAAGTGGTAGAGACAAAATGTGTTGATACGTCCCTCCGAAACGGTAGGGAACCAATAGGAATTCTTGTCATGAAGGTTCCATTCATCTTGGACCTATATGGACGGGCCTCTTGATCTTCTCGTTTGAGAATTTTTTTTTTAGTTATGGACACTTTCTTTGTCATTTGCTTCTCTTCTGAGGAGGTACTCAATCTTTCGTTGTGATTATCTGTAAAAAAGGGTGCCAAATCTGTAATGATATGAGTTAGCATGCTCCTACCCTAGGAATGTCTAACTAAATATGATGCATGAATGATAAAAAAATTTAAACTTCCTCGAGTGGTCTCTCTTCTTGCTCTTTCGACTTCGATTCTCATCTCTTTCGTTTCTCTTCTTTGCGAATGGCAGTTCCTCATCTTTCTCTCTCGAGTTCACACTCTTTGACTTGTCTTTGAGTTCTTAAACCTTTTACTCTAAAGCGCCTTTTCAGGTTTTCACTTTAGAGTTTTTTTATATATAAAGCACCCTCGCGGGTTTTCACCCTTAATCTTCTGGATTCCAAAACAAGTGGAACTCGGTGTCTTTGCTTGGTGGATCTTGTTAAATTTGCATCTGATGTCTTCTGGCTTTTAACTTCGGTGGGCTCTATTCTCATCTAAGATCAAACCTGAACTTAATAGGTTGAATCATAGTAATGCCAAGAAATCCTTTGCTTTTTCTTTCTATGTCAACCTATCCGCGGAATAAATAAGAAATAGATAAAAGAAACTAGAATATAACTTTATAAATTAGGATAATTTGGAAAGTCATGGCAAACATGAGAAGAGTGAAAGAGATATAGAAGATGTTAACTGTATGAATGATGAGAACCCATCAACTTCGGCAGATCTTTCACTAACCACTCTTGGTTAGCTCTAACGATTAGAGGACTAGCGCACTGTATTACAACTATCACATAGCCCGTCATCCGGATGCCCAGAATTTCAATTTCATCTGAATCATCCTTTTTGGATTTTCAGTTTAGACCCTCCCTTGGTTTTAAGGCGCCCACCTTTGGGTTTTCACCTTAAACCCCATTTTTTAAGCGTAATACTTCTTGATGGAATCTGAGCTTATGGAGTTGCATAATTCTTTACCATCCATCTCCATCAGAATTAACGCTCCCCCGGAGAATGCCTTTTTGACAACATAGGGTCCTTCCCAATTGGGCATCCATTTTCCCTGAAAGTCTCTTTGATTCAACAAGATCTTCTTGAGCACCAGATCTCCCTTGGGTGAACTTTTTTTGTTATAAGCTCGCATCATTCATTTCTGATACATCTGATTATAGGAAATAACTTTCAACCTTTTCTCCTCGATGAGGTTCAACTGATCAAACCTAGCTTGCATCCATTCGGCTTCATCCAACCTTACTTCATTCAAAATTCGAAATGATGGGATTTTTACCTCAATAGGTAGTACTGCTTCTGTGCCGTATACCAAAGAATACAGCGTTGCCTCGGTGGAAGTAATCATAGAAGTCTGATAAGAAAATAGAGTAAAAGGGAGCCTTTCATGCCAATCCCTGAAGGTCTCCGTGGTCTTCACTATAATCTTCTTAATATTTTATTTGCTGCTTCTACATCTCCGTTCATCTTGGGGCGGTAGACGGTTGAATTGTGTTGCACAATTTTAAATTGTTCACACTCCTCGGTCATCATCTTGTTATTCAAATTGAAAGCATTGTCGGTGATAATTCTTTCAGGCAGACTATAGCGACATATGATTTCCTTCTTAAGAAACCTGTAGATTGTCGTTCTTGTAATGTTTGCGCAGCTTCTACCCACTTGGTGAAATAATCGATGGCTACTAGAATGGAACGGTGCCCATTGGAGGCCTTCAGGTGTATTTTACCAATAACATCCATTCCCCAAGTAGCAAATGGCCATGGTGAATTCATAGTATGAAGGGGCACCGGCAGGGAATTTATGTTGTCGGCATAAATTTGTCATTTGTGGCACTTCTTGGCATAGTTGATGCAGTTTCCCTCCATGGTTAACAAAAAATAGCCATATCTCATAATTTTTCTTGCCAACAAGAATCCAATGGCGTGGGTTCCACATAAACCACTATAGACCTCTGCCAAAATGGCTTCGGCCTCTCGGGCATTGACACACCTCAACAGTATCTGATCTTTGCTTCTCTTTTACAAAACTTCACCATCAAGGACGTACTCTAACGCTAACCTTCAGATAGTCCTTTTGTCATTGTCATCATCCCCCTTTGGATAAGTTTAGAACTTGATGTATTGGAGGATGTCAAAATACTAAGGATTACTGTCCTCCTCTTCTTCCAAACTATAGCAATGGGTCGGTACCTCAAAAGTTTGTATTTCGATTGGCTTTATCTCGGCTACCTGGCTTTCTTCGAGTACAGCGACCAAAGTTTCTAGGGCGTCGGCCATCTGATTATTCTCTCTTGGCAAGTAGGTGAAACTGACTTCTTCAAAATCCTTGACCAAATCTTGGATCAAGTCGTAATACTTGATCAACTTTGAATCTCTAGTCTCCTATTCTTTTCGAAGCTGATAAATTACTAAAGAAGAATCTCCAAAAACCTGGAGCACCTTGACCTTTTTCTCTATGGCCTCTCAGAGTCCCATGACACAGGACTCATACTCGGCTATATTGTTGGTGCAAAAGAATTCCAACCTACTTGTGGAAGGGTATTAGAAATTTTTGGGGAGACTAAAACTACCCCTATTCCATGGCCTAGGGTATTCGATGCCCCATCAAAATAAAGCCTCCGTCCTTCATTCTCGATAATGGACCTTCCCTCGGATAGATCATAAATCAACTCTTCACCTGGGAAGCTGAAATCCAACGGCTCATAGTTGTCCGAGGCACGACTTGCTAAAAGATCTGCCACCACACTTCCTTTTACCACATTCTGACTTACATAAACGATGTCGAATTTTGAAAAAAGCATTTGCGAACGAACCACTTTCTCGGTCAGTGTTGGTGCTTCTATAAAAAAATTTAATGAATCCATTTGAGAAATCAAATAAGTGGTGTGATACAACATGTACTGCCGGCTTAGTAGCCCATACCAAGGAACAACATAACCTTTGGATGAATGTGTATCGTGTCTCACACTCGGTGAATTTCTTGCTCAAGTAATAGATCGCCCTTTCTTTCTTGCCTAAGTCATCGTATTGTCCCAACACACATCCCATAGAATTTTCAAAAACTGCCAAGTACAAAATCAACGGCCTATCTGGTACTGGTGCTACTAATATTGGAGGATTAGTCAAATACTTCTTGATCTTTTCTAGTGCTTTTTGGCAATCTTCATCCTAAACTCCCAGGTTATTATTCCGGAGTACTCTAAAGATGAGGTCACATTTATCGATCAGCTGAGATATGAATCGGGAGATGTAATTCAACCTTCCTAAAAATCTTCAGACTTTCTTTTGAGTTTGAGGTAGTGGGAGATCTTGGATTGCTTTCACCTTGTCAGGATCAATCTCGATGCCTTTTTGACTTACCACGAAACCTAAGAGCTTCTCAGATGTTACCGCAAAGGTACACTTGGCGGGATTAAGCTTCAACTGATACTTTCTTAGCCTCTGGAAGAGCTTTCGCAAAATTTAGAGGTGCTCCTCCTCGGTCCGAGACTTGGCTATCATGTCATCTACGCACACCTCAATCTCCTTATGCACCATATCATGGAAAAAAGTCACCATGGCTCTTTAATACGTCGCCCCAATGTTCTTCAACCCAAAAGGCATCACCTTGTAGCAAAACATGTCCCACATGGTCACAAAAGTGGTTTTCTCCATATCCTCGGGATGGATTTTGATCTGATTGTACCCCGAGAAGCCGTCCATAAAGGAAAACCAAGCATGCCCCATGGAATTGTCAACTAGAGTATCAATATGAGGCAAAGGGAAATTGTCTTTGAGGCTCGCCTTATTATGGTCCCTATAATCTACGCACATACGCACCTTCCCATCCTTTTTTGGTACCGACACTATGTTAGCTACCCATTCTTGGTACTTAGAAACCTTAAAAAATCCAGCCTCAAACTGTTTCTTTACCTCTTCTCTAATTTTCAATAACATGTCTATCCTCATTCTTCGAAGCTTTTGTTGGGCAGGCTTGCATTCCTAACCGATTGGGAGCTTGTGTGTTACAATATCTGTGTTTAGGCCTGCCATATCCTGGTATGACCATACAAACACATCTTTAAATTCTACAAGCAGTCCCACCAACTCTTGCTTGACTTTTGGTGACAGGGTACCTCTGACCTTTACTTATTTCCTTTCTTCGTTAGTCCCTAAATTTAAAATCACTATCTTCTCTTGGTGTGGGAGGATTTGCCTTTCCTCACTGGCCATCATTCTTAGCAGCTCATCGAGAATCCCATCATCCTTCTCTTCTACCTCCGCCAAGTACGTGGGTCGTTCAAAATATACTTTAGGATTAGGTTCCACATCATTCATACAGTTTATATTAAAAAGCTTGCACGATTTTGAAAGTGCGTATTGGGAAAGGAAAGGTATAGCTTATGACATGAATAAATAAATACATAAACAAACAAATAATAAATACATAATGAATGGAATGAAATGGAATGGAATGAATGTTGTGTTTTCCATTTGAGAAGGAAAATGTAGACATAGTCTATTTCATTTAAAGCGGATAGATATGACATATATGACAAGCTGCCCTTTTTACAAAGGATGTTTGTTACTTTCGGGCAAAAGTAACGGGATTTTTCTGAGCATTACTTTGATTTGTTCCTAAAAAATGTCAGTATGTCCCCAACGGTCCAATTGCTGAGCTCTACTTGTAGGAGGCATGGGCGAATCTTGGCCAGAAACTGATTAGCCTCACTGTCGTCGCCAATCATATCCATATTCATCTATTCGAATGCCTCACTGATCAACTCTTCCTGAAGGCTCCTCTCGCCTTCTCGGTTTTCCTTTTGGACGTCTACCTCCGGATTTCGAATTCCACCAGATATGAAAACACTCTTAAAGTCTCCATAGGTGAGAGGGGTCCATAGAATGTCCTACCGTCTAAGCCTAGCCTTCCTTTTCTCTTGCTTCTTCTTCCATTCTTGCCTCTTCTATAAGAAACTTGGCTTGTAACCGAGTCTGAAGTGGTCAACTTTGTGGATCACCTTGATAGGACGGAGGCGCCCTTGTAGATTCTTTCCCAAGCCTTTCTTTTTCCTTGCTCCTTTTCTTAGGGTTTCATATACCACCATTTTAGAACAATTTGACAAATTAGGGCATGGAATCTTGCTTTCTTCGGCAACAAAGGTAGCATTGACAAGTTCTAAGGCTCTAAAGGCACACTCCATTACTTCTTCATCAGTATGGATGTATGGTATATCTGAAGTCACTGAAGCGACGATGTCCTTTTCGGTATTCACTGTTACTAATTTCCCCTCGGTGACAATCTTTAACTTTTGATGGAGTGAAGCCAGAACGGTGCCGACCACATCTCTCTGGGTCCCATCGAAAGCTCGCACCGTATTATGACACAGCTTCATATGTGAACTGTCGATTGGTAGTTGTTGGAGTGTAGCTAATGGCATAACATTGAAAGTGAAGCCATTATCAATTACCACACCCAGTAACACATAACCTTTGCAATGAGTGGCGATGTTTAGGGCCTTGATAGACCCTGTACCCTCCCCCAGAATTTCATCATCACTAAAGGTAATGTGATTAACGTTGGTGATATGGCTAATAATCCGATCTAACCTCCTAACTGATATATCTTTTGTAACAAAGGTCTCATTCAAAACTTTTAGTAAAACATCACAATGTTTCTCTGAGTTTAGTAAAAGGTCAAGCACAGAAATTCGAGCTGGCTACCTCCAAAGCTGGTCAACGACGCTATACTCGTTGCGCTTCAAGAATCTCAAAAACTCTTATGCTTGAGTTTCTGTGACCGGCTCTTTGATCTTTGGTGACGGGTCACCTCCGAAAACTTTCTCGGGTTCAACTCTGACTTCCTTACCTTTCTCTTTTGGTTCCTCTGATGCCTTTTGGTTCTTCGGAGCATAGCATCAACCACTCCTCATAAGATGCCCCACATCATTTACCTCTCCGGCCTTTGGCTCGAAAGTTTCTTCTTGAATGGGTTTTATCCCTATTTTCATTTTTTTTCCTCCGTGTAAACTAGAGGAACCTGGCACTGTAATGCTTGAAGCGTAGTTCTATGGGACCATCTTCGTATCCTTGAAAGGAAAAAACCTTGGAGAAACAATTATCATCTTGAGGGTGCCTTTGATACGCTTTCCTCTTTTAGGTTAAGACCGAGAAAAAGTGGTCTCTTTGCACTATACTTGATTTATTGACCCTCAGATGTACAAACTTCCACTTCCTTCCTTCCTCTCTATTTTTCAAAAAACTCAATCTCCTTGTTATCCATCATAGTCTGTATCAATTGATGGAATTCCTCACAATGTTGAATATCATGATCTCCCAATTGGTGGTACTCACAATACGGGCCACATCTTTTTTTACCAACACCATTCCCTGATCGATGAGGTGTGCCATGCATAACTACTAAAAGACCCATCTTAAAGGAGACTAGACCTCAGACACATTCCTCTTAGCTTTCCTGATATACTCATCTTCGATAGCATTTACGCCTTGTCCTCCATAATTCGCCAATAGATTATTGGCCGTACTGGGCTCCCCCAACTATAGCACCAAAAATCAAATTCTGAACAAACTTCTTGAATGCTATGCAATTTTCAATCGAATGTCCCGGGACATCAGCATGGTACTCATAATGCTCCTTGGGGTCATACCATGCTGGGTAAGGTGGGTTGTAAGGAGCAACATGGTATGGTCAGACTAGATCAACCTTATACAATTGTAGGTAGAGTTCTTTATAGGAAATTGGCAAATGAGTGAAAGACCTATCATCCCTTTCCTTCTTAGGTCATTTCTCTTCCTTTTTGTTAAAGTTTCGGGTATTTTCCGCCGCGGCTTGGGGCTGAGAAATAGTATAGTTCTTGGTTGCCTCGAAGGTATTGGTATTGTTCACCTCGTGGTACTTCTTCTTGTACTGCTTGCGTGAATGGTCCTCTCCGTCAATCTTTCTGCTCTTTACGGTAGCCTTGATGCATTCACTAGTCATGACCATCTCTGTAAAATTGCTAATAGGGTTGCTGATCAATTGATCATAGAGCGTCCCTTTTAGCGTGTCTATAAACATTGGGGAAATCTCGTGCTCGTGAAGCGGTGGTTGAACTTGTGTTGCCACATCATGCAATCTTTGAGCGTATTCACGAAGGGTCTCATTGTGTCTTTGTTCCATACCTTGCAACAGTAGTCAGTTGGGAACCATGTCGGTTATATGCTTATACTGATCAGTAAAAGCTTTTGCTAGATCCTTCCAAGACTTAATTTGATCCTTTGTTAGCTAATTGTACCATCTCAAAGTAAATCCCACAAAGATGTCCTGAAAATAGTGAATTAGAAGCTTCTCGTTATCGGTAAACCCGACCATCTTCTAGCAAAACATCACTATATGAGCAGTAGGGTAGGAGGTTCTATCGAAATTTTCAAATTCAGGGGTCTTGAACTTATATGGGATTTCCACGTCGAGGAGCAAGCTATGTTCCCTAGCATTTAACCTATAGGAGCCATCCTCATCTTCCTTCACTCAAAACTTTTCCTCTAAGTCTTTCCGAGTATCCTCCAATTGCTTAGTGAACTCTGATTTTTTTGTTCAACTTCTCCAACTCATCAAAGTCTGGGATGCTATCCTCGATAATCTCGGGATTCTCTAAGGTCACCCTAGGTTGAGTTTAAGCAACTACACCGGTATGAGAGGAAGATGCACCTTGTGGATGATTTAGAGAGAGATCAACAAGCAGAGGGTCCTTGACGATCTGGCCTCAGTGATTTAGAGAGGGATCAACAAGCAGAGGGTCATTTCTCTAAGGTCACCCTATTATCCCTTTCCTTCGGGGGTGATCATGTGAGTGGTGTTCAGGATTCTGACCCGCCTTACGTTGTTCCAAGTTAAAGAAGCTTTGTAGACCTCCGCCTTGCAGCCTTTCTCCTTCGCATAATCCATGTTGAACTCATTTAGACCTTTGGTGGACGGCACATTGTTTCAAACTATACTGTCTCAAAACTAGAAGAGGTGCATATACGGTATACCCCCAATGGCCAAGTAGTGGTACCCATGAATGCTCTCCACATCTATAGAGAATTTTCTTTGCCAACAACCACGGTGCTCTCCAAACTATAACTTCTTCTTTTAGATTTCGGAGGACATCTAGCCTTACTTCCTCAAATCTTCAGGTTGGCCAATCATTCTTTCGTAGAAACTCCTCTAAGGGCGAGAACTTGCCGTCGTAAAGGGGCTTTGAAAAATTGTGATCGGTCCAAAGATGGCTGTAGAACCAAACAGTCAAAAGCTGTGGGCATCCTTGGAAGTGAACTCCACCATGCTCTCGACAGAACCTCAAAGATAGGAAAGTTTCAGCCAAAATTATAGGTACCAGATTGGTCCTGCTACTCAAACGATCAAACAAGTCCAAAATCCCTGGGTCGATAAGCCCTAATGCTCGAGGAAAAAAGTACCAACCCATATGTCAACAATGCAAAGAGGTCCTATTGAACTCGGCCTATGGGATGTACGGAAGCTAAGGCTAAGATTCCCTCCCACTTAAGGTATTATTTCTTGTTCTGAGTGGTGACTTGATGCTCTAGCCAAGATAACAACGTTTATGAGATTCTACCAAGCTTGCCTCGAAAAGCTTTGTTCTTACTAGGCTTAGAGTACACCCGATTCATGTCAATCTTCTTTCAATTTATAAGGTCTCGGTATTCTTCGATTGTCAGAGTTAAATCAAAGTTACCAATCGTAAACCAGTTGTAGGCAGAGTTCCAAAAACCCACCAAGGCTTGTAGTGGTTCTTGATCAACTCGAACCTCTAGCAAGTACGCGATGTCACCATACTCTTCTCTGAAAGTATTCTTTGTTTCAAAATCCCAATTATTCCAAACCGGCTTCAATTCGGACACATCATTGAACTTCGTATTCATGAATGTCTCGGTTGCCATTGTTGACCTAAATCCAGCGAAAATGTTGTCTCCATCATGTAGTTGCTCCCCTTCCGACCATATCTGAACATCGTAAGTCTTTTCATCATTGCTACGAACTAAGTCTCCCATTGATCTAGTCTTTAACTTCAAATTATTTCCAACTCAATGTGCTCTTCATGATATGATAAAATATGCAAAACAAGATAAAAAGGGAAAGAGAGAAAACAAGAAGAAGCATTAGTCAAACGATGGTAAATAAATTGAAAAACGAGAAAAGATAAACGCAAGGAAATTAAGCAAAAGGCACACCAACAAAGAAATAACCCTAACCGCATGAATTCTAATTCGCTAAGGTTATTTGCAGGGCTCTAACCGGGTGGGCTTCTTAGATTCTCACACATGGTTTGGTTCTAATCAGGGTACTCGAACCTATCTCATTACCTACCAAGGAAACAAGAACCCCAATTCTGGCCCATTGCAAGCTTGCGAATTGGTTTCGGTCCGAGGGAAAGCACAACCTAGTGATGTGGAGGGATGCTCACTTTTCAAGAGGCGTGGATTCCAAAAGTGAATTACCGACCCGTTGAGGGATACTCACGTGGGTATGTGGCGTTTCACTCCCACCTAAGGGACGGAGCTCGGGTATAGAGCCTGATGATATGATGCATAACATGTCGGTGATCCCTTAGAAATTAAATAAAAAATTAATTCAAAGACCACCAATTATCAAAGCTCGTGTAATCTTAGTCACATTTTTAAGAAAGAACTGACCTCTTTAAAGTTAATTAAAATTCCAAAAATTTTCCATCATTTAAAGGCAACTAATTTTTTCTTGGCCTAACTCTCCTTTTGTTTTGTACAAAACAAAATCGATCCTCAGCAGAGTCGCCAAGCTGTAGCAACCCCCTTTTAAAAAACAATAAAAGTTTCATAGGTTCGGTGCTACGGGTTATCCCCTAAATCTTCTCTTCAAAATCTTGTTTTAGAATGGGGGATTCCTTTTTGAAAATTCCAATTCTTTTTAAAACAAAGAAAACTTGGAGTCGCCACCGGCCACTTGGGTAAGGTAGACCGGACACCATAAATACTAGAGATTTGTTATGAAAGGGTCCAGGAGTTGGTTACGCGTGGGGAAGGGTTAGCACCCCCATCACGATCGAATATCGGTACCGCAATATTTGTTGCCTTTAAACTAATGGAATTCATTGGAATTTTAAAATTAAAATTAATTCGGCGTACTTAATTAAAAATTAACTTTAATTGCACATGTTTTATCAAATTAGTGGGTTTGAATTAATTGGACATTTAATTAATAAGGTTGACGATACACCGGACCATAGACTAAACTGGCATCATATAAGACTGACTGCCGTGTTAGTTTATGGTTCGAATCCCGTACGCTACCATTGTACATGATGCAAGCAATTAAAATATGATGTAATGATCTTGTCAAGTTTTAATTTTACCTTGAGTCGGTAAGAATTAATTCAAATATTTGGTTAACATCCTTTGAGCTCGGACCATTACGACACAAATATCAAAATTAATAGATACCTTATTTTTCATGATTTAAATTAATTAATGCGAAATGAAAAGGTCACGTGAATGACAATTAAGGGATGACAAGCAAAAGGCTTAAAGGAAAACACACAAAAGCCCACCCGAAGCCCTAACCTAAAAAGCTCAAGTTATGGGAAAACCAATTAGTGATCTAATGATTAGCTAAGTGATTCTAATATTTAACCCTAAACTAATTAACCCTAAAGACTAAAAAAACTAACAAATTATGATTTATCTTATAACATGATAATTAAATTGGTTGGTTTTAAACTAGTATTCCAATGAGTCGTGGATACTATTTAAAACAAATCAAATTAACTAAACATGGTTTGGGATTTAATGTCAATCTAAACTTGAAATTAATTTTATCCTAAAAGCCATTAAGAAATGTTCAATTAATTTAATGAATTTAACATTTATTCCAATAAGCCAAGGGCAAATTTAAATTCACTAAATTAATTCGAACCTTAATCTAACTAAGGCTCTAAAGAATCTAATCCTAGAATTAACTTAATTAATTTAAGGATCGTGCCCCTATTAGACGAGCACACGATCTAAATTAATTAAATTAATTGGCCTAATCTAAACTAAAACCTTAACAAAACCCAAAAAACCCATCTAACCAAGCTAGCCCTAAAGCCCCAAAAAGACAAGGCCCAAAGCTACAAGGCCCAAAACTACTAAAACTAGGCATACACTAAAAAAAAACTAACCAAGCACACATTTGTCACAAATATATCACATATTATGTATTATAAAATTTTTATAAAACCTAGATTACACACTTTAAAAATATATATTATAAACATTTAAAAAGCAAATCATATATTATATACTTTATAAGACTATATATTATATATCTTTAAAAATTATATATTACATATATTTGTGAAATCTATATATATATTATTTTGCAAATTTATATATTACATATCATAAGAAAACTATATATTATATATAAGGGTTATGTACTATATTATATGAAAATCTATCTATATATATATTATTTTATGGAAAATACATATTACCTATTTAAGGAGAATTATATATATACATATTACAAACTTTTAAAGAAAATATATTTTTTTAAAAACTATAACTTTGTAAAAATATATACCTAAAAAGTATATTACATATATTTTAATAAACTATATATTATACCTTTTTAAATAGAAAACAATTATATATTATATATATTATAAAACATATATCATAAGCATTACATAGAAACTATATACTAAAAGAAAACAATAAATATAAACATTTCACAACCACATATTACAAATCAACAAACATAAAACTAACAGATTAAAACATATAAACCAGCAAGATTATAAACAAGATATGAACTGAAAATAAAATGCATGGGAGTAGGGACTTAATACACTAAAAACTGGACCAAAATAAAAAGAAAATAAAAGGGCAAAATTAAAAGGAAAACATGGGCGTAACTGTAAACCATTTCAAAATTACAGGGACCCGGGATGGAATTGCAAAAGACGGAATGACTTGCTACTATAATTTTCTCACGTTGAGGGACTATTTTGGTGATTAACGGACACGAAATGATCTCTAGCGCCATTTCGAGGACACGAAGGTCCTTAAACAACAAAAAACCATTTTTTAAACACAAGAACATTATTTAAACCCATTTTTAGATTAATTTTACCTCTTTTGGAAAAAAAACTTGAAGCTCTCCCTCTCTTCTAGTGAGCACCGCCGCTCACCGGAGCCAAAAACCCAAAACCTATTGCCCCCTTTGCCTTGTCAGCCGCCACACGCTGGCGGTCGACAACCCTAAATCGAACCCAAAACGATTTCCTTTTCTTTTTTTTAAACACAATCTTGACTCAAATCTTCCAAAAATGGTGAAAAGAAACCTTTTTTGAAGAACCCAAAACAGAAAAAAAAAACCTAGATTAATCTCTCTCCAGCTCACCATATTGACAAGAGACCGAGGGGATTGTTGTCGATGAAGGGAGACAAGGCAGACACAATGGACACACAAACACGAAGATTAAAGAAAAAACCCTAAGTCTATTTTTTTTTAGATGTGGATGATGCTTGAAATGAAAAAAAAAGTGATGAAGTATAACTTAAAGCTTGAGGGTTTTGCTTTTCTTTATACTCTATTCCTTTCACAAAAATGTCGAATAGTTACAATGGTTAGGGCTTTTTGTTATATAGCCTTTGATATTACATATTTTCCGAAATTGAAAAGAATACAATAAAATTCCTATTGGCTATTGTGATCCTTTTGTCTTGATTCATGCGCGCTCCCTGATTATGCCAGTTTGTTAAGGAAAATTCTCTCTGACACTCCTTGCTTTTTTTTTCGTTTCATTCCATTTTTTCCCATTTCGTACTCTGTCTTTTGTTTTGTATGTTACATGGCCGAAGAGGGGGGACCAGGGGAGATGGTTGACATGTCTGCAAACGTGGGAGCCCATTGATAATGTGGCCGCTAGCGTGGCGAGACAATGGTGAGATTGCATCGATGTGGAACTCGGCCCTTGGCTGTCCTTGCTAGAGTGGAGTCGAATTAAAAGATGAAGAGACATGCACGCGCGTGTACGAAAAACAAAGGGCCGTGCGTGAGAGAACTAATCTGACGCGTGTGGTTTGTACGTCGATGATGGGGGTGATCTAATCCGTCCAACGTGATCGGGATCTATCATCTGGCACGCGGGAGATGAACTGGCACTCTCGTGATATTTTGGACCATTAGATCGGTAGCCAAATCTAACGGTCCATATTAGATTTGGCTGCGCATGGAAGGAAGCTGTTAGTCTTAGGGTTTTTTAAGTCTGGGCCCTTATCGGGCCAGAATCTATATGTGGTATTAATTTTTATTTTGGGTTGAGACTATGTAACTGGACATTTATTTAATGAATTTGGGGCTTTTATTCATATGAAGAGTATATGGGCTGATCTATAAAAGAGAAAATTAGATTTCTTACATTAATCTTTTCTTTTGATAATAATATAACATGATAGTAATAACATTAATATCATAACATAATGGTAATAATATATTCAACTTAAAACAAAAGGTAGTTATAGATATAATGATAATAATAATAGTCGAATATGGTAACAAAATAATAATAATAATCATGATATCATAAAGGATATTGGTATAACATACTAATATTTTGGATTTTCAATTTGGATAATAACATATAATAAATATCAACATATATATAATACTAGTATAATCTTTGGTGTTTTTGGGTTTTTAAAGATATAACATATAATAAATATGATAGTAATTTGGATAAAAACAAAAAAAATACTACTAATAAAAATTTTTGAATACACTTTAACAAATAGCAACACACACATATAAGAATATTAACAAATAACAAAAGTAACCCTTTTTTTTGAAAACACATTCATATATATAGTGAATTAGTTAGGATTAAACAAAGCCCACCCCATTATTGTAAGAATGAGAACGGGTCTACCCTGGACAAAATTAGTGATTATTGAACATGGCTGATATGTTCAAATAGTTTATGACCTCAATGAGAGCTGAGCAGGCTGTACAACCAATCACGAGTGTTTTCCATGTAACCCCCTCGACCCAGCCTTGTCGCAAGACCGAACCGAGCAAGCTACATTGGGTTTGCCGAAACAAACCCGTAATGATTAACTTGAATTACAACTATTTTTTCTTTTATCTTATATAGATGCAACATGTCAACCTAGGTTGTGCATACTGGCAGGGAAAGAAAACTTAACTCAATTGGGCATCAAATCGATATCAAATTGTTCACAAATGCAATTTAGGGACCAAATTGCAATTCTAGAAAATTACTTGGACTTAACCCATTTTATGTTTACTGATCCTCAATTAATCAGGTTCATGCTCATATGCCAAGAATTAGCTCAAAACGATCATTCAAACTCATCCAATTGCATACATAACATTCAGGGACCAAAACAAAAGAAATAGAAACTTCTAAACATCCCAATAACTGAATTAACTGCTGCCCGTATCGGTAAACGGGCAAGTGTATCGGTACGCTTTGGCAATTTTCCAAAAAACCAAATTCTAGTAGCTCAAAACCGTACGCTTAGTAAGGAGTGCTCAAACAATACACCATCAATGCATTTTAAACCACTTCCAAAACCACATTGAAATCACCATTTCAATCATCAATGCACTTAACAGTTTCAAAAACCAACATATTAAACCATATGCAACATGTATCATGGATCAACAACATATCCCAATGCTAACCCTCAATTTAAGCCTTCCCATGCATAAAAACCATACACAAAGCTTAAAGAGTAAAACATGTATAAACCAACATTATACATTAACATCCATCAACATGGTACTTCAACAATTATATTGGCTTTCAAGTGATTATAAACCAAGTTCCACTTTCCAAAATATTACATCGGATACACGAATTCAACAAGTGTCCTCTCAACACTTCAAGCTATCTCAATCGAAATTATGGTACGATCACAACTGTGGTACACTCACAACCGGATACAATCACAACCCCAGGGACACCAACCCCAATCATCGATTAGACACTTAATCCACTAACGGGAGTTTTTGGTACCATATAACCCCTCAACCGTTAGGGTACTTGGATAGAGTATTCGGTACACCTTACAAACCCCTCGACATCCAAGGCGATTTTTTATAGTTCACTATCAATCCTATGCCCGGGCAACTATATCTGATAGCATTTTAAACCACATCACTTGCCAATATGATTCATTAATAACCATGTACCTCACTGTTTTTATATGCAACAACTCATGCTTTTAAACAAGTATTTCCACATACTTAAATGGATCATTTA
This sequence comes from Hibiscus mutabilis, assembly GCA_019671005.1. Taxonomy (NCBI): domain Eukaryota; kingdom Viridiplantae; phylum Streptophyta; class Magnoliopsida; order Malvales; family Malvaceae; genus Hibiscus; species Hibiscus mutabilis. Next base: position 31,162,370 of record CM033711.1, on the reverse strand, counting down.
CCAATGCATCCATCATCATTATATGATCAAAAATAGTATGTAACATACTTTAAAACATGCTTTAATAGTAGATACCATGTCATTTAAAACAAGTGCATAAAAACCATTTTATAAAAGTATGACCGAGAGAGAAATCCCTTTATACTTCCGAGTCAAAAACAAAATTTCAAGCTAAGTTGAAACTCCCATAAACTGCCTTTAAACCATTTCAAAGATGAAAATCCACATTCTAACTCACCGGTAATGCAAAGCTTTACTCGCTGATGCGAAAACAAACATCTGAAGCCTCCAAAGGTTCACCGATGACTCTAGGACCACTCTCCCATGTTTTAATCACATAAAAATAGAGGATTAATGCATCATCATGCATTCAAAATCCCAGCAACACAACTCCTCTATTTCGTCTCATAAACACCTATCAAATGCCTTTCAAAAACAACCAAAAACACCTTCCAACTTAACCTAAACTCAACCCGGCCACAAAATAACACTTTAATCCATCAATTAACATCAATTGATATTCAAAAACAATCCAAACCAATCCTTATATCTCTAGCAAACATTAAACCTCCACAACCTCTCAAAAACACATAACTAGCAACCTAGGAAATTAGAGATTCACATAACTTCGGGATTCCAATGCTAAAATCAATCAATTAACATTATTAAACATCAAAATCTTGATTAAAAACCAATCAAGAACTCAGGAAAATAGATCCAATTCAAAAATCTTATAAACTCATCTATTAAACCTTGATTTAACCATATTCCATAATTAAATCATTAAAACTCAATAGAAAACATTTATAAAGATTCAAGAACTTGGGAATTTTAGTAAAGAACCTTATATTAGAGGAGAAAATGAAGCTCACCTCTAATAGATTGCTTCCCCCTTAATTGGATTGCTAACAAGATTAAAACAATAAGATTTTGATAGAAAACCATCAACAATCCATTTGAAATCAAAATATTAAAGAAAACATGAATTTGCCTTAAGATTTTGAAGAAGAACAAGTGTTTGGCTGGTGAGAATTTGAGAGAAAATCCTTTTGGAGAAAGTTGGTGACGTGAAATTTGTTTAAGCAATTAATTATAAAATTAACTCTCCCAACCTATTTATATTTTCCAAAACCCTTTTAAAATAGCCAACTAAGGGATAAAAGTATGATATTAGACTTTGGACAAATAGCTCCTTAAAGATTCAAAGTTTTGACTCTTTTACAAAATAGTCACCAAAAATAGTTTTCAATCTTTACATTTTAGTCACTAGATCAAAATGTCCAATTTCCAAAAGTCATTTTCCAAAATTGACTTTACCAAAAATATCCAAATAAAAAATAATGATTTTTAGATATTTACTCCAAATATTTTCTCATTTAAAAATATTTAATTAAATTTTAATCCTGAATCCAACTCGAATCTCTAACTCAGTCCACCAGACCGTCTAAACAACCTATAAACATCTAGGCCAAAAACTGGGGTGTTACAGTCCAATATGCTCGAGCTCCTATATATAATCTATCCCATCACCGAGCTTATACCTTTACTGGTCAGGATGATGATAATCTTGAAACTGGTGAATATTGGTTAGATAACACACTGAGAATCCTGAATAAGCAGCTACAGTGTTCAGACGAGCACAAGTTGGAGTGTGCCCTCATGTTTCTTGCTAACGAGGCACTTTACTGGTGGGAGATTACTATTCTCACGGTCTCCGAAGAAACTGTAACGTGGGAGTTCTTCCTTCGAGAATTTTGAAAAAATACATCAGCGAGTTTTATCTCGTAGAAAGGCACAGTATCTTCCTCTATCTCAAGCAAGGTGGGTAACCTGTTGAGCAGTACATCCATGATTTCTGAGGAAGAGAAGTGTAGAATGTTCATTACTGGGCTCAGTGACGAGCTACGCTCCATGCTCACAGCGTTGGGCATTACTGATTTCTAGGACCTTGTGAATCGAGTCAAGGCCACGGCAGCAACGCAGAAAGCCCAGAAGACCAGTGGGTCGGGCAAGTTAGATAAGAGATTTTGAGATGATTCTCGACCTCCTGAGTGGAATAAGAAAGGGAAGTGATAAGTGTTCAAAAGTACTATTTTTATTACCCTTTTTACTCATATTATTGTTAGACTTAAGCTCATATTAGTTGCATAATTAGTTATTCATGCATTAATTCATGTTTCTTTCCACCGTTGAGCTTGATTACATAACTTGGTGATTTTTGTGGAAAAAGATGCTGCTTTGGTGTGTTTTTGTGTGTGTGCAGGATCACTTGCCAAAGCAAGGCTAGTGCTAGTTGCCAGGGCAATGCATGAAGGAGATGTCGAGCCAGCTGCCATGGCAATGCATCAAGGTAATAAGAGTTTCGACTTAGGGATAAGAAGAAACCATTGAAGAACGCTCTGCCGAACCTTGAAGTTGCTGCCCAGAAGCCCAAGTAGTTGCCCAGCTAGTCGCCCAGGCAACCATCGATTAGTTGCCAAGGCAACCCCGCTGTGCAAGTTGCCACGGCAACTGAGTTGCCCTTGCACTCTTTTACCAAGACGATCCAATCGGCTATCACACCTCAACTCATGATAACCTGACCTATTCTCTCTTTTGATTTAATCTATTCTTTTAGTTTATTGCTCTTAGTTTACTCGTTAATTAGAACTCCTATTATCAATTGTGTTTTTACTTTTCACAGTGCAGTAACTTAAGCAAAGTGGCCCAAACCAATCCCTGTGGAGACGATACTCGATACTCATATCACTTTATTACTTGCGACGTGTATACTTGCATAATTGCGTAGCACTTATCACACGCAACAAGTTTTTGGCGCCGTTGCCGGGGATTGACAATTGGTGTTAGTTGTTTTTGTTATTGCATTTTTTTCTCTTAGTTTTACTAACTTTTCTTTTTGTTTGTTTTATCAAAAAAAAAATATTAGGTGCGCTACAAGTTAAGGGACATCAAAATGTCGGGAAATAAAAGCCGATCTATTCGAGAGATGATGTTGGAAAATATGAATCAATCCAATCAAGAGTTTCTTGCACCCTTTGATGATTACCTATACCAACCGAGAAAAGCCCAAAGAACTTATACCGTGGAAAAATCTTGTGCTATGTGTGGAGAACATCATGTGTTTGAAAATTGCCCTCACATTTTCGGTGCATATAACTACATGGAGGACCATAGAGGGAACCAGCAGCAAAATTCTTCATGTCCTTTTCAAGAGCATTCCAATTCCTTGAAGGAAACGTTACTAGCTTCCTTGGCTAGACTTGACGGATCAATTGAAGAGATTCGGGAGCTATCAAAATCTATGGATACGAGGATAGCTCAGTGGGATGCAACCTTAGGGGATTCAGAAGATCAATTGGGGAGATCCACATATGTCATGGATAACATGTACCAACAATTCAATCCTAGGGATACTGATGCCCTAAGGCAAGAGGATAAGGAGCAATCCAAAGAAAGTTCTTCGATGTGTGGGGAACAACTAGAATCTCAAAGTCGAGAGGATGTTGATGAGGAAGACTACCCAACACATGAGGAGCCTGAGCAACAAATTGCCTCGGCAATGATTGAGGAGCCTGAACAGAGCAATGCCGCGACAACACTCAATGAAGCTGAGAACAATAATACTACAGCAAATTCTGAGGAGCCTGATGCCCATAAGGTTACAACGTTGATGTTGAAGCAGGAATCTGTAGATTGCTCTCATCTACAATTGCCACGGCAATTACACGACCACATACAAGATCAACGAGATGATAATACTTTGCCAATGGAATATGAGCAGGTAATGGTTGAACCTTTCGAATTCTTTAAAAACTCACCTCGTCCATTGCAGGTATGTCTTGAGGAACCGAGGTTGGTAGATTTGAAGCCATCGAAATCTCTACTGATGGAGATGTTTAAGAGGCCAAAAGAAAACGGTGTTTGGATTCGTAAAGCTTTTCAAAAAATTGGTTCTTCCCATGACTTACAGCAAATTTTGGCAACTGATTACCACGGCAATTGGCTTGAGCAGCAATTGCCACGACAACAAAGGCTACATCCAACCATGATAGAAGTTGACAAGAATGAGGTAATTGAATGGTTGAGAATGGATATAATTTTTCCTATTAATATATTTGTGCCTTCAGGAATAGTAGCAAGGTGGAGAGTATACATGGACTACAAGCGAACAAAGAAGAAAGACACCTCCACCATGGTAATGCAAAAGGGAGTAGCTGGGAGCACATTGGCCCAACTCTTTTTGGGCAATATTGTCACCCGATGGAGGGTACGGATGGACTATAAGAAGTATCGAAAACGACTCTCCTCAAGTTTTCTCAGATATGCAATAACATTAGAAGTGGTCACTTTAGGAGATGCCTGAGCATGCTCTTCTTTCAATATTTTCTTTTTCTTTTTATTTTCATTTTTATTTTTAGAAGATATTTTATTTTTCTTCATTATCTTTAGTTTCCAGGTTTTCTTTATTTTCTTTTCCACAACAAGACTCACAACCACCATGCTAAGGAAATTTACTGCCGACTACTTGCCACAGCAACCACAACAGAAACTGGTGATGCCCAGGCAACAACAATGGCTTCGGCAACTACTGATGCCCATGCAAGTGAACCTGCATCGGCAAACATGGATCAAATCAAATCAATGCTATTCACGCGGCACCAGCATTCAACCACCGATTGAAAAATGAATCAAGCAAACGACACGAAAGAAACTTATCACTCGAGGTGACGACCTCTTCGACTAACTCATTTCATTTAGTTTCTTTTAAATTTTGTTTCACTCTTACATGCATTGAGGACAATGCTTCTCTCGAGTTTGGGGGGGTGTTGGTTTCTAGTTAGTTTCATGTTTAGTTGCATTCATCTTTAGCAATCACATATAGGTTGCATATGTTACTTGCCATGCCTTTAATTAGATTTAATTGCTTAAGACTTGTTGAATATCCAATGATGAATTTTTTCCACTGCACTTAATTGAAATAACCTTTAATTTTAGGATTGCATGAAAAGAACTTAGAATTTTACTATGATGCTGAATTTTTTTTACACGGTTGTGGCTTGTTGATTGAAAGAAACTTAGTGAACTTAGGTTGCTTAAAATTTGGGTAAATTTAAAATTGAAAATTAAAAGTTAATTTCTTGCTAGAGGTGCCCAAAAACTGGCTCTAGTAGTAAATGCACTTTCTTGCTAGAGGTGCCCGAAACTGGCTCTAGTAGTTAATGCACATTAAAGAATCGCTAGAGGTGCCCGAAATTGGCTCTAGTCGACTAAAATAAAATGAGAAATTACTTACTTTGCTAGAGGTACCCGAAATTGGCTCTAGTGAAAATAAAAATAAATGCCCCGATAATTAAATTAGTAAAAGCCTATTGTTCACATAGAATCTTGAAAATCAACTTGTACACAACTACGCACACACATTGTCACGAGCATTATAGTTTGGTTCCGGGTAATTTTTGTGCTATCCGAAAAATTAAAAGGTGATCATACTTTGTGCCACGGTTCCGAGGTTTGAATTCAAGTTTGAAGCATGTCTTTGATGATTAAAGTCTTGGCAGGTAATTGTTAGTTTGCATTGCTTGAGGACAAGCAATAGTTCGAGTTTGGGGGCGTGATAAGTGTTCAAAAGTACTATTTTTATTACCCTTTTTACTCATATTATTGTTAGACTTAAGCTCATATTAGTTGCATAATTAGTTATTCATGCATTAATTCATGTTTCTTTCCACCGTTGAGCTTGATTACATAACTTGGTGATTTTTGTGGAAAAAGATGCTGCTTTGGTGTGTTTTTGTGTGTGTGCAGGATCACTTGCCAAAGCAAGGCTAGTGCTAGTTGCCAGGGCAATGGTTGAAGGAGACGCCGAGCCAGTTGCCATGGCAATTGTCGACATGAGCAAAGGTGATATGGTAGTCGAAATTGATGACTAGACAAGCCCAAGATGACGTGGAGCAAATCCCAAACCCAAAGGAATTTGATTTCCATGCAGAGATTAAAGAAGAATTAAATTCCAAGAAGATAGGAGAAGTTCTAGTAGGAATACAATTATAATAAAGAATTATATTCTTTAAAGATAATTTAATTCCAACTTAACTTCCTCCTCAAAGAAGGACTTTGGCCTAGCCCTATAAATAAGAAGGAGATTTCTACAATTCCATAGAGAGTAAGAGGAAAGGATTTTCGACAACTCCAAAGGGCAAGAAGGAAGAGATTTCGACAAGATAGCAAGGAAGGAGAGAGTTCGATTTCTTCTTCTTCTTTGCTTCCATTAGATTCATGGTTTGGGGATTATTCTTTGTATATCTTTTGAACCCAGCCATGAACTAACTTGATTGGTTGGGGTTATTGTGTTTTGTTGTTGTGAAAAACAATTGGATTTTGTTTAGGTAATAAGAGTTTGCACTTTCAATTCAAGGTTTACTCATTCTTGGTTCTTATTCTTGTTTGCGAGTGAATTGGGAGAGGATCTCGTAACTTCATCTATTTATCTAATATCGGGAGAGTTAGATTCAAGAAACGAATGAGTATGGTCTTTATTCAATCTATTGATGGTGAAGATTAATCCAGCTTAGGAATAAGTTAAGGATTTCAACGGCTAAGAGGAGCGCAAGATTGGTTGTTGTTCACCCTTGATTCACGCAGGGATGTATTATCAAGGCATGCACAAGTAGCTAGAGTTTCGACTTAGGGATAAGAAGAAACCATTGAAGAACGCTCTGTCGAACTTTGAAGTTGCTGCCCAGACGCCCAAGTAGTTGCCCAGCTAGTCGCCCAAGCAACCATCGATTAGTTACCAAGGCAACCCCGCTGTGCAAGTTGCCACGACAACTGAGTTGCCCTTGCACTCTTTTACCAAGACGATCCAATCGGCTATCACACCTCAACTCATGATAACCTGACCTATTCTCTCTTTTGATTTAATCTATTCTTTTAGTTTATTGCTCTTAGTTTACTTGTTAATTAGAACTCCTATTATCAATTGTGTTTTTACTTTTCACAGTGCAGTAACTTAAGCAAAGTGGCCCAAACCAATCCATGTGGAGACGATACTCGATACTCATATCACTTTATTACTTGCGACGTGTATACTTGCACAATTGCGTAGCACTTATTACACGCAACAGGAAGTATCAAGGCCCTAAACAGAATGTGTACCTACAGCCATCCCGTTCAGTGAACATCGAGAGGCCACAAACAATGACACAGTCCTTTGCTAAAGTGGCCTTAGTTGATAGCACTAGAGGGTCAAACTGAAGCTCTTAGTATCCTATTTGTAATTATTATCGAAATAGGAATTCAGCGGGTCAATGTCGTAAGAAGTCTGGAGCTTGCTTTTATTGTGGAGAGCAAGGCCACTTCATTCGAGATTGTCCTCTCAATGCTACTAAATCCACTGTTGCACCGGCTAACATTGCTTCCCCTGCTCAATCTTGTTGAGGCAAGGGGAAAGGCAAGGATCATCAAGAGCCGCAGGGAGACCTAGGGGCTCTGGAAAGACATCGAATAAAGAGGAATCAAAGGCTTCTAACCAAGTTTACCACGTGAGGAGTAGGAAGTATGAGGACGACCCTGACATCATTGCAGGTACCATTGCATTATATTTACACTCCTTGTATGCATTGGTTGATCCTGGCTCTACCTACTACTTTATAAGTATCGTATTAGTTAAAAAGTTTAAGCTATCATTTGAACCTATAGCATCGAGAATTTTTGTAACTAATCCATTGGGTGATTGTGTCACCGTGAGCCTTGTATGTAAGAATTGTCCTTTATTGATTCAAGGGATTCCATTTTTAACCAATTTATTGGCACATTCAATTTACGAGTTTGATGTTATACTGGTTTGATTGGCTCAGTGAACATCAAACTTGGGTAGATTACAGCAAGAGGAAGTTGTATCTTTAAGGCCTTGGTAAGGAGATTAACATTTTGATGAATTCAAAAAGCCCTTCATCATATGCTTTAACTTTGGAGGCCAAGGATAAACCTCGATTGTCAGACATTAACACTGTGTGTGAATTCCTTAATGTTTTTCCTGATGAGCTTCCGGGTTTACCTCTAACCCGTAAAGTGGAATTTGGCATTGAAGTGCAACCTGGAACTACACCAGTTTCCATTACACTCTACCGAATGGTAGCTGTTGATTTGAAATAATTGAAAGCTCAAATTCAAGAATTGATTGATAAGAGCTTCGTTCGATCGAGTTCTTCGCCTTGGGGAGCTCCGATCCTTTTTGTAACGAAGAAAGATGGTTCCATGTGATTATGCATCGATTATCGATAGTTGAATAAAGTGACCATCAAGAATAAATACTCATTGCCAAGAATTGATGACCTATTTGATCAACTTAGGGATGTCTCTGTGTTTTCCAAGATCGATTTGAGGCCTGGGTACTATCAGATAAGAGTTAAAGAATGTGATGTACCCAAAACTGCTTTCCGTACGAGATACATACACTACGAATTCTTGGTAATGCCTTTTGGGCTAACCAATGCACCGACAACTTTTATGGATTTAATGAATTAGATTTTTAGACCCTATCTTGACAAGTTCATAGTGGTATTCATTGATGACATCTTGATCTATTCTAAGAATGCTGCTGAACATCGAGATCACCTTCACACTGTGCTTCAAACTCTTCGAGAGAAGCATTTGTTTACCAAGCTCTCTAAGTGTGAGTTTTGGCTCATTGAAGTTACCTTCCTTGGGTATATCGTATCAGCTTCGAGCATCCAGGTAGACCCAAAGAAAATTTAACCCATCCTTGATTGGCATCCACTGAAAAATATTGGTGAGGTGAGAAGTTTCCTTGGTCTTGTTGGTTATTATAGAAGATCTGTCAAGGGATTTTCTATGATAGCAGCCCCATTGACTAAGTTATTAAGAAAAGAAGCTCCGTTTGTTTGGACCGAGGAACAACAAAGGAGTTTTGACCAATTGAAACAAGCCTAATCTCACACACCAGTCCTAACCCAACCCGAGTCCGAAAATGACTATACAGTTTATAGTGATGCATCGCATCTTGGGTTAGGATGTGTATCGATGCAAGAAGGCAAATTTATTTTTTATGCTTCGAGGCAGCTTAAGACGCATGAGATGAATTATCCCACTCATGACTTGGAGTTGGTTGTGGTTGTCATTGCATTAAAAATCTGGGACACTATCTCTACAGAGAGAAGTGCTACCTCTTCACCGATCACAAAAGTCTCAAATATTTATTGACTCAAAAGGAGTTGAACCTTTGGCAACGGAGCTGGACGGGACTCCTTAAAAATTATGATTTGTTATTGATTACCATCCAAGCAAGGCCAACATTGTTGCCAATGCACTCAGCCGTAAACCTCTGCCTATTTCTCGAGCTATTAATGCTCATTTCTGACTTCAGAAGCATTGTTGTTTAGTAGCTGAGCTTTAGGTTTAGTCTACTATTGTTTCAAGGATCAAAGTATTGCAAAGTCAAGACCCTGAATTCCAAGATATTGTTTCTAAGTTGCAAGATAATCCTGACTTTAGAATTAGTTCTGAAGGACTCTTATGTTTTTGTGATCGGGTTTGTGTGCCCAATGATGAATCTCTTTGCACTGATATTCTCAAATAAGCTTATTCAAGTTCTTTTTTGTCCACCCAGGTTCTATAAAGATGTACAAAGACCTTCGGGAACTTTATTGGTGGCCAGGCATGAAACATGCTATAACCGACTTTGTGTCTAAGTGCCTTACATGCCACCGTGTTAAGGCTGAGCACCGTGTTCCTACCGGGCTATTGCAACCTATAAATTTACCACAATGGAAGTGGGAGAAGATCACTATGGACTTTGTTAGTGGCCTGCTCCTAAATCCTGCCAAACACGATGTTGTCTAGGTCATTGTAGACCGTTTCACCAAGTCAGCACATTTCTTACCAGTTAGAATGGACTACGATCTTCCTAAGTTGGCTGACTTGTATATCAAGGAAGTTATTCGACTCCACAGAGTACCAAAATTTATTATCTCCGATCGAGATCCTCGATTTGCTTCTCAATTCTAGAGAACATTGCAAGGAGCTTTGGGCACCAGAGTTAACCTTAGTACTACTTTCCACCCTCATTCTGACGGCCAGTCAGAAAGGGTAATTCAGGTAAGCTTTGAAAAATTCCTCCCTTCGAATCTTTGAAAATGTGTATCATTATTGAGCCCTTCCGTACAAATTCTGGAAGACATGCTACGTGCATGCATTGTTAATTTTGGCAGATCTTAGAAGAAATCTTTACCTCTCATTGAGTTTTTCTACAACAACAGTTATCAGTCTTCCATTAAGATGGCACCGTATGAAGCGTTGTATGGCAGACGTTGTAGAACTCCATTATGTTGGTTTGAACTTGATGAAGGCAAGATGTTGGACACCAACTACTTCGGGAAACCAAACAACGAGTTACCTTCATCCACGATTGCTTGAAAGTTACCTTTGACCGACAAAAGGCCTATGCCGACCTAAAGTTAAGGGATATACAGTACGAGGTTGTGAGAAAGCCTTCCTTAAAGTTTCACCGTGGAAGAAAGTTCTAAGGTTTGGTAAAAAATGGGAGCTGAGTCCCCATTTCATTGGACCCTTTGAGGTTATCGAGAAAGTTGTCCATGTAGCTTATCGATTGTCTTTACCCTCAAAACTGAGCAAAATCCATGATGTATTCCATGTATCGATGCTTCGTAAATATCACTCTAACCCTTCGCATATTATCGAGCCAGAATCTGTAGAGATTCAATCAAATTTGTCCAATAAAGAGGAACCAGTTTAGATTCTTGCAAAGGAAGTTAAAAGACCGTAACAAATCTGTCTCATTGGTCAAAGTGCTCTAGAGGAGCCACACTGCTGAGGAAGTAACCTGTGAACTAGAGGAGGCAATGAGAGCACAATACCCTCATCTCCTCGGTTTAGGTAAAATTTGAGGACAATTTTTTCTTTAATTGGGGAGAGTTGTAACACCCTAAAAACTGGTTTAGTCAAAATTGGGTTCCACCCATCAAAAATCCTATACCAAAAAGGTCCAAATATTGCATTGATTGTGACCGTGAGGTCAATTGCATTGATATTGGATTTTAATTGAGTCAATTTATTGTTTATGGACCTCATTGAATTCATTGAAAACTATTTAGTGACTAAATTGCGAAAATTGGAACTATTGGGCCAAAAGTGTAAATTGACAATCACTGAATGACTAAGGTCATGAATTCCCCAAATCCAAGCTTAGTCACGTACTTGCTTTCTTCATCTTCACATGGGCTTTCCTAAAGTGGATAGTATAGATGATATAATTAATTAAAGAAAGATATGAAAAGAATAATATTTTAAGCTTACCCTTTGAGGAGGGAAAGCCTCACTGTTTACTCCCGAGTAAATAAGAAGTTTTATAATCATTCCTACCATCTTTTAACTTCATCTTCTTCCTTACTCAAGCAAACACATCCCCACCTTTAAGCTAGCACCTCCATTGTTGAATTTTGCAAAGCTTAAGCTTTCTCCGATTCATTGATCCCATTGAATAGCCATCGGTTGGGAAAGCTTAAACCCCCCAATCTATTGTTCAATTATATGAATAATCAATGTTTAATTTCAAGATGAAGCTTTTGAATACTTAAGTTAAACCCACGATCTCCAAGGTGTTAATCCATGGAAATCTTTTAGCTAATAGTTATTTTAAGCTTAGATATCAATTTCGATATCGTTATATTGACTATAACATTTCCTCGTGTTTTACCTAGCTCAAGAGTTGGAGAAAGAAGGATCATTATCTCCATCTAAATCTAGGAACAAGGGAGTTGTAATTCGAGAGCTGTAAGAGCTTCGAAAAGTAAGGTGACTGTAGTCAGAGTCTCAGGATTAAACTAAGAGTTTTTCCCGATTTCATTGCTATTGAATTATACATAGCTAACCTTTTGTCTAAAGTTATTGCATTGAATCTCATTTGAGGCTATAATGGTAAGCATCGGTAAGTTATAGTATCGAAACATTAAACTTAGCATCATTGATTTTGTCATTGTTGTAGCCATTGATAATGATATTGTCATTGTCTTGGAAAATTGATATTGATATTATTAATACTATTGAAACATTTCCATTGATATTTTCATTGTTCTCAATATTGCTATTGTTATTGAACCTTAGATTTGAAAGGACATTGGATACAATTGGCATGCCATAGAATTTATGAGCTCATTGGTACGGGTGGACTACGGACCTTGGCTACAGCCTTTATTGTGGCGAGGCGGAGGGACTAGACCATTCATTGATTTAGCGAGGCGTAGGAATTCGTGTATCCACTATCTTGAATCGATCCAAGGAATAATAATGAATCATGTTATAATTGTCACTGAATATGAGTCACTGCTTTGTTATTGATAAAAACATGATTGCATCTCATTGATATTGATATTTCTTATGACTACATCACTAGGCAAATTATGCCTAATGCATTTCATCTCATGCATTTCAAGTTAAAGGAGTTAACGTTGTGAGATCAGGGAAGTTGAAGGTTTTTGGCAAGTCACTACAAGCTTAAAGTAATGTATATTATCCATACAAACTCCTAGAATGGTAACAAAGTAGTTAAACTAGTTACTTTTAGCCCTTTTGTTGTGTATATATTGTATATGGTATGTCTAAGTGTTAAAGGCCCTAAATGTTGTTTTGAAATTGGCTAAAAGTGGTAAAACTTGCATATTTGGCCTAAAAAGGTAAAAACCTAGTATATGGATTCATATGACTATGAAATTTGGCATGCTAGTATATTATGATATTATAAACTTGCCTGTAAAATTTCATAGAATTTGGACTTTTCTCGATAGGTCAAAATAGATAAAAACTAGACTGAATCTGTCATTACAGACCTTGTCGTACTGATACGGGTGATGGCGTATTGGTACGGTTATGTATATTTAGACCAAGTCAACATTGTTCAACAAGGCGTATCGATATGGACTTTAGCGTATCGGTACAAAAAGCCAACACTAAAATTTGAGTTGCAAAATATATCGGTACAATTTTAGGGCGTACCGAAGCTGGTCCATTTGTACCGGTATAGCTAAGGTTGTACTGATACGAGTTGTGATCACTGGAATCTGGTAATTTATAAAATTTTCATGGCGTACCGATACGAACTCTTGAGTATCAGTACCGATACAGGTAATTCGGTTATAAAATGTTGAATAATTCTGTAATATTACAAAATGGTCACCTGTTGTTTTTTGGCTTAATTGAAGGGGTAAATGAGATTTGAATAGCCTAAAAATTTACATGCACACTGTTTATAGGCTAAATTTTATCGTGGTATAGTTAACTTCAGTAAAGGAACTCTAATTTATTGAATTTGAACATTAGTCCCTAAAACTTGTAAAAGTCTAAAATTTGTCATAAATTCAAGATTAATAAAGTCTTATCGAATCATTGTTCTATTGTAAAGACTTAGTTGTGTACTGAGATAACAAAATTAACATTTTGATGTTTAAAACTCACTAAACCAAGTGTAAACATTGTATTGATCATTATTTTGAACTTTTGTAACATACACTGACCCAATTCTCGACCAGGCTGGGAAATGGGTGTTACATATTTACTTGAATGGAGGATTACGTAGAAGTATTTTACTCATTTCTTTCGGTTAAAGCCTCATTCTCGCATTGCTTGATCTAGGTGTGCTCATGTAAACTATTCTTTTCTCTTTCATTCTTTTTTTTCTTCTTTTTTCTTTTTTTCTCTTTTCTTCTTTTTTCTTTTTAGACTGCCATTTTTTTGGTTTTCAGCCTAAAGTTCATTTCCTTTCTTCTAATTTAAGAACATGTATCTTCGGACTATATTGTATCCTAACTAGTATTGGTGCAAGTTTTTGCTCGAACTTAATAAATTCTTCAAGGCTCTTTTAAATTGAATGGGGAATTTCATATGCGTATCTCCCACTTTCTCTTTATTGCACTGTTCAACTTAGTGCTCTTATTCTTGATTGCTTCGGCTTCGATGTTGAAAACTTTCAACTTTGCTTGGCTGGCTCTTTGAGCATAAATTTTTCTCCAACAATTTTTTTTTATGATTATCTGGTCTTTGTATCCAATATATGTGGTCCCAATTCTTCCTCCTTGAAAAATGAAAGAATGTCATTCATCGTCCCATTCATAGAAATCCAGAGAAAGTTCTAAGGGGGTAGAAGTTTAGGGTCAACACATGACTCAAAAATTTTAAACAACAAATGCCTTAGAGGGGGAATTCACTAAATGGGATCTGCCTATTTCCTGAACACCCGTTTTGTTCCCTCGTTGACCTAAATAGATCATCAGAGGCTCGCATTTGCAATACCCTCACAACATTCAATTCCTTCTAATCATAAGCAACTTGGAATTGATCTCTGGATTTGAATCAAAGATACTCTCGCAATTGAAATTCAAGGTTCTCATAAAATGATATATACATATGCATGTCCTTTACAAAAAATATGTATATATGTTTACTGGAGAATAAAAACGACCCCATAACAATGAATGAAATGTATAAATAATCAAAGAATGCAAAAATGTTTTCTAAATAAGAATAAAGAAAATGTGATTTTTCCGTCTGACAAAAATAAATAGACACTTGTCTTTACAAAATATTCCTACTGCTTTAGGGCTTAAGCTGTAGGGTTTGCTCTGTGCATTATTCTCAAAATGGAAACCAAAATGTGAGGGAATCAAAGTAACATCTTCATGAAGATATGAGAAACCCAAGCATTAGGACTTTCAAATCATTCTCGGAGTGACAGATCATTCATTCTGGCCTTTCAGTACGGTGTAAGCTTGCCTCGTCTCCCTTATTTTCCATTGATGGATTAAATATTGTGTCAAAAATCCATCAATAGCCACCTTCTTGATTTCTTCCATTAACAGCCTACACTTCGTGGTGGAATGCCCCGGTGCCTCTATGTGAAAATCTCAAATACTACTCAAGTCAAAACTGTGGGCAGATAAGTCCTCGGACGCTAGTGTCATCATACTTCTTAAAGTTGGAGACCTTGAAATCAGGCGGGATGACCAAATCAGGGACCAGGAAAAGTTCCTTTGAAGATGTTGATTCTTTCTCTCTTCCTAACCTCTTTCTCGAGTCAATCTTCTAGCTACTCGAGTTTTGATCTCTTAGTTTGTTCAATTCTTTCATCCATGAAAAAACTTCAACTGGCTCCCGGATTACTCCAACGAACCCCAAAAATCTTATTGTTTAATTAAGTAAAGCATGAAATGTGTCATAACTAGAGAGCAAGTATGAAATGCAATAATGAATGCAAATGAAGTGTTGATTCACAAATAGTCCTTAGAAAGACTTCCGTTTAACAAAGAAGATGTCTGATTACAAAAAGCTGAAATAATGCATTATAGATATTTGTTATGTAACACCCCAGTTTTGGGCCTAGCGGTTTATAGGCTGGTTAGACGGTCCGGTGGACCGGGTTAAAGATTCGAGTGGGATTTAGGATTAAAATTGGATTAAATATTTTTGAGTGAGAAAATATTTGGGAAAAATATCTAAAAATGATTATTAAATATATGAATATTTTCGGTGAAGTCAATTTTGGAAAATGAGTTTTGGAAATCAGACATTTTGATCAAGTGACTAAAATGTAAAAGTTGAAAAACTATTTTTTGTGACTGTTTTGTAAAAGGGGTCAAAACTTTGAATCCTTAAGGAGCTATTTGCCCAAAGTCTAATGTCAGGCTTGTATCCCTTAATTGTCTATTTTAAAAGGGTTTTGGAGGATATAAATAGGTTGAGAGAATTAATTTTATAATTAATTGCTTAAACAAATTTCACGTATGTAACTTTCTCTGAAAAGATTTTCTCTCAAATTATCCCTAGCCAAACACTCTTTTCTTCTTCAAAATCTTAAGGTAAATTTTTTTCTTTAAGCTTTTGATTTCAAATGGGTTCTTGATGGTTTTCTATTAAAGCCTTATTGTTTTAATCTTGTTTTCTCATGTAAATCAACTCAATTAAGGGGGAAAGCAATCTAGTGACTAAAATGTAAAAGTTGAAAAACTATTTTTTGTGACTGTTTTGTAAATAGGGTCAAAACCTTGAATCCTTAAGGAGCCATTTGCCCAAAGTCTAATATCAAACTTTTATCCCTTAATTGGCTATTTTAAAAGGGTTTTGGAGGATATAAATAGGTTGGGAGAATTAATTTTATAATTAATTGCTTAAACAAATTTCACGTAACTAACTTTCTCTAAAACGATTTTCTCTCAAATTATCTCTAGCAAAACACTCTTTTCTTCTTCAAAATCTTAAGGTAAATTCTTTTTTTCTTTAATTTTTTTATTTTAAATGGATTCTTGATGGTTTTCTATTAAAGCCTTATTGTTTTAATCTTGTTTTCTCATGTAAATCGACCCAATTAAGAGGGGAAGCAATCTATTGGAGGTGAGCTTCATTTTCTCCTCTAATATAAGGTTCTTTATTGAAATTCCCAAGTTCTTGACTTATAAATGATTTCTAATGAGTTTTGATGATTTAATTATGGAATATGGTTAAATCAAGGTTTAATTGATGAGTTAAGTGATTTCGAATTGGATCTGTTGTGCTGGGTTTTTTATTGTTTTTATTCAATATTTTGATGTTATATAATGTTAATAGGATGATTTTAACATTGGAATCCCGAAACTATGTGAATTTCTAATGTTCTAGGTTGCTAGTTATGTGTTTTTGAGGTGTTGTGGAGGTTTAATGTTTGCTGGAGATATAAGGATTGGTTTGGATTGTTTTTGAATGTCAATTGATGTTAATTGATGGATTGGAATGTTAGATTTTGGATGGGTTTTGTCTAGGTTAAGCTAGAATGTGTTTTCGGTTGTTTTCAGAAGGTTATTGATAGATGTTTGTGAAGCAAAGTTGAGGAGTGGTGTTTCTGGGATTATGAATACGTGTTGATGCATTAATCCTTTGTTATTATGTGATTAAAACAGGGAAGAGTGATCCTAAGGTCGTCAGTAAAGATTCAGAGGCTTCAGATGCTTATTTTCGCATTGGCGATTAAAGCTTTGAAATGGTTTAAAGGTTATTTTGGGAGTTTAAATTAAGCTTGAAATGGTGGTTTAAACTCGAAAGTAATTATGATGAGATTTTTCCCTCGGTTGTGCTTTGTCAAAATTGTTTTTATGCACTTGTTTTTTAGTTACATGGTACCTGTTGTTTAAGCATGTTTTGAGTATGCTTTATGATGATTTTTGATCATATATTGATGATGGATGCATTGGGAAAATGGTCCATGTAAGTATCTAGAATACTTGTAAATGCATTGAAAATGATTGTATATGTTGCATATAAAAATAGTGAGGTACATGGTTAATAATGAATTATATTGGCAAGTGATGTGGTTTAAAATATTATCGGATATAGTTCGCCGGCCATAGGATTGATAGCGCAATATAAAAAGTTATCTTGGATGTCGAGGGGTTTATATGGTGTACCGAATACTTTATCCAAGTACCCTAATAGTTGAGGGGTTATATGGTTCCGAAAACTCTCGTTAGTGGATTATGCATCTAATCGATGATTTGGATTGGTGTCCTCAGGTTGTATGTGGTACCATAATTCTGGTTGAGATGTCATGACGTGTTATGAGGACACTAGCTGAATCTGTGTATCCGGTATAATATTTTGGAAAGTAGAACTTGGTTTATTATCACTTGAAAGCCAATATAATTGTTGATGTAGCATGTTGATGGGATTTTATGTATAATGTTCGTTTATACATGTTTTACTCTTTAAGCTTTGCATATGGTTGTTATGCATGGGAAGACTTAAATTAAGGGTTAGCTTTGGGACATGTTGTGGATCCATGATACATGTTGCATATGGTTTAATATGCTAGTTTTTGAAAGTGTTAAGTGCATTGTTTTCAAGGCATGATGTTTTAAATGATGATTGAAATGGTGATTTCAATGTGGTTTTGGAAAATGGTTTAAAAATACATTGATGGTGTGTGGTTTGAGCACTCCTCTCTAAGCCTTCTGTGCTTACACACTTTTTCTCCATCAATGTAGAGGTTGCAAGGTAGCGTACGGGCAAGTGAATACCAAGGACTTCGAGATTTGAAAGTATGATTTTAATTTAGACTTGTAGTAATAAAGGAAATGGGGTTCATTGTTGGTATGGGAGGTATTTTGATAAACTACGTGTTTTAGCATGTTTGCTATGTTGTTTTTAGGTTGTAAATGACCTTTAATGCTTGGTATTGCTTGGATTTGTGAATTCATGCTTGGGATGATTTGGTTTTTTTGGAGCATGGCTCTAGTTATCTCATTGAAGCATAATGCCATGATTGGTTGGTGATTCTGTGATAAGTTGATGTGGATTGATCCTTGGTAATGTTGTGATTATGTTAGAAGTATGCTGGAGTGTTATGGTATCTTAGAAAGCTTGGAAAATAAGCAAAATTGGACATTATAGGTTCAAGTGTATAGGTACGTGTGTCCCTGTACCAGTATGGGTAAGCTGTTTTGGGGTTTGTGTTTTGGTACGCGAGGAAGTGTTTTGGCATGTACAAGAGCATTTAGGAAAGGCCACTAAAATTTGGTTTTTGTGAAATGCCAAAGCGTACCGATACACTTGTCCGTGTATCGATACAGGCAATTGTTAATTTAGTTATTGAGATGTTTGGAAGTTTTTGTTTCTTTCTTTTTTGTCCCTAAATGTTATGTATGTAATTTCATGATGCACGTAAGTTGGGATGTGTCGTATCCCTTTTTCAAGGTAATGCTTATAGTTCGTGGACAACTGTAACTGCGGGCATAGAACCCAATAATTTGGATTGGGAGTTTTTCCAAGCTACCATTAAGAAGAAGTATCTGGGAGTTAGATACTTGGATGAAAAGAAACATGAGTTCATGGCTTTGGTTCAGGGCAATATGACTGTAGATAAGTATGAAGTTCAATTTGTTCGGTTAAGCCAGTATACTCTTGAGCTAGTACCGGATGAGAGGCATCGGTATGACCGATTTCGTTACGGATTGGTACAGGATAAGAAGACTTATATGTTGGCTTCTAACTACACCGATTTCAACGTGTCGATTACATGGGCGAAGGAGATAGAGCAGAACTTTGGTTTATCATCTCATGTGGGTGGTTTTGTCTCAGGCAAAAGAGTTGTGAACTCTAGTTTTGGTTGTGGTAAGTATAAGAAGCGTCATGATAAAAGGTATCGCTCTGATTCGATACGAGGTAGAGGTGGTGTTGGGCGTGGATCACGTGATTAGGATACCCAGGTTAGATCAGCTTTTAATACCTGTTGGGTATGTGGATCGCGTGAGCAATTGATGCGGAATTGTCCACGTTTCGCTTGTGAGAGATAGGCTCTAGTTGTTGTTGTTTCTAACTCTTGTTGGAGTTGTGGATCAAGCGATCATCTGAGGCACGATTTCCCGTTGCTGGTAGACAGACTAGGGCACATGCAGTAGCACCATAGCGAGGCCATGGTCGTGGCCGAGGGTAGTTTCAGCATAGGGACGAGGGTCTGAGGACGGTGGCTCATACCTTTTCTATTCAACCTGAGGGTAGTGGTCCTGCGAGGGTGTACGCACATCGAAAGTGATACAACAACACCGGTGTGTTTGCAGATACATTTACTTTGCAATCCTTGTTGTTGCTTTCTTTGGTTGATTCTGGTTCTACGCATTCATATATCATGCATGAGCATGCACGTTTGCTTGAAATACCTTTTGGGTTGTTAAATATGGGAATGCAAGTAACTAGTTCTTTTGGTGAAACGGTTGTTACAAGAAGTGTGTTTAGATGATGTCCTTTGACTGTTCAAGGTCATGTGTTTGCGGTTGATTTGTTGGAGTTGTTTCACGGTTTTGATGTAATCTTGGGTATGGATTGGTTGACCAAGCATAAAACTGTGGTTGATTTTGAAACTAAGCGATTTACCTTGAAACTTGCTGATGATTACGAGGTAGTAATCGTGGGTGAGAATGCTAAGTTCTTGTCCAATGTTGTTTCGGCTTTGGAAGCGAGTCGTTTGATGGATTTAGGCTGTGAGGCATTCTTGGCCTATGTGATGAATCCGGGATCTAAGGAAGTACGTGTTCAGGATATTCGCACAGTGTGTGAGTTTTTGGGTGTTTTTCCAGAGGAATTGCCTGGTTTGTCGCCGAAAAGAGAGGTTGAGTTTGGCATTGAGTTGTATGCGAATATAGCTCTGTGTCTATAGCTCCCTATCGTATGGCTCCGAAAGAGTTTAAGGAGTTGAAGACGCAACTTTAGGAGTTGCTTGATCGAGGGTTTAATTCGCCGAGTGTTTCACCGTGGGGTGCACCGGTGTTGTTTGTGAAAAAGAATGATGGCACAATACGTATATGCATTGATTATCGACAACTGGATAAGTTGACGATTAAGAATAAGTATCCTTTGCCAAGGATTGATGATTTGTTTGATCAGTTTAGAGGTGCATCAGTGTTTTCCAGGATTGATTTGAGGTCTGGGTATTATCAGTTGAAGGTAAAGGATGTAGATATGCCTAAGACTATTTTTTGTATAAGTTACGGGCATTACGAGTTCTTGGTGATGCCGTTTGGTTTGACTAATTCCCCTGCTGCGTTCATGGATATGATGAATCGAGTGTTCCATCAGTTTTTGGATTTATTTATGGTTGTGTTTATCGATGATATTCTTATGTACTCTCTTACCAAGGAGGATCATGATAGACATTTGAGGATTGTGCTTCAGGCTTTGTTGGACAATCAGTTATATGCCAAGTTGAGCAAATACGAGTTTTGGCTTAGAGAGGTTATTTTTCTTGCGCATGTTGTGTCGGCCGAAGGAATTCAGGTTGATCCTCATAAGATTGAGGTAGTGATGGGTTGGAAGTTACCTAAGTCAGTACAGGAGGATTGTAGTTTTCTTGGTTTAGCGGGTTATTATCGTAGGTTTGTCGATGTTTTTTTGAAGATTGATGCTCCTTTGACCAAGTTGTTGCAAAAGAATGTTCTTTTTGAGTGGACAGAGGATAGGCAACGAGCTTTTGAAAAGTTGAATGAGGCTTTGACGTAAGCTCCTATCTTGATTCAACTTGAGTCGGGTAAGGTGTTTGTTGTTTATAGTGATGCATCGTACGTTGGTTTGGGTTGTGTGTTGATGCAAGAAGGAAAAGTTGTGGCTTATACATCTAGAAAATTGAAGGTGCACGAGCGTAATTATCCTACCCATGATCTTGAGCTTGTCGTAGCTGTGTTTGATTTGAAAATATGGAGGCATTATCTCTATGGTGAGAAGTGTGTGGTGTATACGGATCACAAGAGTTTGAAGTGTTTGACGACTCAAAAGAATTTGAATCTTAGGCAATGTAGATGGTTGGAGTTGCTTAAGGATTATGATTTGACGATTGAGTATCATCCAGGAAAGGCTAATATTGTAGCAGATGCCTTAAGTAGGAAAGTTGTGGTAGAGATGAGGGCGATGTTTGCACGGTTGAATGTGACGAGAGATGGCAGTTTGTTAGCCGAGTTGCAAGTAAAGCCATCTTTGTCGTTGTTGATTAAAGAAAAACAACCTTATGATGATGCGTTGGTACCGTATTTTAAGGATATCATGAATGGGAATCCAACGGATTTTCATTTTAATGATGATGGGGTGTTATGTTTTAAAGATCAGATAGTGGCGCCTAATGATGATCAGTTGAGGTGTATCATCTTGACCGAGGCTCATGCTAGTCCTTTTTTCTATGTATCTCAGTAGTACTAAGATGTATCAAGGCTTGAAGGGAGAGTACTATTGAGTTGGTTTAAAGAAAGATGTGGTTGATTTTGTTGCTAGATGCATGATGTGTCAGCGTGTTAAGGCTGAGCATCATTTTCCTTTTGTGTTGTTGCAACCCTTGAGAATACTAGAATGGAAGTGAGAAAGAAACATCATGGATTTTGTGTCAGGGTTGTCGTCGATGCCCACTAAAAAGGATTCCATTTGGGTAATTGTTGATAGGTTTACGTAGTGTATGCATTTTGTGCCTGTGCGTATCACGTATACTTTGGATAAGTTGGCAGTTTTGTACATTGTTGAGATAGTGTGTTTGCATGGTGTACCTAAGTCCATAGTTTTGGATAGAGATACGTTGTTTACAGCGAGGTTTTTGGAATGATTGCATCGAGCTTTGGGTACACGGTTGAGTTTCAGTACTTCGTATCATCCTTAGACGGATGGTCAGTCTGAACGTGTGATCCAGGTCTTGGAAGATATGCTGAGGTGTTGTATCATTGAGTTCCAAGGAACCTGGGAGAGCCAATTGCCTTTGCTGGAGTTTGCTTATAATAATAGTTATCAGGATAGTATACAAATGGCGCCGCATGAGGCCTTGTATGGTAGGAAGTGTAGTACGCCTTTGTGTTAGGCTGAGGCAGGAGAAAAGTTTGTTTCTTTGCCCGGTGTGTTAAAGGATACGAATGAAAAAGTGAAACTCATTTTTGATAGCTTGAAAGTAGCTTCGGATTGCCAGAAATCCTACACATATTTGAAGCGTAGGGAGATTGAATATGTAGTTGGTGATCGTGTGTTCCTGAAAGTGTCGCCTTGGAAGAAGGTGATATGGTTCGGACGTAAGGGTAAGTTTAGTCCAGTGTTTATTGGACCGTATGAGGTTGTAGAGCGTGTTGGTCATTTGGCTTATCATTTGAGGTTACCTCCTGATTTGGAGAAGATCCATCATGTGTTTCATGTGTCGACTTGCAGAGGTATAAGTCGGATCCATCGTATGTTATGCTGGTGGAGGATATTGACTTACAACCGGATTTTTCCTATGATGAGGAACCAGTAGAGATCCTTGATTCCAGCAGTAAAGTTCTTCGTGGCAAGACGATTGAACTTGTAAAGGTGTTGTAGCGACATCGGGAAGTTGAGGAAGCCACGTGGGAGAGCAAAGTGAATATATTAAAACAATTGTTCCATTTATTTCCTTCAGGTAAAATATAAAGTATAAAATTTGCTAAGTGGGGGAGAGTTGTAACGCCCTGATTTTGGGCCTAGCAGTTTATAGGTTGGTTAGACGGTTTGATGGACCAGGTTAGAGATTCGAGTCAGATTTGAGATTAAAATTGAATTACAAATTTTTGAGTGAGAAAATATTAGGGAAAATATCTAAAAATCATTATTAAATATATAGATATTTTTTGGTTAAGTCAATTTTGGAAAATGAGTTTTGAAAATCGGACATTTTGATCTAGTGACTAAAATGTAAAAGTTGTTTGTTTTTGGTGACTATTTTTTAAAAGGGGTCAAAACTTTGAATTCTTAAGGAGCTATTTTCCCAAAGTCTAATATCATACTTTTAACCCTTAATTGGCTATTTTAAAAGGGTTTTGGAGGATATAAATAGGTTGGAAGAATTAATTTTATAATTAATTGCTTAAACAAATTTCACGTAACTAACTTTCTCTAAAACGATTTTCTCTCAAATTATCTCTAGCCAAACACTATTTTCTTCTTCAAAATCTTAAGGTAAATTCTTCTTTTCTTTAATTTTTTGATTTTAAATGGATTCTTGATGGTTTTCTATTAAAGATTTATTGTTTTAATCTTGTTTTCTCATATAAATCAACTCAATTAAGGGGGGAAGCAATCTATTGGAGGTGAGCTTCGTTTTCTCCTCTAATATAAGGTTATTTATTGAAATTCACAAGTTCTTGACTTATAAATGATTTCTAATGAGTTTTGATGATTTAATTATGGAATATGGTTAAGTCAAGGTTTAATTGATGAGTTTATGTGATTTCGAATTGGATCTGTTGTGCTGGGTTTTTGATTGGTTTTATTCAATATTTTGATGTTATATAATGTTAATAGGTCGATTTTAACATTGGAATCCCAAAGCTGTGTGAATTTCTAATGTTCTAGGTTACTAGTTATGTGTTTTTGAGGTGTTGTGGAGGTTTAATGTTTGCTGGAGATATAAGGATTGGTTCGTATTGTTTTTGAATGTTAATTAATGGATTGGAATGTTAGATTATGGATGGGTTTTGTCTAGGTTAAGCTGAAATGTGTTTTTAGTTGTTTTCGAAAGGCGATTGATAGATGTTTGTGAGGAAAAGTTGAGGAGCGGTGTTTCTGGGATTATGAATGCATGATGATGCATTAATCCTTTTATTATTATGTGATTAAAACATTGGAGAGTGACCCTAAGGTCGTCGGTGAAGCTTCAGAGGCTTCGGATGCTTGTTTTTACATTGGCGATTAAAGTTTTGCGTGTTGGTGAGTGGGAACGTGGATTTCAGCTTTGAAATGGTTTAAAGGTTATTTTGGGAGTTTAAATTAAGCTTGAAATGCTGGTTTGAACTCGGAAGTAAGTATGATGAGATTTCTCCCTCGGTCGTGCTTTGGTGAAATAGTTTTTATGCACTTGTTTTTGAATTACATGGTACCTACTGTTTAAGCATGTTTTGAGTATGTTTTATGCTGATTTTTGATCATATATTGATGATGGATGCATTGGGAAAATGGTCCATGTAAGTATGTGGACTACTTGTAAATGCATGGTTTAATGCATTGAAAATGGTTTTGTATGTTGCATATAAAAACAGTGAGCTATATGGTTAATAATGAATTATATTGGCAAGTGGTGTGGTTTAAAATATTATCGGATATAGTTAGATGGCCCCATAGGATTGATAGTGCAATATAAAAAGTCACCTTAGATGTCGAGGGGTTTATACGGTGTACCGATTACTCCATCCAAGTACCCTAACAATTGAGGGGTTATATGGTACCGAAAACTCTTATTAGTGGATTATGAATCTATCCGATTTTTAGGGTTGGTGTCCCCGGGTTCTAAGTGG
This sequence comes from Hibiscus mutabilis, assembly GCA_019671005.1. Classification (NCBI taxonomy): domain Eukaryota; kingdom Viridiplantae; phylum Streptophyta; class Magnoliopsida; order Malvales; family Malvaceae; genus Hibiscus; species Hibiscus mutabilis. Next base: position 31,137,555 of record CM033711.1, on the reverse strand, counting down.
TACCATAATTCTGGTGTAGACGGCATGAAGTGTTGAGAGGACACTTGTTGAATCTGTGTATCCGATTTAATATTTTGTAAAATGGAACTTGGTTTATTATCACTTGAAAGTCAATATAATTGTTGATGTATCATGTTGATGGAAGATTATGTATGATGTTGATTTATACTTGTTTTACTCTTTAAGCTTTGCATATGGTTGTTATGCATGGGAAGGCTTAAATTGAGGATTAGCATTTGGACATGATGTGGATCCATGATACATGTTGCATATGGTTTAATTGATGGTTTTTGAAAGTGTTAAGTGCATGGTTTTCAAGGCATTATGTTTTAAATGATGATTGAAATGGTGATTTCAATGTGGTTTTGGAAAATGGTTTTAAAATGCATAGATGGTGTGCGGTTTTAGCACTCCTCACTAAGCCTTGTGTTCTTATGGTCTTTTTTTCCATCAATGCAGAGATTTAAAGGTTGCAAGGCAGCGTACGGGAAAGTGAATACCAAGGAATTGAGGATTTGAAAGTATGATTTCAATTTAGACTTGTAGTAATAAAGGCAATGGGGTTCATTGTTGGTTTAGGAGGCATTTTGATAAACTCATTGTTTTAACATGTTTGCTATGCTGCTTTTAGGTTGTAAATGACCTTTAATTCTTGGTATTTCTTGGATTTATGAATTCATGCTTAGGATGATTTGGGTTTTAGGAAACATGCCTCTAGTTATCTCATTGAAGCATAATGCCATGATTGGTTGGCGATTCTATGATAAGTTGATGTGGATTGATCCTTGGTATTGTTGTGATTATGTTAGAAGTATGTTGGAATCTTATGGTATCTTAGAAAGCTTGGAAAATCAGTAAAATTGGACATTACAGGTCCAAGCGTATTGGTACGCGTGTCCCTGTACCAGTACGAGTAAGCTATTTTGGGGTCTGTGTTTTAGTACACGAGGAAGTGTTTCGGTAAGGGCAAGAGCATTTAGGCAAGGCGCATCGATACGCTATAGCCGTATTGGTACGGATTTAGGCCACTGGAATCTGGTTTTTAAGAAATGCCAAAGCGTACTGATACACTTGCCCGTGTATCGATACGGGCAGCTGTTAATTCAATTATTGAGATGTTTGGAAGTTTTTGTTTCTTCCGTTTTGGTCCCTAAATGTTATGTATGCAATTTCATGAATTTGAATGATCGTTTTGATATGATTTCTGACATGTGAGCATGAAACTGGTTAATCACAGCTGGCATTTTGGCTTCCCGAGACGAGGCCTTCTGGACTGTTAGATCCAGATTGATCTAACGGCTGCCACCTAGTCAAGCATGAGCAAATAGTTTAGCTAGGGTTTTGGTCAGAAATCTTGTAACTGGGCCTCCCCTTTTGGCTGAATACCAATCATATGTTTTGCTTAATGGACCGTAAATGGACTTTTCAAATAAACGGGCCTTTTTGTTTAATTATCAGCATTTATTTATATTGTATTTTGGGCAAATTTCATTATTTACGGGCTAATATAACATATATTAGGCTTGATTTTAGTTCAGCTTTAACAGTAATAGAAATAATAACAATATTATAACCATAACAACGTTAAGAATGAAAATCATGATGACAATGAAAATAACAAAGATGGTGAATAACAATGATAGCAACATATAATGACCATGAGATGATAATAACTATAATAATGATATATAAATATAATGATAGTAATAAGATGGATATGATACTAACAAACTGATTTGATAGTATAACATAATGTCTTTGGGGTTTTCTTCTTTTCAATCTAATGATACCATAACAATACTAATGAAGAAGTAAAGAAAAGGGGTAAATAAGAATCATAATACTTGGATTATATATAAGAGAGGACAGCTATAAACCTTTATTTAATTAAACTAGTAGTAATATATAAAGCCCTTTATTTATTATTTATTTTTAACAAAAATGAGCCCCCAGAAAAAATTAGTGATTACATGTATGAGGTACGGGCATTACGAGTTCTTGGTGATGCTGTTTGGTTTGACTAATGCCCCTTTTGCCTTCATGGATATGATGAATCGGGTCTTCCATGAGTTTTTGGATTAATTTGTGGTTGTGTTTAACGATGATATTCTTGTGTACTCTCATACCGAGGATGATCATGATAGACATTTGAGGATTGTGCTTCAGGCTTTGTTGGATAATCAATTGTATGCCAAGTTGAGCAAGTTTGAGTTTTGGCTTAGGGAGGTTGTTTTCCTTGGGCATGTTGTGTCGGCCGAAGGAATTCGGGTTGATCCTCATAAGATTGAGGTAGTGATGGGTTGGAAGTCACTAAGTCAGTAGAGGAGGTTCGTAGTTTTCTTGGTTTAGCAGGTTATTACCGTAGGTTTGTGGATGGTTTTTCGAAGATCGATGCTTCTTTGATCAACTTGTTGCAAAAGAATGTTCATTTTGAGTGGACAGAGGATAGGCAACGAGCTTGTGAAAAGTTGAAGGAGGCTTTGACGCAAGCTCCTATCTTGATTCAACCTGAGTCGGGTAAGGAGTTTGTTGTTTATAGTGATGCATCGTACGTTGGTTTGGGTTATGTGTTGATGCAAGAAGGAAAAGTTGTTGCTTATGCATCTAGACAATTAAAGGTGTACGAGCGTAATTATCCTACCCATGATCTTGAGCTTGCCTCAGTTATGTTTGCTTTGAAAATATGGAGGCATTATCTCTATGGTGAGAAGTACGTGGTTTACACGGATCACAAGAGTTTGACATGTTTGATGACTTAAAAGGATTTGAATCTTAGGCAATGTAGATGGTTGGAGTTGTTTAAGGATTATGATTTAATGATTGAGTATCATCCGAGAAAGGCTAATGTTGTAGCTGATACCTTAAGTAGGAAAGTTGTGGTGGAGTTGAGGGTGATGTTTGCACGGTTGAGTGTGACGAGGGATGGAGATTTTTTGGCCGAGTTACAAGTAAAGCCATCTTTGTCATAGTTGATTAAAGAAAAGCAACCTTATGATGATGCGTTGGTACCGTATGTTAAGGATATCATGGGTGGGAATCCAACGGATTTTCATTTTAATGATGATGAGGTGTTATGTTTTAAAGATCGGATAGTGGTGCCTAATGATGATGAGTTGAGGCGAATCATCTTAACCGAGGCTAATGCTAGTCCTTTTGCTATGTATCCCGGTAGTACTAAGATGTATCAAGGCTTGAAGAGAGAGTACTATTGAGTTGGTTTAAAGAAAGATGTGGCTGATTTTGTTGCTAGATGCATGGTGTATCAGGGTGTTAAGGTTGAGCATCAGTTTCCTTCCGGGTTGTTGCAACCGTTGAGAATACCGAAATGGAAGTGAGAAAGAATCACTATGGATTTTGTGTCTGGGTTGCCATTGACGCCCAATAAAAAGGATTCCATTTGGGTGATTATTGATAGGTTTATGAAGTGTGCGCATTTTGTGCATGTGCATATGACGTATACTTTGGATAAGTTGGCAGTTTTGTACATTGTCGAGATTGTGCGTTTGCACGGTGCGCCTAAGTCCATAGTTTTGGATAGAGATATGCAGTTTACAGTGAGGTTTTGGGAATGTTTGCATCGAGCTTTGGGTACATGGTTGAGTTTCAGTACTTCGTATCATCCTCAGACGGATGGTCAGTCTGAACGTGTGATCCAGGTCTTGGAAGATATGTTGAAGTGTTGTATCATTGAGTTCCAAGGAACCTGGGAGAGGTAGTTTCCTTTGCTGGAGTGTGCCTATAATAACAGTTATCAGGCTAGTATACAAATGGCACCGTATGAGGCCTTCTATAGTAGGAAGTGTCGTGCGCATTTGTGTTGGGCTGAGGCAGGAGAAAAGTATGTTTCTTTGCTTGATGTGTTAAAGGATACGAATGAGAAAGTGAAACTCATTTGTGATCAATTGAAAGTAGCTTCGGATCGCCAGAAATACTACGTGGATTTGAAATATAGGGAGATTGAATATGTGGTTGGTGATCGTGTGTTCTTGAAAGTGTCATCTTGGGAGAAGGTGATGAGGTTCGGACGTAAGGATAAGCTTAGTCCAAGGTTTATTGGACCGTACGAGGTTGTGGAGCGTGTTGGTCCTGTGGCTTATCGTTTGAGGTTACCTCATGAGTTGGAGAAGATTCATGATGTGTTTCGTGTGTCGATGTTGCGGAGGTATCAATTGGATTCATCACATGTTATACTGGTGGAGGATAATGAGTTGCAACCGGATTTGTCCTATGATGAGGTACCGGTAGAGATCCTTGATTCCAGCAGTAAAGTTCTTCGTGGCAAGACGATTGAACTTGTAAAGGTGTTGTGGCGATATCAGGAGTTGAGGAGGCCACGTGGGAGAGCAAAGCTGACACGTTGAAACAATTTCTGCATTTGTTTCCTTTAGGTTAAATTTTGAGGACGAAATTTCCTATGTGGGGGACAGTTGTAATGCCTCAGTTTTGTGCCTAGCGGTTTATTGGCTGGTTAGACGGTCTGGTACACCGTGTTAGAGATTCGATTCGGATTTGGGATTAAAATTCAATTAAAAAAATTTGAGTGAGAAAATATTTAGGAAAAAAATCTAAAAAATCATTATTAAATATATGGATATTTTTGGTGAATTTAGTTTTGGAAAATGAGTTTTGGAAATAGGACATTTTGATCTAGTTTCTAAAATGTAAAAGTTAAAAAACTGTTTTTGGTGACTGTTTTGTAAAAGGTTAAGTTGGAAGGTGTTTTTGGTTGTTTTCAAAAGGTGATTGATAGATGTTTGTTAGGAGAAGTTCGGGAGTGGAGTTGTTGGGGTTATTGTGTGATTAAAACAAGGAGAGTGATCCTAAGGTCGTCGGTGAAACTTCAGAGGCTTCAGACGCTAATTTTTGCATTGGCGATTAAAGCTTTGTGTGTCAGTGAGTTGGAACGTGGATTTCAGCTTTGAAATGGTTTAAAGGTTATTTTGTAAGTTTAAATTAAGCTTGAAATGCTGGTTTAAACTCAGAAGTAAGTATGATGAGATTTCTCCCTCGATCGTGCTTTGGCGAAATTGTTTTTATGCACTTGTTTTTGAATTACATGGTACCTACTGTTTAAGCATGTCTTGAGTATGTTTTATGCTGATTTTTTTATCATATATTGATGATGGATGCATTGAGAAAATAGTCCATGTGAGTATGTGAAATACTTGTAAATTCATGGTTTTATGCATTAAAAATGGTTTTGTATGTTGCATATAAAAACAGTGAGGTACATGGTTAATAATGAATTGTATTGGCAAGTGATGTGGTTTAAAATATTATCAGATATAGTTGGTAAACCATAGGATTGATAGTGCACTATAAAAAGTCATATTGGATGTCGAGGGGTTTATACGGTGTACCGAATACTCCATCCAAGTACCCTAACGGTTGAGGGGTTATATGATACCGAAAACTCTCGTTAGTGGATTATGCATCTAACTGATGATTGGGGTTAGTGTCCTCGGGTTGTAAGTGGTACCATAATTCTGGTTGAGATGGCATGAAGTGTTGAGAGGACACTTGTTGAATTCGTGTATCCGATGTAATATTTTGGAAAGTGGAACTTGATTTATTATCACTTGAAAGCCAATATAATTGTTGATGTATCATGTTGATGGGAGTTTATGTATAATATTGGTTTATACATGTTTCACTTTTTAAGCTTTGCATATGGTTGTTATGCATGGGAAGACTTAAATTGAGGGTTAACATTGGGACATGTTGTGGATCCATGATACATGTTGCATATGGTTTAATATGCTGGTTTTTGAAAGTGTTAAGTGCTTGGTTTTCAAGGCATGATGTTTTAAATGATGATTGAAATGGTGATTTCAATGTAGTTTTGGAAATGGTTTAAAATGCATTGATGGTGTGCGGTTTGAGCACTCCTCACTAAGCCTTGTGTGCTAATGCTCTTTTTGTCCATCAATACAGAGATTTAAAGGTTGCAAGGCAGCGTACGGGCAAGTGAATACCAAGGACTTCAGGATTTGAAAGTATAATTTCAATTTAGACTTGTAGTAATAAAGGCAATGGGATTCATTGTTGGTTTTGGATTGGTTTTTATAAACTCCCTGTTTTAGCATGTTTGCTATGTTGTTTTTGGTTTGTAAATGGCCTTTAATGCTTGGTATTGCTTGGATTTATGAATTCGTGCTTGGGATGATTTGATTTTTAGGAAGCATGCCTCTAGTTATCTCATTGAAGCATAATGCCATGATTGGTTGGTGATTCTGTGATAAGTTGATGTGGATTGATCCTTGATAATGTTGTGATTATGTTAGAAGTATGTTGGAATGTTATGGTATCTTAGAAAGCTTGGAAATTCAACAAAATTGGACATTACAGGTCCAAGTGTATCGATACGTTGTCCCTGTACGAGTACGGGTAAGCTATTTTGGGGTCTATGTTTCAGTACGCGAGGAAGTGTTTCGATACGGGCAAGAGCATTTAGGCAAGGCGTATCGATACGTCATAGATGTATCCGTATGGATTTAGGCCACTAGAATCTGGTTTCTGAGAAATGCCAAAGCGTTACGATACACTTGCCCATGTATTAATACGGGCAACTAGTAATCCAGTTATTCAGATGTTTAGAAGTTTCTGCTTCTTCTATTTTGGTCCCTAAATGTTATGTATGCAATTGCATGAGTTTGAATGATAGTTTTGAGCTGATTTCTGACATGTGTGCATGAAACCTGATTAATTAAGGATCGATAACTTTAAAATGAGTTAAGTCTATGTAGGTTTCTATAATTGCAATTTGGTCCCAAATTGTAATTGTGAGCAATTGGATATCGATTCGATGCCCAATTGAGTTGAGTTTTTACCCGCTGCCAGTATGCACACCATAGGTTAATATGTTGCATCTAGATAATTTAAAAAGAAAAATAGGGGACGTAAATTGAGTTTTTACCCGCTCGGTTCGGTCTTGCGACTAGGTCGGGTCGAGGGGGTCACATGTTAGCTTTTCGTCTTGACTTCGTGAAGCAAGGCTCACACTCTACACCGCTTTTAGACTGATGAGCGGTCTCATCGTTCTCTTCTTCTAGTGCTCAAAAGGTTTGTGGTAGTGTGATCTATGTACCCAGGGGTTTTCGGAAAGATCATTAACACGTGCTGGCAGAATGCGGACAATAGTCTATTCTTTAGGGGCGAATCTTGACAATCTAGTTTGAAGAGGCCTATTTAAAAATTTTAAAAATTTTGGAGGCTCAAATTAAAATTTCCAAAGATTTTGAAGGGTTTAATTTAAAAATTTTATAAAATGTAGGAGTTTAACTAAAATTTTTGAAAAACCCAAAACTTATCAAGGCCCCATTTTTTAAAAAATTTAGAAAGGGATTTAATTGAAATTATTTAAAATTTTAAAATATAATAATAATAATTTTAAAATTTTTGGAGGGGCTAAATGTAAAATTTTCAAACTTTGAGGGACGTAGCCCCACTATCTTCAATGAGGATCCGCCTTTACATCCAAGATATGTTGTCTCTGCCTCCAACACGCGTCTCCTCATCAATTTGTCTCTCTCGTTGTTTGGTCTTCGTTCAGCGCAACTCGATACTGTAACATTATCGCTCTTGGCATCACAGAATTCTCTCCTATCTCAAATGTCCTCAACATTGAACCGTTCTTGAATCAACACTATGTCATGATGTGGTGCAAAAATAAATACGGGAAAAAGGAATGAAAGAAAAAGGAACAAACACCGACAAAAACTAAGTTAGTACGGTGATATAGTCGAATAAATAAATTAAATAAATTAAATGTTGAGAGATAAACAAAGCAATAAATTAAAATAATTAAAAGCATATTGATAATATATATATAGCAAACAAAGACATAAATATATTAAACAAGACCTAAAAGTGTTACGCTAAACGAACAAAGTTTCGGCATGGCTCTAAAAATGTGAGCTCTATGGTTCACTATGTGCGGTTAGGTTCTAAAGTAAAAGGTACCCGAACTGTCGCCAGGACATTGATTTGGGGGGACACGACCCATATACCATACGAGGGTGTGAACTCCCCGAAATATAAGGATTGAATCCTGAAAGTAAATTACAACACCATATGGAGGTGAACACCCCACGAGGCAAAGTAATCACTTCCACTTAACAAGGACAAAGCTCAGGAAGAAAGCTCATGCATGAATGACAATATATATCAAACATCGAATAAATAAAGCGGTAAACAAACAAGGTTAGGGATTAAAAATTAAATTAAACTGAATTTAAATTTTCTCACTAAATACGATATGAACCCGACTAAGGCTTGAGTCTCTATTTTGGATTTGAAAACAAAATTTTGTCCCCAGTAGAGTCATTATGCTGTAGCGACTACAAAATTCGATTGGTTTCCCACTTTTCTTAAAAACTTTTTGTTTTAGGGAAATTTTGGAAAAAGCTCGTATTTTGAAATAAAAACTGGAGTCGCCACTGATCATTTTAAAAAGGGTGGACTGGACACCGGAAAATAAAACCATATATTTAAAAAAAGGTTCGAGAGTCGGTTACGTGTGGGGAAAGATTAGCACCCTACAGCGCCCAAAATTGGTACCTAAGGGTTCGTATCGTAAATGCAAAGAAAATCTAAAATTCAGTTTAATTTAAATTCTAATCCCTATGATGCTTGCATGATAACATATAAATTTGTCTCGGTATTCACGGTACCTAAGAAAATAACACCCGAAAACCGGGATGACACTCCCACTAACAAACCAGAACAATAAGGCCTAAGTTACATGCAACATATTAAATGCATGAATAATATATGAACATAACTTAAAATAAATACAAAGGAGAGAGCGTATAAACAAATACATAAATTAAAGGACAAATATATACGATGCAAAAAGATAGAAAATGATTTTTATCAATGCAACCTTTTAAATAAATAATATATAATATGTAAACTTATTAAAATACTAGATAAATTTTATGTACAAATCATGTAGATAATATAAATAATACCTATATGTATGGAAACATATTATATATATATATATATATATGCCACTGGTAACATACAACCCACATATTAACATATATATGATCGAACAAATGTTAACATACGAACGTAATAAAAAAAGAGAATTTAAATAAGCTAAAATTAAATGCATGGTAAAAATAAATAGATATAAAAAGATAAAATTATACCAAGAAAGTTATGTCAATAAATATATACCATATAAAAGTAAATCAAAGCAATTAATATGAACATACTATATATTACGTAAGAAGAAAAAAGCTATATAATATAATGCATAGTATAAAAACATAACTATATATATAATATGTCATATATATATATATATATATTATTTGTTACACCATAAAAGAAAATAAATTTAAGAAGGAAATTTAATCATTTAAAAAAGATTTGATTCAAAAGCATTAAATTAAATATATACTAATTAAAAGAGGATAGGCTAAATATGTATAAAATATTTATGGGAATACATTTGTAAGAGAAATAAACATATATGTATAAAAAATTCCAAAAAAGAAATCAATTACATACTTAAAACATACGAAAATATACCAAATAAATATATAATAGAGGCAAAAAACCAATAAATATGCTAAAAAACACCAATAAGGCAGACTAAAAAAGAAATAAATAAGCATAGGCAGATCGAACCAATAAAGCATAAAGGTATGAAATACGAACAATAAATCGAATATATAAATAGATAAGCATGTTGTAAATAAAGAAAGCAAAGGGAAAGGGATTGCAATGGTAATTATGCCACTAGTTTCGGACTCAATTAAAACAAAAAGACGAAATTGAAACGGTTTTTTAAAATATTAGGGACTACGGAAAGGAATACGAAAGGGCGGAGGGACTTAATAAGGGTAATAAAACCATTTTCTTACTTTAATATAAAAGCCAAACAAAAGAAACAAAGTTCATTTTCTTCTTTCTCTGAAAAACGAATCAAAACCAAACCTTCTAGAATTCTATCAACTGTTCATACGAGTTCATGAGGAACTCATGAACGTCGTCACCGTTCCTAGATTTTGACGGTCGGTCACCGTTAGTCGACGCTGACTGTCGCTCGCTGGCGCCGACGAACCCCAAATGACTCATTTTTATCTTTAAAACCCGAACAAATCCTTAGATTTAAGGAAAAACACACTCATTTTCCAATATCTAAAAAAACTAAAGAGAAAAGCCTCTTTTTCTTTTAAAAATCAGATTTGAAAACCAACATGTTTTGAAGCCTAATCGGCATAAAACATGAATCCGGAGGGACTAAACACGAGAGTGCCAATCATCGGTGGCATCGTCCTTATCCACCATGCACGATGGCGGTTCTGAGACTAAAAAGGTATAAACCCTAATCCCCCTCCATTTTTTCTATTTCGAAAGCAAAGACAAAAAATACCTCTGAAATATGAGTTTTTCTTCTTTTTTGTATTCATTCGTAATCTGAGTACATCAATTTCTTTCACAATATATATATATATGATTACATTTGTTTATATGAACAAGTAACATTAATTGAATGGGCTGTTAATGATGCTTGGCTAATATTTCCTCTTTTTTTATCATTTTATGTCTTATTCGGTTGTTGGAGAGAATCGGCGGTCGTACGGCAATAGCGCGATCTTCGGCGGTGGCGCCACGTGGACGGAGAAGATAAATCGGCTCAAGTGTGTGGGTGTGTGTGGGAGATGAAGCGTCGGACGTGTTTTCCACGCGCGCGTGAAGTAGCTGAAGAGGCTCTCTCAGTTCGATCTGGACCGTTGGATCAGATTTGATCCAGCGGTCATATCTCAGCTGAGCATGATAATGGGGAAAGTCAGATTAAGGGTTAATTAGGTTAACAAAATTGTGCCTAGGGTAAACGAGCCTTATGTAATATTATTATTATTTGGTTTAAACTTGTAATGGACTTGGACATATAATTTAATTGGGTTTCTTTTATTATATGATCTGCTTTTATTAGCTATAATAATAATAATAATAATAATAACAGACTAGATGAAAATCAGTGATTATAGCATGCAAGCAAGAGTGCTTTGGAAAAATTGATTTCAAATGATCTTGTAAGAATTTTGCCAAAAATAAAGTTTTCATATGACAAAATTTGTGATGCTTGTGCAAAAGGCAAACATAAAAGAGTTTCTTTCAAACCTATTAATGATGTTTCTACAAGTAGAGTTTTACAATTGATCCACATGGATCTTTTTGGCCCTATTAGAACAATGAGTTTGGGTGGAAAATCATATGCATTTGTTTTAATCGATGACTACTCTAGATATACTTGGATTACCAAGGATGAGGCTTTAGAAAAATTCATCACATTTTCAAAAGTTAATCCAAATGATGTTGGTTGCTTCATTTCTCACATTAGGAGTGATCATGAAACTGAATTTCAAAATCTAGGTTTTGAAGAGTTTTTTAACTCAAATGGTATTAGCCACAATTTTTCCGCTCCTCGCACACCTCAACAAAATGGGGTTGTTGAGAGGAAAATTAAACTTTAGAAGAAATGGCTAGAACCATGCTTTGTGAAAATAATTTGCCCAAGTATTTTTGGGCGAAAGTCACTAATACGAGTAGTTATATTGTAAATAGAGTAATGATTAGGCCTATTTTAATGAAAACATCTTACGAGCTTTTCAAAAATAAAAAACCTAACATTAGCTATTTTCATCTATTTGGTTGTGAATGTTTTGTTTTAAACAATGGAAAAGAAAATTTAGTCAAATTTGATGCTAAAAGTGATGAAGCCATTTTTCTAGGTTACTCTTTAAACTCTAAAGCCTATCGAGTATTTAACAAAAGAACTTTAGTAGTAGAAGAGTCTATACATGTGGTTTTCAATGATAACCTCCTTCCGAGGAAGGATTCTTGTGATGATGATGATGTAGGAATTTTTGATGCCAATGATGGTGGAGGACAATCATCAAAGGTGGATGAAGTTCCAACTAAAGAAGAAGCACAAAATCCACCTCTATAAGTCTTGGAGGAAAAGGAGGTGACATACCCAAGGGAGTTCAGCTATGTTAAAAGTGGTGAGATTTTGGGTGATCCATCCAAAAGGATAACCACTAGATCTTCTCTTAGAAATACTTGTAATTTTGTTGCATTTATCTCATGCATAGAGTCTAAAAATATCAAAGAAGCATTAAATGATGATTATTGGATATTGGCTATGCAAGAACAGTTAAATCAATTTGAGAGAAGTAAAGTATGGACATTAGTTGATAGGCCTAGTAATAAATCTACCATAGGAACTAAATGGGTTTTTAGAAACAAACTAGATGAAAGGGGTAACATAGTGAGAAATAAGGCTAGACTTGTTGCTCAAGGTTACACTCAAGAAGAAGAAATCAATTTTGATGAAACCAATGCACTCCTAGCTAGAATGGAAGCCATTAGGATGTTGCTTGCATTTGCATGTTATCATGAATTCAAGCTTTTTCAAATGGATGTTAAAAGTACTTTTCTAAACGGTTTTATAAATGAAGAAGTGTATGTAGAACAATCACATGATTTTGAAGATCCAAAATACCCAAACCATGTTTTTAAACTTTGAAAAGCTTTATATAGTTTGAAACAAGCTCCTAGAGCTTGGTATGAAAAATTGTCAAATTTTTTAATTGAACAAGGTTTTGACAAAGGAAATGTGGATACTATATTTTTTATTAAAAGAAAAGGCAAAGACATCTTAGTAGTACAAATTTATGTTTATGATATTATATTTAGTTCTACTAATGAATTGCTTTGCCAAATTTTGCTCAGTTGATGCAAGGTGAGTTTGAAATGGGCATGATGGGGGAGCTCTCATTCTTCTTGGGACTCCAAATAAAACAAAGGAACTATGACATCTTCATCAATCAAGCTAAGTACATCCAGGATATGCTTAAGAAGTTTGGCTTGGAGAATGTGAAACCTCAAGCCACACCAATGAGCTCTTCTACAAAGCTTGACAAATATGAAGGAGGTAAGTGTGTTGATTTAAAGCTTTATAGATCAATGATAGGATCTTTGTTTTATCTTACCACAAGTAGATCAGATATAATGTTTAATGTTTGCTTGTGTGCTAGATTTCAAGCTAGTCCTAGAGAATCACACCTACAAGCTGTTAAGAGAATCTTTAGATACCTTAAAGACATGTCTTGTTTAGATCTTTGGTATCCTAGAGACTCTTCCTTTAGCTTGCATACTTTTTCGGATGTGGATTATAGGTGTTGTAAGATAGATAGAAAGATTACATTCGGTGCATGTCAATTCCTAGGTAGTATGCTTATCTCGTGGTTTTCTAAGAAGCAAAATAGTGTAGCATTATCTACCACCGAGGTGGATTACATTTCGCCCGAAAGTTGTTGTGCTCAAGTTCTTTGGATAAAGCAACAACTCTTAGATTATCGAATTGATGTAGGTATCATCCCCTTAAAGTGTGACAATAATAGTGCTATTTTTTTCACTAAGAATCTCATCCAACATTCTAGAACCAAGCACATAGAGATAAGACATCATTTTATTAGAGATCATGTCTTGAAAAATGATGTAGTTTTAGAATATGTAGACACCTTGAACCAATTAGCGGATATGTTTACCAAACCTTTAGACAAAGAGCATTTTTGGATTCTTAGGAGAGAGTTAGGGCTTACTAGCCTTTCTTGAACCTTAAAGCCTTGTTTGGTGTTTAAATTATGCTTGAATTTGTTTGATTTCCATTCTTGTTTAATTTTGCTCCTATATGCATTTGTTTTTGCTCATTCATGATGATCTCATATCATATACATGCATATTGATTTGATTAAGTTCAACATTTTGGGTCCCTTGCAGCCAAAAATGTCATTTTTGGTCGAGGGTTATCGATACGGGGTATCACGTATCGACACGGGTATCAGGGGAAGTATTTCGGTATAGGTGAACTTGTACTAGTATGGATCAGGGATTGGTACGGTTAAAACCTGTACTGATATGTGGTTCTGATACGCACTTTAAGCATATCGGTACGTGCAGCCGCTGGAGCTTTAAATGAGTCATTAAAGGGGTTTTCCTAAATCAAATCAAATTCTAACTTCTTCAAAAACCCTAAACGGCCATACCCTATTTAAACCCTTCAAATCCCTTGTTTTTCATCACAAATCTTCAAAATCTTTTGGGGGATTTAGTCTTCAACATCAAAACCAAGCTTTTATCATCAAGGTTGTGCAAAATCATCTCTTCATTCATCCATCATCCATACTCAAGGTATAAACTTAACTTACTTTAAATTTTGTTTTGTATAGTTTTTATGTATAAAATTTATGTACATAGACTGAATATTGAGTGGGTTTCAAAGATTTTACAAAATCGTTTTCAAAGCTAAAATTTTTTCGTTCGAATATAAAATTATACTCGTATATTTTACTACTCAGTTTTCAAGTTTTTAAATTACCAAAATTTTTCTCTATACTTGTATATGATTTTAAGCTATACAAGATAGGTTTTTTCCTATTACCTTGATCATTGGAATGATTTATTAGATTGAATATGATGTTTATGCATATATGTTCTTTGTGGCTTGAATCTTTCAGGTTTTTATCATAGGTCCTAAGAAAATATCAAGGAGAGAGATCAGATCTAGCTCTTCCAATGCTAATCCTACTGAACTCAATCCCGAAAACAATGGTACAAGACCAAACCTTAACCAAATTTATCATCAATGTTTTAATGAAGCAGGAAATCCAAATGCTTTGGATCGTTTTAAACATTTTCAAAACTTCAGAATCCGTCGTGAACGTGTTGTTTCCATACCCTTTATGACTTTCGATGAATTTAATTTTCGTTATCTTGATTTAATGAGGGAATGGAAGTTCATGCCTTTTTTAAGTATACCTGACATTCTATATAAAAACCTTGTCCTTATCTTTTACTCTAATGCCCGGTGTATTTATAACCAAGAGAAAATCGAGCTTATTGCACTCGAGTCTTACCTTATGGGAAAAAATTTCCATCTTGATTCTAAAATTATAGTCGATCTTTTGGGGATGGTTGATACGAGTATAGATAATGAAAATGCTTTTCCATAACTCTATAGTGGCTCCGTAACTATATTAGATGCCCATGAGCATTTCCTATACTTTCTCATCACTTGGTGGTTTCGACCATCCGGTGGTAAGTAGTCATCGGCTCGTCAAGTTGATGATTATTGGCTCCATTGTTTCCGTGAGGGTATACGTCCAAACCTAGCCTAAATCATGTTTGCCAAACTAGTGTTCCTTGTCTAAAACTTCTACACCTCCCTTTGTCACCTCTTTCATTTATGGCACGGTCTTGAGCTACATGTTCCACAAGCTTGAGATCGATTGCTCCTTTGATCTTGCACCACCTCTCACCGATCCTATTGATGATCACTCTCTTCAGCGTGCAAAGTTCACCATCTACAATGGAGAATGGATTAGTATGCGGATCTTCCTCATGATGCACAACCCGGTCTCGTAGAGAATGTTCCTACGGCTCCAGTTGATCCATGGCTCCGGTTGCTAAACCTTCCTTTGATGCTCTCATGGCCTATCTTGATGGGAAGTTTGCCACTTTGGATGCGAGGTTGGATTTGAGCTTTGCTTCTTTGGATACTCTTTTGACTTTATTGGATGCTAGAGTTATCTCTATGGAGACTCGTCAAGCGTCAATGGACATGACTCTTATCGTGTTTCATGGAGAATGGAGTATTCATGCTCTTGGTGATGATCATGAGGAGGATGAAGACAAGGATGATGAGGATGAAGACGCTCATTAGGCTTTTGCCTATCATACATATCATATTAGGTTTTGAGTTTTATGCACCTATGTTCTTTATTTGAATTCTTATGACTTTATGTTATTTGTTTTTGGATTATGCTTTCAAGTTTTAAAATGGATGTTTTAATGTTGCTTTGAATTTATAATATCTATGTTGTTTAATTATGCTTGGAGTTATTTATTGCTTTATATCTTGCATATATTTACCTTATTAATTTTGATCTAACAAAAAGATGGATAAGAATTGATATTAAATTTTTAAAAGATTTTCAAAATAAAAACTATCTTTTAGCCTTAAAGAAAGGGGGATTGATTTCAAAAGACTTAAAAATTTATTTTGGTTTTGTTATATCAAAAAAAGGGGAGATTGTAAAACCTATATTTGACTTAGATATAAAAAGGAATTTCAAGGACTATTTTGTAAAAGAGATAAATTTTTAAGTACTCAAAAGACTTACAAAATTGACAAGGATTCGAACTTCAAATTATTTCTAAGTCAAAAACCAAAACTCCAAATATTTTTTAAGTGTTTTTGTACTCAAATAGTCAAATTTGGCCCAGGCGTATCGATACGCCCCTAGTTGTATCGATACAGATTTTAGCTACTGGAAATCGTTTTATGCTTAATGGCTATTGGGTACCGATACGGCTATGCCATTCAACCTGGGAACCATATTGGCCTTTGAGTATCAGTACAGCTTTCCTTGTACCAATACGAGGTGTTTAAATTTTGTAAATCTTTTGTAATAAATATTCGACCGCTGCCTTGTCAATTCATTGGAACCATATCTTTAAAATTCAGTTATAGCGTACTGATACACTTATATGCTTACCGATATGAGTTTTGTTGCATAAGTTATCAGGATTCTAGTGAGCAAGACCAGTACCAATACGGTACGGACCGTACCGTTACGCCTTTGTAAAATACACTCTTCGTACTGATGCGCCCTCCCACGTATCGATACCCCTTTGTACAATGACTCTTTCTTCTTTTGGAAGGTACCGATACGGCAGCCCATGTACTGATACCGACTGTTGGCAAACAACATTTATTGCGGGAAAAATGCAGTTCAACGACTCTATTTAATATCACAACCACCCAAACGGTTAGAAATCAATGAGAGGGTATATAAACAAGTCTCCAAAGCTACAACAACAACTATTTGATCAAGTCTAAAGCATCCAAGCACATATCCAACAATCTTTGAGCCATTTAGAGTCAAATCTTGTAACTCACTTAAGGGAGCCTTATTGTAATCTTTTGATTCAAGTTTTTGAGTTGAGTGAACTTGTGATTGGGCAAATATATCACCTTTGAGAGGATTTTCAGTTTGCCATTTTTTCTTGTAAAATAGAGTTTTCTCAAAGCTTTGAGTGTGTAAAGGTTTCCTCTTGAGCCTAAAAAAGGGAAAGAACTTATTAGTGAATTTAGGAAAATCCTTAGTGGGAAGCTAAGGTGGTCGATGTAAACCTTGTTAGAAGGTTGAACCATTATAAATCTTTTGTGTCCAATTTTTCTATCTTTCCAATTTGCTTCCACATTTTTTAATTTGCCAATTCAGCCTCCTCTTGGTCCTTTCACCATTGATTGATCATTCTAACACTTGCGCTTGAAAACATTTCTGTTTTGGTCACTGGACCGTTAGTCTCCGTTATATGGTTAACAGGTAGCTGACATGGCGCCTTTAAAATTAAAAAAAAATCAGTCCTTCCCTGAACAACCCACAATTTAAATCCTTAGCCAGAACCATTCAAGTAAACCCAAAACTTAATTCAATAAGTTCCATTTGAATCAAGCTGATATTTTCAAGGAAAATCAACCAACCTCAAAATTCCGAATCAAATTTGAAACATCTTAATAACCAACTTCAAAAATCCCAGACTTAAAAGCAAAATAACACAGTCAGAACAATCGAAATATAAAATGAACCAGTCCAGAATGGCCAATCCGAATCAAATCCAACTTGTACAAATGACTAGACTTTTGTATAGCCAGTAATGTGTTTAGACTATAAAACCCTTTATAATGCCCAACAAACCTAGATTCGTAGGATTCCAGCTCAAATCGTAGGACATCCAGATCCGTCATCAAATCCAATAAGATCTGAAAACATTTTTGATGAAAAATAGTTATAAAAATATATTTCCAGAAAAGAAGGAACAAAATTAAGGAAAAATCAAAAAGAAAAAAATCAAAAAAAAAAGAAAAAGCTCAGAAGCGTCATGTCAACTATTCGTTAGCCAAATAACGGAGACTAACGGTCCAGTGACTAAAACAGAAATGTTTTCAAACGTATTGGACAAAATTTATTATAACAAAAACAAAGTTTAAAGTGACCTAATAAATCATTTTCAAAACAATGTTAAATAATAGTATCACTCCATATGGTGTCACTATTTAATGATTCCCCGCTAAAATAACAATTGGCGCCAATTTATTTACTCTACTAGTGACAAGGTTATGGTGATAAATAAATTGTGTCACAATTATAAACTTTTAGTGACAAATTAATTGTAAAAAACTTTTAATTGTCACAATTAATATTTTAATTTTGACCAAATAATACCATGTCACAATTACTTATGTCAATAATGTCACATAAAAGTTTTGTCACAAAAACCATACTACTTGTGACAAAATTAAGCGTAGTCACAACAAAGTAGTCACTAAAAACCTTAATTCTTGTAGTGTATGGACTCAAACCAAATTTTACCCGAACCAAAATTAATTCAAATCAAAAGCAACCCAAATTTATTTCATCCAAATCTGATATAAATTGAATATCGACATGAGTTTAATCTGATAATTGAGTTAAAGTGAATGAATGATTTATTTTTACTATGATCTATTTTTAGCAATGCGGTAAATAGTAAAATGAATAAATGATGTATGTTTCATTCTTTTTTGTATTAGACTACTATAGCCACCATCTTTGTTAATAATTTAATGGTTCAATATGATCTTTTCTCCTTTAAAAGACTACCATAATATATGATCCGACAAAAGACACGTTTTTTACAAGACTAAATCAATAACTTACATATATTCGATTGGACTCATACCTAACTCAACCTGAATTAACCCGAAGATCCAACTATTAACCTAACCTGAAAACTAATTGATCTGATATTGATCCAACTTAAAACCCAACTAATCTGATATTGATCTGACTCGAAACTGAACTCTACTCGATTTATCATAGACACAAACTTAATTTGAACCATATTCGATCCGACCTGTATCGAATTTAAACGAACGTAGTCCAAACCTGAAATGACTCAAAATCGATCCGAACAACCCGATTACCATCTCTACTCAAATGTAATTGATATTTTTAGAGTTTCGTAATAGAAACAAATGTCTGAGTGACAAAACTGTGATTAGTGAGTAATGTACATGACCAAAACATAACTTATGAAAGTTAAGTGATCAAAATCAGAGAAAAGTGAAACAAAAGTGATTAATAGTGTAATTCGCCTATAAAATTGTCCTTTAAACACAAAAAATGAAAGAAAGAAAAAAGCCTAATAAAATAGAGTTGGCCCGATGGGTATGGGTTTGTATTATAAAAAAAATGACTTCAAGATTCAATTATGTACTTTAAATTTGGTTTAAATAATCATTTGGCATTTAAATTCTTTAGTCCAATTAAGTACCTAACTTAATTTTTTTATTAAAATTGGTACTTAAATATTACATCAGGTTTAAATAAGTCATTACCATAACTACTAATTTCCCTATATTTAATACATTTTTATCATATATTTGTATTTAACACAATCTTTTAAATATATGTATTTTTAAAAAGGCTATTATTGTAACACCATCATAATTACATACGGTTCAAAAGCTAAAAATACTCTTATAGAAAGCAAAATGTAGATGAAAAAAAGTCGCTTCTTAGTGGCATAAAGGTGTTGGATGCTTCTATTACTTAAGTTTTACGATTACAGAACCATATTTGCAGATCAAGAAGTGTATGGGACTCTGCTTCTTTACCTGCAAACTCAAACCTATCAAGTGATAATCAGCAATCGGATGTGGCCGCCATTGACGATGATGACGGGAGTTCGGGCTCGTACTGAAGCAAAAACTCGGTGAATATTGAACCCTGTGAGCTTGCTGTGTACTGCTTTATGAGATGATGGAACCTTGCATTACAGTTAATCATCTTTCATTTTGATGTTAGCATCTGTTATCAGATAAAAGAAATTGTATTAAACAACAAACAAGAAATAAAAAAATAAAATAAAAATTCCATTGCAGGGACTTAAACCCGGGTCTCTCAGGTGAGAGCTAAGTATCGTAACCAACTAGAATATAATGGATCTTATTTATTGAAGTTTTACTTTTGCATTTAGTTTAATAACTATTTTGTTGTTTTATATAGGATTACACTGACCACCTTTTCCTGAGTATGCTTCCAGTTTATAGGTTGAAAACTGAAATTGATGGAAATGTCAGTTTGGCATAAATCTTCCATCAGTTCATTCTTTATCCTTATTTTTGTTGTACGTCAGTATGCTTTCAGGAAGTAATAACTAATACGGCGAGTCAATCGGACTTCGTTACGTAGCTAAGCAGGCTCTAATAAGTTTTATGTAATTCCGCTCTATAGATGATTGTACTAATATTTTGGACTAATTGATTCGACTTGTGTTCGAAGCCGGTTATAAAATGTCAAGTCTACCACCGGCCAACACCTGATACAACAAAGTACGCATGGAACTCGTACGTGCCTTTCTTTCTTGCTGCAAATTCGATCCTCGAATAGGATAGGGGAGCTCTTTGTTAAGACTATAGTGAAAGAAAAGGCTGATCGGGAAGCTACTTCATTCGGTTAGGGATGATCACGGGTCAGGTTTTTGGCCACCCGAACCCAACCCGACCTGAACATATTCTTCAAAAAATCTGACCCGACTCGACCTATAGGAAAAAAATTAATTTTAGAAACATAATTGTAAAAAAATAATTTTAAGGAATTTAATCGTAAAAAAATATAATTTTAAAGACTACATTGTAAATAAAAATTTAATTTTAAGGACCTAATGTAACCCCCTAGACCACCCTATGCGTATAGTCTGAATCCGGAAGGTCACATTTCTTACCAAAACTTTTCATAAAATATTTAAAAGAGTTTAATATCTAAAATAAGTAATAATTATAAATCATGATTAAGTAATTTAAGTAAGCAAGTATAAACCATTTCAAACATGGTTACAAAATTAAGCCATGCAAGGCTATGTAATGAAGTGTATAGTATCAAATTGTAGGCTCGTGTCACCGAAAATAAAACAATTTGGAGAGTGTGAACATTACAACAAAAGAGGTGTCCAAAATGTGTCAATCCTCCATGTGTCAGATCCGGGGTGGCCTGCCCAAAATATCTGAAAGACAGAAAATTGGGGTGTGAGCTAGGGAGCTTAGTGTGTCCCAAACAGTGCAAATAAAACATTTATATAATTTAGCCAAACAAAACATTTCATGAGTGCAACCAAAATTTTCATGTAATCTATCTACCTCCAGGATACGGTTCCCCTGAACAGTATCGTACATAGGCATTAACCCAAGCCCCTTGGGCATGGGTACCATCCTAAGGAAATACCTTAGGTCCGGGCGGTATTACCCTCGTCGAAGCATAGGAATTGAATACGGGCGAAATTACCCTAGCCGAAGCATAAGAACCTTATACTGGCGGAATTACCAGCCGAATCAGGGCCGAACCTTCATCACTTCATATCATAACCCAAGTACCCCAATAAATCAGTCTACGCAGTATCATAGTATGCAGTAAATAGACAGTGATAGCGATACTTATTAAACACATTTCTATATAGATAAACAATAAACATAGAGCATACTTGTCATGTCGGGTACTAGGGCATATATCAAACGTGCAGTACAATGATGCTTATTTGAAGAAAACATGTTATGTATGCAAAATCAAGTTTGCCAATCATGTGCACATGTTCAGTTTAATAAAATGTATAAAACATGTAAATCAATATGCAAAAATAGTTGTGTACAATTTGAAAAGCGTAGCAAAATGTCAAAATAATTATCCTTAATTTCTAAAGAATTAATTAAATAGTGTAGTAAAGAGAAGAAGGGTCGATCCACAGGGGCTTTAGAAATTCTGATGTAGAAGCCTTTTGGTCTTGATTTAGGTGAGAAAGGTGTAAATAAATTGGGTGGTTTATCGCAAGAGTTTAATTTAAATAAAACGAAGAAATGAAAATTTAAATATAAGAACAAGAGTAAATTTAAGAAGATATTCAGTTTAAGTAAACAGCCTCACGCTTCGCTTTGACTCATTTCCAATCGATTATCGAATAAGATTTTATTCCAGATAAATGTCAGTTACAGTCTACAAGGCCCAACCCTTGTAACTTGTTTTTCTCTCTGGTAAATCGATTATCCAAAATCAATTTTTGAATTTTAGTTTTTTGGCTAGACTAACCACGACTATCGTCGTTAGAATAAAACAGTTTAAAATCTGAAAAAAAAAGATAATTCTTGAAATCATTCAAATTAAATCCTGAAAACAAAAGATAATTTCTAATTTGAATTTAAAATGCAGCTGATCCTGCTCATCCGTCCTTGTTGACTAGACCTTCTGGAAGCTGTTAACTGAACCTTCTAGAAGCTGCTAACTGGATGCCACGTCAGACGATTCATGCCTAGAGTCATGCCCACTAGCCTAGCCTTGATTCCAGAAAATAAAACTACAGAACTTTGCCTTTTAAGTGCAATCTTTAGATTTGAAGTCCTGCATAGAAAACAAATAAAAACAACCCAAATCAGCAATATCAAGGAATCAACAAGGAGTAATTAACGATAAAATAATAACAAAATAAAGCACTCATCAAATTCTCCCTCACTTATCTCATGCTTGTCCTCAAGCATGCTGCAATTAAACAAGTTAAAAGTTTCGTTTATCTTACTTTGTCATATCCTAGAAATTCATGCAAGTCAAGTCTACAACAATCATCCAAATTAAAATTACAATCAATCGGAAAGCATAAGTAGAATAAGGTTAAACAAGATCGTGATATCCATTAAATAATCAATCTCAACGCAACCAAACTTAATACCTCACAAGGATTCACTCGATTCACTCAAAGTGTTTCGGGTTCAAATACGCTAAACCTGATCATGACATTACCATAAGCCTGTAAGAAAATCAAATCTCCGCTACTAGTTAGAACAAGATGCAATAATCAAAGAGTCTTAAACGGGTTGTTATGGGGCTTAGGTAAAGGTAGCGAGAAGGTAAAAATTTTGGCTAATAATTTTAATGCCCCGGTTTTGGGCCTAGAGGTTTTTGGGTTGGTTTGAAGGTACGATGGACCGAAATTAGAGATTCGGGTCAGTTTCGGGATTTAATTTGGATTAAATATTTTTTAAGGTGATAAAAATGTGGAAAAATATTTTAAAATCCTTTCAAAATAATATATAAGGGTTTGGTAAATTCAATTTTGGAAAATGGAAATCAGAAATGGGACATTTTGGATTTGGTGACCAAAATGTAAATTTTGAAAACTGTTTTAGTGACTGTTTTGTAAAAGGGTCGGAACTTTGAATCTTTAAGGATCTATTTACCCAAAGTCTAATATCAGACTTTTATCCTTTAATTGACTTGTTCTAAAAGGTTTTTAATTAATAAAATTGGTTGGAAAAGTTAATTGGTGGTTATTTTCATTAAAATTAATTTGACGTAACTTATTTTCTCTCCAAAAGTTTTTCTCTCAAATTCTCTCCAGCCAAACACTCATTTCATCTTCAAAATCTTAAGGTAAACTCTTGATCTCTTTAATCTTTTGTTACTAAATGATTTCTTGTTGGTTTTCTATCAAAACCTTATTATTTTCATCTTGTTTTTACATGTAAATCTATTCAATTAAGGGGAAAAGCATTCGTTAGAGGTGAGCTTCGTTTTTCTCCTCTAATGAAAGGTTCTTTATTTAAATTCTCAAGTTCATGATCCTTTATCAATTTTTTCCAACAAGTTTTGTTGATTTAATTTAGGAAAATTGATTTAATTGGGATTTAATTGAGGTAATTATGAGATTTTCATTTTGGATCTGATTTGTTGAGTTCTTAATCGGATTTGATCATGATATTGATGTTTTATGATGCTAATAAGTTGATTTTGACATTGGAATCCCGGAACTTGATGAATCTCTAATTGTATTGGTTGATAGTGATGTATTTTTGAGGTGTTGTTGATGTTTAAGAGTTGCTGGAGGTATAAGGTTGATAATAGATTGTTTTTGGATGTTAATTTATGATATTTGTTGGGTTAAATCAGTATGTTTTGGTTGGGAAAGGTTTGGAGGATGTTTGATGTTGGTTTCGGTTATTTTGGGAAGGTTTCGGCTATTGTTTGTGGAGGTTTTGTTGTGGCTGTTGTTGTTGGGTTTTTAGAATGCATTTTGATGCATTGAACCCCTGTTTTTATGCTATGGAATCAAGGAAGGTTGACTCTCAAGCTTGAAGCGTCGCTTCGAAAGCTTTGGAGGAGCGTTGTGCATCGACAAGCAAGGCGTTGCGTTGTTGGTGAGTGAGAGCGTGTTTTCCAGCTTTGGAATGTTTAAAACGGTGGTTATTGGGAGTTTAAACTTGGTTTAAAACACTGGTTTAAACTCGGAAGTAAGTATGAAGGATTTCTCTCTATGTAGTGCTCGATAATATTGGTTTTATGCACTTGTTTTTAAAAAGCATGGTACCTACTGTTTATGCATGATTTGAGTATGTTATATACTGGATTTTGAGCTTGTTTAGCTGAAGGATGCATTGTTAAATGATCTTTTAAAGTATAGTTGATACTTTGTTAAAAAAACATGTCTTGTTGCTTTGGTTATGGCATGGTTTATGCATTTGAAAACAGTGAGGTATGTGGCTTAATGTGAATTATATTAGCAAGTGATGTTGTGAAAATGGTTTTGAAAAGTAATCGGATATAGTTAGCCAGCTATAGGATTGAGTGCACTGTAAAATAAGTCGCCTTGGATGTGGAGGGGTTTATAAGGTGTATCGTATACTCCATCCAAGTACCCTAACGATTGAGGGGTTTATGGGTACCGAAGACTCTCGTTAGTGGGGTTATACATCTACCGATGAGTGGTATCGAAGAGTTAATATGGTGTACCGTATACTCCACTATGGGTGTCACAACGGTGGAGGGGTTTATGTGTACCGAAAACTCTTGTGAGTGAACCTTGTGTTACCGGTGAGAATGTGTGAACCCTTGTGAATCCGTGTATCCGATGTTATGTTTTGGAAATGGAACTTGGTTGTTTATCACTTGTGAGCTAATATAATTGTTTATGTATCATGTGATGTATAACGGGTTTTATACATGTTACTCTTTAAGCTGTGCATATGGTATGTTATGTATGGGGAGGCTTAAATCGAGTGTTAGCAATGGAGTTGCTATTTTGTAATCGATACATGTAACATGATGCTTAATGCTGGTTTTAAAAGGCTAAAGTGCATTGGTTTTAAAGGGCGTAATGTTTTAAGTGATGATTAAGCATGGTTTGTAAAGTGGAAAAATAATGTGGTTTCGGAAATGGTTTAAAATGCATTGATGGTGTTTTGTTTTTGAGCATTCCTCACTAAGCCATGTTTGCTTACGCTCTCATTGTCCATCAATGCAGAGATTTAAAGGCTTAAGGGAAGCAAGCAAGAGAAGGTGTTCCAAGGACTTCATACTCGAAAGTATGTTTCTAAAACAGACTATGTTTAATAAGGGCAATGGGGTATACCTATGTTGTTTTGGGAGATGTGGTTAAACTCCCTGGTT
Source organism: Hibiscus mutabilis (assembly GCA_019671005.1). NCBI lineage: Eukaryota > Viridiplantae > Streptophyta > Magnoliopsida > Malvales > Malvaceae > Hibiscus > Hibiscus mutabilis. Next base: position 31,111,996 of record CM033711.1, on the reverse strand, counting down.
TGGCACAAGTTGTAATGCCTTTATGGTTTTGTAAATGGCCTTTAATTGTTGGTTTGTGTTATGGTTTGTGTTTTGAGGTTTATATGGTTGCTGGACTAGGGAGCATGCCTATAGATTACTTTTGATGCATGATGATATCTTCAGGCGATGTTTCTATTGTTTTTGCTGAGGATTGTTCTCTAATCATGTTACTTATAAGTTAGAAGCATGCCTAGGGGTTTGTAATTGGTTTACGGATTGTTCATCGAGCAAAAAGTGACATTTTGTGCCCAGGCGTATCGATACTCGAGCTACAGTATCGATACGGTTAAGCTGAAAAAGGCAAGGCGTATCAATATAGTATGAACCGTATCAATACGGTGAAAGAAGAAATTGGCTAAGCGTATCGATACTCGGGACCGTATCGATACGGTTTTGAGCTACTGGAATTTGGGTTTTGAAATTACAAAGGAACGTGTCGATACTGTGCTTGTTCGTATTGATACCCTGTTAGTTAAAGTGGTTAATTGGCATATTTTGAAGTTCTGAATCTTTGTGTTTTAGTCCCTGATTGTTGGTAGGTGCAATTCAATGAGTTTGGATGGCTGAAATGATTTGAAAATTTATGTGGTGGATCGAAACCTGACTAATTAAAAGATGGTAACTTCAATTTCGAGTTAAGTCCCTGTTTAGTGATAGTTTTACAAAATGGTCCCTAAACGCTATTTGGGGCATCGAATGTCGATTTGACTTCCGATCGAGTTGAGATTTTGTTTGATGTTTTCTCTCACGCTTAGGTTAACTAAGTTGCATTTACAAAAGATAAAAATAAAAAAAGGGGTTGTTTATTGAAGTGAAACTTTTGGGTTTTACTCTAATATTCCCCGTGTGACTCGCTCGATTCGGTCTTGCAATTAGACCGGGTCAAGGGGTTACAATAATCAAGACAAGAGAAACATAATAAATTAGATCAATTCCACATAAACTCAAAAGTAAAGTAAACAAAAGGAATGAAACAACTTCAAACAATTTTTTCTTTTTTTTGTTTGAACGTTTCTGCTATTTTTTCTTTATTTTTTTGAACCCCTTTTTTCTCATTTTTTGTGGAAATGAATCATACAACAGTAATCTCATTCACTTGTCCTGAAAAAGGGTGAAAAAGATTGTAATATCCCATTAAAAAAGGATTAGAATCATGTTAGAATTAATTAAATGAATTAGAGATGGTTATAATAGATTTAAGGAAATGAGGACCAAAACTGAATAATGATTAATGTAAGTGATCGTTTTATAAGGACCACTTTGTTTGATAAAGTAAACAAAGGGATTGCATGGTGTCTTTTAGAAAACTTGTGGACATGAATATGTGTCCTAGTCTAGCACGATCAAAGGAGGGAGAGAAAGGTATAGTGTCATTTTCTTCCTCCCAAAATTTGCTAAACCGAAAATCCTTAGAATTGAGAGAGAAAGAGTTTATGTCAAAAGGAAAGGAGAAACCATTGTTGTTGGGCTGAAATCTAATAGTTGAATCTTGTTAAAAACTGAAAGATCAAGAGGATATCGAAGAAAAAGGGGCTGAAGTTGATCGGAACTCTAATAAACAAAGAGGAATTGTCATCCGGGAAAACCAATAGCTAGGAAATAACCTGTGAGTGTGGTTTAAAAGACTCAAAATTGGGATAACAACCATTTCAAGCATAGTTTTTACTTGTTATATTTAAAGAATAACATTGTATGAGCAAATCATGTTTGTGGCTAAGTTGCTTAGAGAACAAGGTAAGTATTTCCTTATGGAATGCTTGTAGTAAATTGTTTGATTGAGGTGCAAGGCTACTTTCGAATGGTTATACTAATGAGAATGCTTGATGTATTGAAATGTTAATGTTATGCCATGTGAAAAACTTAAAGAGGTAAACAAATGAATTATGTAATGAATAAGCCTATATGTGACTATGAAAGTTTAATGATTCCTGAAAGAAATCAAGCATGTATGAATAAATGATTCGGCCATGGGCCAATGATGTTATTGACTTGGGATAATGATCTCAAAATGTATGCGAAAGGTCCCAAATACGAATGGGATAAAAGCACTTTGTTGGCAAGATAAAAGGAGCTATGCTCAAAATGATTAAAGAATGATAATTAAAGTATGCCTTGGTTTCGAGTCAGTCATAGATATAGTTGGCTTGCCATAGAGTTCATAGAGCTCAGAGTCGGGGTGGACTAAGGTCCGGGACAGTGGTCCCTAATGGGCGACAGTATGAGGGATGTATTTTGGTCACTTGGCGATAGTAGGAGGGATTGACCGGTACCTTGAGTACCTAATGTTTATGGGCGACAGATGGTTGGGGACTCGTGTATCTAGACTGGGTTATCGAATCTCAAGGCTATGTTAAATGTGTATTCTTACATAAAGGTTTGATGTTCTTAAAGAATTGATTTATCTTAATTGTTGCAAAATGTCTAATTAAGTAATACATACTTTATAAAAGAGATTGGAAAACTGACTATATAATATGTATGGATTGTCTATCTCAAATGTTTGGAAATATATGTTAAGTTTAATTGTTTATCATGTAAATCATAGTATGGCCAATATCTATTCAATTGTTGCTTAACCTTAATGCTCCAAGCCTAATTTGTGTACAAGCTTACGGTAGAAATGATAGAGATTTTATAGTTAGACATCTCATTGAATGTTTTAAACCCACTCACTAAGTCTTTGCTTAACAAATCACTCTCACTACATTTTTAGGTTAAATCTTTTGATAACCATCTTTGCAAGGAGCTAGATCAAGATACTACTTTGTTAAGAGTATGTTTTGTATTTAATTAAGAACTCCTAGGATAGTGGCACTCTAGTGTTTGTACATATTTTTGTTATGATAGTAACTTGGTTTGTAATAACTAATGATGTTATGTTTGTTTGGCCTCTTTATGGTAATGTTAGATGTGAGTTTAAGTAGGTTGTTTGCTAGTCATATCTTAGGAATATGTCTTGATATGTGCATGTCTTGTAGAGTGTAATTGCATTTTGAATTGGGGGCCTTGTTTGGTAATCAGTTAAGTAAGCAAACTTGTTTTTAATTAGGTCATAGTTCATCTGATTCATCATTAAAAGAAATCATTGTGGTTGTTGTTGGCTCACTCATGATTAAATAACTCAATTAGTTTATAATATCATGGAAACCCCTAACCCGAAAGATCATGGTTGGAAATTATATTTTAGGATGAGATAGAGCAACTTGTTTAGTAAATAATTACATGACCCTGAAAGCTAAACCCCTCTTTGATCTTGATGCTGGTGATCCAATGAATCTTTGTTTGAGTTTCTAGTATTAATTGAGAATGCTAAAAATTTTGCTTGATTTAAATCTTCTATGAAAGTTTGTTAGTTCTCCTTAACATCCTTAAATTGTCCTTTTTCTCCTAGGCCCTTTTTAGGATGTTACAAATTTGGTAATCAGAGCTAAGGTTGCATGATCTTAGTAGTATTGTATTGCATTGATTTTTTTAGTGCCAGCTAGGAGTTAGTCTGTTGTGACTTATATCTGATCAAGCTCATTCTTTTCTTATATTAGAATGTCTGAAACAAGGTTGGGAAAGGATAATGAAAGCCCAACAGGATCCTTCAATGAAGGAGGAAGTGTGAGGATGAATCAAGATCCTCCAAAGGTTGCTGAGCCTCAACAGATTAACAAATGCTTTTCGAACCCGTTATGGCCATTATGAATTTTTAGTAATGCCTTTCGGATTAACAAATGCTCCTGCGGCCTTTATGGACCTCATGAATCGGGTTTTCAAACCCTATTTAGACAAGTTTGTTGTGGTGTTTATAGATTATATACTTGTATATTCGAAGAATAGCGAAGAGCATTCAAATCATCTATGAATCGTTTTGCAAACTCTTCGGGATAAGCAGTTATATGCCAAGTTTAATAAATGTGAGTTCTGGCTTTAAGAAGTAACTTTTCTAGGCCATGTAATTTCAGCTGAAGGTATAAAAGTTGATTCAAGAAAAATCCAATCCATTATTGAGTGGAAGCCTCCAAGGAATATTGGTGAAATTAGAAGTTTTCTTGGGCTGGCCGGTTATTACAGGAGGTTTGTCAAAGGTTTATCAATTCTGGCTGCTCCATTAATCGACTCCTCATGAAGAATATGCCATTCGAATGGTCAGTAGAATAGCAAGGGAGCTTCGACCAATTGAAGCAAGTTCTCACTCGAGCTTTTGTATTGACCCAACCAGAATCGGGAAAGGATTTTACTGTTTTTAGTGATGCTTCTCATCTTGGTTTAGGATGCATGTTAATACAAGGGGATAATGTAATTGCTTATGCCTCTCGGTAATTAAAGCCTCATGAAATGAATTATCCCACTCATAACCTTGAATTGGCCGTAGTGGTTTTTGCCTTAAAAATTTGGAGGCATTATTTGTATAGGGAAAGATATCGGTTGTTTACAGATCACAAGAACTTTAAGTATCTTCTGACTCAAAAGGATTTAAATTTAAGGCAAAGGAGATGGATGGAATTGATTAAGGATTATGACTTGATTATCGATTATCATCCCGGAAAGGTGAACGTTGTGGCTGATGCACTCAGTCGAAAACGATCTTCTGCCCTTTCTACAATCAATGCTCATTTCAAGATACAAAGGAATCAAACGTAGTTAGCTAAACTTCAGATTCAGTCTGAAATCCTTTCGAGAATTTGAAATCTTCAGCAAACTGATCCGGAACTACAAAAGATTGTGAACAAACTTGATTCATCTTCAAGTCTGGATTTTCACCTTGGGTCGAATGGTCTTCTTCGCTTTAGGAATCGAATTTGTGTTCCTAATGATAAAACTTTGAAGGAAGAAATGCTTCGGGAGGCTCATAGTAATCCTTTCTCTATTCATCTCGGCTCGGTTAAGATGTACCAAGATTTGAAAAGAATCTTTTGATGGCCTAAGATGAAATCCGACATCACTGATTATGTATCCAAATGTTTGAGTTGTCAAAGAATCAAAGCTGAACATCAAGTACCCTCGGGGTTGCGTCAGCCTTTGAAAAATACCCCAATGGAAGTGGGAGTGTATAACCATGGATTTTGTCACCGGTTTGCCTTCGTCACCAAGAAAGAATGATGTTGTTTGGGTGATAGTTGACAGATTTTCAAAATCAACCCACTTCATTGTTGTTCGAATGAATATGAGTCTGGAAATGTTAGCCAATTTATATACCAGGTGTTCCTATCTCTATTGTCTCAGATGGAGATTCTCATTTTACTTCCAGATTTTGGAGATCTCTGCAAAGGGCTTTAGAAACCAAAACCAATCTTAGTACTGCTTTCCATCCTCAATTTGATGGATAGTCTGAAAGAGTAATCCAAGTTCTCGAGGATATGCTTAGAGCTTGTTTGATCGACTTTGGAAGAGATTGGGAAAAATCTCTACCTCTAGCTGAATTTGCTTACATTAACAGTTACCAAACCTCCATTAAGATGGCACCTTTCGAAGCATTATATGGAAGGAAGTGCAGGACTCTATTATGTTGGTCCGAGTTGGGAGAAAACAAGATCTTAGGACCTGAATTGCTTCGGGAAACCAAAAATCAAATTCGGATTATACATAGTAGATTAAAGGAAGCTTCTGATAAGCAGAAGGCCTATGCTGACTCTAAGAGATGGGAGGATCAATATGAAGTTGGTGATCGAGTATTTTTAAAAGTATTCCCGTGGAAGAAAATTTTTAGATTTGGAAAGAATGGTAAATTAAGTCCCTGATTTATCGGACCCTTTGAAATCATTGAAAGAATTGGCCCGGTCGCCTATCGTTTAGCCCTTCCTAGTGAATTTGAAAAGATTCACAATGTATTCCATGTATCTATGTTACGAAGATATTGTTCTGACCCATCACACGTGTTAAAACCGAAAGAGGTTGAACTCAATTTTGATTTGTCATATATTGAAGAGCCGGTCCAAATTCTGGATAGTGAATTTAAAAGACTTCGTAATAAGATGGTACCTCTCATCAAAGTGCTTTAGAGGAATCACAAAATAGAAGAAGCAACATGGGAACCAGAAGCATTGATGCGAAAGCAATATCCACAACTCTTTTCCACAGGTAAATTCGAAGATGAATTTTCTTTAAAGGGGAGGGAATTGTAATATCCCATTAAAAAGGATTAGAATCATGTTAGAATTAATTACATGAATTAGAGATGGTTATAATAGATTTAAGGAAATGAGGACCAAAACTGAATAATGATTAATGTAAGTGATCATTTTATAAGGACAACTTTGTTTGATAATGTAAACAAAGGAATTGCATGGTGTCTTTTAGAAAACTTGTGGACATGAATATGTGTCCTAGTCTGACATGATCAAAGGAGGGAGAGAAAGGTATAGTGTCATCTTCTTCCTCCCAAAATTTGCTAAACCGAAAATCCTTAGAATTGAGAGAGAAAGAGTTTATGTCAAAAGGAAAGGAGAAACCATTATTGTTGGGCTGAAATCTAATAGTTGAATCTTGTTAAAAATTGAAAGATCAAGGGGATATCAAAGAAAAAGGGGCTAAAGTTGATCGGAACTCTGACAAACAAAGAGAGATTGTCATTCGAGAAAACCAATAGCTTGGAAATAACCTGTGAGTATGGTTTAAAAGACTCAGAATTGGGATAACAACCATTCCGAGCATAGTTTTTACTTGTTATATTTAAAGAATAACATTGTATGAGCAAATCATCTTTGTGGCTAAGTTGCTTGGAGAACAAGGTAAGTATTTCCTTATGGAATGCTTGTAGTAAATTGTTTGATTGAGATGCATAGCTACTTTCGAATGGTTATACTAATGAGGATGCTTGATGTATTGAAATGTTAATGTTATGCCATGTGAAAAACTTGAAGTGGTAAACAAATGAATTATATAATGAATAAGCCTATATGTGACTATGAAAGTTTAATGATTCTTGAAAGAAATCAAGCATGTATGAATAAATGATTCGGCCATGGGCCAATGATGTTATTAACTTGGGATAATGATCTCAACATGTATGCAAAAGGTCCCAAATACGAATGGGATAAAAGCACTTTGTTGTGCAAGATAAAAGGAGCTATACTCAAAATGATTAAAGAATGATAATTAAAGTAAGCCTTTGTTTCGAGTCAGTCATACATATAGTTGGCATGTCATAGAGTCCATAGAGCTCAGAGTCGGGTGGACTAAGGTCCAGGACAGTGGTCCCTAATGGGCGACAGTAGGAGGGATGTATTTTGGTTACTTGGCGACAATAGGAGGGATTGACCGGTACCTCGAGTACCTAATTTTTATGGGCGACAGATGGTTGGGGACTCGTGTATCTAGACTGGGTTATCGAATCTCAAGGCTATGTTAAATGTGTATTCTTACATAAAGGTTTGATGTTCTTAAAGAATTGATTTATCTCAATTGTTGCAAAATGTCTAATTAATTAATACATACTTTATAAAATAGATTGGAAAATCGACTATATAATATGTATGGATTGTCTACCTCAAATGTTTGGAAATATATGTTAAGTTTAATTGTTTATCATGTAAATCATAGTATGGCCAGTATCTATTCAATTGTTGCTTAACCTTAATGCTCCAAGCCTAATTTGTGTACAAGCTTACGGTAGAAATGATAGAGATTTTATAGTTAGAAATCTCATTGAATGTTTGAAACCCACTCACTAAGCCTTTGCTTAACAAATCACTCTCACTACATATTCAGGTTAAATCTTTTGATAACCATCTTTGCAAGGAGCTAGATCAAGATACTACTTTGTTAAGAGTATGTTTTGTATTTAATTAAGAACTCCTAGGATGGTGGCACTCTAGTGTTTGTACATATTTTTGTTATGATAGTAACTTGGTTTGTAATAACTAATGATGTTATGTTTTTTTGGCCTCTTTATGGTAATGTTAGATGTGAGTTTAAGTAGTTTGTTTGATAATCATATCTTAGGAATATGTCTTGATATGTGCATGTCTTGTAGAGTGTAATTGCATTTTGAATTTGGGGCCTTGTTTGGTAATCGGTTAAGTAAGCAAACTTGTTTTTAGTTAGGTCATAGTTCATTCGATTCATCATTAGAAGAAATCATTGTGGTTGTCGTTGGCTCGCTCATGATTAAATAACTCTATTAGTTTATAATATCATGGAAACCCCTAACTCGAAAGATCATGGCTGGAAATTATATTTTAGGATGAGATAGAGCAACTTGTTTAGTAAATAATTACATGATCCTGAAATCTTAACCCCTCTTCGATCTTGATGCTGGTGATCCAATGAATCTTTGTTCGAGTTTCTAGTATTAATTGAGAATGCTCAAAATTTTGCTTGATTTACATCCTCCATGAAAGTTTGTTAGTTCTCCTTAACATCCTTAAATTGTCCTTTTTCTCCTAGGCCCTTTTTAGGGTGTTACAGAGATAGTCAAAATAAAAGGCTCGGGTTTGAAAATGTGGTAAAAACAAAGAAAGGGTAAAGGCACAAAAATGGCTAACTAGGGGGAAATGAAAGGGTAGGCAATTTTATAGGTAAAAAGTGGGTAATCCTAAGTGACCTAATCATATTAAAGCATCAAGTTCTTATGTTATTTCGACATGTATTTAATTACAGGTTCTAGAACATCAATGTCAAGCTCGACACACTCAATCAAAGAATATGAGCAAGATTGTAAAGAATATGCTCGCAAAGGCTCAAATCTTACCGAAGTGTATACATGTATTGAGTTAAGCACATTTCAACCAATAAAGTCATGGAATATCACAAAATTTCCAACCAAATTTCTAAACATGCCATCCTTTACCATGTATATCCTAATTCAAATGAAAGTGTGTTCTCAAGCAAGTATGACGTTCCAAAATATTCAACAAGGCGAAGGATTTCAACGAAAATTTTTTCACAAGTTCAACCAACCATACTAGAATCAAAGCATAAAAAATAAGCAAGGGAAAATTCAACTAATACTCTACCCCTTACTTAAGTCGTATTGTCCCAATACGAAAATTAAAGTACAAGAGAAGGAATAAAGATACTCCTCATATCTAGTGATGACCGCGGCATCTGAGTAGCGAGAACGGTGATCGGTCGATGGGGAAAAGATGAACGGCTCTGGTTCGTGAATGGGAGAGCGTGGTGTTCAGCCTTAGCGGGGAATAGGCGGCATCCTCTGAGAACAACTGGTGGTATGGAAGCGCGGTTCTCTTGATGCTTTGTTCTCACCATCGTGGAAAAATAGAGGATTGGTGATTAAGATTGAGGCTGAGAGTGGTTATGTGGCTGAGAGGAAAAGAAGAGAAAGGTTTTATGTTTATCTAATCACGTGGGGGGTTTTAGGTAAAAAGAAAAGGAATTTGTTTGGGAAAAGGGAACAAATGTTGGTCAAATAGGTGTGGGGTCCATGGGGGAAGTTTAAAATTTAAAGGGAAAATGGGTTTAAAATAAGGATAAATATAGGGAGATAAGGGATGGCGACAGATGGGATTTAGGTTGGACTATTTTGCACCGAAGGATGGTGGGGTTTTGCTAACATGCACCCTTTACTCAAAATGGTTCCTCCACCGCTGATCCATGCGTAAAGTTTTCTTATGGACCAGATATTTTGCTATGTTCGGTCAAAAATCACCGTAATTATCTTCATGAAAGTTTGATTCAAAATATTTGGGGTACCTAAAAAATTCAAAATAAAATAAGACAAGACAAAAATAAATAAAATAAATAAAATTAAAGGCGAATAGAAATTAAGCAAAATAAAATGGGTTGCCTCCCATTAAAGCGCTTTATTTAACGTCGTTTAGCTCGTAACCTGATTCAGACTACAAGCACTGCGACAAATACTTCCTCCAATTCATGTGCTTTGTCCAACTGAGAACTTCCCTATAATAAACTTTACGATCATGGATTTCCTTCATTTTTTTTGAAAAAATATCTCCTTTACTCTTCAATTTATCCGGAGGTAATTTTAACTCCAAATTTGGCGCCTGCAAAATGGAAGGTAATATTTTAGATTTCGAAGGAGTTATGCGCAAGTCTGAATAAGTATTTTCCAACTCCCTAATTTCTTTGTCGTGATCCTCCAATCCCCCACACAAATCATCAGATAAGTTAGTTTCCACAAATTCATCAACTAAAGGTTCATAAATACCAACGAAGCTAACATTTGCCATAGAATCTGGATGTTTCATCACCTTATAAACATCATATTTAACAACATCACCGTCAAATTCCATGGTAAGAATGCCACTCCTAACGTTAATTTAGCATGTGTCGTGCTCTAAAAAGGTCGGCCAAGTATAATTTCATAGGAAGTGTTGGATCGGTCATTTTCCATGTCGATCACGTAGAAATCTGCCGGAAAAATTTGATCATTTACCTTAACCAGCACGTTCCCAAGGAGTCATTCTGGACAGATGACGATCTATCGGCGAGTTGGATTGTCACTCTTGTTTCCTTTAAAGGCTCAACACTAAGTAAGTTGTAAACAAAAAGTGGCATAACATTTATTGAAGCACCAAGATCACGCGTAACACGTTTTATTCCTACCTTACCAATTTTACATGGGATAGCAAACATACCTTGATCCTTTATCTTTGGTGGAAGCCTACGTTGAAAAACTGCTGATACGTTTTTGCCCAAGTTTACCTTCTCATTACCGGTAAGCCTTCGTTTGTTTGTGCAAAAGTCCTTCAAAAATCTGTCATACCGTAGAACCTTTTTAATCACGTCAAGGAGAGGTATGTTTATCTATACTTTTTGCATCAAGTCAAGAATTTCTTGTTCCTCGGCTTGCTTATCATGCTTCACCAATCACAACAGGAAGGGAGGTAGCGTGGGAGGAATTTGCGATTCATCCTTCTTTTTCCTCTAGGATCTTGTGTCAACTTTTTCCTTCTCCATCTGGGAACTCAATTCGTCTTCTTTTTAGGATTCTACAGCAACATCCTTTGAGATTGGTGGTGCGATAACAGTGTCGAAGGGTGATTGCATTAACGTTTTCTCATGGGTTCGCCTCGGTTTGCGATGGCAACTTCCCTTTGGATTCTAAACGACTTACGGCCTGAGCTAGTTGACTCATTTTCTTATCTAACTCTTGAAAATATGCTTCGGTCTTTAGTTGAAACTGTTCCTAGGATAGCGCCAAACGTTCGACAATTGACTCCAATGACGGTTTTTGCGATTGATATTGTTGTAGTGCAGGTGGTTGATAAGCTTGATTTGGTCTGGGATTTGGTCCATAGTTGAAGTTTGGATGGTCCTTCCAACCTGGATTATAGGTATTGGCCTGAGGGTTGTATGGCCTTTGGGGAGGTCCTGGAAAATTACCTACTACATTTACTTGTGCGGCAACATCTTCTTGTAACATTGGACAACAATCTGTAGGGTGGTCCATCTTTGTGCAAATTTCATAAAGTCTTGTTGTACCTATTTTGCCTGCAACAAGAGATTGAACTATATCACCTAACGTATCAATTTTATTTTCTAAAAAAACTGTACTTACCTCGTGAACTCGTCAAGAGGGTTCACTGGAAGGGCAAAACTGTTGAGAGTTAGCTGCCATAGTAGAAATTAAATTTCTAGCCGCGATCAGAGTCATGTTTACAAGTGCCCCTCCACTTGTCGCATCAACCATCTTCATCTCCATAGGGAGTAAGCCTTCATAGAAGTATTGGAGAAGTGTTTGTTCCGGCAGTCCGTGTTGTGGACAATTTGCGCATAATTTCTTGAACCTCTCCCAATACTCATATAATGATTCAACATCTTTTTGTCGGATTCCTAAGATGCTTCACCTTAGTTCACTCGCCTTGGATGCAGGGAAAAACCTGTCAAGAAAAAGTCGAGCCATATCAGTCCATATAGTAACCGAATTAGACGGTAAATCAAATAACCAATCCTTAGCCAAATCGGCTAAGGATAAAAGGAAAGCGCGGACTTTAATTTGGCCTTCGGATACTCCCTGTGGTTTCGTGCTTAAACAAACCATATGAAATTCCTTGAGATGTTTATGCGGGTTTTCACTGGGCAAACCATGAAAAGTCGACAAAAGATGAATTAAACCCATCTTAAGTTCGAATGGCGTCTCTCCATTCGGGAATGTGATGCACAATGGTTGTTGTTCATTAGGTGCTGCGGAAAGTTCTCGAATAGTTTGGTCGTTGTCTGCCATCAGAATCTGCTCTACGTCGTCGAATTCAAAGTGTGCTTTTGCATCAGAGTGTGTTTCTAGATCTGGTTCAGATTGTTGTTGTTGCTGTTCTTGCTTTTATCGTTGTCTTTTTTCACGAAGTGTTTGGGTGTGTATTCTTTGGGCTAATGCTTCAATTTTCGGTTCAAAATCTGCTAGTTCGTCGGGATTCTTCCTGGTCATAAATCAAAACAAACTATATCAGTAACTTTGGCGAAGTCCCGGACAACGGCGCCAATATGAAAAGCGTCGTAAACTGTTAAAATAATTATCCTTAATCTCTAAAGAATTAATTAAATAGTGTAGTAAAGAGAAGAATGATCGATCCACATGGACTTTAGAAATTCTAATGTAGAAGGCTTTTGGTCTTGATTTAGGTGAGAAAGGTGTAAATAAATTGGGTGGTTTATCACAAGAGTTTAATTTAAATAAAACGAAGAAATGAAAATTTAAATCTAAGAATGAGAGTAAATTTAAGAAGATAATTAGTTTAAGTAAACAGCCTCAAGCTTCGCTTTGACTCATTTTCAATCAATCATCGAATAAGATTTTACTTTGGATAAATGCCGGTTACAGTCTACAAGGCCCAACCCTTGTAACTTGTTTTTCTCTCTGGTAAACCGATAATCCAAAATCAATTTTTGAATTTCAATTTTTTGGCTAGACTAACCACGACTATCGTCATTAGAATAAAACAGTTTAAAATCTAGAAAATACCCGACTCGGACTATGTTGTATCAATGAGAATCAAATTCGATCTCAATTTCCCTTAGCGAACCGTCCATAAGTTTGCTCACAGAAAGTCAAATGTGCTACAAGTCGATCCTTCATCCCAACTATAAATTGAAACATTCAAACCAACGGGCCCTTTTTGAATTTGAAAGTTTAAGGATTTTAAAAAGAAAGGTCGATTGCTAATACAAGTTTGCAGAAAATTGAAAAATATATTTGAAGATATAAAGTGCTTTTCAATTCTCATGATCGGAATTGAGTTGTTGCTTTAGCCTTTGGCTTGTTGGAAAATTAGCCAAGCATGATTATGGTAGAAATCATACTCAGCATTTTAAAAGAAAATAAATTAAAACTTAAAAATAAGAACGTAAAGAAAAATATAATTTTATAGAACTTAGAAAGCAAGAACAAAACTAAGAATGAGATATGTTTCTAGCTTACCCCGATGGGTATTTATAGTTTTCTAAAACCCTAAAAATAACCTAGAAATAATAAAAGATAGTTCTTGAAAATATTCAAATTAAATTCTAAAAACAAAAGATAATTTGTAATTTGAATTTAAAATGCAGCTAATCCTGCTCGTTCGTCCTTGCTGACTAGACCTTCTAGAAGCTACTGACTGGACCTTCTGGAAGCTGCTGAATGGATGCCACGTCAAACGACTCATGCCTAGAGTCATGCCCACTAGCCTAGCCTTGATTCCAAAAAATAAAACTACAGAACTTTGCCTTTTAAATGCAATCTTCAGAATTTAAGTCCTGCATAGAAAACGAATAAAAACAACCCAAATCAGCAATATCAAAGAATCAACAAGAAGTAATTAATGATAAAATAATAACAAAATAAAGCACTCATCAGTAGCACACAAGGAACACACTTCAAAATGTTGGGTAGGTCTGATAAACTACTAGGCACCGGGACCACACTCAACAGCATTGTTGGAACCTATATCAAAAGGAAAAAATAGGATTACTAATAGATTTACATTTCTATCGGACTAATATACAAAGTCACTAAACCATACGGGTGACAATGGGCTCTCTAGGCTAAGCTGATCGGGACGAGCTGGGCGTAAGCACGATTGGGAGATACGTGGGTACCTTTAACCAAATAAGATCATTGTCAGTCATTTATTCAACTACTTCCTTTAAATAAAATTAACTTAGTACATATGCATGTTCGGGTTTGACGTCCCATTTAGAGGCTTTTGGGTTAGAATTTCGTGAATCGGGCTTCAAAAACAGACTCGAGCATTTGGTCAAAGTCAACATTGATGTCAGCAGTCAAAGCTGATGTCATCAGTCAACTATCTAACTCGGGCGAGTTAACTCACTGAGTTGACTCGTGCGAGTTAACTCACTGAGTTGACTCATGCGAGTTAACTCGACAACTTAACTCAGTCAACGTGTTGACTCAACTCGGGTCGGGTATGGGTCAAACGGGTTGGGTTGGGTCACATACGGGTCAGGTCAATCGGGTATGGGTTTAATACCCAAAGCCATTGGGCCTTAAAACAGGCCGACCCAAAATACAATTTATCAGGCCTAGTTCGCTAATTGGAACGACATGTGCTAGGCCAGTTTAATCAGCTCGGTTTAAAGAGTCAAACCCGGTCTTGGACCGATCGGTCCGGTCTGGTTTGAGGGTTACCGTCCAGGGCGGTCAGAAATTACCCCGGATGGTGTGTGGAGCCCACGCGCGGCCCTAGACGGCCAGATTTAGTCCCAAAAATGCAATTTTCCAAATTTAACAACCCTTAACTCACTCATTACTCAAAAATCCTAGATTATACCAAAAACTCACCAAACTTACCTGAATCAGTGGAAGGCGACTTGGAATGTCGTAACTCTAGCGATGCTCTAACCGGTTATGGGCGGACCTTCCGAGGGTTGGGTTTTGATCAACTCTGTCTGTAGATGACGATGGCAGTAACCACTTCATGAACCGATGCTTCCGGTGGCTGGAAATGGTAGAGAAAAGAGACGACAAATAAGGGTTATTAAACGAACCCTTAAACCGTTCTCGATAGTGAATAACATGGAGATAGGGTGAGTGGTGGCTGGCGTTGAGTTTGGGGTTCGACGGCGGATAAGTTGATGCCGGAGGTGACAAGCATGACGCGGTAGAGGGTGAGATCGGAGCTGTGGCTGGGCGAGTTTGAGTTTAGGGGAGATGAAGGGATGACAATTCTGGTTTTAGGGGGTTTGGGACAAAATAAATGCCATAAAGAGTGGTTAGGTGGGATATTTTACTTGTTTATTATTTAATTTGAATACCCCCAGCAATGTTTTAAAATAAACCAAGGGCAACTAAAGGCCAAGAGCTTCCATTGCTCAATTGGCTAGTTGACTAGCTAAACAAGCATAGGTTGTGGGTTCGATTCCTACAACCCACACCTTCCCTCATTTTCATTTCGTTCCCTTTTTTGTGGGTGTTACAACTCTCCCTCAAAAAGAAATTTCATCCTTGAAATTACCTGAATTGAACAAATATGGAAATTGCTCTTCTATCGACTCAAGATTTCCCAAGTAGCTTCTTCCGAGCCATGATTACTCCACTGAACCTTACCCATAGGAATACATCGGTTCTTCAAAACTCTTTCATCTCGATGTAAGATCTGAACTGGCACTTTCTCATAAGATAAATCTGGTCTCAACTCTACATCTTGAACCTGAATAACATGACTCGGATCTGGATGGTATTGTCTCAACATAGACACATAAAAGACATCATGAATGCGGCTAAGCTGAGGAGGCAACTCAAGCTGATAAGCAACAGGTCCGACTCTCTTCCAGATGCGGTGTGGCCTGATAAATCTTGGACTCAACTTGCCTTTGCGCTCAAATCTCAAAACTTTCTTCCACAGAGACACCTTAAGGAAAACCTGATCACCGACCTCAAATTCAATATATTTCCTTCTCCAATCACTATAAGACTTCTGTCTAGAAAAAGCCTCTTTTAGACGGTCATGGATCAATCTGACGATCTCCTCAGTCTCTCGGATCAACTCTGGACCTAAGGTCTTCCTATCATACAACTCTGTCCAACAAATAGGAGTACGACATTTACGGCCATATAGAGTGTCATATGGTGTCATACGAATGCTAGACTGATAACTGTTATTATATGCAAATTTAGCCAAGGGCAAGAAATCCTCCCAACTACCACAGAAGTTAATTACACAACCCTGCAACATTTCCTCGAGGATCTAAATCACCCTCTCTCACTGACCATCGGTCTGCGGATGAAAAGATGTATTGAAATTCAGACGTGTGCCCAAGGCCTCCTATAATGCCTTCCAGAACCGAGAGGTAAACCTCGAATCTCGATCATAAATGATAGACAATGGTACACCATAAGCCTGACAATCTCAGAAATATACAATCTAACCAGCTTCTCCAGAGGATAAGTAACTCAGACATGAATAAAATGAGCTGACTTAGTGAGTCGGTCAATAATCACCCAGACATAATCCTTTTTAGATAGAGTCAGTGGTAGCTCTGTAACAAAATCCATCATGATATGCTCCCACTTCTATTCAGGAATTCTAATAGGCTACAATAAACCAGAAGGATGCTGATGTTCTGCCTTAACTTGCTAGCAAGTCAGACACCGAGACACATAATCTGAAATGTCCTTTTTCATGGCAACTGTTGACTCTCAAGGAGATGTGTAAAATGAATGCTGGCAAAAGGTATAAATGGTATGTATTTGGGCAAGATAAACTGTGCCAAGAGTCTTTTGCATGCAAGTATACACGGTCGACAAGTAATACAGCTTGGTAAGCTGAGTATCGATCCTACAGAGATTGACTTGGAGTTTGATTGCTTAGTTTGTTACTTGTTTTGGAAGAAAAGATTGTTATTTGAAAGAGCTGATTTAAAAACTAAGAAAATAAAATAAAAACTGAAGTAAAGCGTTGGCAAGGAAGGTGTTTTCAAATAAATGATGACTGTTGGCAGGGAATGCCTGATTTCAACGTGGTTCATGCCAGCCTTTATTGGCAAAAATGTATTGGCATTGTTTGCCGAGCAGATTCAAAAGTAGCAAAGCCTCTCTCGATGGTCATTGCCCTAAACTGGCCAAGTAAAAACCCCTATATCTCTATAGTGTATGTTTTCCTTAAACCAATTTGATTTAAAAACCAGTCTATACTCTGTGGGGGTAGATTTCACTTATAAAGTAAGTTCATCTACTTGAACGACTTCTCTCGAAGCTTCTCTCCCAAGTGTTCAGCAACTTGATCATTGCCAACACAAGTCTATTAAGATATTGGAAGGCAATAAGCTAACTGTGCCAGCTCTCGCTTTGACACAATACTTAGGAAAAATTAAAGTATGCAAAACAGACAAACTTAGCCAAAAGTAGAATTATTATAAAGGAACTAAGGCATAAAAGCCAACATTTAAAACCAAAACATCCCCCCACCAACTAATAAATTAGTTCATGGTGTGGGGGTTAACCAACAAAACCATCAACGTTTTCAACATCACCATCATAAAAAAAACTAAAGATAAACATCTTGTGCCAAGGGAATAGGCAGAGGAGTCTCTCGATGCAGCCCTCTGCGCCAGGTTCTTGGCCAAGAAGTCAAACCACCCTTCTTTGGTTGCACCGACTGTCACTCGCCGCTCACCAACACCTCGCTCTGATCACCTCGACCTTCACCGGTGTCTCCTCCTCATTAATCTATCACAATGCTTGATCGGGTCGTGTATATATAGGCGTTCAATGGAAGGGGTTAGGATAACTCTCTCTTCATTTGAAATTTGAATGCTCCAAGGATAAGAGATAAGCCTCATCTGATCGGTGTGATAGCTTATCAAGCTAGGGCTGACGTCATCATGCCATGGCCGTCCTGGCACACTAACTCGCCACGACCTTGCCAACACAGCTTGGCATCACTTTATCTGTTATTTTTCTGGAGGCTATCCAAATGCGATTTTTAAGGAGCCTGAGTGTATCCTATTTTTTCGGAGGTTCTTCCTCTCTTAGCATGGCTGCTGGCACACGTCATGCCAACAGATGCTTGGCACTCATCTGGTTCTTTCGTGCCCGAATATTTGGCATTCACCTTGGCATTCCTAACTGCGTCATGCATTCATTTCTCCTGCTAAACACCCTGCCTACCTGCAAAAAGGCCATAAAAACAACCTTTCACATAAGCATAGGCAGCCAACTAACTCCTTGATGAAATGCATGATTCTAAGAAGCTAATGCAACTAAATGTACTTGAAAACAAGCAAAAGCATATCAAAATAGGCATGAAAAATAATACTTTTGAGGAGGTAACACACCCTCAAACCTAGATCATTGCTCATCCTCAAGTAATGCAAGAGAAGAGAAAAACAAAAATAGTGAAAATAATACCTCGGCAAAAGTTTGGTTGGAATACCAACTAATGCTGGCAAGTAGAGCTTGATTCTAATACTGCCCTCAGAAATCTCAGTGCACAGTGCCAAGAAGATAGTAATTCAAGTGAAACAATATAACTCTAGTCTAAGTGCATGAAGAGTGCACGATGTATAGGTAATATGCATCCAGTATCCTTTCACTCCCTTAGCCAATTTTACTACCTAAACTCGGATCATTTTTTTTCTTCATTTTTCTTTCTTGTTAAGGGTTCTATTGGCATTAATTTAAGCTTGCTTCATGATACTGTTTAGCGTGAGTGATAAGAGAGAGCATACCACAAATCCCCACCTTAATCCAGACATCACTAGGCTTTCTCTTCAACTCATACCATAGGGTTTTGGACTTGAGAACTAAGAGGGAGCTACCACAATGCCCCAAGTAACTTATTATCCCTAGGTAGAGGAGAGTTCATTTTTTATTGCCTTGGCAGAACATTGTTGCCTTATTTATTTTCTTTTTACCCTGGTATCATTTTTCTCCTTTTTTTCTGAGCATAGTTTCAAACAGTCTAAGTTTGCTAGGGAACTAGATACATATCACGTGATAAGTGTAAATTCAATTCCCTAAACTAGAGATCAATTATCATGGCAAACATGGCATACAATTCTACTGCATGACAAACTGAAAATTATAAACTCATCATCGGGCAAACAAGTAGATCAAAATAAGCTTGCTAATAGTTGTCAACAAACTTCAAATTTAAGCCGAGACAAAATTTTCTTTTTCACCTTTTTAATGGTTCAGTATGCAACTACTCTACATGAACTACATGGCAAACAAAAAGGATTAAACATGAAATGCATGACATGGCATAATTTTGAGAAAATGCACACCCCCAAACCCAAGATGTGCATTGTCCTCAATGCATGAAAACAATATATACAAGACAAAATAAAAATACATGATCATGAAAATGCAAGAATGAAATGCAAATATGGAATGCAAATGAGTTAGGAAGAAGAAGACACACCTTCAGACGAGGCTTCCTCTCGCTTGGCATGAGCTTCTTCTTTTTTTCTGGCATGGGTCTTCCTTATGGTTAGGCTCCCACGTTCAGGGGCCATTCTTTTCCTTCCTTTCCAGCCCTGCTTTGAGGTAGCAGTTGAGGCTCTAAGATCATCCTTCTTCTTGGCAGACTCAGTTGGTGGTGTGACTGGTGCTGGCTTCTTTTTCTTGGCAGGAATCTCATCTGACTCGGAGGAGGAATCGATGCTGGTAGTCTCAACATGCACCGAGGACAGAAGAACTGTTGCTTCAGATTCAGAACTGGCAGAAATGACTAGACTTGTTTGACTGGCTGGAGTAGCAGACTTGACTAGACTGGCTGGCTTGACTGGACTGGCATGACTGGCTGGCATAGGGTCATTGGCAGTAGGCTCGGTAGGGAAAGGTAGAAATACAGACACCACATCGGGGGAAAGTTTCACAAGTACCTCCCTAATGATGGCATCCCTCTCTTTGGTGTAATGCCTCATTTTTACATAAAGCTCCTCGGCTGTCTCCAATTTTTTGAGGATAATCTCCTAGTAGGCATACACTTGGGACAGCACTTCCAACGAGCTCGCTGGCATAATTTTTGGCACACTATTGGGCTCTACCTCTGGCTTTGGCTTGGGTTTTGGTGTGGCTGTCTTGACCTTGCCCTTCTTCTTTGGCGTAAAAGCCGTGAGGTTTTCCTAAATAATGGCAGTAATGGTGGTTCCCTTGATTGTTTGGCCAATATCTTCATCCATTCTAGGCACTTCATGGCGCAAACAAATGTTAGAAATTAATAAAGGGAAAAATAAACTACTCTTACCTTTCTCAGCACATTTATAAGCCTCATCGGTAATGATTTTGCCAATGTTGATCTTGCGTCCTTTGATGATGGAGTGTAGCAAAATCAACCAGTCTTCCGAGAAGGTCTCGTTGTGAGATGTAGGCAATATATTTGACTTGATGAAATGGTTCCATCCTCGTATTTGTGGCTTCAAAGCCAACCTCTTCACTGTCCAGTGGCCCGTCGATGAAACTGTCCAATCTGTGCCAGGTTCACACAAGTCTGCCAGTAGTTTCTTGCGTTTGGCACCGGTCATAGATGTAGCATAGTCGAAGTGTTCATCTTCCATAGCATTCAAAGCAAAAAGTGAGTTCACATATCCTTCATCAAAACACACATTTACCTCTAATCATTAAGAACGGAGAATCTTTTGTGAGATGCGCATAAAACTCTCGCACGATAGTAGCATAGATCTCCTATTTTTGTTGGCAAAAAGAACTCCAACCATGCATGTCGACAATGGCCATGAACTTTGGTGGGAACCCAACGGTGGTGTCGGTTTGGAAGTCGAAGCGCTTCTCGTACAAAAAGGATCTCGAGGCAAAGCTCGTCTCAAACTTCTTTTGAATATCTTCATTGAAAAATCTTTTGAAGGGAAGAGATGACGATGCCATAGAGAATAAGAGCTTGAATTGGTGATGAAGAAATGAAGAAGAAAAGTTGAATGGTTTCTTGAATCTTGCTTGAGAAAGAAATTAAGAGATTATGGTTCTTGGGAAATCGGCTAGGGTAAAAAAAGAATAAAAAAGTGGAGTGTTTTTAAGAGGTTTTAATGATGGCAGCCGAAAAGATGGGGGATAATGATGAAAGTTTAAAAGTTTTGATTGGGATAGATGTTAAAAGTGATAAGGAAAGACTTGAAGTGATAGGATAATTATGATGAATTTAAATCTTCCTTAAATTGGGCGGCTAGGGTTAATCTTAAGGATATTTCTTTCTTTTCTTATGCAAGTTAAGGTTTCTTTTCTTTCTTCACACGAAAACCTGCGCATGCCTCTGGCATAGGGTATGGCATAACCCTTGGCATTCGTTCTGGCTGGTAATGGTCCTGGCAATATTCCTGGCATCAATTCCTGTCAACATTCATGCCCACACTAAATGAAAAATCGTGTAACATAGCAAGGGAATAAAAATTGAAAGATAAAAAAAACAAAAACCTGATTCCTAAGGAAAACAAAAACAACTAATCCTAATATTTACAAAGAATTTCAAACCTGCGGATGCTTCATTCCAATTCTGCCAAGAGAATCACCTCTTTGGCATGGTTTTGCTTACCTTCCAAGTAGTGTTTTAGGTGCTGACCATTCACCTTAAAAATTTCTCTGGTCTGTAAGTTCTTGATGTCTACAGCCCCATGAGCATATGGCCTCACAACTTCATAAGGACACGTCCATCTTGACTATAGCTTACCTGGGAAAAGTTTGAGCCGAGAGTTAAACAATAGAACAAGCTGACCTATTTCGAACTGTCTTGGCAAGATCCGACTACCATGCCAACGTTTTGCCTTCTCCTTGTATATCTTAGTGTTCTCATAGGCTTGTGTTCTAAATTCCTCCAATTCATTGAGGTCAAGCAACATTTTTCCTCCAGCAACTCTCCATGCCATGTCAAGCTTCCGGATGGCCCAATAGGCTTTATGTTCAAGTTCTACCGGCAGATGGCATGGTTTGCCAAAGACAAGCTTGAATGGTGAAGTGCCCAAAGGAGTTTTAAATGTCGTCCTATAAGTCCACACGGACTCATCTAGTCTCAAGGACCAGTCTTTCCTTGTTGGATTCACAGTTTTTTCCAAAATGTTCTTAATCTCCTTATTGGATATCTCGGCCTGCCCATTTGTTTGTGGATGGTATGTTGTGGCGATTCGCTGCTAAATCTCATACCTGCACAATGCTTTAGAAATTAATTAGAATTTAAAATGAATACCCTCGTCATGAATAATCATTCAAGGAGCACTAAATCTAGTGAAAATGTTTTTGTGCAAGAACTTGGCAACAGCCTTGGCATCATTTGTTGGCAAGGCAACAGCCTCTACCCACTTTGACACATAGTCAACAACCACAAGAATATACACATTACCAAATGATGAGGGAAAATGACCCATAAAGTTGATCCCCCATACATCAAATAAATCTACTAGCATAATGTTTTAGAGCGGTAATTGGTGTCTACCAGAGATGTTCCCTGTTCGTTGGCATCGATCACATGCCTTGGCATCCTTGTACAGTGTGGGCCAAAAGAATCCTGACTACAACACTTTGGCAGCAGTCTTCATCCCAGCAAAGTGTCCTCCATATGGTGCGGCATGGCATAGATGCAATATATGTTGATGCTCGTCCTCTGCCACACACCGGCGAATCACTTGGTCGGCACATAGGTTGTACAACATTGGCTCATCCCAATAGTATTGTCTCACCTCTCATAAAAGTCTTTTCTTGGCATTATATGCCAGGTCTAATGGTAGAATATTGCTTACCAAGTAGTTGACTATGTCAGCGTACCATGGTTTGGCATTGGCTGCAAGCAAATACTCGTCAGGGAATTCGTCTATAATTATAGTGGACTTACCATCCTCAATGTAATGCTCCAACCGAGAGAGATGGTCAGCTACTAAGTTTTCACTGCCTTTCTTATCTCTGATCTCCGGGTTGAATTCTTGAAGTAAGAGCGTCCATCGAATTAGTCTAGGTTTGGCATCCTTCTTTGCCAAGAGATATTTCAACACCGAATGCTATGTATAAACCACAACCTTATTACCAATTAGATACGATCTAAATTTATCAAAAGCAAATACAACCGCGAGGAATTCTTTCTCGGTTGTAGAGTAATTCAGTTGTGCTTCATTCAAGGTTCTGTTGGCATAGTAGACGGTATGGAACATCTTGCCACGTCGTTGTCCCAGAACTGCTCCAACGGCATAATCGCTGGCATTACACATGAGCTCAAAGGGCTCATTCAAATTCGGTGCCACGACTATAGGGGCATTAATCAATCTGTCTTTAAGCTCCTGAAATGCTCTCAAACAAGAATCGTCAAATGCAAAAGTGGCATTATATTCCAAGAATGAGCATAAAGGTTTAGCAATTTTCGAAAAATCTTTAATAAATCACTGATAAAAATCGGCATGACCTAAAAAACTTCTTATACCTTTAACACTTGTTGGTGGTAATAGCTTAATTACCTCTACTTTGGCTTGATCAACTTCTAGTCCTCTCTTGGTTACCTTATGACCGAGATTAAATTTTAGATTAATAACATGAATTTCAGTTAAGGACACTTAACTTTTAAAATTTATAGTTTAGTCCCTAAGTTCGAAAAGGTTTAAAATTAACCCCAAATTGAGTAAGTTATTAATAAGTTAGTTTGATAAGTCGTAAAAGAGATTAATAAGACATTTCGAATAAGATTCTGAACTCCGATTAAGTTTCCGGTCTCTAAATATGTTTTTCGATAACACTTTCCAATCTGGCTTTCTACTAGGCCGGGAAAGGTGTGTTACAAGGCCCAGAAACTGCTGCTCCTCTGACAGGTGTAGTCATGTCGATACTTGGAGCAGGTGGCGAAGTAGTCAGTATCGGCGGACCACAAAGGGTGGGAGGCTCCATAGGAGCTGGACGATCAATGGGGGCTGGAGCATCTATTGGAGCAAGTGGATCAACCACCAGATCATCTATCGGGTCTACGAATCTAGTAGTTTGACCTCGCCCACAGGCGGGTCAATGACCCTTTCTAGTGCTCATCTCGAAGAATCTCTACAAGAGGATAAAACCTAAGGTCAGTTTATGACACTGGAGAGTCGAACACAATTAAACATAGAATTTGGTGACATGGCCCAATTTCAAAACACTTTTGTAAAATGTTTCCAAAACAGTACTTTAAATGGACTCATCCACAGTCCAAGGTTGTAAAACCAAAAGCTTTGATACCAACTAAATGTAACCCCCTAGACCGGTCTATGCGTATAGTCCGAATCCAGAAGGTCACATTTCTTACCAAAACTTTTCATAAAATATTTAAAAGAGTTTAATATCTAAAATAAGTAATAATTATAATTCATAAGTAATTTAAGTAAGCAAGTATAAATGATTTCAAATATGGTTACAAAATTAAGCCACGCAAGGCTACGCAATGAAGTGTATAGTATCAAATTATTGGCACGTGACACCGAAAATAAAACAATATGGAGGATGGGAACATTACAACAAAAGAGGTGTCCAAAATGCGTCAATCTTCCATGTGTCAAATCTGGGGTGGCCTATCCAGAATATCTGAAAGGTAGAAAATTGGGGTGTGAGCTAGGAAGCTCAGTGTGTCCCAAACAGTGCAAATAAAACATCTATATAATTTAGCCAAACAAAACATTTCATGAGTGCAACCAAAGTTTTCATGTAATCTATCTACCCTACATTCGTACTCCAAGATACGATTCCCCTGAACAGTATCGTACATAGGCATTAACCCGAGCCCCTTGGGCATGGGTACCATCCTAAGGAAATACCTTAGGTCCGGGCGGTATTACCCTCGCCGAAGTGTAGGAACTGAATACGGGCAGAATTACCCTAGCCAAAGCATAGGAACCTTATATGGGCAGAATTACCAGCCGGATCAGGACTGAACCTTCATCACTTCATATCATAACCTAAGTACCCCAATAAATCAGTCCAGGCAGTATCATAGTATGCACTAAATAGACAGTGATAACGATACTTATTAAACACATTTCCATATAGATAAACAATAAACATAGAGCATACTTATCATGTCGGGTACTAGGGCATATATCAAACATGCAGTACAATGATGCTTATTTTAAGAAAACATGTTATGTATGCAAAATCAAGTTTGCCAATCATGTGCACATGTTCGTTCTAATAAAATGTATAAAACATGTAAATCAATATGCAAAAATAGTTTTGTAGCACACAAGGAACACACCTCAAAATGTCGGTGGGTCTGATAATCTACTAGGCATCGGGACCATGCTTAGCAGTAGTGCTGGAACCTAGATCAAAAGGAAAAAATAGGATTAATAACATATTTACATTTTTATCGGACTAATATACAAAGTCACTTAACCATACGAGTGACGATGGGCTCTCTAGGCTGAGCTGATCGGGACGAGCTGGGCTGGGCATAAGAACGATCGAGAGATCCGTGAGTACCTTTAACCAAATAAGATCATTTTCAATCATTTATTCAACAACTTCCTTTAAATAAAATTAACTTAGTACATATGCATGTTCAGGTTCGACGTCTCATTTGGAGGCTTTCGAGTTAGAATTTCACGAAACGAGCTTCAAAAACGAACTTAGGACATCAAAAAACATAAAAATAAAGCTTTTTGAAAGAAAAAAGTTAACTTTTTAGTCAAAGTCAACGTTGACGTCATAAGTCAAAGTCAACACTGACGTCATGTTGACATCATCATTCAAAGTCAACGCTGATGTCAGCGGTCAAAATTAATGCTGACATCATCAGTTAACTGACTGACTTGGGCGAGTTGACTTACTAAGTTGACTCGAGCGAGTTGACTCGGTCAACGGTAGACTCAACTCGGGTCGAGTATGGGTCAAACGAGTCAGGTTCAGGTCAGATACGGGTCGGGTCGATCAGGTATGGGTTTAATACCCAAAGCTATTAGGCCTTAAAACAAGCAGGCCCAAAACACAATTTATCATGTCTGGTTCACTAATTGGAATGGTGGGTGCTGGGCCAGTTTAATTAGCACAGTTCAAAGAGTCAGACCCAGCCTTGGACCGATCGGACCGGTCCAGTTCCAGGGTTACCATCTAGGGCGGCCAAAAATTGCCCCAGATGACGCCTAGAGCCCACGCGCGGCCTTGGACGATCAAATTCAGTCCCAAAAATGCAATTTTCCATATTTAACAACCCTCGACTCACTCATTACTAAAAAACCTAGATTATGCAAAAAACTCACAAAACTTACCAAAAAGTTGACTTTTTGGTCAAAGTCAACGCTGATGTCAATAGTCAACACTAATATCAGTGGTCAACGCTGACGTCATATTGACATCGTCGGTTGAAGCCAACACTAACGTTAGTGGTCAAAGTCAACACTAACGTCATCAGTCAACTGGTTGAGTCGAGCGAGTTAATTTACTAAGTTGGCTCGGCAAGTTGACTCGGTCAACGGGTAGACTCAACTCGGGTCGGGTATGGATCAAATGCGCCGGGTTTAGGTTAGATACAGGTCGGGTTGACCGGGTATGGGTTTAATACCTTAAAATAGGCCAGCCCAAAACACAATTTATCAAGCCCGATTCGCTAATTGGAACGGCGGGTGCTGGGCCGGTTTAATCAACTCGATTCAAAGAGTCAGACTTGGTCTTGGATCGATCAGACCAGTCTGATTCGAGGGTTACCGTTCAGGGTGACCAAAAATTACCCCGGACAGCGCGTGGAGTCCACGTGTGGTCTTGGACGGCCGGATTCAATCCCAAAAATGCAATTTCCAAATTAGCAACCCTCAACTCACTCATTGCTAAAAAAAACCTAGATTATGCCAGAAACTCACCAAACTCACCAAAAAGTTGACTTTTTGATCAAAGTCAACATTGATGTCGGTAGTTAACACTAGCATTATGCTGACGTTATCGGTCGAAGTTAATGCTGACGCCAGCGGTCAAAGTCAATGCTGACATTATCAGTCAACTTGCTGACTCAGGTGAGTTGACTCAAGCGAGTTGACTCGGGCGAGTTGACTTGGGCGAGTTGACTCACTAAGTTGACTCGATGAGTTGACTCGGTTAACGGGTAGACTCAACTCGGGTTGGGTATGGGTCAAACGGGTCGGGTTCAGGTCAGATACGGGTCATGTCGATCGGGTTTGGGTTTAATACCCAAAGCTATTGGGCCTTAAACAGGTCGGCCCAAAACACAATTTATCATACCCGATTCGCTAATTGGAACGTCGGGTGCTGGGCCAGTTTAATCGGCTCGGTTCAAAGAGTCAGACCCAGTCTTGGACCGATCGGACTGGTCTAGTTCGAAGGTTACCGTCCACGGCGGCTGAAAATTGCCCGGACGATGCATGGAGCCTGCGCGCGGCCCTGGATGGCCAGATTCAGTCCAAAAAATTCAATTTTCCAGATTTAACAACCCCCAACACATTCATTACTCAAAAAAACCCAGATTATGCTAGAAACTCACCAAACTTACCTAAATCGGAGGAAGGCAACTTGGAACGTCGTAACTCCGGCAATACTCTAACCGGCGACGGGTGAACCTTCTGAGGGTTGGGTTTTGATCGGCTCAGCCTAGAGATGACGATGACGACAACCACTTCACGAACCAACGCCTGTGGTGGCAAGAAACAACAGAGAAAAGGGGCGGCGAATAAGGGTTATTAAACGAACCCTTAAACTGTTCTCGATGGTGAATGACAGGGAGATAGGGCGAGTGGTGGCTGGCGTTGAGTTTGGGGTTTAACGGCGGACAAGTTGACGCTGGTGGTGACAAGCACGACGCAGCAAAAGGTGAGATTGGAGCTGTGGCCGAACAAGTTTGAGTTTAGGGAAGATGAAGGGACAATAGACCTGATTTTGGGGGGTTTAGGGCAAAATAAATGCCATAAAGAGGAGTTAGATGGGATATTTTATTTGTTTATTACTTAATTTGAATACCCCAACAATGCTTTAAAATAAGCCAAAGGCAACTAAAGGCCAAGAGCTTCCATAGCTCAATTGGCTGGGTGATTGGCTAAACAAGCATAGGTTGTGGGTTTGATTCCCATAACCCACACCTTCCCTCATTTTCATTTCGTTTCCTTTTTATGGGTGTTACACCTAATTATAAAAAATATAAAGAGGGGGTATTATTAGAAATATTCTTAAAAAATTTAGAGAAAAATTACACAATTAGTCCTGGGTCGGGTCAGATATTTTCCACCCGAACTCGGCTTCACTCTTAATAAAAATCTGACTCGATCCGAACCCAATTTTTTCTCTAAAAATCTGACCCCAAACGGGCCGGGTCGAAACTCGACCGGGTCAGATAAAATGCCCATCCCTACATTCAGTTAATGTTTGGCCTTTGATTATGACCTTCCATTTTGATCTTTACCTGTGCTGATAAAGGATGAGTTTTAAGAGCAAACGGATCGATACTCTTTTTATAAACATTCTAATTCAATTACAAAGTAGTATCTTAACTCATTTTTAAATTTGAATAAATTCACGCACTATATTACTCGAACTCAAATCACCTAAAAAGAATAACATCATCATTTATTACTAGGACTACTCAATGAATTTACCGGACCACTGCTCTTAGAAAAAGGCATATCTTCCCATAATTTTCTCCTTGAAAAATATTTATAACACCACTAAAGTTTTTTTTTCAGTTTTTTGAAATTGTAACTAAAATCATAGTCAATACACATTTGACCTATAACGATCAGAATCAATCAGGACACTACAGAAACGAAAATATAATTATAATATGATCTGTATAACTACAAAGGGCCCATCTTAAAAACAATCTTATTGAAGGCCCGGTCCAGTAAAATGATGTTTGAGCTGGTTTATATGGACGAATGGCAATCTTAAAAGCTTCTGGCAATTTCTTCTCCATTCTTGTCCTTTCCATTGTTTGCATGATACCTCGTTTGAATCCTTAAACAAAAACCGAAAACGCAGAAATCTATTCGAAAATTTCTTTAAAACCCTCTGATTTTTCTTTATTTTTTATTGCCAAAGACTAAAACCCAGAAATCCTCGAGGAAAGTGGAAAAAGAGCAATGGGAAGCGCGCCGGCACAGATTCCGACGAGTTTCGGGCACGAGCTTAGGGCTTGCCTTCGTTGCCGCCTCGTCAAAACCTACGATCAGGTGAACTAGTTTTGTTTCCAGTTTAGGGTTTCTCCTCGCTTTCAAAAATCCCATGTTTGAGTTGTTTTTCTTCTAATTTACTCTTTTTTGTGGGTATTTAAAAAATGAACAGTTCAGGGAATCAGGATGTGAGAACTGCCCATTCTTTAAGATGGACGAGGATAATGAACGCGTTGTCGATTGCACCACTCCTAATTTTAATGGGTATTCTTCTTCTAAATGTTACAGGACACTGAATCCTTTGTTTTAAATTTATATGTTCTCTTATTTTTTTTAAAAAAAAATAGGATAATCTCTGTGATGGATCCGGATAGAAGTTGGGCTGCTCGTTGGCTGCGAATTGGTATGTTGATCAATGATTTTTTTTTCATTATTTGTTTTTGCTGTCGGGGCATTATTCACTGTAAGTTTTTCAAAGTTTAAGAGCCTTATTTGCATGGAGAATGGAAGCTTGTATAATTTAGAAATCTATTATTTGCTTTATTTTGCGAGGTTATTTCATTGTTTTTCTTTTCTTTTCATATTTTCCATGGGTGAACCTTGGATTTTAAGATCTATTCTCTTGGTTGATTCCTGAAATAATGCATTTCTCTTGAATGATTCTATGTTTCTGGAACTTGGTTGTGAGTTTGCAATAAGGGTATGCAGATATGTTTAATTTTCTAAGGGTAGTGTGCAAGAATCCTTGAACTTTTGAAAAAAATCAATTAAGCCCTTGAAATTTTTTTGCACCCTTGAACTAAGAAATTGAATCAATTAAGCCCTTGAACTCTATAATGTTCCATTTATAGATTTTTTTCAAAAAATATTTTTTTATAAATCTTATAAATTTTTTTTATAGAATTTTTAAAGAATTTTTAAATAAAAAAATTCTGAAAGTGTCAAGTGGAACTGTGATACTTAATTGATTCAAAGTGCTTAATTGATTCAATTTCTTGGTTCAATGGCTTAATTGGGTGCTAAAAAAGTTTAGGGGCTTAATTGATTTTTTTCAAAAGTTCAAGGGCTTCTTACACCCTTAAGCCTTTTCTAAGTTTTTCCATGCATTTTGAGGATTGAGTTGTTTCTCTGTACCCATGTCTGAACTTTTATCAAACATGGTGTTATACTGGGTACTTAACAAAAAATGAGGAGCCGGAACGATACAGTTTTGAACTTAATAAAGCACCAAACTTTTGATGTCTCATAGTAGATCATCCCATTGCTATTTTTCTTGCTTTTGATGCCTTTTCAAACTATTTGTATACGTTAGTGTACTATACATGATTCTTAGACATTCTAGGCATGTGACATTTCTGTTAATTTGTTTCAGGGAGATTTGTCCCTGGTTGTTACACTCTTGCGGTTTCAGAGGCACTTCCAGAAGACTTGCAGGTATGGTTTCTGATTCCCATTGAAATTAATTAATCTCTTTTATCTCGATAAATTTATGCCAGTTAGCTCATTCATATTTCATACTTACCTTTTACAACAGTAAACATGGAGGATTTTATATGAAACAAAATTTAGCTACAATAGTTGTGTGATCTTTTCGAATATTTTATCTCTAGGTCTTCTATGATGATATTTGGTTTCCCTTTTATCGTTCTCGTGTCATCTTTGTAGCAGCATAGCCATTTCAACTATCATTATGTAAACACAACATTGTATGCATTGTATCGAAGATAATTTTCTAATGTCAAATCCAAAAGTCTGAAATCTACACGAATAGAGTATAGTTTCTCGTTTCTTCGTGAAGAAGATGATACAATAACAGGGTGGTATTACTTTTGTGTTTCCAGTGTTAATCCTTGTTTTCCTTCTTACAGAATTTATGTGAAGAAGTGCGTGTGCAGTACGTACCACCGAAACGAGCATGAGAAAGAGTCCGGGATAATGTTGTATAATGTAAGAATTGGAAAACTGAATTGCCTTTTTACTGAGTAATGTCTTTGTTGGATGCTTTTTATCAAAAGTATTACTCTGTTGTCTTGGCTAACACCGAAATGTATGTAAACAGTTTCTGGGTTTGAACAACTTAATGAACACTTTAGTTACTTAATAAACAGTAAAATGATGATGAATATGACAATATCTACCCTGTCCCACCCATTGTTATCTACAAGCCATCAATAGAGGTGTAAATGAACCGAGCTTGAATGAACAAACAAAATTCTGTTCGAGTTCGTTTGTTTATTTTTGAAGGTGTTCATGCTTAGTTTGTGACCGATTAAATGTTTGCGAACATATTAGTTTATGTCTGTCAACATGTTTATGAACAATTATACGAACATAAACTCCCACCACTGAATATCTAAGCACTAGTCTACTGTTCTTTTTCCTGCACTTCTCTTAACTCTTCACGTGGCCATCCCCTCAACCTAGTACATGTAATTTGTTATGGATGGCATGTGGCTGGATTCTGAATCTGAGTCGACTTGAGTTTAAATATAATTTTATCTGTTCCGAGTTCGACCTAATCTGACTTGATCCGGTTTAACATAATTTTATCTGTTCCGAGTCCGACCTAATCCCACTTGATCCGGTTTAACATAATTTTATCTGTTCCGAACCTGACCCAATCCCACTTGATATGGTTTAACATAAGTTTCAGTTTTTATAGAAAAATACTTTATTCAATTAACATTATAAAACAATATAAATTTAAGTTAATGTCATAATTTTTGTACTTTATATGTTAATTATATATTTATCAAAATTTAACTAATAATATATAAAGGGTTAGTACCTGCAATTAGTTAATTTAACGCATAAGGCGTTAAATTTTTTAAGTAAGGTTAAAGATTTAAATTTTAATTTTTTTGTGGTAAAAAATATAAAAGGGTTGGTATTTGATACACCAATAGTGTAAAAGAATTACACAAGCATTCTTATTTAAAGGCTAAAATCTAAATTTTAACTCTCAAGTACTAAGCTCGAAATCACAATCCCAAAATTAAAATTCTTAAACTTTAAATAAAATTACTTGCGTGAACTAAAGTTTTACATCGGAAACGTATCAAATAATTTTTTATATTAATATACAAAAATAGTGTTCTCGTAATTATCTTAAATCGAGACAGGTTCTTCCTGAACCTCAACTCAACCTATAATTTTATAATTCCATCCGACTTAACCCAAAACTCGAATTTTGTGAAAATAGTCAAACCCTATCATATCATTATAGTTGCTAGAGATACCGGACAGATAAAAAGAATAAGCCAATCTCATATAATTGCTAAAACCAGGAATGGACCGAAAGAATGTTGCAGGGAAGTCGCGCACCTTTAGAAATTTCAAACTCTTATATAGTTTGTGTATTATATACATATATATATTTGTATTTTTTATTAATGATCTAAGTTCGCACCTCTTAAAATTTATATAATTTTACACCCTTAAATTTTTAATATATTTATAATAATTCGTACTCCCTAACATAAAATATTGTCTGTTCTTGGCTAAAATACATATAGACATGTTACTTTTATTATTCATTTTTGTTCACGTCCTCTTAACTTAGATTTTCTTTTATAAGTTGAAATCTTGCTTAACGTGGCTCAAATTCATCCTGGACACAAGAAGACCAAAGAGGAGTCAAAGGAGAAACAAAATATCAATGCTCGTGCAAGAATAATGGAGGCTGAGAAAGCTAGCATTCCTGCTAATCCCAAAAGTCATTGGCCATCACTTTCTCGAGAAAAACACTTGTAGGAAAAATATGCATGCGATTGGACCATCCACCTCCATCATTAAAGTTTGAAAAAGAACAAACAATAAATAAAAGCAATGGAGATAAAAAGAATTTAAATGATTGAGCAAGACCTACAAAATATTAGACAAAGGGCAATATCAGCATTATAAAAAGATTGCATGAACGAACTTATTGAGTGATGTCAATGAAAAAAGAATGTTATTATTTTACCAGATTAGATTTGAACAGTTTATTATAAGATGTGAGTTTTTAAAAGACTAGAGTAAGAGTGAAGAACACATGCTATCATAATCACGCTGGAATATTAAAAATTTGCATGAACCCATGAAAAATTACAAAACTTTCAGTGTCTCTATCTATCACGTTTTTATTCTCTCTTTCATCCTCTATTAATGTGTTATACAAATCCAGAGAAATCACTGTTCTTTTGTATTTTCCATAAACAGTTCTGAAGCAGTGGTTTTTGTTTTTAATATTGGAAATCTCTGGTAAAAGCTGCGGCAGAGATGGGGAAGCGACGCTGTGGGGTGGTGGCGGGGCTAGCAACGGTAATGGTGGTGATGGTGGAGTTGGCGCCTTTGACAGTAGCAACAAGCGGAAGAAGTATGCTGACTAATGGTCTTGGAATGACTCCTCCCATGGGGTATGCTGTATTTTCTTTTCTTAGTTCTTTTTCACTCGTCGGTGGAGGTTAAAAGGAATTTAAATAGCTGTTCGCAACTGTAACAACGGTTGTTATATAGCAGTTTTGACACCGTTTAAAATTTTAATGCCTGTAACTATTTGTATTTGATTGCAATAACATTTATTATGTGTGACCAAAATGGGTTCAGTTCTTTTTCGAAGATTTTTATGCATTTGGGAAGTTCTTGAAAGATGGTGAACATGTCTGGGTACTGATATCAGTCATAACAGTAACTCTGTTTCAAGATTGAACTTTGATTATGTTTTTTGGCTGAGATTATGCTCCCTGTTCATCACTTGTCCTACTGATTTGAGAGGGTAAAGTTTGATAATCCAATTCTTTTGTCTTTCGTTCCATTTCCCCCCTTTTCACTGAAGTTGGAACAGCTGGAACCACTTTGGATGCAATATTGATGAAAGAATGATCAGAGAAACTGGTAAATATATGCACCCATTTATGCATTTTCCTTTAAATTTATCTTTTTTTTAATCCGTGTTGTCACATATCTGTATTCGATACTCACCCGAATCCATGTAACATCGGATTGTTTTGACAGCCGATGCGTATGCTGCTATATATTTATTGTTCTAATCTAAAGTATTAGCCTTTATTGACATCATTGATTCGAATTTGGTGATTAACCATTTCGACATTTGCTTCCTTAGATGATTGCTGGGCCGAAATTTCTCGAGATGACAAGGTGCTTTACTTGACCTTTTCTTCTCAATATATAACCAGTTTGATGTTGTAGAAAGCTAGAAATAGTCGACAATAGCTATAACGACCGGACTTGAATCGAATTTCAGGGTAATCTAGTGCCTAAGAAGTCTACTTTTCCATCTGGAATAAAAGTTCTGGCAGATATGTTCACAGAAAGGGTCTTAAGCTCGGGATCTACTCTGATGCGGGGTAATGTAACCCTACCGGTGCTGCATATCAATGTCGAACTTCGATGAATCTTGTAGTTGCTATAACAAAGCTAATGGATACACTGTTTTGTTTTCCAGGTATTTTACTTGTAGTAAGAAAATGCCAGGTTCACTTGGTCATGAGGAGCAGGATGCTAAAACCTTTGCTTCATGGGTATGGATTTCATTGTTCATTTTCCATTTGTATGTATGTATGTATGTAAATCTATATTGTTTCATTTGCAGGGTATTGATTATTTGAAGTATGATAACTGCAATAACGGTGGCTTGAAGCCAACAGTTAGGTAGTGTACTCGTATCTACGGCAACAATCCGATTACAGGATTGTCTTTTTTTAGCCTGTGGTTTATAAAACATCGAGCAATCTTCTCATACGTTGCTACTGTTCTTGATGTAGATACCCTGTCATGACTCGTGCTTTGATGAAGGCCGCCCGCCCCATCTTCTTCTCTCTATGTGAATGCTACTTTCCGAAGCACCACAACTTAAGCCTTTATTCAAGTGTTTGCTGGTTCTTCTCGGTTCGACTTATGTTTTGTTATTGTTTCTCAGGGGAGATATGCACCCTGCTAAATGTGGAGCTCCTGTAGGAAATAGTTGGAGGACAACTAATGACATAGCTGACAATTGGGAGAGGTTAAAGATCATGTTGAGAAAATAGGGATTTCTTTTTTGCTTCCGGTTTTTGCTTCCGGTTTCATAGCCTCGGCCTAGAGAGGTAGAGCCATAACTTGTGATTTCTGATGCCTGGCAGTATGATCTCCCGAGCTGACAAGAATGAAGTTTATGCCGAATATGCAAGTCCTGGTGGTTGGAATGGTTAAAAACCAGTTCCTATCATTCGTAAGTACAATATCTGAGGAACATTTTAACATGCCATTGATTTTGATAGATCCGGACATGCTCGAGGTGGAGAACGGAGGGATGACAGAAGATGAATACATAGTACATTTCAGCTTATGGGCTATTTCCAAGGTATATTACATATGAAGTCTTCTTTTTCAATGCCTGATGATAAACATGTTGCATCTGGTGAAAAAACACAAATGTTATCGCAGGCTCCTCTTCTTCTCGGTTGCGATATACGGGATATGACAAAGGAGACTATGGAAATCATCGCGAATAAGGAAGTCATTGCCGTTAACCAAGGTAAACTACACGTGCCTTTCGACAGATAGCATTACGTTTCATGATTCATCCCTCATTCGACTCATTCATCGGTAGTTACCTTTTTGTTTTTGACTTCATGTTATGGCCTGCAATAGATCCGTATGGTTTTCAAGCTAAGAAGGTTAGGATGCAAGGTGATCAAGAGGTAAAGTTTATACAGCTCCATTTTCGTTATGCCCTGCAATAGATCCATATGGCCTTGCATCATCGAACATATTCAGAATTTACCGTCACCCTGTATACTCTTGCGTCGAAAGTATTGTCTTATTTGTGCATCTGCAAACCCCTCAAGCCTTTGTCACATGAAGATGTGCCCCCCATTGGAACTCTCCGTAAGGGATATATCTTCGGTTCCCTTCGGGTGACAAAGCCTTTAGGGACAATATCATCAATGTAAGCGTATCTGGAGTCGACAACTGAAACCCGATACGTACTGTGAAGCTGGGAAGACATCCTTATCCTCGTCATTACACTTTTTGGTTCACTCTGCTCTGCTGCTCGGATTCGTCACTCTACTAATTTTTCTCTTCTTTTTTTTTGAGGAATACTAATCTTTCTCTTCCTTCTAACAGATATGGGCAGCGCGCCTTTCTGGTTATAGAATTGCAGTGGTCCTACTCAACAGGGGTCCGATCCGTTATTCTACTACGGCTCTCTGGGATGACATCGGACTCGACCCCAAGACTGTGGTCGAAGCCAGAGACCTTTGGGAGGTACTCATTTGTGTCCACAAGCTTTATCCGTATCATATACTGATATTTTCCATTGCACGCATGACTTCAACTCTCTCTCATCTACATTACTCGAATTCGGAGTGCGAGTAACATGTCCGAATGCGTGTCGGACACGAGTATTTTAAAAGATTCACTCTCCGGTCCGGGGTAAAGTAGCGTGTGACACACCTATTAACATAAATGTATGCATCTTTTGCAGCATAAAACACTGAGGACACACTTTGTGGGGAATTTGACAGCAACTTTGGCTTCCCATTCATGCAAACTTTATGTATTGAAGCCAATTGCTTAAATGTTAATGTCTTTAGGCTTTCCTCTTTAATTGGATCCAAATATGGTGTTTTTTTTTCTGAAAGAAACTGTTCGGCTGTATTGAACTATCAAAGATCCATTACAATAAGAATAATCTGCGCTTTAACACGAAAAAGAAGAGACTTCTGAAAGATTGTCTACACAACGATGCGTGACGACCAAGAAAATGAAGACACGAATCTATGAATAGGATGTCAAGTAAACGCATGAACCGCATTCTTGGGATACGTATAGACCGTTCTTTTAAAAGCTGCGCGGAGATGGGGAGGAGACGCCATGCGGCGGTGGCGCTAGCAATGGTAATAATGAGGTTGATGGAGTTGCGTCTTTGACACTAGCAACGGAAATAAGTATGCTCGCCATAGTTTTCTTTATGTGTATGTTGTCACCAGGTCAGAGTTTTGATAAGGATAAATTTGAAATTGGTTTATATATAATCGTATTAGACACTCAATCGAATAAGGCTAATTGTTTGGTTAAACACAAAATAAATATTCAAATTATATATATATTTTTATATACGTGTCTAAAGTAACATAAGACTTAACTACAGAATAAATAGTATTCAACGATGGTCAGGAACAAATTAGAGATTTGGAGATTTTTTTTTAGAATATTGAAGTTTTGGAGTTCTTTTTGAAAAACGATTTTATTTATTTTTATAAAAAATAAATGAAAATTAAGAAAAATATCACATGTCGGGATGGGCATTTAACCTGGACTCGACGGGTTTTGAACTGACTCGGCCCTATCAAGTCGGGTTTTGTGTGAAAAAAGTTTGGCTCGGGTCAGGTTGATATTTATTAAGGGCGAGGTCGAGTTTGATTTAGGGTTGAAAAAGACCTGGCCCGACCGACCCAAGACTAATAGTGTAATTCTTCCATATATTTTAGGATATTTAGCAATAATACTCCTCTTTATATATTTTTTATAATTAGGTCTTTAAAATTGATTTTTTTACTATTAGTTTCTAAAATTAATTATTTTTTTTACAATCAGATTCCTAAAATTCTTTGTATACAATTAAGTCCCTAAAATTGAATATTTTTTATAGATTGGGTCGGGTTCAGGTTGAGGTATACAATTTACGGGTCGGTCGGGTTTCTTTTTTTAAAGATTAGGATTAAGTCAGATTCAGATTTAGGATAATTATTTTTAGGTCGGCCAAAAACTTGACACGTGCTCATCTCTACATGTCATGCAATGACTGATGACAATTTTTTTGTAAATTTTTTAATCGAAAAATGTTAAAATAATTATGAAATGATAAGTTAGACACATGTTTTGTCCAAAAATTTTTAAACATCTATATCAAATGTTTTTATATGATTAAAGACTTATTTTATAATTAAGCCATAAAAGAATCAATTTATTTTTATAACATCTATATCAAAAGAAATTTATATGATTAAAGAATTATTTTATAATTATGCCATAAAAGAATGAATTAAAAATATGTTATAAAATTGAATTGAAATTTTAGTAACGATTTTGTTAACGTGACATATCATCAATTTTAGAGCTAATGACGGAATGAACATTTTGTTACAAATGGATCACATTAGTGATCGTAACATAACTTTTAAACTTTAGTGATGAAAATGAAAATTTTCAAAACAATAGTGACCAGTGGTGTAGTTTACCCAATACAAATATCTCATCCTTTGTTTTGTTGTACCTTCTTTAGAACCCAAAATCTGCATCTGGAAATGACTTGTTGTCCCAAACTGCCCATTCAACGCTCTGTCAGCCGCTCAACGCTTCCAGCCTACGTCGACGCCTTCTCGCCCATTGCTCCCCTCAACGCCCATTCGCCACAATTTATCTCAATTTTTATATATTTATTTGACTCTACCATATTTTCTCGATAAGAACCAAACCCAGCCAAACTAGTAAACATCAATTTATTTTTCAAAAAAAATCTCTTGTTTTTGTTTAAGAATTTAGATTCGATGATCCACAAAACAAAGAATTTTGATTCGAGGGTGACGTTTAAAACCAACAATGTTGCTTCCCGTATTTTCGAGCGCCAAATTCGCACCCCAGCACCCGGAACCAGTGTATAAACATTACCCAACTTTTAGTTTTTGGGGGGTGTTGATTCTATGCTTTTCCTTTTTATCGCCCACCACCTGTTTGATGATTTGTCTCAATTACAACAGGTTCATTGCGCTAGAAGATTTTATGAGAACTTCGTTCCTGGTTTCACGATATACGATGTGGAATGCCCCGACGATTCGTTTTTTAAGTTCACGGATGATGGCCAGTACTTTGTGAGTTTCAGTAGGAACCGTCAGGATTTGATTGTTTATAGGCCGACGTGGCTTTCGTTCTCGTGCAAAGAAGAGGATTGTGATAATACCCATGAACTCCCTCCCCATGCTAAGAGGTTTGAGAGTTTCTTCACGCAGTTATATGTTCGATCACTTGCTTCCTGCAACGAGCTTATATGTAAAGACTTCTTTCTCTACATGGAGAGCAACCAATTTGGAATTTTTGCTACTTCCACCGCCCAGATTCAAGATGCTCGTGCCTCGGATGGAGCAATCCTTGGGGTCCCATCGTTCGAAAAAATCACTATTCATCTATTGAGGTTTGTCTACTGCACTATTCTTTGCCAAAATCAAGATGAACACTGCATTAGTTGTAGAATTCTTTCTAAAAATGGCAATTTAAACAGTCTGCTGAACACTGAATTTGTTGATGCTTTGAAGTTTTATTCTTAATTTTGTTTTGTAATGCAATCAGGTTGCAAGATGGGGTTATACTAGATGAAAAGGTATTTCACAACGATTGTGTCAATTTTACCCATAATATGGGTGCCTTCTTGTATGATGATTTGCTCGCGGTTGTATCGCTTCGTTATCAAACAATACACATTATTCAAATCAGGGATTTGGGGAACCTTGTTGACGTGCGAGCCATTGGTGCATATTGTCGGGAAGATGATGAGCTTTATATAAATTCTAGTTCTCAGGCAAGATGCTTTTGCTTTTATGTTCTCTGTTTGAATGTTATACCACAAGTATCATAGGAGTTATCTTAGGCATTGGTGATTCCACTTTAACTGCTATTACTTTCTTACTAATAAATTGAAGTTATTGGGTTTTTCAACTCATGCACTTCCTGTTAACCCACAAAACACTTCAATGTAGGGTTACTTTCATGTTTATAAATGTTTTGGACACAAATGGCTTTCTCATCACCTTGTATCTCTGGACTCTGCCCATAGTGTTTATCATTTTAGTTGTTAAACCTAAGAGCCTAACTATTTTTTCACCAAGTTTCAAGGAGCGGTGTCCGAACTAACAATCTGACTATTGATGATAAAACTTCACAACTTCTGACAAAAGTTAACTGCATCAGCGGTCAGGCAATCGTGGAGACCTTGTAGATAATGGTATAAATCATGACCAGCCTAATTCAAACAATTCTTTTTTGAGTGGTATCAAACAACGCTTACTTTCATTCATATTCCGAGAAATATGGAGTGAACAAACAGATCAAACCCAGGTTAGTTAGTCGGCTTTCTGTACTCCCAAAGTAATTTTTATTTCGTTTTGCTCATGTTTAATTATATTCTTTTGAATTTACTTTTGTTTTCACATTGCTGTACATTATCAGTACTTCTGATGAGCTGTATGAAAAGTTTCATATATAGTTTTCTCTTCTAATTTCGGAGATTTAATTGTAATGTTTGGTTGCTATATTAGAGGGTCCAATGCCTGAAGAAGAAGTTCTATTTCCATTTCCAGGACTATGTTGATTTGGTGATCTTGAAGGTAGAATTTTAATATCTTACGTTCTACGCACTTGTGCTGCTGTTTTCTACGAGTCAAATGAAATTTACTTGTCTGTTAGTTCAGTTCTTCCATATAAGATGATTGAAGTCTTATTACACTAGTGGACAGTAATGTAACAAATATATGCCCAACTCTTGGACAGGTGCAATTCTTGGACCGGCATCATCTGCTTATCAAGTTTGGCAGTGTTGATGTGGGGGTAAGGTTTTCCTGCTTTTGCTTGTACCTATGTTACTCGTACTTGGTTGTGAGTGTAGGAAACGAGTATGTAAAACTTTGGAGGATCATATCTACATACCCGTGTTTAGATATGTGTTGGATATGGGTGTCAAACACATATACCTCTATAGAAGTGAAGAGTAAGAACAACATAGACCTTAACAACTTTTTGAGGAAATATTTGAGGAAATATACTGTAGTGGCTTGATGAAAGATTCTCAAAATTAATAATTCTTTATCATAAAACCCTCAACAATTCTTTCTGGACTGGGAGACTGGATGTTCTTTATATATATATATATATTGAGATAAATATTTTATTGCAATACGATACAATTTGTTGACTTGAAAATTCCAGGGGTCACGAAACACTGATCAACTTCCTGCATTCTTTGCTGTATATAATATGGAGACAACTGAAATTGTTGC
The DNA here is from genome assembly GCA_019671005.1 of Hibiscus mutabilis. Lineage (NCBI taxonomy): Eukaryota > Viridiplantae > Streptophyta > Magnoliopsida > Malvales > Malvaceae > Hibiscus > Hibiscus mutabilis. The sequence continues at coordinate 31,071,038 of CM033711.1, read as the reverse complement.
ATTCTATCAGGTATTATTTCATCTTTGTTTTGTTTCTTTTTTCTTGTTTGTTGAATTCTCGAACAATAACATGATCTGTTACTTCATTCAGAACGCAGCAGACGAGCTTTACCTTCTCTTTGAACGTTTCTGTGACCATTTCCATGCAACATCAATAAAATCGATGCATATGAATTTCATATCTTCTCACTCAAATAATATTCATGCTCTTGAACAACTAAAGTCCATGAAGAATAAAGCCGCCAGTGCCTCGCAGGTGTGAATTTCTTAATCAGAAGTTGTTGTCAGTCTACTATTTTATGGTTTTCTTGTATCTTTTCTGGAATTCTATTTTTGTAGTTTTCCTCAATAGGTACTAGGCACAATAGTATTGTTGCCGAAGGTCATTTCCGGCTTGGCATCTTAAGTTTTCAATCTTGGGTTTTGCATGTCTAATTGCCTGATGACTCTTCTGCAGTTTGTAAAGAAGATGCTATCCTCGTTGCCTTTAAATTGTCAATCAATGAGCCCTTCTCCCTACTTCGACCAGTCTCTCTTCCGCTTCGATGAGAAGGTGTGATTCACAGGCTGTTGATATATTCCCATGATTTCTACCTCATTTTTATTTTGAGGGTCTTTTATATCAGATGTTTAAGGCCATAGTTTCTCTTTGTTCTATGTATGACTTCCCTCCCTTATTGTTTATTTGCGCCTTCGAACCCAGTTTATCAATGCCTAACCATTTTCTGGCATGTTCTTGCAGCTAATCTCTGCAACTGATCGGCCCAGACAGTCAACGGATCATCCCATCAGGTTCATTTCTAGGAGGCAACCAAACATTCACAAGTTTAAGATCAAGACAGGTAATACTTTTTCCTTGTGCTATCCAATTATTTAAACTCGGGTTATTTTCTTCAACCTTTTTTTCTGTCATATATTGGCTTAATCGAATTTCACTTTCCATTTACACGATGATAATCGGTCTTTCTGTCTATGGTTATTCCTTTGTCCTCCTTTATCTCCCTCCTCTACACGATTAAAACCGTAGGTGCATAGCATGAAAAATCTTAACGTCTTAACTCTTTCTTTTTAGGCCCAGAATTCGGTAGCGCGGATGGTCGGAGCAAAAGGTATTCACATTTCCTGTTCCACCCTTTTCTGCCCTTGGCTCTCTCCTTCATCCAGCCATCTTTGTTCTTGCCGCCGTCGACAGTGAATATTCACTTCCGGAGATAATATTTTGTAAGTATTTGCTTTGATGGCCACTATCCTCCCTTTTTTGAAATGCCCTGAGCTAGTTTTGTAGTAGATATTATTATTATTATTATTATTTGATACTTAGGTAGTTGATAGTTGACGATTGTAACCTTTACCCAAACTGTAAAAATATATGCTGCTTTAAACTTTCTTATTAGCAGAGCTAGTAATTTTAGACACGATTAAAAAACGAAATGACAAAATACTACACAAAAAGAGATTGCAAACGGATGCAATCGCTAGTCATATTATATTGTCGATGAGAGATTTATGTTTGAACCTGAAGGATAGTCTAAAACTCTGAATACTAATCATAAAACATATATAAATCATATAAAAAGACACCATGAACGTTTGTCTATTTTTTTTAATTAAATAGAGGGTTATTGTAATTTTCAGACAAATATTAGGATTAGAATTCCTTTAATGAGACAATACGAGTACTTTTATCACTCTATTAATTAATAGATCTTATGAACATTATCTATCGAAATCAATAAAACATGAATTATTGACGTGCCAATATTTATATAAATTTTATATTATTTCAACTCAAGAATGAGTGTCTGATATACGGATGCTTTTATTCGAGGATGTTTAATATTTTTTGTTTATTTGGAACATAATATTCTTATTGTCTATTATTTTTTGGTTAACTATCGGTATTCGTTTTATTGATCGATTTATCTGGATTGCGTTTAGAAAATGTATGATATGGGGCGACCTTCACAATCTATTTATTTTTTCATTTATAATGTTAGGATTTGAACCAAACTTGCTTAAGGGACTTAATATCTCACCCCGATAGATAAATTGGTTGTTGGTCCATTTTCTATTATTTTTAGGTTTATATCATAAATAAGTACTTAAAGTATACTAACTTTTATATTTAGGTACCTAAAGTAATTTTTGGTCAAATTAAATATCTAAATTATACTTTTTGGTTAAATTAAGTACCTAAAGTATACTTTTTTTGTCAAAATAGGTACCTAAAGTATTTTTGTCAAAGTAGGTACCTAAAGTATTTTTTGAATAAGTACCTAAAGTATATTTTTTTGTTAAATTAAGTACCTAAAGTATATTGTAAGTACCTATTTTGACAAAAAAATATAATTTAGGTACTTTTAATATGCACATATTTTATTTTTTATTACTTGTGACAGATTGTCAATTAAAATAAATAATAAAATAAATCTAAAAGTTGTATAATACTGATAAGAATTTATATCATAATTTTAACCTATTAAAATGTTTTATAAGATGATAAACATCTTATAAATCAAAGAATAAAATTAAAACATCAACTTATAACTTATTAATGTAACACCTTGACCCGAATGACACAAATTGGGCCTCAAGCCCAAATCAAAATCATAAAATTGTGCAATTAGATTTAGCCCAACACATTCATTTCATAAAAATCTATTTAAGTCTAAATATTTTAAGTTGATAACCAAATAAAATGTTACATGGGAGCTCCATTTAGAAATGCACCATTTAAAAGCATTTGACACATAAGTTAAAATTCAAAACGAGAGTTACAATACAACTCATAAGGTCTTACGAATACATCGCCCAAATAGTCTAAGTACTGTACTCTGACAACCAGTCGATGTTGAAGTCCTACTTCGATAGTGCTCCAACAATGTACGCCAACCTGCTAACCTACGAACGAAAACAATAATTTTCGAACGCTGAGCTAACGAAGCTCAATGGATACACTTCCACTCAACTATACTTCATACAAATCATAAATATGAGCAAGTAGCTAAGAATGACATCATGGCATGAAATAATAATAATATTGGCACTATGTGTAACTGCCTAAACACATAACAAAACAATAAAAGATATCAACCACACACATAGCACCTGGTACACTATATCAACAAACTTGGAGTGAGACCTGGTGCCACACAGCTTCAGGAACATACACTCTTGGGTGAGGCCCGGTGCCACACAGCTTCGGGACCGTACATTCAGGAAACATCTAACCATGGTATTGCAACACTCTCTTTGGGTGTCTGAATCCCATCGAGCAAGGTTTTCAACCACACAGTGTGTCGCGACCGTTTTTAGGACCGATGTGTGGAAAAAATAGCTTGACGATTGATTCTTTTGAAAATTAGAGTTTTATTCATTTTAATTCATTAAATCTTAAAAATGGGTTTTTTTTTCATATTAAAACCTTTATTTATTTTTTGAAAATCAATTTAGAGTTGCCACCGGTCACTTTGGTAGGCCAGACACCATAAAAACAACCAGAGATTCGTTTCTTTAAAATTTGGGTTCGGAAGTCGATTACGTGTGGGGAAGGATTAGCACCCACAAACGCCCGTTATCGGTTCCTTATCAATTTCACGTGGCATTTTGGCATTTCGAGCAATAATTTGAGTTTAATTGGATCTTTAATTGTAAGCTGAATTTCTTTCCGAATAGGAATATCCTTTTTTAAGAAAATACATTTTTAACGAATATAAGCTTTGAAACATCCAGTTACTTTAGGATACACCAATTTATATTCAAAAATGTATCTCAACACAAAAGGTTTAAATGCATGTCAAATTACTTTCTTGTCAATTTTAAGTTCAAACCTAATTAAGGCTCTAATTAATTAATTAATTCATTAAAATCTATGAATATCATCAAGCTTAGGGTTTATGTGATAACACCCAAAGAATTGGGCACTATCCATATTAGGCCCCAAATTAATAATGTTCTTATTATTAATGTCAGTAATTGTTTAATCCTAATTCCAATTTTATTAAACTGGCCGTATGTGTGATTTCCATTTTCTATGTCCAAATGAAATATTGAATCTCTTACTAAAATATCCCATTGATTAACATCACATTGCAATGTGACACTAATCAACTTAGGACATTAAAGTTTTTATACAATATTTATTTATTTTCTACAATATCCTCACCTATCAAATTAATTAAATTTAATTAAAGAACTTAATCCTAAAAGGCTCTAATTTTAATGTGCTAAGTGAATTAAAGTCCCCTAAGCAAATATACTACATGCTTATTTTAAAAAAACATGCACACAATATAAATTAAAAAATAAATTAAAACAATTAAACTGATTTTAGGACCAAATTGAATTGTTATTAAAATTGGGAGCCCAATTTACAAGCTGCTGGTGACCATTTTGTGAGATAGGACAAATTTGGGAGCCCAAGTCTAACACTTAAAAGTCAGACCCAAGCCCTATAGACTCGGCCCAATAACCAAAGGATCCGGGTCAGAGGGCAGACCCGTATCCATATTCGCTTGAAAACACGCGGATCCATCTTAACCCAGTTCTCCAAAATGACGTCGTGTTGGCTCAGGTATAAAAGGCCCCAAACCGAGCCAACTCGGCCATTCGATCAACTCCACTCTCTCTCTCTCTCTCTCTCTTCATTTTTCACTCCCACAAAACTTTCTCAACTCTAACATCACTTTTCCAGAAATTCATCCTCAAAACCGATCAAAACCCACATTTCCCCTCTTGTTCTTCAGCTGTTCTTCCATTTTCCTCATTTCGATCCAAATAAACATAAAACACTCCCATCTTTCTATTTTTCAAAGATCAAACACATAAATTTCTCAAGAACTCATCCAATATTCTTCACCCTCAGCCCCCTTTGATCCTCCCCCGCCACTGATCCCCAACCACGGCCTGTTCGCCGGTCGCCGGAGGCGACGCCGACCACTGGCTGTAGTCTCCAGTCACCTTCTCTGACTAAACCCTAATTCTCAGTTGCTATTTGGTTCTACTTCGGCCATCGGTCACCGCCGCAAGGCGCTTTTCGGCCGCCATCCGCCACCGCCTAATTCTCTGACTAAACACATTGTTCTTCTCGATTTTCCTCCTAAAGCTAGATCTAAGCCCGGATTCGTCTAAATCTGCCCATCTCCGCCCAATCCTAACCTAAACTACCCAAACCAAACTCAAAACGCTCATTTTCAACCCCGTCAGAGCTTCAAAACCTCTTATCAACCAAAAAAAACATTTCCTCGTCCTTATGATAAGCTTCTAAACTCTTGTTTTTTTTACCGTTTTTAGATCTAGGTTTGAATTCATTAGGTTACCGTTTTTATGATTTTAGGACTTGAATCTAACCTATTTCGTGTGTTTTTACAGGTAAATGAAGAATGAAGAAAGAAATATACCTCTCGGTGTATTTCTGATGACGGTCTCACTGCTCCGATGTCTGATTTCGGCGAATTTTGGTTTTCCAGAGTCTCTCCAGCTTCTTAAGTAACTTCTCGGCTTCCTCACACCCTTTCTCTTTCAATTAATGATTGGCATTAATTGTTATCATAATTGCCTAATGATTGCTTTCTGTCTCTCTATTTATAGTATGTGGCAATGGTGACGTCAGCTAGGGAGTTAATCCATATGAGTGATTGGTTGACCATTCCCGGCTTGACATGTGTCCCTTGGATGTAGATTTTGGGCAGGAATTAAAAGCACAAATAGGCCAAGTGTGTTTGTTTTGGCAGAATGTGTGTGTTTGTTTGGGTTTAGGATTAGGGATTGGGCCTTTAAATGTATAAGTGGACTTTTTGGACTGTTTTTATTTAATAAGGACCATTTGTTCGTATTTACTATTTATTTATTTATATTTTTAGTTTTATTTATAGAGAATTATATATATAAAATACCCAGACAAAATTAGGGTATTACACGGTGCCCTTACGCAGCACACAACATTTAAGCGACCCACCAAGGATCTTTATTGTTTCACACAAGCAAGTCATCAAGGTTGTAATTAAATTATTACTCTTTATGTACGTATATGAAGTTATATTCTCGTTTGCTCAGTTTTACTTGAGGCCCATTGGGCCCTAGTCCTCTGATGGGTGTCGAATCTGTCAAAAAATAATACTTAATTATTCTTTGGATTTGTAGTAGCAGCAAGTAGGGTCGATCCCACATAGAGCGGTTAAGAGGTTAAATTCACAAGTAAAGAAATTAAAGTAAAATGGAGTTTTGTGTTTGATTTGAAGAAAACAATTGAAGTAAGGAAGAAATCAATATAAATTGGAACTCTAATCAAGGTAGAACCCGGAATATTAAATCAAGGATTTAGATCATTGACCCAAAAAATATAAATCAACATCAATCTCAAATAGTTTGGTTTTAGATTAGATGAATACCACCAAATAACCCAATCTCTTCTAAATTAGATAATCAATTAAATACCATTAAAAGATTAACTTTAATTATCAATATTAAATTCCTAGATACTACTAAAGAATTACAATCTATCAAATAGCATTAATGATCTTTAAGAGACCCAAAATGCATATTCTTCCTAAGCACGAGCCCGTTAACTTATTAAGAACATGAATTCATACCTTTAAAAATCGAACCCAAATTTCTTTACCACTTGTATCAAATACCATTGAATTGGTTGTCGCATATATTTAACCAAACATACACATGAAGATGAAGCACAAAAGATATGAAAATACTTTAATGAAGATGAAGAAAATTAGGGAACAAGAAATCTCACTAAAAGCTTGAAATAATATCCTTGTAACTACACTTGACTAGAAAAAGGGGTTTAGCCACTCATGGTGGTCGGCGGCAACAAGAAGAGAAGGGTTTTTTTTGGCTAACTTAGGGTATGGCTACTTCGTAATTTCTCTTCACCCTTTGATCTTTGTTTATATGGAAAAATAAAGGGGAAGACTTTACATTAAATACAACAACCCTAAACTACTCTAATTATGGTAAAAGTAGAAGTCCACTTGTAGTAAGATTGCTTATCCTCCAAGTCAGAAAGTCAGAATTGGGCCGTGCCCACGCCTTATTTCGCAAGTGCTACTGGTTTTGCATGAAGGATTTCCCAATGACGCCAAAATGGTGCTAAAACTAGGCTTTTATGTATGAAACGTCTTTAAGGCCCAAAAACACCTGCAAAACCAAATAGGAACCGAATTAAGGGCTTTAAGATAGATTAATGTGCTAAAACATATAACTTAATATATGAAAAACATGATGATATATGACTTATCATATACCCCCACACTTAGATTATGCTTGTCCTCAAGCATATTGAAATTCAAGATCTAGGGTCTCTTGAGTAATGAAGAAAGGATAAGAAAAGTAATAAATCATGATTTGCAAATTAGCACAAGCAAGTAATATCCCAATTAATTATCATGAAGTCAAGATGGAATAAAATCAAACATTCTCACAAAGGATTCACTCAATATCCCTCAAAGTGTTTAAGGACAACAACACTCAAGTCAGAGCATGAAAAGAGACTTACCATAGGCTTGCAAATATATCACATCTCCACCACTAGTTGGATCGAATTACAAGATCAAAAGGTCTTTAAATTTGGTTGTAACGGGGCTTAGGGCAAGGTATGATGAGACAGACTTTTAGGCTTTTTAAATTGAAGAACTTCACACTCCTTTTTCTCTTTTGTATCAAGCTTTTGCATAATTTAATTTTGGGAGAAACAAGGATTCAATCTTTTTCATACTTTTTTTTCTTCTTTTCTTTTCTTTTTGAACAAACAAGACGATGTTCTCTTTGGTTTTGCTTTTCCTTTTTTATCAAGATTTTCTCCTTTTTCCTTTGCTTGATTTTCCCTTTTTTTCAAGTAAGCAAAGTGTGTAGTTCTCCAATTTCGGGTGCAAATTGGGAAAATCAACAAAAAGGAATTAGGCTTGTAATATAGTTAATTTCCAAACAAAAGGCTTAGGCTCAAAAGTGGTTCTTTAATGGTCATATTTACCAAGGTGGGGTTTTTGGCTCAAGGTTCATACCTAGGTACCTTAATCATCTCAAGTAATTTGATCCTCTGTGGTCTCAACGTGCATAACATCGCAAGTTCTAGAAGTAATCTAATCATGCTTGACAATCACTCAATGAAGAAAAATATAAAGCACAAGATATATGCTTATTAAGGCTCAAGTCTCACAAAGTGGTTTGTTGTGTCCGATTTTATCTATTCGACCATCGAATCTATTAATATGAGAAACGATTTGCAAGTCTAAAAGGATCTAATCAATCCTATTTTACTTCCCATATCAATCTCATCTTTACCTAGGGATCCAATTTTCTTAAAAATCTTAACATGTTAAGTTCAAGAAAAATTTTCATGTGAAAGTAATACTCAAAGTCATCAAGAAGCAAGAAATTTCACACAACTATATCCCATGGTTCCGACACAAATTAAGCACATCAAAGTTAACCCCCACTTAAACCTAACATTGTCCTTAATGTTCCCTAACCTACATGCAGAAAATAAAAGAAAAAAAAAAGTTAAGGGAGAAGAGTGTTCCCTCATGCGACATGCATCGGGTTTAGGGGTGTAGGGGTACGGTGGGATGAAGTCCACGTGCTCAAAGAATGCCCTTTTATTTACCTCTACTCTTTGCATTTGATATTCCAAGCGAGCTAGGCGTTGCTCGACAGTCAAGGTTTGTGAAGATGAGGCTTCTTCCGTTGTTTCATAAGGCGACTTCATGACATAATTCCCCCTTGCATCCTTGTCGATCATCTTCATTGTATTTACGGCAAGCAAGCCGTCTTTGAAAGCTAAATGACAAATATAAGAACCAAGGATCAAGGGTTTACTCTTCTAATTTTCTATGGCAGCAAGTTGTTGTGCAAACCAGTAGCCGAGGTTTACTTTTCTTCCTTTTACCATGTACCGAAGGAAAAAAAATTGGCTTTGTTCAATATGCTTGCCGAATTCACTCTACCGAAGAATGAATATGCTAGGAATCGATGGATGTATTTGAGTGCCGGGCCTTTGAGTTCATGGTCTTTAGAATGGCTTGGGTTGTACCCCGAGGTGCTTGTCGTCTAATCTCGAAAGAGGAATGCGAGTTCGAAATTTGCACTATAGTCACACAAACTTGACATATATTCATTAGATTGTGCATATTCATCAGAAATAAATCCCATGGCAAGATTAAATTATGTAATATATAAAGAAAATTGTCTGTTCGACAATCGGGATTTAGTGGCATTAGGAGCATTTAAATTAACATACCCTTTATCCTTGAACTCGAAAGTAGCATAAAATTCCCATAGCAATTTGGCATAAATCGAAAAGGTAATAGTCATGTAGTTTGTCCAACCAATTGCATGAAAGTAATTCTTTACCTTCTCTAACAATCCAAGTCTAGAAAGATTTCAAAGTGGATGTACTTACAACCTTGGATGGTTGTTTGTTGAATGTTGGCTAACCTTTTCTGTGTTTTAAAGAAGTGAAGGCAAGGTTGTCGACATGGGCGGAAATGGTTGGAGGCGGCTGCGTCCGAAGGCAGTTCCAAATGCGAGAGAAGGAGGTACGAACCGGCGGCTTCTCCGGTTGCTCTTTGACCGGCGATGGTAGCTGCTCGTAGATGATCCCTCCATCTTTTCTTGCTTGCCTCTTCGTTCTTGGCATGGTTTCTTGAATGGTTCTTGGAGAGAAATTCTTTAGGTGTTTTGAGATTCTTAAAGAAAAGAGAGAGTGAAGTTGTAGATGAAGGTGGTAGATGGAAAGTGAAATAGGGTTACCTTTTTATGAAGAATCTTAAGTTATTGGGAAACAAGAAAGGTTAAAGATGGAAAGTTTTGATTTAATGGAAAGACTTAAAGATGATAGGTTTTTTTAATTAAAGTGAATCTTTCCCCCTTTCTTTCCAAATTTTCGGCACTTATTTTGGTAGGGAAAAGTGCAAAAAATTTTCACCCAATATTTTTTCCCTCCGGTGGGAAAATTTTCCCTCTAAGAAATTTCGTGGAATTTTCGCAGCGTGGGCACGCCTTATTTCCAGAGTGCTTCTGTCCCCTGTACCTAAAAAAATAAAAATTGCATAAATTAATGAAAAAAAATATATAAAACTTAAACTAAAAACATGATAGTAATAAAAATCATAGGTTGCCTCCCAAGAAGCGCCTTTGTTTAACGTCTTTGGCTAGACGTAACTCCCTTTAATCCTCATATTGCGGTTCTTCTAACTTTGTTGTATCGTCCTCCTTTTCAATGAATCCTTCATAAAAGGGTTTCAATGATGCCCGTTTACCTTGAAGACCTTGTTGGTGTATATGTCTTGTATCTCAACTGCACCATTAGCAAATATGTTAGTGACAACAAAAAGCCCTTCCCACCTAGATTTTAACTTTCTCGGAAATAATTTCAATCGAGATTTGTAAAGTAGAACTCTTTCCCCAATTGTGAAATTTTTTCTAGAAATCATTTGATTATGGAAGGCCTATGTTTTCTCCTTGTAGATAGTTGCATTGATGTAGGCATCATTGCGAATCTCTTCAAGTTCTTGTAATTGCAACTTCATATGTTGGCCGGCTTCATCTATCTTCATGTTGAATTGCTTGATCGCCCAATAAGCTTTATGTTCTAATTCAACGGGTAGATGACATGCTTTTTCGTAGACAATCCGGTAAGGGGACATTCTTATAGAAGTTTTATAGGCTATCTGGTATGCCCACAAGGCATCATTGAGATGAAGACTCCAATCTCGACATGTGGGGTTGACGGTCTTTTTTAATATGGACTTGATTTCTTGATTAGAGACTTTGGCTTGACCGTTGGTTTGAGGATGGTATATGGTCGAGACTCGGTGTACCACGTTGTAATTTTCATCAAGTTTTTCCTAACTTTGTTGCAAAAGTGTTTCCCTTGATCACTTATGATGCTCTTGGGTGTCTCAAACCTGGAAAAGATATTAGTCCTGACAAAACCGAAAACAACTTTTGAGTCATCAGTGCGGGTAGCTCTAGCTTCTTCCCACTTCGATACATAATCAATGGCCAAAAGTATATAGGAATTATTGAATGAGGGAGGGAAATGACGCATAAAATCTATGCCCCAAACATCGAAGATATCACAAAATAAAATTGGTGTTTGCGGCATTTGATTTCAGCGTCCTATATTACGTGTCATTTGACATCTCTCACAAGATTTGCAGAACATGTATGAATCGCGGAATAAAGTGGGCCAATAAAATCCACTCTCTAGTACCTTGTGAGCCATCCTCTTTGGAGCGAAATGTCCTCCACAATTGTTGGTGTGGCAAAATTTGAGGATTGAATGAGCCTCGTGTTAATGCACGCATCAACGGATTATTTGATCAGTCCCCATCTTCCATAGGTATGGATCGTCCCATATGTAATGTTTGGCATCGCTTTTTATTTTTTCTCTTTCTACCCTAGGCAAGTGATATGGTAGCGTCCTTGTCACTATGTAATTTGCGATGTCGGCATACCATGGTATGATGTCCCGAAATGCTTGGAGGTGTTCTTGGATCGATTCACAATTTACTTCTTCTATGGTTTCCTGCATTGGAGAGTTAGTAACATCTATAGAAAATAATGAACATGCATTCTCATTGTGTTTCATGGCAACATAGATGTCGAATTTTATGACTTTGCCATCAAATTCATGGTAAGTAGTCCATCATGCACATTAATATTTGTTCTAGATGTTTTCAAGAATGGTCTTCCTAACAAAATTAGACTAGGTTTAGATGAATCGTTTTCCTCCATAACTAAAACATAAAAATCAGCAGGAAATACAAGTCCATTGACTTGCACCAAAACATCCTCCAAAACTCCTTTCGGATAAACATTTGTCCTATCGACAAGCTGTATAATCACACATGTATCTTTCAGAGAACCCATATTGTTAGCACAATATATAGAATATGGCATAACATTAATGGATACTCATGAATCTAGCATGCCTTTTTCAATCTTAATGCTTCCAATTTGACAAGAGATAATGAACATACCTGGATCCTTGCACTTTTCAAGGAGTTTCCGTTTAAGTACGACAGACACATTCTCACCCATTCTTACCTTTTCATTACCATTCAATCTCCTCTTGTTCGTGCATAATTCATTGAGAAATTTTGCAATAGCGAGGGATTTGTTTTATCGCATCAATTAATGGAATATTTACCTTGACCTTGCAGAATGTCTCAAGAATTTCTTTTTCTTTCTCCTCTTTCTTAGTCTTTGAGAATCTTTAAGGAAAAGGTGGTTGAACAATGATGGGCTGAGTTACCTTGCTTGTATTGACATCTCCCTTTCTCTGGTTCAGACTTGTATGATTTTCCATCCTTGCTGGGAAAAGGGATTTGCCAAAATTTTGTCGATTTGCTAGCCTTCCCTTCTTCCTTTTCGGCATCTTCCTTGGGTAGAGAATCCTGCAAGTTCTTGCCACTTCTCAATGTAATTGCATTCACGTTTTGTTTTAGATTTACAATAGTTTGAGAATGTAACTTACCTCGAGTTTCGGATTGACTAAGAGATGAGGCAATTTGACTTACTTGCGTTTCAAGGTTTTTTATACTTGACCTCGTCTCTTGTTTGAATTGGTCAAGGCTGTAAACAAGTTTGTATACGACATCTTCCAAGGGTGGTTTTGTCGTTGAAGATGGTTGTGTGTAAACTCCTTGTTGATTGCTCTTTTGCCTATAGCTCATATTTGGATGGTCTTTCCAGCCTGGATTGTATGAATTTGAGTACGGATTGTACTTCTTTTGGCCGTAAAATCCTCCTATGGCATTGGCTTATTCGGTACTTTCTTCTTGGAGTGTGGGGCACATATCGGTTGCATGATCTTGCCTTGTGCAAATTCTAGATGCCTTGACTTGTTGTGCATTACCTAATGCCAATTTTTGAACAAGAGAGATTAGTTTGAAATCTTATTTTCAAGGGAAGAGATATTTACCTCATTCACACGTCGAGAGATGGTGTCATGTGTTGACCCAAATTGTTGAAAGTTTGCGGCCATGATGTTGATGAAGTCTTTGGCTTGGATAAGAGTCTTGTTTACGATTGCTCCTCCACTTGCGGCATCCATCATCCTTCTTTCCATGGGTAATAAACCCTCATAGAAATATTGGATGAGAAGTTGGTCGAACACTCCATGTCGCGGACAGCTTGCACAAAGTTGTTTGAATCGTTCCCAATAGTCATGAAGTGTCTCAGAATCTTTTTGCCGAATTCTACAAATTTCTTTTCTAATGTTGGTGGCTCTCGAGGCTGGAAAATATTTTTTGAGGAAAAGCCTCCCTGTATCTGTCCATGTTTCAATCGACCCGGATGGTATGTAATATAACCAATCTTTGGCATGATCGGCTAGAGAGAATGAAAACACCTGTAGCTTAACTTGATCCACAGTGACATTGTGGGGTTTCATGCTTGAGCACACCACATGGAATTCCTTCAAGTGTTTGTAAGGATTCTCATTCTCGCGTCCCTTGAAAGTACGAAGAAGATGTATTAGTCCAGATTTTAATTCGAATGGTACCTCAGGATCTTGGTAATCAATGCAAAGAAGTTGTGTAGCGATTTCAAGTGCTGCAAGTTTTCGAAGAGTTTGTTCAGCCATGTTGTCAGTTTCAAGGGGCGTTTCGGTTCGAGTGTTCTCCAAGTCAGCTTCCAAGTTTCCTTATGTGGTCCCTTGTTTGCTTTGCTTTGCTTTCTTCCTTAGTCGTCTTTGGGTTTTGTCGATATCAGTATCGAGCAAAAGATTCTTGTTTGCAAGAGAATAATGAAGCATAAAAGTAGAAAAAGAAAATAAAATAAACTAAAACAAAAGTAAACTTAGCTTCTTGACATCACTCCCCGGCAACGACGCCAATTTTTGATGGGTGTCGAATCCGTCAAAAAATAATACATGCTTGTTCTTTGGATTTGTAGTAGCGGCAAGTAGGGTCGATCCTACAAAGAGCGGTTAAGAGGTTAAATTAACAAGTAAAGCAACTAAAGTAAAAGGGGGGGTTTGTGTTTGATTTGAAGAAAACAATTGAAGTAAGAAAGAAATCAATATAAATTGGAACTCTAATCAAGGTAGAACTTGGAATATTAAATCATGGATTTAGATCATTGACCCACAAAATATAAATAAACATCAATCTTAAATATCTTGGTTTTAGATTAGATGAATACCACCAAATAACCCAATCTTTTCTAAATTAGATAATCAATTAAATATCATTAAAAGATTAACTCTTATTGTAAAGATTAAATTCCTAGATACCACTAAAGAATTACAATCTATCAAATAGCATTAATGATCTTTAAGAGACCCAAAATGCATATTCTTCCTAAGCACGAACCCGTTAACTTATTAAGAACATGAATTCATACCTTTAGAAATCGAACCTGAATTTCTTTACCACTTGTATCAAATACCATTTAATTGGTTGTAGCATATATTTAACCAAACATACACATGAAGATGAAGCACAAAAGATGTGAAAATACTTGAATGAAGATGAAGATAATGAGGGAACAAGAAATCTCACTAAAAGCATGAAATAATATCCTTGTAACTACACTTGACTAGAAAAAGGGGTTTAGCCACTCATGGTGGTCGACGGCAACAAGAAGATGGAGAGGGTTTTTGGCTAACTTAGGGTTTGGCTACTTCGTAATTTCTCTTCACCCTTTGATCTCTATTTATAGGAAAAATAAAGGGGAATACTTTACATTAAATATAACAACCCTAAACTACTCTAATTATGGTAAAAGTAGAAGTCCACTTGTAGTAGGATTGCTTATCCTCCAAGTCAGACTTGCTCCGTACCCACACCTTACTTCGCAAGTGCTGTGACACCCCTCACCTGGTCTAGGAGCGAGGAGCGTCACCGGAATGGAAATGAGGAAAATCATATTATCTAATACAAGTTATAACATACAAGTTTAGGGCCAATTAAAAATTGTCCATTTACTTGATGAACAAGACATCAATCGGCTACTAGGCAAGGAGATTAGTCAACCAATTAGCTTATTTATCAGGGTACTATTCGACTAACTAGATAATAATTTCAATTAACCATTCAATCTTCATAATCAAGTTTACAAAACCTTATACCTATATGCGCAACATTTAGACCTTTTAGCTCATTGTTTTACCATGAACATTACATGTAGAATAGTCTAGATATCTATATCCTATAAATGAATTAAACTAACAACCTGAATTCTTAATTTCATTCCATTAAGATCAAGATAGAATAGGCTTATCATGAAACAATTTAACACATTCAATTCTATAATTTATACAATCATATTCGAACAAACAAACTTATAAACAAAGTTCTAGTCATTCATTCATTAGATAATTTCATATCAGACCATTACATACTTAAAGACATTTGCATATCTCGAAATGCATGGTCCAATATTTTAGGGTTAACACATTATTATAGTTATCGTGTACATACAATTATAATCCTTAAGGTTCCAAACATATGAACTAACATGAGTTCTAAAGTTAATTCTACCCGCCACCATCTAGGAGTATCAACAACGAGTACCAAAATCATACTTGTCTACGCTTGATTCTTGCTTCAAAATCCAAGTAAGATAACTTGTTGATCAAGTAACTAATTCGAGTATCTTTAAACCCGTGGTTTGAGAAGAAGGAAAAACAAGAGTGATAAGTACATAATGTACTTAGTGAGGTAGTTCCTAAATCTATCAATTTATCAAGGATATTATCTTGTATTCCTTATTCATTTTAATCAAGATTAACCTAGCTAGGCTTCAATTAAGCAAAGTCATGAACTAGCTAATTTCTCATGAAGCATTCAAATAGACAAGCTTAGGAAATCAAGAAGTATTGCAAATCCACATAGAACAATCAAGCAAGTAGGCATCTTCAAATACTAGCTATTCAAGCAAGCAAGATTTGGCAAGTATCAAGCAATTTAATCATGGAGATCATAATTCCAATAGTGTATTATACCATGTAACTTATTTTTCAAGTAAGGTTCAAACCAAGATAACATATTCATCATTCATTCATATTACAAGTCTTTTCTTTTAAGTTCATTTAATCTTGTTTTGCCTTGGTAGATAGTAGGACTAGGCAATCAAGTCACGTGTTAAGGTACACAAAGTACCGGATCATGTTAAGGTGTCTTCTACACCACATATTATAGTACACAAAGTACTTGATCATGTTAAGGTGTCTGCTACACCAGATGTTAAGGCACACAAAGTACCAATCGTGTTAAGGTGTCATCTACACCACATATTAAGGCACACAAGTACCTGAACATATTAAATCGAGCTCTAGACTCTAAGGCATGCCGTTCTACCTAAAGCCAACTAGCATCCAAGGACTTGTTAAGTCTTTCATTATCAAGCAATCACATAACAAGTGTTTAAGCAACGAACATAGTAAGGTCAAGATCATTTTATAGGCTTTCATGCACTTCCATTATGTACACATTCAAGCAACCAACAATTTCAAGAACATATTCATTCAATTGAACACAATTTATCAAGCATAACCCATGGCAACATTCGAATAGGGCATAGAATATTAGGAAACAAACAATTGTTTCAATTCCACAATCACACCATATTACAAGTATATTGAATTGTCAAGTCTTTAATTAGTCCATTCTTCCCTTAATGCAATATTACCAAATATAATTTAAGTTCATTTCATGTTATCAATCATCAAACAATCAAACAAGTATTTAGACATACAACTTTGGTTAGAACACTAGTTCCAACCCTAAGAAAAACTACACTCACAATACTCCAAGCTAGTCTTGTATTGCTATTCCCTTTTGTCCATCCCTTGATGATCCAACCTTATTGCCTTCAGCAATCTCCTCTAATCCTTGGTCTAGCAAGTCATGCGCCAAATAGAAGGATCATTAGAATCAATACAATAATAATTCAAGCTCATTTAAACTACATCATCCAAAACAGTTTCTGCTTCCAGGCAGTTTGCATACCCTTTAGTAATCTGTTCATATCTTTTAATCTAATCATTGGATTTTCAATTAATTTATACCACTAGAAAGCTTATTCAATTACCTTTTTAACCATATAAGGATCATATTTAAATTCCTTCTATATCAATACAGTTTTCATTTAAAGACAGGTCATTTTTCCAGTGACTATTCTGCCAGCTTGTAGTTTAATCCAATTTAGTGAGCTTTTTATCCTAGGACCCTTACTAGTTCATTTTAGTCCTTTTTACCATTGATTCCCCTGATTTTCCCCTGTTCTTACAAGTTGAGTTTGGTCCCTATTCAGTTCATTTAGGTCCTCAATTTTATCAGTCTTCCAGAACAGTCCAATTTCACCTATTCTGCCAATATACTCATTAAAGCTATTTATTTAACCTTAATTCATGCCAACCTAACTGTAAAACATTCATTTTGCTCTCTCCCCTGTATTTTAATAACTTTTCCAGTCTTTATTCCAGTTCAATTCAATCCCAAATTCCCCAATTCATTCAAAAACAGTCCCTAATCATTTTGTAACTACAATTGTGACTAGTTTGCCTACCAATTCAATTTCTTCAATTTAACTACCAATCTAACTTGATCAGAGCCTCATTTAAACATATCACAGGATTTCTTTTAGCTAATTTCACATTATCATCTTCTCCTATTCATTTAACACATCAATTCATTCAATTGAATCACTTGGTCAATTCGGCTAGCATGCTTTAACCATCAATCCTATATTTGTACAATCTAGCATATTACCCACGGTTCCTTCTTTCAATTCACATAGTTCTAACATTAATTTAAGCATCAATTAAGCTTATACAACAACTAATTCTATCTATAAGCATCACACAACCAATTTAAATCAATATCATCATTTAATCGAATGAACAAAGAAGACAACATGCTTACTTACTTCCTAGCTTAATTTCAATGGATAATCCCTACACATGCAAGCTTCAATCTTGGTATAAATGGTGTTTTTTCGCTCAATATAGCTATTTCTCTCTAACTCTCTCTCTCTCTCTCTCATTCAGCTAAGGGGAAGGAAGAATGAAGATGACAAGTTATTATCCCACTAATGGAATTAGGAAATGACTTAATTAGCCTTTGGTTAAGCCTTATTCAAATAATTACACATGGGAATTAGGGGAATGGATGATTTTGGCATGAAAACATCTTCTTCCACATTTAATTCGAATAGGTCACTGCAAATTGGTCACCCATTTCATTCATCTTTCAATTAAGTCCTTAATTAATTCAATTAGTCTAGGTTCAAGGTTCAATTAAATTAACAATTTAGGTAATTGGTTCCAATTCTTCTAGGCTAGGATTTAGGGTATTACAAGTGCTATTGGTTTTGCGTGAAGGATTTCCCAATGACGCCAAAATGGTGCTAAAACTGGGCTTTTACGTATAAAATGTCTTTAAGGCCCAAAAACACATGCAGATATATGACTTATCATCCTCGAATTATAGACCCTCCGAACTCAAAACGTAAATTTTAGGCAGATTGCCCAGCAAGTACCGTTACCCACATTAGGGTATTGATACGTTGCTATAGGTAGTGATACCCACTTATGCGCATCGATACCCTACTTACATATGGTAAGGGTTTGAACGACACTCGGTACCGATATACAAGACCATGTATTGATACGCCACATGGTACTGATATGCCCCCAAGCATATCGATACCCAAAAATACTACTGGAATTTGGGTGGAACATAGGGTACCGATGCACACCTACGCGTATCGATACACCATTCAAACTTAGCTTAAGTTAACCAATAAAAATAAGGGGCACCGATACCAATTCATCTGGTATCGGTACGCGAACCCAGAACTCAGTTTCTAGAGCTCAGAGAAACACTCCCAACACCCCTTAATATTTAAGTTAAGCCTCAAAACAATCCTACAAGTTATGGAGGGTGGTTTAAGCGGTTTTCTAACACTTTTACATCATTTAAACATTAAAATCAGATTTTACCATTAATGAAGACTCAAGCATTTCAAACCATCAAATATTCACACAAGCAACTAAGTAATCAAGTTGATGATTTCCAAGAACACAAGGGAGTTAGTAGTGTACTAACCTTGATTTATAACTGAGAGAAAAGCCCCCAACCTCAAGCTTCAAGCTTTGCTCTTTCCTTGGACCTTGGATGCCTCTCCAACCTCTTTCACTACAAAGGGAGGTTGCAAAACGTGTCATTACTTTGTTGGGGAATCTAAGAAAGTAAAAAACACAGACATAACCCAAAGATTGAGCTCCCAAAACCCAATCCCCTTCTTCCCTACACACCCCCACCAAAACCTCTTCCTCCACCATTTCAAGCCATTCTTACCTTGGATTATAGATTCTTGATTGATAAGCAACCTTCCTCAAGCCAAAATCCGATATTACAACACTAAGGGACAAAGATTCAACTTTTATCTTTTTCTTTTCTTGCCCAAGATGAAGAAGAGGGATAGAGGAGGAAAGGAACAAGAATGAGGTCACCCCTCTCTTTTCTGCAGAAGCATAAATGAAATTCAGCCTTTTCTTTTGAATTGGCAAGAATTTACATTATTAAACCCTCCATCCTCTTTCCACCTCAACCACAAACCCAACACTCAAGCCCAACAACACACGAAAGCCCACAAAACCCCAAAGAGCCCATCACGACCCAATATCTTAGCCCAAACACTTGAGGCCCATAACTCGGGTTAAACCGACTCTCGAACTTTGAAATTCGGGTCGTTACAACTCTTCTCTTCTTAAAGAAAATTTCATCCTTGAAATTTACCTTTTGGGAACAAATGCGGATAGAGAAACTTCATGTCTTTCTCGACTTCCCACGTAGCCTCCTCGACTCCGTGGTTCCTCCACAACATCTTGACCAGAGGCATACACTTATTGCGTAATTACTCAAACGGGATGACATGTAAAGGATCAAAACGATAACGCCATAAGATGGACACGTGGAATACATTATGGATTGGTGCCATCTCCGGAGGTAAAGCTAACCGGTAAGGTACGAGTCTAACCCTCTCAAGAATCTTATATAGTCCTATAAACCTCGGGCTCAACTTGCCATTCCGCCCAAAGCGGATTACTCTTTTCCATGGTAATACCTAAAGGAAAACCTTGTCACCAGCTTCATACTCAATGTGCTTACGCTTTCGGTCTGCATAAGCTTTTTGTTGATCAAAGGCCGCTCGCAATCTTTTGTTGATTGTCTAAAACTTCTCTTCGATTTGTCTAATCAAATCTCACCATACGATCTCATTGAGATCGGTCCAACACAAGGGTGTCCTACACTTATGCCCCTATAAGGCCTCAAAAGGAGCCATCTTGATGCTCGATTGGAAACTATTGTTGTAAGCAAATTCAACTAGCAGTAACTGCTCTTCCCAACTTCCCTTGAAATCAATGATACAACAACGAAGCATGTCCTCCAAGATCTGGATAACTCGCTCAGACAGACCATCGGTCCGAGGATGAAAAGCTGTACTGAAATACAACTTGGTGTCCAAGCCTCATGTATCTTCTCTCATAACCTTGCTGTGAAAAGTAAGTCTCTATTTGATATGATCAATGATGACACTTCATACAACCTTACTATCTCTCGGATGTACAACTGGGTCAACTTCTTAAGTGTAAAATCTATACGCACCGGTAAGAAATGAGCAGACTTGGCCGAATGATCCACTATTACCCATATGGCATCATGTTTCCTTTGGGTCAACGGCAAACCCGTTACAAAATCCATGGTTACTCGATCCTACTTCTAATGTGGAATTTGGATAGGTTGAAGCAAGCCTGAAGGAACCTGATGTTCGGCCTTAACCTACTGATACGCTAGGCATCTCGTCATGAACTCAGATACATCTTTGTTCATACTAGGCCACCAATAAAAAGAACGTAGGTATGATACATCTTGTTACTCCTCGGGTGCATAGCAAATGGGCTACGATGCGCATCCCGTAGGATGTGGTCTCTCAAATCCTCCAAAGCTAGAACACATAACTGATCTTTGAAGTACAAGATCCCACTATCTCGTACTTCGAAATTGGACACCTCACCTCTCTGAACCATCTATATTCTTGCCACCAAATCTTCATCTAACACTTGCGTTCTCTTGATCTCTTGCACTAAGGTAGGCTCTACACGAAGCTCGGCTAACAACCCACTATCCTCAGTCATCCTCAACCGGGTAAACATCACCCTCAATTCGGACATAGACTTCCTACTCAAGGCATCGACCACTACATTAGCTTTACCAAGATGATACTCTATGATGCAATCATAGTCTTTTAACAACTCAATCCACTACTTTTGCCTTAGATTCAACTCCTTTTGGGTAAGCATATACTTCTAACTCTTGTGATCGGTGTAGATGTAACACTTCTCCCCATACAGATAGTGCCTCCAAATCTTCAAAGCAAAGATAACTACAACAAGTTCCAAATCATGGGTGGGGTAATTTTGTTCATGAGGCTTAAGTTGTCTCAAGGAAAAAGCAACCACCTTTCCCTCTTGCATGAGAACACATCTAAGCCCACTCAAAGAAGCATCACTAAACACAACATAATTCTTTCCCGGCCCGGGTTGCGTTAAGACCAGAGCCTTCGTAAGGTAAGCCTTTAACTGCTTAAAAGCTTTGTTGTCTTCTCTCGTTCCACTCAAATTGTACCACTTTCTATAACAACTTGGTTATAGGTGATGCTATGATAGAGAAACCCTTGACAAAACGACAATAATATCTGACAAGCCCAAGAAAACTATGGACTTTTGTGACATTCCTAGGTGGTTTCATCTCCACCACTACTTGAATCTTTTACGGATCAACACGAATCCCATCCATTGTAACTGTGTGACCCAAAAATGCCACCTCAAAGAGCCAAAACTCACATTTATTAAGCTTAGCAAAAAGCTGTCTCTCCCTCAAAGTCTGAAGAACAATACGAAGATGATAATCATGCTCCTCCTCCGAGCTCGAATAAGCCAATATTTCATTAATGAAGACTACCACAAAATGATCTAGATAAGGATAGAAAATTCAGTTCATCAAGTCCATAAAAGTTGGGGGTGCAGTGGTAAGCCCAAAAGGCATTACCAAAAACACATAATGTCTATACAATGTTATGAAGGCAATTTTTTCAACATCCTCATTCACTACTTTCAACTGGTAGTAGCCCAAACTCAAGTTGATCTTTGAGAACACACGAACACCCCTCAACTGATCAAACATGTCATCAATCCTTAGTAGAGAATAACGGTTCTTCACCGTTACCTTGTTGAGATGACAATAATCAATACACATCTTCATTGACCCATCCCTATTCTTAACAAACAAGACCGGTGCACCCCAAGGTGAGATGCTTGGTCAAAAAAACCTCTTTCCAATAACTCTTGAATCTGACTCTTTAGTTCTCTTAATTCCATCGGTGCCATGCGATATGGTGCAATAGATACTAGTACAGTGCTAGGCAACACATCTATCCGAAACTCTAACTCACGATCTGGAGGGAGCCCGGGTAACTCTTACAGGAACACATCAGCATCTCTCTAACAATCCAAAGATTTTCGAGCATTAGACTCTCAACACTTGTGTTAACTACGCGAGCCAAGAAGGCTTCGCAACCTTGTTGGATCATCCTTTGTGCCGCCAAGGCTAATACCACATTGGAAAGGTAAGGGTTCCTCTCACCCTTCACCACTAACTTAGCTCCAACGGAACCACGAAGCTTTAGGCTCTTCGCTCTACAACCCAAACATGCATCGTGCTCAAATAACCAATCAATCCCTAGGATAGTATCAAACTCTTGGAATGGTAACACCATCAAATCATCCAGAAAGATCAAACCCTAAACCTCAACCAAACACCTCTGATACATCTTATCCACCAAAACATCATACCCCAAAGGACTCGTCACACGAACCCCTATCTCAAGATCCTCGGTAGAAATACCCTACTACTAAGATATTCCACTACAGATGTAGGAATGAGTAGACCTCGAATCCACAAGAGCAATAATAGGAACTGAGAACAAGGTAAACGTACCTAAGATAACATCGGTAGCCTCATAGTCCTCCTAAGCTTTAACCGCGCACTACCTCGTTGGTGCTCTAGTAGTGGACTGGACCGTGCCCCTACTCTGATGTCTGGACACGTGGATTGTTCCTCCTCTAGCAAAGCCCCGACCCCTCTAAGCTAGATAAGAGGTCATTTGAGTTTGAACCTGAATGGTGTTGGCAGCTACTGGACAATCTCGCACAAAATGATCTGGTGATCCACACTCAAAGCAAACTCTGGCCAAACCCCAACACTCAGCTCTATGTTTACGCCCACATTATCTATAAATTGGTGTGCCCGTACTCCATTGGGAGCCCTTCGAAGTCATCATGGCCAAAGACAATGAAGGCCTCATATGGCTAGCAGACTCTAACCTACGGTCTAATCTCGAACTCTAGTTTGAAACTCTTCTTCCTTGGTTCCAATAGTTTTTGTTCCTTCTGGATTAAGACTACGAGCTGTTGGAGAAGTTCTGATTTCTCTCACTCGAGCTCTCTTGCCCACTAGACAAGCCATAGGTCAAACCTTGCACTTGCTCAAGCGACTTGGCACTAGCAGTCAACTCTGAAAACACTTTCGGTGGGGTAGCAGTCAAGTAAGTTTGGATCTCCTTCCTTAAACCCTTAGGAACCTCTTGCATCTCATTTTCTTGGTAGCAACCAACACAGGGGCATACCTACTCAGCTTAGGAACTCTTGCTCGTATTCAAAAACTGACTGGTTCCCTTGGACGAGGTGGTTGAACCGATCTTAGAAGCTATCAATGTGAGTTTCACCCATATACTTCTTCTCGAACACATCCAGGAAGTCGCCCCAAGTAGGTTGGTTAGGATACCAACCCAACTCTACTGTCTTCCACCATTCATGAGCATTCTCCTTTATCAGGGAAAGAACACATGTCAACTTGTCCTCAAATCTCAACCGCATCTGACATATGATCCAACAGGTGTCCCTCAACCACTCTTGGTGAGGCTCGGTGCCACACAACATCGGGAACGTACACTCATGCTTGGAAACTCTCACCGAGCATTTTTGAATGAGACCCGGTGCCACACAGCTTCGAGAACGTATATTCGGAAAGTATCTAACCATGGTGTTGCAACACTCTCTTTGGGTATTCGGACCACATCAAGCAAGGTTTTCAACCATATAGTGCCCTTACGCAGCACACAACATTTAAGCGACCCACCAAGGATCTTTATTGTTTCACACAAGCAAGTCATTAAGGTTGTAATTAAATTATTACTCATTATGTATGTATATGAGGTTAGATTCTCAGTTTCTCAATTTTACTATTCATTATATCACATTTGAGGCCCATTGGGCCTTAGTCCTCAAATTATAGACCTTTCAAACTCAAAACGTAAATTTCAGGCAGATTGTCTAGCGAGTACCGATACCCACATTAGGGTATCGATACGCTCTATGGGTATCGATACCCACTTATGCGTATCGATACCATGCTTACATATGGTAGGGGTTTGAACAACACTCGATACCGATACACGAGGCTGTGTATTAATACGCCACTTAGTACCGATACGCCCCAAGCGTACCGATACCCAAAAATGATACTAGAATTTGGATGGAACATAGGGTATTGATACGCACCTATGTGTATCGACATGCCCTTCAAACTCAACTTAAGTTAACCAATAAAAACAAATGGGTACTAATACCAATTCATCAGGTATCGATATGCGAACCCAAAATTTAGTTTCTAGAGCTCGGAGAAACACTCCCAACACCCCTAACCTTTAAGTTAAGCCTCAAAACAATCCTACAAGTTATGGAGGGTGATTTAAGCGGTTTTCTAATACTTCTACATCATTTAAACATTAAAATCGAATTTCACCATTAATGAAGACTCAAGCATTTCAAACCATCAAATATCACACAAGCAACTAAGCAATCAAATTGATGATTTCCAAGAACACAAGGGAGTTAGTAGTGTACTAACCTTGATTTATAAATGAGAGAAAAGCCACCAACCTCAAGCCTCAAGCCTTGCTCTTCCTTTGGACCTTGGATGCCTCTCCAACCTCTTTCACTACAAATGGAGGTTGCAAAACGTGTTATTACATTGTTGGGGAATCTAAGGAAGTAAAAAACACAGGCATAACCCAAGGGTTGAGCTCCCCAAACCCAATCTCATTCTTCCCTACACACCCCCTCTAAAACCCCTTCCTCCACCATTTCAAGCTATTCTTACCTTGGATTATAGATTCTTGATTGATAAACAACTCTTCTTCAAGCCAAAATCCGAGATTACAACACCAAGGGACAAAGATTGAACCTTTACCTTCTTCTTTTCTTGCCCAAGATGAAGAAGAGGGATGGAGGAGGAAAGGAACAAGAATGAGGTCACCACCATCTCTTTTCTGTAGAAGCATAAATGAAATTCAACCCTTTCTTTTGAATTGGCAACAATTTACATTATTACCCTTCCATCCTTTTCCCACCTCAACCTCAAATCCAACACTCAAGCCCAACAATACACGAAAGCCCACAAAACCCCAAAGAGCCCGTCACGGCCCAATATCTTGGCCCAAACTCCCGAGTCTTACAACTCAGGTTAAATCGACTATCGGACTCCGAAATTCGGGTCATTACAATTAATTTCCAAGCAATATGCAATCCCAACATATAACCTATAAATATCAAAATATAATATTAATAAAAATACATTAAACATTAAAATAATATTTAAATACATGTAGCACTATTTAAATGTTAAATTAATATTGAATAAAAACATTTAATTAATTTACACCACACATATTTAATCATCTAATTAAATTCAATAAAGGATCCATATGAACAAAATTCATTAACTTAGGAGCAATATGGTCCAAAGGAGTGGTAATTGACAAATACCTAAGAAATCTAAGGGAATCACAGTCCTACCATTTAATGAAAAAAACGCTACTGTTGGGAATACAATATTACCCCTTAGAGGGAATGCTCCCCAACCATACATGGGTATGTGATTTCGAAAAAGATCATTCCTCTAGGTAATGATCTTTTCCGCGAACCGAATGCCCCCTAAGGGTAATGTATTTATTTATTATATTGGTTTTTATTCTCAATTTTTAGTATCTAAGCTATGAAATATATTTTATAGGCTCCTAAATTTGTAAAGGTGTACATAAGGGTGAGTAGAACTCAACTGGAAAAAATTAATTTTTTTGACTCGACTCAACGCGGAAAAATTTGACTCATTTTTAACTTGACTCAAAATTTCATAAACTCAACTGGAAAAAAATTCAAATGAAGATTGAGTTGTAAAATCAAAATTCGAATAACTCAAAACTTTTAGTAATTAGTGGATCAATTTTTAAGTTCGAGTCAAGTCTCTCAATTCTGTCTGATATATATATACCACAAATAAAAAAATATGAAGAAATATATATGTGTATTGTATATAGATATAAAAAATCGTTTAAATTAGAATCAATCTGTATTATAATATTATAAATAATTACAATTAAATTTGTACAAAAAATTGAAAATTTGACTCAAATCAAAAATATTTCAAATAAAGTTTGAGTAGTAAAATAGGACTCGTAAACTCGACTAGCTCGAAACTTTTTCGAACGTTCACCCCTAGTTGTACATATCGATGTAAATAAAATTTACACAATCTTGTCTATTTTAACTTTAAAATTTAAAATCTGAACCCAACAAGTGTCCCAGTAAAAAAGTGGATCATATTCATCCTAGGAGACACGGGTTCAAATCGCTCTGTCTGTAAGGTGTATGCACATTGTCAAAGGTTAAGAATATGTATGAACAGATATTGCCGTATGTAGAATAATTTTATTCTATTGCCCATGTATGGTGTCTCTTTCTATGTCCCAATAATAAAAAAAATTAAATTCTATACCCGATCCCTAAATTTTAGATCCAAAACTATAAACCCTAAAAATACACCATACTTATAATTCCCCAAAACCCTAAGCACTAATATTAAATCTTAATCTTAAACTTAATTTTTAATATAAGAGCATAAATAAATGCATCGAAAAATGACAAATGATTTCTATTCTTATTTGAGAGCTTTTTTATTGCATTTAGCAACTTAAAATCACTAAGTGATTTTCTTGTCAAACAACCAATAGTGACACTGAACAAACCTTTGTCCACCAAATTTAATGCCTAAACGGACTTTTGTTGACTGCTGAAAAATTGAGCTTCTGTCCAAACATGCGTGTACAGCAACTTGACGTTTGCCCAAGACAAATGACTTGGAAATTGTAAACTTATACTCTCATATAATGATAAAATTACAGTTTAACTCCCATAAAATTTTGTAATACAATTTCAGTCCCCTTAAAACATCAATTTTTTTTTTGCCTTTGCTCTTGTACAACAGAAGTTATTAAATGTTGCTTGCGTTTAGAATTTTTGGAAAATAATAAAACCAGTTTTTTAAGAAAAATACATCAAATTATGATATAAAAATAGTAAATTATTACAAAATTGCGAGATTTAAACTTTTGATATTGTGGATATAATAAATTAATTTTTTTAATTTATAATAATAATAATAATTATTAGTATTATTAGTATTATTCTTTTTAATGAAAAGAAATCAGTAGATTTTTTAAATCGAAAACAATTATTATTTCAGTAATAATTTAATTTTATGATTAATGGTGATTGGATTAACAAAGGTGGCCTGAGACCGATTCACCATAGGCTTTGACCAAAGAATCCTGGTTACCTCAACTAACTAATTCCGGCAGCCGTCGCCGGTTCTTTTCTCCTCCGGTGGGTCTCAATTTCTGTTAGAACTCCGTTTCCCGACTGTTTTTAACTGTTTCAAGTCTCCAAATTCTTCACATTTCGATTAATGACACTGTTAATGAAGTCTAAAATCTGTTATTCGTAAGCTGATCTAACAGAATAATTGTACGATTCCCATTGTGGCGAGACCTCTGATCGTAATTGAGCTCGCATTGTCATAATCTCCGGGATTTCTATACAGCTGATGTGAGATTATAAGAAAAAAAGAGAGAAGGAACGAACTATCCTTTTTTTTTTTGTATGTCTCCGTCTGTTTATTTCTCCGTGGTTGTGAATTTTGGCGGTGACAATTACGGAGCTGAAGGGCGTGAACGGATATGCCGAAAAGTGGAAGTCTATCGAGGAGTGGTAATAGTCCGTCTGTGAGAGTCTCATCGTCATCGTCAGCGTCACCGTCACCGTCGCCTCTGTCTCAGCAGCCGTTGAGGCGGCTGTGCTTTTGCTCGCAGATAGCAACTCACTATTCCCCAATTGTGTTCCCTGAGAAACGTGCTAAGAAGCTGAAGGCTTCCTCTCAAAGTGGCAAAGCCCCTGTCGCGGATGATCAGCCAGATAAATCGAAGAGTGACGAGCACCGGATCGATATCGGAGAAGGGGATGAAAAGTCTGATTTTCTTGGTTATGTGGTTCACTCAGGGAGGCTCATTTTGGACAAGAGAAAGAATGTTCCCACTAATACTAATTCTGCTGACATGGAGGAGAATTCTGCCACTGATATTGCCAACCAAGAAGCTGTTGCTGCAAAACTCACTAGCAAGGCATTGGTTTGGAGTTCTCATGTCTTGTCTCTTGATGACGTCGTCTCGGTAATCATTTAATCCCTGAATAAGTTGTTGCAATGAATAAGTATTTATTTTGCATTTTGTGAGTTCACAGTCAGTCTATTTAGATTCTTTATCTCGGCAGGTATCTTACAATGTTGGTGTTAGACATTTCGTTGTGCATTCTTATCCTCTAAAAAAGCGATCTTGTGGCCTTTCATGTTTTATTAAACCAAAGAGAAGGTGGAAGGATTATCGGTTCATGGCTTCTAGTTTAGAAGAGGCAATTCAATGGGTTGGTGGGTTTGCAGACCAGCAGTGTTTCATCAATTGTTTGCCTCAGCCTTTAGTTTCTTCAAAGAAGCAAGGTTTTGAAACTCTTCCTGTTGATGCTCCTCCTGAACTCTTGTTTAGGTGCAAGAATCCACCAAAAATGCTTGTTATATTGAATCCAAGGTCCGGCCATGGTCATTCTATTAAAGTTTTCCATGGCATTGCTGAACCAATATTTAAGGTATGTTGTGTATCTTTTATCTTAGCAATTTATATGCCCCTAAAATGAATAAGTAAATACTACTCTTAAGTGACATGCATATATTGTTTCTTTGTATCTAATGGTTGTGCTATTTAGGCTATTATTTCCTGCTTCGGGATCTACAGTTAGTCTGAACATCCCTTCGTTTGCACCTAGGTCTTGTAGGTCCTTTCTTCAAATCATTCTTTAAGACCTTATATCATGTTCTGAAGTGGGGGTTGTTTTAATTTCGGTGGGCTTTGGACCCTAACCATGGGTTTAGGGTTTAACATTTATCATTGACAGATTGCTAAATTTTTAGGATGTCCAAGTTCATAAGAGTGCTTAAATGGATGTAAATAGGTCTGCATAAAAACTGAATTAGTTCAGAGGGTACATCTTTTGTTCCCTGCCGGATGTCATGAATCCCTTTGCATACTTAGCATTGCTTGTGACTGTATCTGTAAACTCTTATCTTTGGAAGGTGTCAGCTTAATCCAAGACAGATGTTAAGACACGGTTTTTTTAGAAACAATATAGGAACTAGGAAGGATTATCTGTCGTGTTCTTAATAGGCATACTCTACTGATTTGTTTACTAATAGATGATCAAACATTTCACCTTTTGCTTTTATGGATAATGATCTTCTGGTTTGTTTTGTGATTTGTTTTCTTATTTTCATAACTTATAGCTTCTTTCCTTTATTACAAGTTCTCTTCTGTCCTTTCTTGTGTTATTCATATTATTGCCAAGAAGAAGCTAGTTTAGAGTTCATCCTTTCATTGAGTTTCAAATTTTATATGCAAACTTTGACAGCTTGCAGGGTTTGAATTGTAGGTAGTCAAAACAGCATCTGCTGGCCATGCAAAAAAGTTGGCATCCACTGTTGATATCACCACATGCCCTGATGGTAGTAGTACTCGAATACTTAATTTCTTATTCTAGCTTATGTTTTTGATGATTTTCATCGTCTTATCCATTAATATGAATCTAAATCATTCTACTTTCTTTCAGGAATTATATGTGTTGGGGGGTGATGGTATTATCAATGAGGTTAGGCATCTCAAATTTAGTTAAATTCTTATTCTTTCCTATTTATTATTTTTATTGGTAATCTTCAGTGCATTTGTTAGAACATTATTTATTTTTCTATTCTTTTCAATACCATCAGTATTGTTGAGCTAAATTGACAAGTAAAGTTACTCAAATTTTTTTTAAGGCAACTGGTATTCTGTTGTTTCATTGTGTGATTCCTCCAGATCAGCCTTCATAATAAGCTCATTGTTATGATATAATTGCTTAAACCATCAGATTTTTCATTCTTCATTGTATGGGACTTCTCCCTAACTGATGTGGGGATTTTACGGTGCGAGACCAGATTTCGTTATTGAAAGCATTGTAATATAATACCAGATAGGGACTACATTACTTTATTAAAAGCATTGTAATATAATTTAAGCCCTTGTCCTTTGGATTGTGTACTATTATGTATTCTGCTGGTATTTCTGTTTTTACCATTAAGTAGTTATCTGATCTTGGTAAATTTCTTAGGTTCTAAATGGTCTGCTTCATAGAGACAATCAAAAAGAAGGAATTTCTATACCCATTGGAATTATACCAGCAGGTTTTGACAATTCCCTGGTTTGGACTGTTCTTGGAGTCAGAGATCCGCAATTTCTATTGTGAAGGTAATGCTGCTTAGCAAGTTCAACATGAAATAGTCTTTGCTTCTGGTTATTCTGTTACCCCTTTATAGATTGATGCTTGTATTGTTGTCAAAACCTTTCTGATCCATGGGTCAGAAATAGGTTAACTATGCTTTGACGATCCTAATTCTGTTGCTTCAAAGATTATTGGAGCCTGTATTTCTAATTATATAATAAAGCTAACTATATAACTAAAATTTATATAATAGTAGAAAATGTATTTTCAAAGATGAGGTGTAGTAGGAACACTGTCCTTAAAAACCGATTCCAGTCTCCAGTAATATCCTGGTCTCAGGCAGAGCTACGGTGGCATTTGGTTTCCCAGGATTCAACAGCCATTTATCTCGGTAACTTTGCACATGAACTACAGAGATTGACTAACCGTCTTTGATTCTCCCACCATACAAAGGGCTCTGTCCCTGCATGCAGTTGCATCTCTATTAGTGGAAACATGATCTTTTTGTAATGACCATCGAATATGAAGAATGGTGGTAATATAAGATTTTCCTGTTATAGATGCATTAACTTCCTACTGGGCTTATTGTTGCCTACAATTGAGGTTCTCATTTTGTTTCAGGGAGGTCTTACTGCGACAGATGTTTTTGCTGTTGAGTGGGTTCAGACTGGTATTATTTACTTTGGGATGAAACGTTCCTATTATGGTTTTACCAGTGATGGTATGTATTAGTGAAGAGATGATCTATCGTAGTTAACACGATAGAAATCAGTCATATGTTCCTCGTAGAATTTTCTTTTGTTATACACACACACACACACACACACACACATATATATATATATATATTGGGTTTGTTTGAATGTGGCCTGGTTATGCTTTGCTGCTTCCTAACTAACACACCTTGCTATCTGAACGTGTTGCCAACAAATCACTTTGACTGTGAGTTGAAGTTATGACCATGATAATTCCTTTGGATTGATTTGAGTATGTGTAACAAATTCTTTTGTTTACTAGTTTCATATGCTTTTCCATCTCTTAGTTTGGTTAAACAGATTAAAAGAACATTGATCCATGAAATTGAATAAATTCAAGGGCTAATTAGATTTAAAGAACAGGTTCATGGTTTTCTGTATTTAGAATGAGTGAAAGCAAATCTCTTACATAAATTATTCCTGGAATCTTTTATTTTGGGAATGATAATTGTGTGTTTGTCTCTTTTTCTCATCTATTGCAGTGTTGGAACTTTCTGAGAAATATCAGAGACGATTTGGTCCTCTGCGATATTTTGTTGCTGGGTTCCAAAAATTTCTGTGGTTGCCGAAGTACAACTACGAAGTAGAGTACCTTCCAGCAGCAAAAGAGGATCAAGGAGGTAAAAACTCTAGCATTGTTGACATGTCAGATCTTTACACAGACATTATGAGGAGATCAAACACGGATGGCATTCCCAGAGCTTCTAGTTTATCTAGTATTGATTCAATAATGACCCCTAGTCAAATGTCTGGAGGTGAGATGGACACATTTAGTGCCACCCATGCCAGCACTGAACCATCCGATTACATGCGAGGCCTTGATCCCAAGATCAACTGGCTATGATCTGGGAGAAGCAATGAGACAGCTGAGCCGGAAGTTATTCATCCCCACTTACCACACTCAACGACTCTAAACTGGCCTAGGACCAGAACAAAATCCTGAACAGATAAAGGATGGAGTGGATTAACGGCAGCAAATGATCCTTCTAGATGTTCTCGGGGTAATGCTGCAATAAATGACAAAGAGGACATATCTTCTACATTGTCCGATCCAGGTCCGATTTGGAATGCAGAACCGAAGTGGGACAGTGAGGCTAATTGGGATGTCGAAAATCCAATTGAGTTACCAGGGCCATCAGAAGATGTTGAATCGGGAGGAAATAAGGAAACTGTACCAAGATTCAAGGATAAATGGATTGTAACTAAGGGTAAATTTCTTGGCATCCTTGTGTGCAACCATGCATGCAGATCTGTGCAGAGTTCTCTGGTGGTGGCTCCAAGAGCTGAACATAATGACAACACCATGGATATGCTTTTAGTTC
This sequence comes from Hibiscus mutabilis, assembly GCA_019671005.1. NCBI lineage: Eukaryota > Viridiplantae > Streptophyta > Magnoliopsida > Malvales > Malvaceae > Hibiscus > Hibiscus mutabilis. The sequence goes on along the minus strand of CM033711.1, from coordinate 31,038,177 downwards.
ACGGGAGTGGGCGACTGAGGCTGATGAGATTTTTCATGCTGCTACAGATGGGTAAACACCTTTCACAGCCATATGTCGAGTATGTTAAGGTATAAGCTCTAATTTTCCTGCTGTCCATAAACAATCTCGAATTTCAAATTAGCATATTGATTGTTGTGCTCATAAAAGCCCCATCAAAGTGCAAGTGTCACGGTCTGCACCTTTTTCATTTCCTCTGTTTCAGGGACGGAGCTAGGATCAAACATTAGGAGGGGCAAGAGTCTATTAAGCCTTTAAATTTAAAAACGACCTCAAATGCTATTATATTAAAATATTTTGGAAGGGGCAACAACCCCTCCCAACCAATACATAGCTTTGTCCCTGCTCTGTTCTCATTTTACCGTTTTGGCTCCTTTATATTTCTAGTTTCCGTGCTATAAAATGTGTTTATAAGCTGACTTATATGTATTAGGAAGTGTCTTCTAGTCTAAGACCACAGGGTTTACTAGATTAAAGTTCCAGTCCCGTGACCGAAGATTGTTCTGTTGCCAGTTTGAACACTTGTTTTGCAGTTAGTGTTCTGTTTCCGAATGACCATTTTATTTCCGGAAACATAATTTATGTTCAGAGCACTAAACACTGGGTCCTATTCTGCATAAGCTATTCACACTTTGATTCAAATCATCTTACTGTAACTGCAATTGATATGCAGGTGAAATCGGTTAAAATCAAGGCAGTGAAACATACACATAATGGTTTTGGAATCGATGGGGAGCTTTTTCCCCTCAAGGGACAAGTAGTGTCGTCTTTGCTTCCAGATCAGTGCAGACTAATCGGTTGCATACCAGACGGTCATTTTTAAACGACCAATTCCTTTTGTCCGTCATATCTTCTGAGATAATAGTATTTTTCATGCTAACACCCCATCAATTCATTTGTGCCATTACAGAAAATGAATGTTGCTGTAAATTCTTTTTGGTATATACTTCTCTTGTTTGTTTCTTTGTGTATAGCATTCAATGGACACTACATGAACAGTTTTATTTACATACATTTATTAATAAGATTTCGAGTTGTTTATTGAATAAATTGATCATGAACAGGGTATGTTGAAGAAAATTAAATCTGAAGTTCGTTCAATTGGATTGTATATGACTTGTTATTGAACTTTCAGAACCGATGTCGAAAACAACTAAAAATAGTAAAATAGAAGTAAAAGAAAGCATAATCTCACAGTTTAACCAGTAATTTAAGTTCATTATACCCAACCTTACTTTCATTAAGGAAACATAATCATCACGTGATTCCCATAATTTTTCTTTTTAATTTTTTTGATACATAAGGTAAAGACACATCTTGTCAACCGTGCCTTTTGGAAGACGTATTTTTGTACAATGTGACAGTTCAGTTTGTGTTAATCATTAGTCTTTCAGCGTTCGTTTGTGTTAATCGCAGTGTGAGGCATCGGGTCGCTACAGTTGGTCTTTTTTGTTGACATTATAGTAACCTGAGTTATATTTCTTCATCTTTTAGTTTTTGTAGTTCAAGTATATGGGGTTTGATCCTCAAAACTTTTGTACTGATTCTGCTGCTTTGCAGTTTTAATTATAATAAATTGATTTGGCCGAGCAAAAATATTGTCAGAAAAGTCGGGCGTAGAAATTTGTCTGAACTCTTTAAAATTTAAAGTCTAAACCATTGAAAATAACATTCAAGCTTTGGAGTTGTAATTTGCAATCGAATCTTCTTCTCCAATCCAAGTTGCTTCTGACTTTACATCTTCAGTATCATCTATTTTTGAGTAGGTTAGCTCTCATCCAGTCAAAATAGCCTCTTTTACTTGTGTTTCTATTTTTGAAGTTGTTCGTAAAAAAGTTGTCCTGAAAAGTTCGCGGTACAAGTCTCTAGAGTCACTATGTGTACACGTCTAAATTTAGTTTGAGTAGAATTTTTTTGTAATCAAATATTTATTTGTGTGAGCAAGTAGATTTGGCTGGTTGGCTAAGCTGCTAATCTTTGTTCCCTTAGGTCGTGAGTTCTAGACCCACTAGGGGCACCCCTTCTCATTCATTCCCCCGGAGTCTCCTATTTCTCTTTCCTTTCAGGTAGGATTAGGGTTAGAATTAAGATTTGTCAAAAAATATCTATTCTTATAAATAAATACTTTGAGTTAAGGTTAGAACATAGTCGAATAACCAACAAATCATGCAAAGCCACAATCCTCTTGTATTATTATTTTTCGACATTAGTGAATTTCTCCTACTCTGCATCATTTTTTTCTTCAAAAGATTTTCCATGTAAATCTTAATGTATTTTTCTTTATTGTGCAATCCCATTATTGTTGTTAGGGTGTAAATAAACCAAGCTTGAACAACAAGACTATGTTCGTGTTTATTTGTTTATTTTTAAAGGTGTTCATGTTCGGTTCGAGTTCGTTTAAATTCTTAATATTGTGTTTGTGTTCGTTTATTTATTTTTAAAGGTGTTCATGTTCGTTTGTTTAGTGTTCACGGACGTGCTCGTTTAAGTGTTCCCGAACGTGTTCGTTTAAGTCTTTGCTTATTCTTGTAGAACAAGGATAAAGCAAAGACCATAAGCACTAGTTTTGTTCCACTTCCCTACTCGAAGATTCCGAGTTGCGAGTTCCTACTATATGGAACTGTTCACCCTTCCTCTCCCTAGAACCTAGAGCTATGAGTATCCATCTCCTTCGCCCTGAAGACTTCGAGCTATGTGTATCTGCCTGCTTCGCTCGAAAATTGTTGAGCTACGAGTATCTATCCCTTTCGCTCCGAGAACCCTAAGCTATGAGTATTTGCCTCATTTGCCCTGAAGTTCTAATATGGCGAGTTTGAAATCCTTCGCCTAAAATCCTTGAGCTTTAAGTATCTGCCTCCTTCGCTCTGGAAACCCCGAGCTATGAGTATCTACCTCCTTTGCTCAGAAGTTCTAATACGGTGAGTTTGAAATCCTTCGCCTGAAATCCTTGAGCTTTGAGTATCTGTCTCATTCGCTCTGAAAACCCCGAGTTATGAGTATTTGTCTCCTTTGCTCGAAAGTTCTAATACGACGAGTTTGAAATCCTTCGCCTAAAAATCTTGAGATTTGAGTATCTGCCTCCTTCGCTTTGAAAACCTACAAAGGCGAGTTTGAAATCCTTCACCTGAAATCCTATCCGAATTTTCACTTTGTCGTTCATCCCTATTCTTAGGAGGTACCCGACCTATCATTTAGATATCTGTGAAAAGAAATGAAAAGTTGTAACAATATGAGTTAGCATGCTCCTAACCTACAGATGTCTGACTAGATATGATGCATGAACAGTGGGATCTGAACATCGCTTCGACGCTTTCACTTTCATGTTTAATCCTCCTTAGTCTTCTTTTTGCTTTCTTAATCTTTGACGGTACTTTATCTCATATTCGGGTTCAACCCTCAGTCTTTTCCTTTTTTGAATTTTTGCTCTAAAGCATCTTTTCAGGTTTTCACTTTAGCTTTGCTTTCTCTTAAAGTGCCATTTTCGGGTTTTCACTTTAGAGGTTTTTCTTTTCTTTTTCTCTCTTTTCCTTTTCCTTTTCTTTTTCCTTCTTCTTTTTTCTTTTTTTTCTTTTTCGTTTTTTCTTTTTCCCTTTTTTGTTTCTCTTTTTGTTTTTTTGCTTTTTCTCTTTTTGGGTGCCCTTTCGGGTTTTCACCTAGAGATGGCTTCAATTTCATAATTCTTCTGTTTCCACATGACAGGCTTGAATTCTGATACGGTCAGGACTCGTCTTTATACTCCTAACAATTGAAATCTCCTCTTGGCTCGACTTTAACATAATTCTTTGTACCACATGCACTTAAAAGGTTAGAACATAGTAATACCAAGAAATCCTTTGCTTTTCATGAATCTATGTCAACCTACTTGAAAGATGCTTGTAAAAAGATAGAATAAGGTACAAAATTATACTTCATTAATGTTTCGAAAGTTCAAAGTAATTCGAAAGTCATGTTAAATATGGGAAAAAGGAAAACAAAGTATGATGCCACGTCCCAATCATTGACTGTATGAATGATGCAAGAGCCCATCGACCGAAGTAGATCTCTTGCTAGAAACTTTCCACTAAAACCTGAACCCTGAGAAGATTCAACCTTAGGATGCCTAATTTTCAAAAATTATCAGAGCTACCCTTTTCGGGTTTTCAACTCAAATTCCCATTTGGTTTTAAGACGACGTTTTCCGGTTTTCACCTTGAACTTCTTTTTTTTTTGATACCTAAAGCGCATTTTTAGGTTTTCACCCTAGGTATTTCATTTTGCAAAGCGCCCTTCCAGGTTTTCACTCCGTTTTTTTTCTTCTTTTTTTTCCTTTTTTCTTCTTCATGCATAGTACCTCTTGACTGAATCAGAATTTATTGGGTTGTTCAACAACCTCCCATCTATTTCTGTTAGGATCAACGCTCCTCTAGAAAATGCATTTTTAACAACATACGGTCCTTCCCAATTAGGCATCCACTTTCCGCAGGAATCTTTTTGAGTTGGCATGATTCTTTTAAATACTAGATCCCCCTCTCGGAATTCTCTTGGGCGGACCTTCTTATCGTAGGCTCACATCATCCTTTTCTGATACATCTGACCATGACAAATGGCTTTCAGTCTTTTCTCCTCAATGATATTCAACTGGTTAAATCGAGCTAGCACCCACTCGGTCATTTCTATTCTCGCCTCATTTAAAATTTGAAGCGATGGAATCTCTAATTTAATAGGTAGCACTGCCTCCGTGCCATAGACCAATGAGTATGGTGTTGCCCCCGTTGAAGTACGTACAGACGTTCGGTAAGCAAATAGAGCAAATGGCAACTTTTTAGGCCAATCCTTGAAGGTGTATGTGGTCTTTGATATGATCTTGATATTCTTGTTGGCCGCTTCTACCGCTCTGTTCATCTTAGGATGATAAGTAGTGGAATTATGGTGTGTTATTCTGAATTGCTCGCACACTTCGGCTATTATCTTATTATTTAAATTGGTAGCATTATCAGTGATGATCCTTTTTAGCAGACTATAACGACATATGATTTCTCTCTTTAAGAACTTGCAAACTGTAGCTTTTGTGATGCTAGCATACGAAGCGACCTCTACCCACTTGGTGAAGTAATCAATGGCTACTAGGATGAATCAATGTCCATTAGAAGCCTTTGGGTAAATTTAGCCAATAACGTCCATGCCTCAAGCGAAAAAAGGCCATGTTGAATTCATGGTGTGGAGTGGAATTGGTGGAGAGTTTATCTTATCAGCATAGATTTGACATCTATGGCATTTCTTCGCGTAACTGATGCAATCTCCTTCTATAGTCGACCAGAAATAACCATATCTCATGATCTTTCTAGCCATTGAGAGCCCCCTGGCATGGGTTCCGCACAAGCCTCTGTGGATTTATGCCAAAATGGTTTCGGCCTCTTAAGCATCGACACACCTCAACAACATCCGGTCTTGGCTCCTTTTGTACAAAACCTCCCCGTCCAGAACGTAACCTACCGTCATTCTTCTAATGGTTCTTTTATCATTCTCATTGGCCTCTTTAGGGTAGATTTGGAACTTGATATACTGAAGGATATCATAGTATCATGGGTTAACATCCACTTCTTCTTCCAAATTATAGCAGTGAGCTGGTATTTCGAATATTTGCATCTCGATTGGCCTCATTTCAGCCTCAATACTTGCTTCAAATATTGCAGCCAAGGTTACCAGAGCGTCTGCCATTTGATTATCTTCCCTCGAAAGGTAAGTAAAACTGATATTCTCGAAGCTTTTGACTAACTCTTGTATCAAATCATAATACTTGACCAACTTTGGACTCTAATTTCCCCCTTTTTCTGGAGCTGGTAAATTACCAAAGAGGAATCTCCAAAAACTTGGAGCACCTTGAATTTCCTTTCAATGGCTGCATATAAACCCATAACACAAGCCTCATACTCGGCTATATTGTTTGTGCAAAATAATTCTAATCTACAGGTGAAGGGATAATAGACATTTTTTGGAGAGATTAACACTGCCCCAATTCTATGGCCTAAGGCATTGGATGCTCCATCGAAATAGTGTTTCCACAACTCATTCTCCGAAGTAGTCTTCTCTTCAACAGTTATGCACATCAAGTCTTCATCTGGGAAATGAAAGTTTAAAGACTCATAGTCATCCGAAGCGCGACTTGCTAGGAAATCCGCTATAGCGCTCCCTTTAACTGCCTTTTGGCTCACATATAGTATGTCAAATTCAGACAACAATATTTTCCAGTGAGCCAACCTCCCATTTAGTGCCGGTGCTTCCATTAAGAACTTCAACGAATCCAGCTTGGATATCAGCCAAGTAGTATAATACAACATGTATTGCCTGAGCCTTTTGGTAGCCCATACCAGAGCACAACATAATTTTTGAATCCGTGGGTACCGTGTTTTGCAATCCGTAAACTTCTTGCTCAAATAGTAGATCACTTTATTTTTCCTCCTGGACTCATCATGTTACCCTAGAACACAACCTATCGAATTCTCAAAAACTGTCAAGTATAAGATCAAAGGCCTATCTAGACCCGGTGCTACTAGAATCAGAGCATTAGTCAAATACTTCTTGATCTTGTCTAAAGCCTCTTGGCACTCTTCATCCTATACCCCTGGATTGTTCTTCCGAAGCAATCTGAATACTCAGTCAATCTCAATCCCTAAGAAACCTCAAACTTCTTTTTGGTTCTAAGGTGATGGGAGGTTCTGGATGGCTTTTATTTTGTCAGGGTTAATCTCAATCCCTTTTCGGCTAACCATAAAGCCCAAGAGCTTACCGGACGTAACAACAAAAGTGCACTTAGACGGGTTGAGCTTTAGCTGATATTTTCTCAGTCTTTAGAAGAGCTTCCTCAAGTTTTGGATGTGCTTTTCTTCGGTTCGAGGCTTGGCAATCATATCATCCACGTATACCTCGATCCCTTTGTGTATCATGTCATAAAAAAGAGTTACCATGGCTCTTTGGTAGGTTGCTCCAACATTCTTTAATCCGAAAGGCACCACCTTATAACATAATGTTCCCCACTCAGTCACAAACGTAGTTTTCTCCATGTCGTCAGGATGCATTTTTATTTGGTTGTATCCTGAATAACCATCCATGAAAGAGAAACACGAATGTCCCGTAGTGTTGTCAACTAAAATGTCAATATGGGGCAAAGGAAAATTATCCTTGGGGCTTGCTTTATTGAGATCTCTATAATCTATACACATGCGAACCTTTTCGTCTCTCTTAGGTACTGGGACTATATTCGCCACCCATTTTGGGTATTTGGAAACCTTTAGAAAACCACCCTCATACTGCTTTTTACCTCTTCTCAAATCTTCAACAATATTTCTGCTCTCATTCTTCTTAGCTTTTGCTAGACTGGTTTACATTCTGGCTTGATTGGTAGCTTATGCACCACCATGTATGTGTCTAACCTTGGCATGTCTTGATAAGTCCAGGCAAAACATCCTTGAATTCTAGCGGCAGCTCGATCAATTCGTGCCTGGTCTTATATGAGAAAGCGGTGCCAATTTTCACTTCCCTTCTTTCTTTCTTCATCCCCAAATTGAGTATCTCCAACTCATGTTGATGAGGCAAGGTTTGTTTGTTTTCCATTAGCTCGAGTAATTCATTTGGGACCTCAACTTCTGTCTCATCATCTCCTTCCTCGATTTCGACCGAATATGAGGATTGCTCAAAATCTACCCTGGGATTAAATTCAGAATCATTCATACAGTTACTAATAGGGACCCTGAAACAATTTTGAAATGAATATGTATTGGGAAGAATATTATTATGAATGAATGAAAATAATAGATATAAATGTAATAAAAGAACGCAATAAATATGATGTTTTCCATTTGAGAAAAATGGAAAGCATCCATTTTATTGAATTAGAAAACAAGCAGGTTGATATAGAAGCCCTTTACAGAAGACCTTATTGCGCGTGGGCAAAAGCGAATAGGGTTGGTTCCGAGCATTACTCTATTTCAAACCTAGAAACTACATGTAGGTCCTCATTGGTCCAATTCTTGAGTGTTTCCCCCGGAAAGAAAGGACGGATCCCGGCCAAGAACCTGTTGCTCTTTTCATCTCCGGTTATTGCATTAACATCCATTCCCTCTAACACCTTACTGAAACTTTCTTCTTCACTAACTTGGTGCCCATCTAAACTAGCCTCTTGTAGCTTTTATCCCACATTGATTATCCCACCAGACACAAAAACATTTTTCATGTCGGAATAAGTCATAGGCTCCTACGGGATGTCTTCACCATTGAATCTGGCCTTCCTTTGTTCCTCTCTCTTCTTCCATTCTAATTTCCTCTGCTAAAAAGTTGGGTTTATGGCTGATCCTGAATCGATCTTTATTACCGATAACACTCTTAGTGCGTAAGCATCCTTGTAAGTTCCTTCCGAGTTCTTTACCTTTCTTAGCTCTTCGTCCCAAAGTTTGCCAAACCGTCATTTTGGTGCAATTTGACAGTCTAGGGCGTGGGATCTTGCTTCCTTCTGCCACAAAGGTAGCGTGCACAAACTTCAAGGCCCCAAAAGAGCATTCAATATCATCCTCATCGATTTGGATGTAAGGAGCATTAGTGGTTACAGAAGCAATGATGTCTTGTTTAGCTCCCACACTCACCAACTTTCCATCGATAACAAATTTCAGTTTTTGGTGTAGTGATGAAGGCACAAACCCGACTGAATGAATCCAAGACCTCCCTAATAGACAATTATAACTCGGTTGAATGTTCATTACTACAAACTCAACAACATACTCAATAGACCGAATTAGAAAATGTATCTCAATCTTTTCGATGACGTCCCTTTGGGTCACGTCAAATGGCCTAACATAGTTTTGGCATGACTTTATATGTGAATTGTCTATTGGTAACCTTTGCAAGGTCACCATTGGTCATACATTCAAAGAAGACCCTTTGTCAATAAGCACTCCCGGCAAGACATACCCTTTGCAATGGGTGGTAATGTTCAAAGCTTTGGTCGATCCCATGCCACCGTCTGGAATTTCATCATCACTGAAAGTGATATAATTGTCTGCGGCAATGTGGCCCACTATTCGATATAACTTACTTACCGAGATGTCATTTGGGATGAATGTCTGGTTTAACACCTTCAACAGCGCGCTTCGGTGTTTTTTTTAGCTTAATAACAGTTCTAGCATAAAAATATGTGCTTGTTGTTTTCGGAGTTACTCGACAATGCTATATTCACTATGTTTTAGGAACCTCAAGGATTCTTGTGCTTGTGTCTCGATTACTGGCTCAAGAATCTTCGGGGGATGCTCCTCTCCAAAATCCCTCTCAGGCTCGGCCGTTACTATTTTGCCTTTGTCCTTCGGCTCCTCCCCCGCCTTGGATGTTTCTGGTGAATAACACCTTTCACTTCTTGTAAAATGCCCTACTTCATTCACTGTTTCAGCTGGGTCCTCATTCTTTATGAGTTTTTCTTCACCAGACGGCTTCTCATCTCTTTGTGGCTCCAAATCCTCTAGTACTGAGATGTGAGCGGTGTAGCTCCATGAAACCTTTCGGGTGTCCTTGAATAGGAAGGAGGTCGAAGTCAAAATCCGAATTTTTAGAGTTATCTTGGAGCTTGCACCTCGGGATAAGCTTTCCTCCTTTGGTTTGAGCGATAAGATAAAATGCATGTCTTCCCTATACTTGATCTTAGGGTTGTCCGATGTGCATACATCTAGCTCCTTTCTTTCCTCTTCCTTCTCGAAGAATTCGATCTCCTTATTATCCATCATCTTTTGGATCACTTGTTTAAACTCCTTGCAGCACTGAATATCGTGCTCTTCTTCTTGATGAAACTCACAATATGGTCCGCACCCTTCTTGCACAATTTCCATGCCCTAATCAATTAGGCGTACCATACATAACTGTTGGAAAACCCAAATCAAAGGGGATTTGACTTCGGGCACCTCTGTCTTAGCCTTTCTAGTATATTCCTCCTCGATTGCATTCACGCCATGACTGCCATGATTTGGAAGTGGATTGGTGGCAACGTTTGGTTCATCTAGTTGCAACACCCTTATATTTATCATGTTTTGCACGAACTTTTTAAATGCAACGCAATTCTCAATGGAGTGTCCTGGGACTCTGGCATGATAATCGTAGTGCGCTTTTTCGTCGTACCACGCAGGGAATGGTGGTTTGAAAGGGGTGACGTAATAAAGTCGGACCAAGTCAGCTTCATGCAACCGTGAGTATAATTTGACATGAGACACATGCAGAAGGGTGAAAGGCATCTTCTCACTTTTCTTCTTTGGGGCTCTAGTTTCTTTTTTATTCGAGTTTTGTCAGCCTCCGATTGAGACTTGTGACGAAGAAATAGTGAAACTCTTCAGGGCGGTGTAAGTGCTCGTGGCATTTACCTCATTATCTCTCCTTTTGTTGTTTTTTCGAGAGTTCTCCTCGCTATCAATCCTCTTACTCTTTATGGCCAATTCAATAGACTCCTCAATTCTTACCATGTCGGCAAAGTTTTGGGTGGTGTTGTTTATCAACCGGTCGAGCAATGCTCCCCTCAAGGTGTTGTCAAACAACAGTGTGATCTTATACTCAGGGATTGAGGGTTAAATTTGAGCAGCCAAGTCACGCCATCTTTGAGCATACTAGCGTAAACTCTCATTCGACCTTTGCCCTATTCCTTGTAACATGATTTGGTTATGGGTCATATCAGTTACATGCTTATATTATTCCACAAAATCCCTTGAAAGATCCTTCCACGAGTTGATGTTGACTTGGCTAAGCTAAGTGTACCATCGGGTCAAAAAACCGGTCAGGCTATCTTGAAAATAGTGGATGAGTAGCATCTCATCCTTTATAAAAATTGCCATATTTCGACAATACATGGTGATGTGGGCTGAGGGGCATGTAGTTCTGTCATACTTGTCAAAATCGAGAGCTTTGAATTTAGGTGGTAGGATCAGGTCTGCCACAAGTCTTAAATAACTAGCATCATTTCCTTGCCCATCCGCTCATTGCAAAGTCCTAAATTTCTCTTAGAAGGCACATAACCTTTCTTCGTATTTCTTTTCCATCTTGGCCTTAATCCTTTCTTTCACCTCATTCATCATGTTTAAGTCAGGCACCTCATTCTCATAGCTTGCCCCTAAATCGATGGGTTGATTTGTTAAGGCTCCGAGGTGGTAGCTAGCAGATGCCCCCGTAGGATGGTTAGCGACTGCCCCCACTATTTTGATGTATACTTTCTTTTTCGAATCTGGTACTTCTAGTTGAACCCTCACATGAGATTCAGTACCCTCTTGTTCTTCGATGTTCAAGCTATCAACAAAAACTCATTCCTTGCCTTTCATCTTTAGTAGCAAGTCGGTCACCTGAGCAATAATTGAGACCTGAGACTGTGTGATCTGATCCCTAATATTCTCTTCAATTCTATCCAACAAACCTCCTGGTCCTTTTGACCCTGTTCTACTTTGTCCATCTTTTCCTTCATTGCTCTTAACTGTAAGCGAGTGTCGTACGAATGCAGAATGGTTACAGAATAATGGCAATTAAATAACCAAAATGTAATCTTTCTGAAATAAAAACTTTTTCGTTAATTATTAGCAATTAAACAAATAATGCAAATAAATGTATTATGTATGCATGCGAAGAGCAACACTGAGTTTGGCAAACATCATCGTTAAACAACTTTCATTAATGGAAACATTGTCTTGTTCACAATAACTAGAGAAAAACCAACTACACATATGGCTTTAGGACAATATCAAGGTCGATGATCTCCCTCAAAATCTAAACGATCTTCTCTCATTTTTCAAATTCATCGTCTACACAGTCATGAAGCTTGGTAGCGTCTTCTACCAAAAACTGTACCTTTCGGGCAACCTCTTGCATCTGAGTCGTCCATTGTGCCAATTCTTGTTCTTGTCTCCAAATTGTGTAAGCAGCAAAGTGTAGTTGCTCCAAACTTGGCATTGGGCGCACTTGAATCATTCCCCTAAGGCTTGCTACATGATCCTTGAGCCGTTGTACCTCGGTTTCGAACTCTTCGACACGAGCTCCCAAAGCTTGATTCTCTGAATTACTAGCTTTTAACTTTCTGGTTGAACCCTTATACTTAAAGAGAGACTTTTCCAAACACTTAACCTGATCTTTCAGGGCTTTATTTTGGTGTTGTTCCTTCTCGATCTGTCTTGAGTGAGAAGTGCGGAGGTTTTTCATCTCTTATGTTAAAGCGAGCACTTGGTCCTTGTGCTCGTAATACACCCTTTTGTAGTTCTCGGCTCTCACCCTCTCCTCGTTGATTCAGAGCTCTAACCCCTCGCTTGGTCCACCTTCCGCAACTCTTTTGCTCTTGTTTAGCCTTTTAAGTTTTTGAATCTCTTTCTTCTCTAACCTGAGCTCGAGTTCCAACTCATCTTTCTTTCTTTGTAGACCTTTAATCACCCCTTCAAACTGTGTCTTTTCCAATTCGAAGTCGAACTTTTCTTGGTTGGCTTTCTCTTTGAGTTTAAGGTACCTCTTTTTCTCCTCTTCAAGTTGCTTTCTCATCAACTCGGCCTCGATAGGAAGTGTGGCCAAACTCTCCTCTATAGTCCTCCTCCTATCGGGATTCAACTACAGAATATTGTCGTTGACTCGATTGAATTGCCATGCTTCGTACTCCGAGGTGACCAAATGAGGAGCATTCATGATCATCACACGTCTTGCGTTGTTCCAAGTTGAAGAAGTATTATACACCACCGTCTTGTAGCTTTTCTCTTCCTCATAACTCACGTTGAACTCGTTTAAGCCCTTGGTGGCCAGCACAAATTGCTTTGAACCATACTGTCTCAAAACTAGAAGAGGTGCATAAGTTGTATGCCCCCAAAGACCAAGTAGTGGTACCCAATAGTGTACTCCGCATCTATAAAGGATATTTTTTGCCAAAAGCCATGGAGCTATCCAAACTATGTCCGTCTCTTTTAGATTTCGGAGAACATCTAGCCAAACTTCCTCGGATCTTCGCGTTGGCCAATCCCCCTTTCGCAATAATTCCTCTAGTGGTGAGAATTTACTGTCATAGAGAGGTCTTGAGAAACTTACATCTGACCATATGTGACAGTAGAACCAAACGGTCAAAAGCTATGGGCATTCTTGGAAATGACCTCCACCGTTCCCCCTACAAAACCTCAAAGATCGAAAGTTTCAGCCAAAATTATGGGTATCGGATTGGTCTCGCCACTCAAACGATCAAACAAGTCCAAAACTGATAGGTCGATAAGCCCTAACGCTTGAGGAAAAAGCACCAACCCATAGATTAACAGTGCAAAGGGGTCCCACTAAACTCGTCCCGCGGGATGTACGGAAGCTAAGGCTAGGATTCTCTCCCACTTAAGATACTCCTTCTTATTCCAAGTGGTGACTTGACGTTTGACCCAAGATGCCAACGTGTCTGAGATTCTACTAAGCTTGCCTCAAAAAGCTTTGTTCTTGTTAGGCTTAGAGTAGACCCGATTCACGCCGATCTTTTTGCAATTTATGAAATCTTGGTATTCTTCGATTGTAGGAGTCAAATCAAAGCTACCAATTGTGAAACAACTGTAAGCTGAGTTCCAAAACCCCACCAAAGCTTGTAGTAGTTCTTGGTCGACCGGAACATCTAGCAAGTATGCAATGTTGCCATACTCTTTTTTGAAAGCACTTCTCGTTTCAAGATCCCAACTGTTCCATACCGGCTTCAACTTGGACACATCATTGAACTCCGTATTCACAAATGTCTCGGTTGCCATTGCTGACCTGAACCCGACAAAAATGCTATCTTCATCATGTAGTTGCTCTCCTTCGGACCATGTTTGCACATCGGAATTCTTTTCATCACTGCTATGAATCAAATCTCTCATTGATCTAGTCTTCATTTTAGACTATTTCCAACTCAATATGCTATTCATGATATGGCAAAATATGCAAAACAAAAAAAGGGAAAAGAGAAAGGGAGGAGATAAAGAGAATTGCGTTAGTCATAAGATATACAATAAAACAAAAATGAGAAAAGATAAACGCAAACGAAATAAGCGAAAGGCAAGCACATAAAGAAAGCCCTAACCACATGAATTCTAGTTCGCTAAGATTATCCGCATGGCTCTAGTGGGGTGGGCTTCTTAGATTCTCACACATGGGTTCGATTCTAATTGAGGGTACCCGAACCTATCCTATTACCTACCAAGGCAAAAAGAACCCCAATTCTGACCCATTACAAGCTTGCAAATTGGTTTCGGTTTGAGGGAAAGTGCGACCTAATGACATGGAGGGCTACTCACATGTCAAAAGGCGTGGATCCCATAAATGAATTATCGACCCGTGGAAGGCTACTCATGTGGGTATGTGGCGTTTCACTCCTACTTAAGGGACGGAGCTCGGGTATAGAGCTTGATGATATGGTGCAACATATACCGGTGATTCCTTAGAAATTAAATGAAAAATTAATTCGAAGACCACCAATTATTAAAGCTTGTACAATTGTAGTCACATTTTCAAGAGAGGATCAACCTTGTTAAAAATCAATTAAAATTCCAACAATTTTCCATCATTAAAAGAAACAAATATTTTTTCTTGGCCTAACTCTCCTTTTGTTTTGTAAAAACAAAATTGGTCCCCAACGGAGTCGCCATGTGTAGCGACCTTTTTATCTTTTAAAAATAATATAGGTTTGGGTGCTACGGGTTATCCCCAAATTATTCTTTTTCTTTTTGAAAATCTGTTATTCTTTTGAAAACAATAAAAACTTGGAGTCGCCACCGGCAACTTGGATAAGGTAGGCCACACACCACAAAAAAACATAGATTCATTTTGAAAGGGTTCGGGAGTTGGTTACGTGTGGGGACGGATTAGCATCCCCATCACGCCCGAAAATCGGTACCAAAATATTTGTTGCTTTTAATAGAAGGAAATTGTCAAATTTAAATTGAGTTTAATTTGGTGACCTTATTTGAAAATTGACTTTAAATGAACAGACTTTCTCAAAATGGTGGGTTCAAATTAATTGGACATTTAATTAATAAGGTTGACGATACATCGAACCATAGATTAAACCGACATCATTTAAGCCTGACTACCGTGTTAATTTATGGTTTGAATCTTGTACGTCACCTTTATGCATGGTGCAAACAGTCAAGATATAATGTAATGATTTGATCAAGTTTTAACCTTACCTTAGGACGATAAGGATTATTTCAAATATTTGGTCAACATCCTTTAAGCTCGGACTGTTACGACACAAATATTAGAATTAATAAATATCTCCCTTTTTATGATTTAAACTAATTAATTCAAAACAAATGGTCCACATGAATGACAATTAATATGGATGTCACAAAAGTGCTTGAAAATTAAACACACAAAAGGCCCACTAAAGCCCTAATCTAAAAGGCCCAAATTATGGAAAACCAATTAGTGATCTAATTATTAATTAGGTGAATCTAATATTAATCCTAAATCAATTAATCTCTAGAAAAACTAGAAAGCCCTAATGAATTATGGATTTTCTTGTAACATGATAATTAATCTTATCAATTTTAAGCTTGTATTTCAATAAGCCAAGGATACTGCTTAAAACAAATCAAGTTAATTAATCATGGTTTTAATTTAAATGTCAATCTAATCTCCATATTAATTTTATCTTAAAGGTAATTAAAAAGTGTCCAATTAGTTTAATGAATTTAATATTTATCCCAATAAGCCAAGGGTAAATTTAAATTCACTAAATTAATTCGATCCATAAATCTAATTACGGTTCTAAAAAAACTAATCCTAAATTAATCTAATTAATTTAAAGATCGCGCCACTATGAGACGAGAACACAATTTTAAACTAATTAAATTAACTTTGCCTAATTCTAACCTAAAAACTTAACAAACCCAAAGCCCACCTAAACTAAGCTCAAGGCCCAAAACACAACATGGGCTAAACTACTTAAGCTAAGCATATGACTAAAAGCCCAAACATATAAATATAAATACTTACCATATATTCTATACTAAAAATATACTATATATATTATAAAAGGTACGTATTATATACATTATAAAAACACTTTATATTATATATTATAAAAACTTATATTATGTTAAAATATATACTATATATATTATATATTATAAGGAAACTATATATAAAAACTATATAGTATATGTAGCATTTATTATATTCATAAAAACCATATTATATATATAATATATTATATACATAAAAATAATACAACATATAACATATATTATATACATGTGGACTATATACATTATAAGATATATCAAGCATAGAACAAACATATATGTCAAGTCACAATTCAACGAATCGAATATAAGCAAACAAAGGAATTAAAACTGAAAGTTAATAGCAAAAGAAGATGCAAGATTTAAATTAAAATGCATGGAAAAGAAACAACCAAAAAGAGTTAACGCTAGAAAAAAAACCAAATTGAATGGAATCAAACCTTGGGGAACGAACTAAAAGATAAATAAGGGTCGAGATTGAAAGCTTCCGCAAAGTTTTAGGGACCAGGGGTGTGATTTAGGAAGGCGAAATGACTAAAAGGGTGATAAAAACGAGGGGAAGGACTAAAACGGTGGTTTCAAAAGGCGGATACCCCTCCGCGTGCGAATAGCACGACACAGAGCGGTTTATTTCGTAATAAACCCATTTTTTAAAGAGTCGGTATAAAACACAAAAAACTAAAAAAAAGACTCATTTGACCGATTTAAACAAAAACAAGAAAGGATAATCCTCTGAAACCTCTCAAACTTCAACCTAGATTTCAGCCATCGTTTCCAAAATCCGGCGGCTTCTCTGCTGTACGCTGCTGAGCGGCGGTCGGCGAACTCAAAACTAGCTAAAAAACCATTTTCTCAAATTTAACCCAAATCTACTCTTGATTTTTGAAAACTCAGCCATTTTCTTTTTGAAAACCCCAAAAGACAGATTCAAAACCACCATTTTTTAGGGTTGAAAGTTGAAATCAAACTCTTTTTGGTCACCCTTCCTTCCGACTCACCATTCACAGCCTTGAGAAGACTAGAAAGCTTATCGTTGGTGAAGAAAGATGGGCAGACGTGACGGGAAGGCAAAATACCGAAGGTAAAAGACTCAAACCCTAACCTTGCTTATGCTTGAATTCGAAATGCAAAAAAAGAAAAGAGTATGCCTCCGAAATTCTTGAGGCTTTTTCTTTTCTCTATATTGATTCTTCAATAATTCCCCGTCTAGGGTTTTACAATATGATGCTTTCGATTATATAGCGCCCGAATATTACATTGATTTGTAGAAAAGAAAAAAGGTTATCTAAATCCCTATTGGCTGCTCTTAGAATTTGGCCGCATTCATCTACATACTCTGCCAATGTTTATTTGTCCCCCGAT
Organism: Hibiscus mutabilis; assembly: GCA_019671005.1. Classification (NCBI taxonomy): domain Eukaryota; kingdom Viridiplantae; phylum Streptophyta; class Magnoliopsida; order Malvales; family Malvaceae; genus Hibiscus; species Hibiscus mutabilis. The sequence continues at coordinate 31,020,805 of CM033711.1, read as the reverse complement.
ATCTCTTTTACAATTTTGTTTTTGTTTTTGCTCTTTCGTATGTGTCGTGGATGAATGAGGATGATAGGGACCAGCTGGAGAGAGGGCCGTCTGTCATCGTGGCGGTCGACGTGGATGAGTGGCCATGATGTGGCATTCAGCCACTATGCTGGCTTGGAGGCGAGGAAACGTCACCAGAAGACGAATGACCAGGTGGTGAACTCCACGTACGCCATTGGGGAGATGGAAGATCGTGCATGAGCGCGTGTGAGAAGTTGAAGAGCCTCCATCCCTTGAACCTGGACTGTCAGATCTAAGCCAGATTTGATGGTTGAGATCCTGTGGCACCCAAAATAGGGGAAGGGTTAGGTAGATCAGATTAGGGTTTTAGGTTTAATTTAGAATTTGGGCCTATTGGGCCAATTGTAATTAATTCTTGGGTTTTCAACTTTGTAAATGGACTTGTGTATAAAATTGACTTGTTTTTTTTATTTAAGTATATATTTATGGGCTGATATATATGGGCACTTATTTATGAAATGTATATGAACTTTGCTTAATTAAAACGGGCTGTTTATTATGTAGCTGTACCTTTATTTATATATATTTATCTTGATAAAACATAATGATGATAATGTAATGGTAACAATAGTAATAAGATAATAAGATAGGAAGACAATGTAATATACTAGTAATATTTAGAGTCTTCAGCATAATAATCAAACATGAAAATCAAACATGAAAACACATAGCATTATATACTAATAATATTTTTGGTTTGTTTTTGTTTTAATCGTACTACATGTGGTAAAGTAAATAAACAAATCCCTTTACTACATAACATAAAAGCGGGTTAACACCCTAAACAAAATTAGTGATTACAAAGTGTTCACAAACGTGTCTGTTTAAGTGTTCACGAATATGTTCATTTAAGTGTTCGTAAACGTATTCGTTTCGTGAACATGTTTGTTTATATGTTAAGAAATGTTAATTAAATTAACAATAAATAAATAAGTAAAACAAAAACAACAAAATAAAACTTACATTTCAACATGAACTTATATAACATCCTTAGCAACAATAAAAAGTAATATTTAGATACATCCTCAAGCATGTTCATCCTATAAACGAGCTTATAAACAATCTTAAAAACGAGCCTATAAACGATCTTGTTCGTGAACATAAACGAGTCGAACACACCTCTGTTCATATTCGTTAGTTTATTAAACGAACACAAAAAAAAATTTCATGCTCGTTTATTTAAGTTAACAAACGAACATAAACAAACGTTATACGAACGGTTCGTCGATCGCTCATTTACACCCCTAATTGTCGTTATCTTCTTACATGAATGGATGGTTTCTCTCGAGACCTCAGTAGGTGTAGTTCGGATATTTGCACTTCATTCTCATACAATTGCTTGCATTCACTCTATACTTAAACCCTCCCTAGAGAATTGATTCCTTCCATTGTTCTTCAATATGTATCCAACATGGAGGTCTTGAAGGCCTCTTATAAGCAAGTATAAAAATATATATAAAGACAACGTAAGTTCAAGCATGCTTAAGTAAATAATTTAAAGCACGTTGGTAATGAAAAGTGATCAAAGTGATGCCTCCTACTTCGTTTCTTCCTCCTTAGATCTTATTATAATTCATATTATATAAAGGGGACAAAAATTTTCTGTTTCTTTTCGGTGTCTCTTTCTATTCCAACATTAAAATGTTAAATTATAAGCTTTAACACTAAATTTTAAATTATAAATTCTAAACTTTAAATTTATTTTTTAGTGTTGGAACATAAATAGAGATACCAGATAATATCTATTCATACAAAGGGTTGGTGCGATTTGTTGGAGTGGCATGGAAAGTTGGTGTTATAACTTGATTTCGTGCTTTAATTAATATCATTAATGTAACAATTCTATAAAAGGTTTGGATAAGCATATTGAACCAAAACAGGCAGGGAGACATTGAATGACATTGAATGTGTGATTAATGCATGCAAATGCCAAATAAGTTAATGTCATAAATGAATGCAAAGTTGGGATTTTGGAAGGAAATTTATAGAAAACTAACACCCCGGATTCGGAAAATCAATGTCATTTGCCAGATGTGAACAAACTTCTTTCTTTATTATTTTTATCTCTTTACTTTTCTTCTGTTTTCAAATCCCATCGTCTTCAACTTGTTCATTTATCTGGGTTCAACATAGCATTGCTCCATAACCCAAAATGGAAGCCTTTTCTCAATGGGATTTCTCAATTTCAAACCATTCCAATCTTCAGTGCTTTCTTAAATGTATTACTCCTACAGTTGAGGTAATCTTTCATCTTTTGTTTAATTGTAATTTTAACTTAATGGAAGCTGATAAATATGTTAAAATTCTGGATACAGATTAAGTCTAGACGTGTGTCGTTCTTTAAAGTCTTTTAGATTAAGTCTTGACGCGTGTCGTTTTTTTAAAGTTTTTAGAATTATCCATAATAGCTCTAATCGATTGTTGTGCTGTAGTTGGAGTATATATAAGCTATGCTCGACTATTGTACACAATTACCCCTCATCATTTGACACATCTTAAGATGATAAAATCTTACGGAAATAATGAGTGTTTAAAGAGGATAATATCGATATTGGACCGGTTGAATTATGATGTTTCATGACATATACTATTGAACTCTTATATGCTTTAAATTTCTTTTTTTCTTTTTTACAGAAACGTATTAAAAGTTGCAATAGTGAAGCTAAGAAGGATATGAATGAAGGGTTCAAGCTGAGTGAGGTATGGCAGTGTTTTACTGAGTGGAGTGCGTATGGCGTTGCTGTTCCGGTTCTACTCAACAATGGCGGCCGAGTCATTCAGTACTATTCGCCTTCTTTATCTGCCTTGCAATTATACACTACCAATCCCTTTCCGTCCTCCTCCGACCACCACCAAATTAATCTCAAATTTAGGTATTTTCACTTCCTTTCCCTTCTTCAATATTGGCATTTTAGGATAAGCATTAACTGGTTCGATTCAATCGAAACTCATTTTTATTAAAATTTTTAAAATTAGTCATTGAAATAATCGAATAGGCTGAACTAGCTCACTATTTTAGTTAATACTCTCTGTACCAATTAAAGTGTTACCGATGATGATGGATTCACTTTTGTTAATGTAGAACTAAAATAGTTCCGCATACTCTCATAATTTTTAATCAAATTTTGTCATTAGTCTTCGAATTTAGGCTCTATATGTCAATTTAATCCTTTTAATTTTCAAATATTGAAATTTTAGTTTTGACCTAAACGATGCAGGGATGATATAGCTAAATTGCAAGCAGTAAGATGGTCATATTGGAAAATAAAATCTAAATATACAACTTGTGTATAATACGTACGCTAATAGTAAAATTTAACTTAATAGATTTAATGACTACACGAAATTTCAAATTTAAAAAGTACAATAATTTAAAAAGAACAAATAAGAGTACAAAGATTAGTTTGGCAACTTACTCATAAAACAATGACCATTGACTAATAACAATTATATATATCATGCATGCCATCAGGAATAGAGCTATGTGTAACGTGGGAGGAGCCTTGCCTTCCAAAACATGTGTTTAATTGTTTTTAGGTCTGCCTAATTTTGAAGCTATACAAATTAATTATTGTCCTCTAAGTTTGTGGATTCAGTTGTTTTTTATGTTCTCTTAATTTTGAAACTAGGTGAATTAGTTCCTAGCCTCCTATTTTATTTTTGGTACAATTGGTTTTTAGGTTCTCTTAGCTTTGAAGTTTGACAAATTAAGTCTTGGTCCACAATTTTCAGTTTAAATACTTTTTAGGTCCCTTTCAATTTTGAAAAGTAAACAGATTAGATCCTAACCCCTTTATTTTTTATTTTAAATTGAAGGTTTAACAATTAGACTATGACCATCATCTTATTCCTATTTATATTTGCTTTTCCTGAAATTTCATCTTAACTCCGTCATTGCATGTCAAACTTTAAATAAAATAATTTGTAGAACCAAATTAATCGAATATTCGCCCAAACTTAATTCCCAAGTTTCTTGTAAACTTTTTGAGATGGAAACTAAAATCCTGATCTTGTTATAATATATGACGACAAAGGGGGAGAGACGAAATGAACAAGACAGCAAGCAACAATAATAGCTCATGTTTGGGTTCCAATGCGACCACAAGGGACGATGATGATTCATGTCATAAAATGACAACGGGGAAATGTGGCTACTTGTACTACCAATACAACGAGGCCGCAAGTCCTTATGATCGAGTTCCATTCAATGTAAAGGTCACTGAATCAAAGCCGGCAAATTTTAAAAGAGAATAGATTTATTCGAATCAAATCGAGTTTGATATACACGTGATTTTACTTTTTGAACAGATCAGTGAGTTGAGCAAACATTATCCGGGTTTAGTTGACCTCCACAGCAAGGATCTCTCACCATATAGCTGGATGGCAATAGCTTGGTATCATTTTCTTTCTTTCTTTTTAATTTTGATGGTGATTATTCGATTTTGAGTTAATTGAACCTCACGTCCCCAAATTATGATCCTTATTCTAAATTAATCTATAAACTTTTAAACATTTTAATTTTATCCTCAAACTATGATATTAATTCTAAGTTGGTTCTCAAACTTTTGAACATTTCAGATTTAACCCCAAACTATGATTCTCATTCTAAATTGGTCATCAAGCTTTTTGAATACTCTAATTTCATCCTCAAATTATCAGTTTATGCTAATCATATCTTATGTTAATAAAATCGTCATAAAAAATTGTTAATTGTCATGAAACAATTGTCTATCATATAATAATATGATGTGGTATAAACAATAATTTGAGGGTGAATTTGGAAATTGGAACATTTAAAAAGTTTGGAAACCAATTTAGAATGATGGTCCTAGTTTGGGATGAAATTAGAACATTTAAAAGTTTGGGGATGAAATTGGAACATTTAAAAATTTAGGGACCAATTTAAAATGAGGGTCATAGTTTGGGATGTGTGGTGTAATTAACTCTTCTATTTTCAATGGTAAAATCTGTTAGATTTTGCTCTAAGAAGTTAGTCTTTTTAGAATTTTGCTTTCGTATTTATGAAAATTGAAAAATTGGTCCAATTGTTAGTAAAATTGTCAGAATTTGGTCCTCGTACTATATAAAAACTGAGAAATTGGTAATTGTAAGTTAATGTTTTGAGTTATGTGTAGGTATCCAGTGTATCAAGTTCCAGGGGCAACGAATGTGAAAGAACTGTCGGCTTGCTTCCTTACTTACCATCCATTGTCTTCTTTATCTCTAGGTATTCTCTTCGTAAATTTTAAGATTCAAATTTAATGACAGTAAAATAATCAGAACTCGATATATTTGAATTTCATTCAACCCTATACTAATGTATCTTTTTTGTTACAATTTTTTGATATACTAGTGTGATTATATGATAATATTTTTTTTCAGTTTTTTGTTGCGATTTCTAATCCGATTGATATCATATTTTAGAATTAATTGTATGAATTAATTGAATTAAACTCTAGTTACACGAGTATGAGATTTTTGAGTTGGTGTTATCGCAGGATCCCAAAATATAAGGTCTGAGCCGGCGAAAGTTGATGGCAAAAGATCGGGCATGTCGATGAGGGAAGAAATTTGTCTCCCTCCCTTTGCAATGATTACTTACAAGATGTTCGGAACACTATGGATAAACCCCGATACATCGGACTTCGATTTCGTTCTCTGTCAACGGAATGCCGCTAGTTACTGGTTGAAACAAGTTCAGTTTCACCACCATGACTTCAACTTCATGTCTCGTCAGTTCTAAAACTCCGGTTTGTATCCACCATGACGCCAACTTCTTCAGTATTCCAATTCGATATCTGTGCTAGATTTAAAGTCACTTTGACATTGTTTTTGAAAAATGTCGTGAAAAATGTTTTTAAATTATTTGATTTAAAATTTAAGTGTTTAATATTGTTAGTAAAATTGTTTGGAGCTTATATTGTTAGATACATCGATAATTGTTGGCAAGCTCATTGTTGTTTTTGTAAGTGGTCAGGTCTTATACAGAGTCGGTTATGATTGGTGTATGTGGTTCTCTGTCTATGTATTCCTTGTATGAGAACTTTTAGCTTATTAACAAATATTTATCTTGTTGTGCCAAAAAAAGAGAAAAGTTATTTATTTAAAAATATTTATTTTGAATCTTATTTTTATAACATAAAAGAGACGATGATATAAATGAGTACAAATGAATTTTATATTCAAAATTATTCTTAACAAAAATTAAAATATTTTTACCCAAAAATTACATTTTTCGTATCGCTGTGCAAATAAGTTTTCACATTCGGTTATCGATTCAAATATTTTAATACTTATTTATTAGGTAGACTAACATAGCAATAGCATAGCATAGTGTCACGGCCCGCACATTTGGGTCCAAGACAGATGCGCAACCAACAACCCAAGATGTTCTAGGCTTGCCGAGAAGACCACCTGACTTGGTCCGATCGTTGGAGACTGAAAGAAAGCCTAAATACATTGAGCCTGGTAAATTAATAGATGACATCTTACCAGGGAATATTCCAAGGGATAAGAATATCTCTTAATGTAAACACAAACTTAAGGAAAGAATTTCATAGTGATAGAGTTTCCTTAGTTAGTGTAGATTTGGTAAGTGGCTTTCGATCTGAGCCTTTAGTGTGATTCGATCTCGTCCGTTCATTGTATGGGGATTCAACTATAAATAGAGGCCTCCCCACCTCAATTGTATTCATTCATCATTTGAGTAATACACTTGGCATTTACTCTAAAAACACTCTGTAGTGTTTTTCGCGTTCTTTCTTTTGTTCTTGTTGCCTTTCTCTTTTGTTCGCTTCCTCTTGGAACGATCTTGTGTTTGTGTGCATCGGAAGTATTCGATCTTCCGGAGAAGGATTTCAGGCTTACTTAGTCGTTTGTCCAAGAACATCGACTAAGGCCGCACGTTGGGCTGGTTTAGAAGTCTAGCCCCGTGACAGTTGGTATCAGAGCGAGTGTTCGAGCGCAAACACTGATTGGAGATGGCAAAGAAATGAGGGAATGTTACAGCACAAAAGGGTGCAGAGACCCAGGCTGACGATGGAAAGCGAGACAATTCGAGCAACACTGTGCCTACGCTGGAAGAAAGGGTGGGAAAGCTCGAAGGATCTATGAAGGATGCCCGAGAGGAGATTGACGTTATGAGAGTACATCTTGACGAGCTGGACTCTTCAGGAGAGGAGCTCGAAAGTAGTGTGCAGGATCTAAAGAACAACGTGCAAGACCTTGACCAGTGTGCCAACAGTGCGGATAGACGGAGTGATGCACTCGAAGCCGAGCTAAAGGCTTTGAAGGTGGAGATGATGGAGGAAATTAAAGGGCTCAAGGGAGAGCTTCAAGTTTATAAGGCTTTCGTGACGGTATGTTAAACACGGCAACAATCAGACCGAAGTTAGACGTGCCAAAGCCAAAGGAGTTTAGTGGAACTAGATCGGCCCAGGACGTGGAGAACTTTGTGTGGAGCATGGAACAATACTTTCGTGCTACAGGCATCAAGGATGATGCGGATAAGGTAAACATTACTTCTGTTTACTTAACTGACGTTGCACTTTTATGGTGGTGACGCAAATGTTCTAGGGAGAAGAGCAAGGATATTCCCATCGAGACTTGGGAAGAGTTTTAGGCCGAGTTCAAAGAACAGTTCTACCCAAAGAACGCCCAACAGGAGGCTCGGGAGAAGCTGCACGAACTTAAGCATGAAGGTTCCATCCTGGAGTATGTCAGACGGTTCACTAAACTCAAACTCCAAATCACGAACATCACTGAATCTGAAGGCCTCTTTATCTTCAAAAACGGGCTTAAGCGATGGGCCAAAATGGAGCTAAAGAGGATGGGAGTCGAGGAACTCTCCAAGGCTATGGCCGCAGCTGAATCCATAGCCGAGTTTGAGATGGCGGAGTCCCTCAAGCCCCGAGGCAAGGGCTATGGTGGGGGAGTCAAAGATGGGGAAGGTCTTGTGTGCTGTATTTGCGGAGGGTAGCACATGATGAAAGATTGCCCCAAGAATGATCGTCTTAATGCTGTCAAAGGCGATGAGTTCGAGGAGTCAGATGAAGAAGTGACGAGACTTGGTGCGATTACGAGTGTCGAAGCGATCAAGCCGATGGTAGAGAAGCAACTAAAGTGCTACCAATGTAAGGGGCCACACAAGTTGTGAGCATGCCCAAATGGACGAGCCCGAACAGAGCGAGGCTGCGAGACTTGGTTCGATGATACTGAGTTCTGCTAAGGTGAGAGTACGCAACCAGAAAGGGTTGATGTTTGTCGACATCAACATTGTGGGACGATCGAAGAGTGCTCTAGTGGACACTGGAGCAACCGATCTATTCATGTCCAAGAAGGCTGCCGACAAACTTGGTCTTAGAGTTGTGGGTTCAACTGGAAAGATCAAGACTGTGAATGCTAAAGAAGTTCCAATTGTTGGAACGACACGGAAGGTTGAGCTGTAGATTGGTGAATGGAAGGGCAAGAAAGACATCAAGTTAATCAATTTAGATGACTTTGATTTTGTTTTGGGACTAAGCTTCCTTGACCGTATAGATGCTCTTATCGTTCCTTGTGCCGACGTCGTCTGTGTTTTGGATCGCAAACAACGTTGCGTTGTGCCCATGTACCGAGACAAGGGTAAAGGAACCAAGACGCTGACTGCCATTCAGCTTACCGAGGATGCTCCAAGCCAAGGAGACATCGCTTTGGGGGCTACTGTTGGAGGGACTACTTTAGTGGGGCAAGAGCTGCTCGAGTCAACTAGCGACATGAGGCCCGTGGAAAAAGCACCTTTGGGCAAGGTGGAAGAAGCATTGAACTTCAAGTGTGAAGAAGGGTCAATGCGGGAAAAGTTGCCAATAGGCAACGAGGCACCAAACTTCATGATGGAAGGGTTGATGCCGGTTAGAGTGAATGCCACGGAAGAGGTGCATCTCAAACTTCATCGAGATGTGCGCAATGATGCGGAGTGAGGAAAAGTTACATGGCGGAAGGAACCGAGGTGAGCAGTCTGTATGGGAAAACAACCCAGTCTGAGTCGAGCGCTCTTTATGGGGGGAGCCGTTCTTATGGGGGAACACCATTGCCCGATTCTGAGCTGGGAGTAAGCCAAGGTACCATGGAAGATCCAAGATCCACCTAGCGAAGTTCTTTCTGAGACAGCGATGAGGGCATCGCCGGATTTGGTGGGGGAGAATGTCACGGCCCGTACATTTGGGTCCGAGACAGATGCGCAACCAACAACCCAAGAGGTTCTAGGCTTGCCGAGAAGACCACCTGACTTGGTCCGATCGTTGGAGACTGAAAGAAAGCCCAAATACATTGAGCCTGGTAAATTAATAGATGGCATCTTACCAGGTAATATTCCAAGGGATAAGAATATCTCTCAATGTAAACATAAACTTAAGGAAAGAATTTCATAGTGATAGAGTTTCCTTAGTTAGTGTAGATTTGGTAGGTGGCTTTCGATCTGAGCCGTTAGTGTGATTCGATCTCGTCCGTTCATTGTATGGGGATTCAACTATAAATAGAGGCCTCCCCACCTCAATTGTATTAATCCATCATTTGAGTAATACACTTGGCATTTACTCTAAAAACACTCTGTAGTGTTCTTCGCGTTCTTGAGCGTTCTTTCTTTTGTTCTTGTTGCCTTTCTCTTTTGTTCGGTTCCTCTTGGAACGATCTTCTGTTTGTGTGCATCGGAAGTATTCGATCTTCTGGCGAAGGATTTCAGGCTTACTTAGTCGTTTGTCTAAGAACATCGACTACTGCCGCACGTTGGGCTAGTTCAGAAGTCTAGCCCCGTGACAATAGCATATAATCAAAACTAACTTAATTTTAATCGCACACACCTACTTCGAGCAGCTATTATTTAAAGTTTAAATTCATCGATTTACTATTTTACCTTTGCCTTTTGAACAAAAATCTCAGGGTTGATTTTTTTTTTCGACTAAGTACTGAACCCAGGACATAAAGAAAGATGGGAGATCACTTGTTCCGACATTTGTTGACGGTTGAAAAATTGACAGCTGTAATACAAGGCGTTAGCACTGACTGAAAAATAATAAAATAACTAAACAAAATGATATCTGTGTTGTGGTATTAACCATTGCCTTAGAAGCGAATTTGCCTCGATGTGCGTAATCTCTTCAATGGATGAAATGACCCCTTAAGATTAGCACAACTTTCTAAATTTCGTACACACGAAAGTAGACTATGGTGGTACTGCTCTTCTCTCAACTCAAAGCAACACTCAGAAAGGTTTATGAAAACCAAATTAGAGAGTGTTTCTAAAGCAAACATTTGCTTTTGGATAGATAAAATGAGAAGAGATGTCCACTATTTATAAGCTAAATAGTGAGGGTAAAACTATCATTTAATTCAATGACATTAAAATACTTTTTAAAACAGAATTAAATAGAAATAAAAATGCTTTAATTCTTAGCATTGAAAACATTCCCCCACTAATGCGAAAGAGCTCTTTCGTAAAAATGAGAGCATTGAAGTTAAAACATGAGAAGAGCAATAGTGAGATTAGTTGCTTAAGCACTAGTGAACGTATCTGGAACTAGTACATAGTGATGATGAGTAATTCTTCTCTTAGATAAGTTAACGAACCTTGAACTTTCTAAAATTAGGGTGAATTCACAACACAACAAAAGTATATATACAAATGTATATATATAGCCCTATTTCCCCGGGATTCTAGTAAGTGTACTGGAAAACGACCCAACATTTTTCATAGAAGGTGGCTAGTCCTTCTCACTTACATAGGTTATTTTATCAGGTTTATCTCAACATAATGTTGGAGTATGCCTAAAGATCAATCATAAGATGATTGTAAAAGACGTACTTAATTTTATCTTGTTTATTAATATAAAGCCATTGTTATTATTATTTCAGTCATTATTCTGCGTAAATATAAATAAACTGAATTTTAATAAAGTCCTTAGAATAATATGGATATTCTTAAATGTCCTTAGTCAAGTATTATTGTGGGCATGGACAACAATAATGCATTAAGACTAATATGTAGTTGATTGTTGATAAAGTGTTGTCATTGACATGGAGATATCAAAATCAATACATAAGTATGTGTCAGAGAACGACATACTAGACTGACCCACTATGAGCATGTTTCTTGGATTATTATGTGACATTCACAACATTGCTCATAGTGATAACTACATGTATGATCCTCAGACTTGAGATCATCATTATTTCAACATTGTGAGTGAAATGTTTTGATACAGTCAAACGTGTGTCGTAACTGACTACACTATAAAGGCTGATATTGGATATGCCACAATCTATGTAATGAGATATGGTTGATCACGATAAGATTTTTCCCTCCTACATAATATGAGTAATATCATAGGCCACTTGATTGAGTGAGACTGGAAATGCATGACCATGCTCAAATGATTTGATATGAGATATCATAGTTATTCGTTTATAATAGTCTACTCAAGATGTCATATCCCTCAAATCGGCCTAGTCAGAATTTGGTTCTAGTGACCAAAAATTTTGTATCAGATATGCTCAAAAATGTAATCTCTCAATCCTTGTACCCAATTTGTAACTATGGAAGTTAATTGGGCTTGATTTAAGTTGTGGGCATCTTTTTGTAAGAAATTCAAAGTTGAGAATGTTGATTTTGAACTAGGCGTTTCGATACAACAAGACCAGTATCGATACGACCTAACTGCCATTACGAACTTACCTGTTTTAGCCTAGGCATATAGGTACGGCTGGACTGGTATCAATACGATTTGAACTAGGCATTTCGATACAAAAAGACTTGTATCGATATGGCCTAACTGCCATAATGAACTTACTTGTTTTAGCCTAGGTGTATCGATACATCTATATAGTGTATTGATACGACCCTTTGTAAAAATCTATTTTAAGGTCCAAATGAAAGGAAATAAAGAGTAAGGTGCTGAGTCACCTCCTTGCTTGCCTCTCTCACGTGAGATCACTCAGATTAAGTGATGAGTGGCCATCAATTGCCTAGAATTTGGAAAAGGGAGTGAAAGAATTGGAAACAATTGTTTAACATTTCCCTTGCTAATAGGATAGCCTCCTATTGGCTCATGTGTAGGTGGGGAATGATTAAAGGTTGAAAAAAGGTTTTAAAATTTAGAAACTAAGATCTCTTCATCACTTTGTACTCCTGAAAGCAAAATTCATCCATTATAACTTCAAAATAAGCAAGCACCTCTATTGTTATCCTCAACCTCAAGCTTAGCAAGCACCTCGATTCAATCCTCAAACTTTGTTCGATTTAAACGCAACGTTTGAAAGCTCATAATTTGGTGAGTAAAACCCCCTTATCGATTTGATGATTCCTTTCATCTTTGAGGAGTAATTTCAAGAATTAAACTCTGAACATCTAAGTCAAGCCCATGTGTTAGTAGGTTAATTTCATTGTTTCGATGTTGTCTACAATCTTTGATGAGTTTGAAAGACGTTTTTAAGGTATTAGGTTTGATTCTAATGCATTTTTTAAATTTGAACTAGCTCAAGAGTTAGAGGAAATCAATCCCCCATCTTCAACCAAGTCTAGAAGCAAAGGAATCGAAATCCGAGAATCCTAAAAGCTTCCGTGAACTAGGTGAGTGTAGTTGTGTCAAGGGATAGGCGAGGAGCCATCCCATTGCATTCATTTGTGGCTACGATTGCATTTGTTAATGGCTTAAATAGAGCAAACATGTGTGTGGGTGCTATTGGTAAGCAAGGTAAGTCTTCATACTGCTTTAACATGTCTACGAGCATATGTATGCTATCCGATATGTGGTGATCATCCTATGATACGCTATTCGATATGATATGGTTATGCTATGATATGAATTTGGAGCTAAGGTTCAATTTATGGTTTTATATGATATATCCTACGGGCACAATGGTAAGTTTGATGATGATATGTGTCACCTTGGACACTTATGGACATTGGATACAATTGGCATGCCATAGGGTTATTTGAGCTCACTAAGTAAGGGATTGGACTACGGTCCGGGGCTACAACATATATCTGTGATAATTGGATTATTTGATAACTATTTTATCTTTAATTATGTCTTTAATTATTAGTTCATGTTGTTAATTTGGGTGTTTTCGTGCATTTTCTATGCAGGACATCAATTATGGAAATTACACTTAAAAAGACAAAATTCAGCAGTTTTATTTTCTAGAATCAAGGCAGGGCTAGTGGGCATGAGCCTGGGCATGAAGTCTGACATGGCATCCAGTCAGCAACTTTTAGAAGGTGACGTCAGCGGCTTCCAGAAGGTGACGTTAGAAACAGCGGATAGCAGATTAGCTGGGATTTGAAATTTAAAACTTGGAAATTATATTTCAAGATTTTATTTGAATATTTTTTTAGGATTTATCTTTTAATATTTTTAGGTAATTTTAGGGTTTTAGAATACTATAAATACCCTATTTGGGGGTAAGAACAAATCATCTCTCATTTCTCATTTTTAGTTTCTTCTTGTTTTTGAAGTTTTATAAAATTCTCTTTACATTCTTGTTCTTTTAGTTTTTTTATTATTTATTTATTTTAAAATGCTAAGTATGATTTTTACTATAATCATGCTTAGCTAAATTTTCCTATTAGCCAAAGGCTTAGAGTGAAGCTTCAATTCACCTTGTGAGAATTAAAAAGCACTCAACATCTTTGTATTACATTCTCGATTTTCTAGAAACTTAGATTGGCAATCGGCCTTTCTATTAAAAATCTTTACGTTTTCATTTCAAAAAGCTAGCGTTGACTTGAATGTTGTTCATATTTACAGTTGGGAGGAAGGATCGACTTGTAGCAAATTCGACTTCCTATGAACACACTTAGCGACGGATTCGCTAAGGGAAATTGAGATCGATTCGATTCTCATCGAGACAACATAGTCTGATTCGGGTTTTTCCAAATTTTAAAACTGTTTTATTCTAGCGACGATAGTCGTGGTTAGTCAGGTTGTTGTCCGATGCTGTAGGAAGATGTTTCCGCACACGTAAATTCAGTGGGAAATTTTTTGGGACCTCCCCAAAGGCCATACAACCCTCACGCCAACACCTATAATCCAGGGTGGAAGGACTATCCAAACTTCAACTATCAACCACCTGCACCACAACAGTATCAACCGCAAAAATTGTCGTTGGAGTCGTTTGTTGAAAGGTTGGCACTGTCCCAAGAAAAATTTCAACTAAAGACCGAAGCACACTTTCAAGCAATTGACAAACAGATGAGTCAACTTACATTAGCAGTAAGTCGTTTAGAATCCAAAGGGAAGTTACGTCGCAAACCGAGGCAAACCCACGAGAAAATATTATTGCAATCACCCTTTAGAGTGGCACTGTTATAACACCGCCAGTCCCTAAAGATGTTGCCGAAGAACCCCAAAAAGGAGATGTTGACGCAGAAACCCAGAAGAAGAAGAAAGCCGAGTCACAGACTCCTCCTACACCATCTCCTTATGCTACTCCATCTCTATTCCCTTCAAGGTTGGTAAAACGTGATAAGCAAGCTGAGGAGAAGGAGATTCTTGATGTTTTTCGTAAAGTAAAGGTAAACATACCTCTTCTCGATGTGATTAAAAAGGTTCCGCGGTATGCCAGACTCTTGAGGGACCTTTGCACACACAAATGAAGACTTACCGGTAATGAAAAGGTAAACTTAGGTGAAAATGTATTAGCTGTTTTTCAACGTAGGCTTCCACCTAAGCTAAAAGATCAAGGTATGTTTGTTATTCCTTGTAAAATTGGTAAAGCACGAATAAAACGTGCTATGTGCGATCTAGGTGCTTCCATAAATGTTATGCCGCTTTCTGTTTACAATTCACTTAGTGCAGAACCTTTGAAGGAAACAAGAGTGACAATCCAGCTCGCCGATAGATCCGTCATTTGTCCCGAAGGAATTCTTGAAAATGTGCTGGTTAAGGTAAAAGATTTAATTTTTCTGACGGATTTCTATGTCATCGACATGGAAAATGACCGAACCAACTTTTCTGACGGATTTCTATGTCATCGACATGGAAAATGACCGAACCAACTCTTCATCTGATTCGTTCTTGGTCGCCCCTTCCTGAGCACGAAAAATGCTAAAATTGATGTTAGGAGTAGAATTCTTACCATGGAATTTGATAGTGAGGTTGTTAAATTCGACGTTTATAAGGCGATGAAACATCCAGATTCTATGGAAAACGTTAGCTTCGTTGGTATTTATGAACCTTTAGTTGATGAATATGTGGAAACTAACTTATCTGATGATTTGTGCAGGAAATTAGAAGGTCACGACGAAGAAATTAGGGAGTTGGAAAATATTTTTTCTGTTCATTCTGATTTGCGCCTAACTCCTTCGAAAACTAAAATGTTTCCTTCCATTTTGCAGGCACCAAATTTGGAGTTAAAATTGTCGCTGGATAAATTGAAGAATAAATGAGATATTTTGTCAGAAAAAATAAAAGAACTCCATGTTCGTAAAATTTCTCATAGAGAAATTCTCAGTTGGAAAAAGCACATGAATTGGAGGAAATATTTGTCGCAGTACCTATAGACTGAATTAGGTCGTCGAGCTAAACGACGTTAAATAAAGCGCTAAATGGGAGGCAACCCATTTTATTTAATTTTGCTTAATTTATATTAGTTTTTAATTTTATTTTATATTTATTCATTTTTTATTATTATTTTAAATTTTCAGGTACCCGATCTATTTTGAATCGAATGTAAAGCAATTCCTGAACCATAGAGACACTACATGCATGGATCATCATTCAGCATAGGAGTAGCCATTTTAGGGTGCATGTTAGAAAAACCCTCCCAAATCATGGAGCACGTTAGCCGAACCCAAAACTCTATCTGCCGCCATTCCTATCTCTATCTTTTTACCCACTTTTTCTTTTAAATTTTAAACCCCCGTAGACCCCACGCTATTTTGATAAGCCTTGTTTCCCTTTCCAGACATGTTCAAATTAAACTTGGACCTACTTTTTTCCTCTTGTTTTCACCAGCCGCACAACCCTTTCTTTCCCCCACTTTTCCCCTTCACCTTCAATAAACCCTTGGCCTTCCCCACCATGGTGCGCACCCGAGAACAAGCCCGCCGGCTTCCTCAAGAATTGGTCATTTTCGGCAACCGTCGCCAGTTTGCGCCACCACAATTCGTCCAAATGCCCAGCAACTCTGACTCCGTGATCGTCATTAGAACGAGGAGTAACTCTTTTGCCTATCTTTTATTTTTTATTTTCATATTGGGGCAATATGATTTAAGTGAGGGGGAGTAGAATTTGTGTCAAATTCTTTTTCTGTTTATTCGATTGGTTGAAATTGAGTTTTTCTTAATTATAATATATTGGAATTTCTTGTTGCTCATCCTATATTTCACTTTATCTCTTTGATTTCCTTATGACTTGTGATATTACTTTTGTTGGAATTTAGGATGCATGATAGATAATGGGCATAACTAGTGATTTTCAATAAATTTTTATTTGACATTCCATACATTTGTTAGTCAACATGTTGCTTAACTTGGTACATATTCCACCTCATTTGAGTTTTTGAGCCTTACGAGCATATACTTTTATTATTGCTCTTTACTTCATTGAGTGTGCCGAACTAGTTCTCAACATTCTAGAACTTGTAGTGTAATACTTGTCGAGGCTACATACTTGAATATGATGTTTTAAATTGATAGGGGCACTTAGGATTAACCAATTCTCTACCTAAAATTACCTTCCCATTTTATTTCCCCTAGTTAGCCACTTTTGAGCCTGTTCCGATTCTTTGTTTTCACCATATTTACAAAACCTAAGTTTTTTTCTTATTTTATTTCCCCTTTTTTATACCCTTGTCGAGATAAAGGAAGATTTGTTCCACGAAAAAATATAAAAAAGAAAAGAGCAAAGGAATTTGAAAAAAGAAAAAAAAGAATTTGAAAAAAGGGAAACTGTTTGAACTTTATTCAAACAGAAAAGAGAAAAAATAGAAAAAGAATAGGAAAAAAAGATTAAAAAAATCACCAGAAACAAATAGATTCGGAAAAAAAGTTGCTTGATTTTTCCGTCTCTTTACATCTGTTTACTTTGCTTGTTTCGTGGCTTGAGCTCATATGTTTTTGCATCTCTTGTCTTGACATTAGCACATATATTTGGCCTTATTCCCTACCTTCACCTAAGCCTCGTTACAACCTTGTTTAAAGACCGCTTGATTTCTGCATCATGTTCAATATTTAGTAGTGGAGATTGGATTTAATTACAAGCTTATGATAATGTTTTGATTAGTTATGGCTTGAGCGATTCTTTAGCCAAAACACTTTGACCGGAATGAGTGAATCCTTGTGAGGGTATTAAGTTTTGCCTCATTGACATTAACAAGTTGTTGAAATGTCTTGCTTTGCTTAAAATTGTTCCTAGTTTTGCCTTTACCTAATTGTTTCTTGATTTCAATAATTGTTTCGATCTTGGCTCATTTGGTTATCTTAGATATATTGTGAAATAAAGGATGAGAACTTGAGTTTTGATGTATTAGTTAAGGGATGCTTGAGGACAAGCATTGAATAAGTGAAGAGGAATTTGATAAGTGGATTATTTGATAACTATTTTGTCTTTAATTATGCCTTTAATTATTAGTTCATGTTGCTGATTTGGGTGTTTTCGCGCTTTTTCTATGCAGGACTTTAATTCTGGAAATTACACTTAAAAAGACAAAATTTTGCAGTTTTATTTTCTAGAATCAAGGCTGGGCTAGTGGGCATGAAGTCTGACGTGGCATCCAGTCAACAGCTTCTAGAAGGCGACATCAGCGGCTTCCAAAAGGTGACGTCAGCAACAACGGATAACAGATGAGCTGCGATTTGAAATTTAAAACTTGGAAATTATCTTTTAGGATTTTATTTGAATATTTTTTAGGATTTATCTTTTAATATTTTTAGGGTTTTAGAATACTGTAAATACTCTATTTGGGGTAAGCACAAATCATCTATCATTCTTAGTTTGTTCTTGTTTTCGAAGTTTTATAAAATTCTCTTTACATTCTTGTTCTTTTAGTTTTTTTATTATTTATTTTCTTTTAAAATGCTAAGTATGATTTTTACCATAATCATGCTTAGCTAAATGTTTATATTAGCCAAAGGCTTAGAGCGAAGCTTCAATTCACCTCGTGAGAATTAAAAAGCACTCAACATCTTCGTATTACATTCTCAATTTTTTGGAAACTTAGATCGACAATCAACCTTTCTATTAAAAATCTTTACGTTTTCATTTCGAAAAGCTAGCGTTGACTTGAATGTTGTTCAGATTTAAAGTTGAGAGGATGGATTGGCTTGTAGCAAATTCGACTTCCTATGAACACACTTAGAGACAAATTCACTAAGGGAAATTGAGATCGGATTTGATTCTCATCGAGACAACATAGTCAGAGTCGGGTTTTTCCAAATTTTAAAACTGTTTTATTCTAATAACGATAGTCGTGGTTAGTCTAACCAGAAAACTGAAACTCAAAAATTGATTTTGGATTATCGGTTTATCAGAGAGAAAAACAAGTTACAAGGGTTGGGCCTTGTAGACTGTAACCGGCATATATCCGGAGTAAAATTCTTTTTCGATGATCAGATTGAATTGAAGCTAAGCAAAGCTTGAGGACAATTTATTTAATCAATTTTCTTTTCAAAAATATTTACTTCCGTCATTTTCTCCAAATTCATTTTTTTTTTACCTTTAGTTTCTGCTATATCAAACCCCATTATTTTTATTTTCTCACTAAAGTCATAATCAAAACCTCTCTACATCATAAGCTTCATAGTCTCTGTGGATCGACCCTTCTTCTCTCTATAATACGTTATTTTTATATTCATTTGAGATTAAGGAATATTTATTTGACAATATACGATGCTTGTTAGTGTGGTGAAATAAGGATGGATTGTGTAAGGGACTATCCGAAGCTACAGCTCAAGGCTACGACCTATTTTCGATATATGTGGTGTACTGGGGAATCCACGTATCCATTGGTTATCATGTCCAAGGGAAATGATATGTTTATATGTTATATAATTACTATATGGAATCATGATTATTGGCCTTGAATACGTTCGATGTGATTGATGCTATGTAAAATGTCACCCAAGCATGCTTATATGTCATTCATGTATTTGATGAATCTATCATGCATTTGTTATGACTTCCTGACTAGGCTATGTATGCCTAACATTTGTGTGTCTCATGCATTTTAGGATCTTGAAGTATTTCGGACTCCGATCGTGTAGTTGCGGTTGCAAGTCACTTCCACCAATCATATGTATGCTTAACTTTTGCTTTGAACTTCTAGAAAGGTGGCATATGGCTCGAACATGTTATGTTTGCATATTTTGATATGTGTGTAGTGACCTAATAGTGCCTAGGTGTTGAATGTGAAAGTTGGCATGTTTGTGAAATGGAAAACTAGTTAAAATGAGCTTAAAGGCACCAAAAGTTAAAATCCTAGTAAATGAATCCGAAATGCCCTAAAATTTTGTATGCTATTAAAAATATGGATTGTAGGCTTGCTAATAAAATTTGGTTAAGTTCAATAGGTTAAATTGATTAAAAATCAGCTAAAATCTGTTATTACAGGGCAGGCGTATCGGTACAGGTGACGACGTATCGATACGGCCTTGCATAATTAGACTAAGTAAAACAGGGCGTACCGATACGCAAAATAGGTGTATCGATACATATTTGGACAGTAAGGTCTGAAAATTAAATTGTATCGATACGGCCTTAGGCTGTACCGAAACGGGTCAACCTTAGTCAACGCGTATCAATACGAGCTTAGTGGTATCGATACCGTCTTGTTACCCTTGAACATGGAATTTGGGAAATCAGCTTAGCATACCGATACGGTCTTAGGAGTACTGATACGGAGTAAGTTAATTCTGTTAAAAGTCTTAAAATTATAGTTTTAAACAATTTACGAATTGGTCACTAAATTTTAAATGGCCTAATTGGATAGGTAATTGATATCCGTTAGTAACGAAACTTCACAGATAAATAATTGGTAAGTTTAATTGTAGTTTAGTGAAAACAAATCCCAATAAGGAACTCTAATTTGTAAAAATTACGATTTAGTCCTTAAGTTCAAAAAAGTTTAAAATTGACACTAAATCGAATAAGTAGTCAACAAACAGATATGCTAAACTTTAAAAGAGTTTAGTAAACTTCCCAAATAAGTCTCCAAACTCTAAATTAAACTCTGAACCTCTGATATGTTTTTCGGTAGCACTTTTCGACCTAGTTCTCTACTAGGCCCAGAAGGGGGTGTTACATTTGTGGTATCATAGCCTAGGTTTAGTCGATTCTAGGACTAAACTGAAGTTTGTTATGAGTCTGCATCTGCATATGCCACCTAGGAGTTTATCTATATATGTTATCTGTGACTTGTAACTTACACGATTAAATCCTTTCTCTATGATTAGATCTAAAAATGTCCGCACCTACTGATAGGCGTTCTGTAAGTAAACCACACCCCGGCTCCTCCTTGACACATGGGGATAATCTGAGAGCCGAAGTTAGACCCAAAAAGTGGGGCATAACGACCCACCTCATCCTTTCCGATGACTCCCACTTAGTAGGAGTATCTGATGTCTATAGCTGAAATGATCAAACAGGTGGTCGTGTCTCTCAGGCAAGAACCACCGCCTTACCCTGCTAAAGCGTCTTCTTCTGTTCTGAAGGCTTCTATTAGCGAACTCCGTCAGTATCCAGTTTACACCTTCACTGGTCAGGACCTGGATAATCCTGAGATAGCAGAGTATTGGCTAGAGAATACTCTTAAAGTTCTGAACAAGCAAATGAAGTGTCCTGGTGAACACAAGCTGGAGTGCGCTCTGGCACTAATTTCTGAGGAGGCTTAGAGTTGGCAGGATACCATGATACTTACCGTACTCGAGCATAAAGTTAGGTGGGACTTCTTCCTTTAGGAGTTCCGCAAGAAATACATCAGTGAGCACTAAATTGCTGAGAGGCGTAAGAAGTTCCTCTATTTGAAATAAGGAGGAAGACCAGTAGAGCAATACATCCACAATTTCTGCAAGTATGCGGGGTATGGTGCTGAGATCATACATACGGAAAAGGAGAAATGCAGAATGTTCATTGATGGCCTTTGTGATGAATTACGTCATCTCTTCACTGCCTTGGAGATAGAGGATTTTCAAACTCTAGTCAATCGAGCCATCGCTACTGAAGCCTCTCAAAAGGCTTATGAAAGAAGAAAAGGGAACCAAGCTCGGACCGATAAGAGATTTTGAGATGACTCTAGGCCTCCTGTGCCTCAAAAGAAGGGCAAACAGTGGGATCAAAAGTCTGCCACCTATCAGCAGCTACCAAAAACAAGATATGTGCCATAATCCCAATCTCTGGAAACATATGTTGCCTGTACAGCTTCAGTTGATAGTACGGGTGGTTCTGCAAAATGTTCCGGTGGTGAAAGGATTCTCTGATGTGTTTCCTGATGAACTTCTGGGACTCCCTCCGACTCGAGAAGTGGAATTTGGAATCGAAGTACAACCGGGGACTACACCCATCTCCGTTACTCCGTACTGAATAGATCTAATTGAATTAAAAGAATTGAAGGCCCAAATCCAAGACCTTTTGGATAAGGGATTCATACGACCGAGTTCCTCATCTTAGGGAGCACTGGTTTTGTTTGTCAAGAAAAAAGATGGATTGATGCGACTATGCATTGACTATCGTCAGCTGAATAGAGTAACAATCAAGAATAAGTATCCGTTACTGAGGATCAATGACCTCTTCGATCAGTTGAAAGGTGCTTCTATATTTTCTAAGATAGATTTACGATCCAGATACTATCAAATGCAAGTGAAGGAGTCTAATGTCCCAAAGACTGCCTTTCGAACTAGATATGGCCACTATGAATTTCTAGTAATGCATTTTGGGCTTATGAATGCACCTGCATCTTTCATGGATTTGATGAATCGTGTATTTCGGCCCTATATAGACAAGTTCGTGGTTGTGTTTATAAATGACATCTTGATTTACTCTAAAGACATAACCACTCATGAAGAACATCTTTAGACTGTGCTACAGACTCTCCAGGAGAAACAACTATACGCTAAGTTTAGCAAATGTGACTTCTGGCTATATGAAGTATCATTTCTGGGACATGTGATCTCTTCTGCGGGAATTTAAGTTGACCCAAAGAAGATTCAGGCAATCCTTGATTAGATTCCTTCTAAGAACGTTGGAGAAGTTCGTAGCTTTCTGGGACTTGCAGGCTACTACCATAAGTTCGTTAAAGGGTTCTCGATGATTGCTGCACCCTTGACAAAGCTCCTCTGTAAAGAAACTCCCTTTGTATGGGCCGTGGAACAACAAAGGAGCTTTGATCAGCTTAAGCAAGTTCTGACCCATGCCCCTATTTTGGTGCAACCCGAGTTAGGTAAAGACTTCACCGTATGTAGTGATGTATCCCACATGGGATTAGGCTGTATGTTGATGCAAGAGGGAAAGGTTATAGCCTATGCTTCACGTAAGCTTAAACCCCACGAGCTGAACTATTTGACACATGATCTGGAGTTGTCCATTGTTGTGTTTGCCTTAAAGATTTGGAGGCACTATCTTTACGGTGAGAAGTGTTACTTGTACACTGATCACAAAAGTCCGAAGTATCTTCTGACCTAGAAGGAATTGAATCTCCGTCAATGACGGTGGATGGAGATTTTGAAAAACTACAACTTGGTTATTGATTACCACCCAGTAAAGCCAATGTCGTAGCTGATGCTCTTAGTCAGAAGCCCACTCCCTCTCCGAGATGTTTGAATGCTCACTTCTGACTCAAGAAACATGGCAAGCTATTGGCTGAATTGAGAGTTCAGTCAACCATCGTGTCTCGAATCAAAGCACTTCAAGAATCTAATGAGGAGCTGTGAATCCTTATTGAAAAGATCAAGGATAAGCTACTTCTTGATTTTGCTATAAATTCTGAAGGCCTGTTATGTTTTCAAAACCGTATTTGTGTCCCCGATGATGATGATCATCAGGATCAAATCCCAAATGAAGCTCATTCGAGCTCCTTTTCTATCCATCCTAGAGCTATCAAGATGTATAAGGATCTAAAAGAGTTGTACTAGTGGCCCGACATGAAAAGTGAGATCACAGACTTTGTGGCTAGGTGCTTGACTTGTCAATAGGTTAAATCCAAGCACAAGGTGCCTACTAGCCTTTTGCAACCTATCGAGCTTCTACAATGGAATAGGATCGTATTACGATAGACTTCGTAAGTGGCTTGCTAGCGACACCGAAGAAGAATGATGCTATTTGTTCATTGTGGACCAATTCACAAAATTTTCTTATTTTATTCCGGTGAGAATGGACTTCAGTTTGCCTAAGCTTGCCGAGTTGTACATTTGAGAAGTTATTCATTTACGCAAAGTTCCTATATCCATTATTTCCGATCGTGATCCACGTTTTGCATCCCGGTTTTGGAGGACCCTACAAGAGGCTTTGGGAACCCGAGTGCACCTAAGCACTACTTTCCATCCTCAAACCGATGGTCAATCTGAAAGGGTTATTCAGGTAACCTTATATCTCCTTTTGATTCGTGTGCATAAGTGTTTTGTATCAATACCGATTCTTCCTTGTAGATTCTAGAAGACATGCTCCGAGTCTGTGTTATTGACTTCGAGAATACGTGGGAAAAATCCCTACCTTTGGTGGAATAACATTACAACAATAGCCACCAAGCCTTGATTCAAATGGCACCCTATGAAGCCCTTTACGGGAGGAGATTTAGGACCCCTCTCTGTTGGACAAAACTCTGTGAAGGAAATGTGTTAGGCCTGACTTACTTCGGGAAACTGAAGAAAGGGTGACCAATATCCGTGATCGCCTCAAGCTACATTTGACCGACATAAAGCTTATGTTGATCTAAAAAGAAGGGACATTCAGTATGAAGTGGCGAGAAAGCTTTCCTTAAGGCATCTCTGTGGAAGAAGATCCTTTGATTTGGCAAAAAAGGGAAACTGAGTCCTCGTTTCATTGGCCCATTCAAAGTGATCGAGAGAGTTGGACTTGTTGCCTACCGACTAGCTCTCCCCGAAGAGCTAAGCATAATCCATAAAGTCTTCCATGTGTCTATACTATGAAAGTACCGGTCAGATCCTTCCCATGTGATCGAGCTAAAGTCTGTGGAGATTCAGTCTAATCTGACATACGAGGAAGAACCTGTGCAAATCCTCGCATGAGAAGTTAAAAGACTTTGTAATAAGTCTGTGCCCTTAGTGAAAGTCCTTTGGAGAAGTCATTCAGTTGAGGAAGCAACGTGGGAACCAGAAGAGACAATACGAAAGTAGTACCCTCATTTATTCAATTAGAGTGAAAATTTGAGGATGAATTTTCTTAAGGGAGAGAGTTGTCACATCCCTAAAACTGGACTAGTCGGAATTTGGTTCCGATGACGAGAAATTTTGTATCGAATATGCTCGAAAATGTAATATATCAATCTTTGTACCCAATTTTGTAACTATGGAAGTTAATTGGGCTTGATTTAAGTTGTGGGGATCTTTTCGTAAGAAATTCAAAGCTGAGAATGTTGATTTTGCACTAGGCATTTCGATACAGCAAGACCTGTATCGATACGGTCTAACTGCCATAACGAACTTACCTATTTTAGCCTAGGCGTATTGGTACGGCTAGACCAGTATCGATATGGTTTAAACTAGGCATTTTGATATAGCAAGACTTGTATCAATACAGCCTAACTGCCATAACGAACTTAACTATTTTAGCCTAGGCGTATCGATACGACTATATAGTGTATCGATACGGCCCTCTATAAAAATCTATTTCAAGGCCCAAATTGAAGGAAATGAAGAGTAAGGTGATGAGTCACCTCCTTGCTTGTCTCCCTCACGTGAGATCATTCAGATTAAGTGATGAGTGGCCATCAATTGCGTAGAATTTGGAAAAGGGAGTGAAAAGATGGGAAACAATTGTTTAACCTTTCCCTTGCTAATAGAAAAGCCTCATATTGGCTCATGTGTAGGTGGGGAATGATTAAAGGTTGAGAAAGGGTTTTAAAATTTAGAAACTAAGCTTTCTTCATCACTTTGTACTCCCGAAAGCAAAATCCATCCATTAACTTCAAAATAAGCAAGAGCCTCTATTGTTATCCTCAACATCAAGCTAAGCAAGCACCTCGGTTCAATCCTCAACTTTTGCTCAATTTAATCGATTTGATGATTCCTTTGATCTTTGAGGAGTAATTTCAAGAATT
Source organism: Hibiscus mutabilis (assembly GCA_019671005.1). Taxonomy (NCBI): domain Eukaryota; kingdom Viridiplantae; phylum Streptophyta; class Magnoliopsida; order Malvales; family Malvaceae; genus Hibiscus; species Hibiscus mutabilis. The sequence continues at coordinate 30,995,503 of CM033711.1, read as the reverse complement.
AAACTTTGAACATCTAAGTCAAGCCCATGTGTTAGTAGGTTAATTTTATTGTTTCGATGTTGTTTACAAGATTTGATGAGCTTGAAAGTTGTTTGTAAGGTATTAGGTTTGATTCTAATGCATTCTTTAAATTTTAACTAGCTCAAGAGTTGGAGGAAATCAATCCCCTATCTTCAGCCAAGTCTAGAAGCAAAGGAATCAAAATCCGAGATTCCTAAAAGCTTTCGTGCACTAGGTGAGTGTAGTTGTGTCAAGGGATATGCGAGGAGCAATCTTATTGCATTCATTTGTGGTTATGATTGCATTTGTTAAGGGCTCAAGTATAGCAAACATGTGTGTGGGTTCTATTGGTAAGAAAGATAAGTCTTCATATTGCTTTAACATGTCTACGAGCATATGTATGCTATCCGATATGTGGTGATCATGCTATGATATGCTATCTGATATGATATGGTTATGCTATGATATGAATTTGGAGCTAAGGCTCAATTTATGATTTGATATGATATGGCCTACGGGCACAATGGTAAGTTTGATGATGATATGTGCAACCTTGGACACTTATGGACATTGGATACAATTGGCATGCCATAGGGTTATTCGAGCTCACTAAATAAGGGATGGACTACAGTCCGGGGCTACAACCTATATGTGTGGTGAGATAAGGATGGATTGTGTAAGGGACTATCCGAAGCTACGACTCAAGGCTATGTCCTATTTTCGATATGTGTGGTGTACAGGGGAATCCGCGTATCTATTGGTTACCATGTCCAAGGGAAATGATATGTTTATATGATTTATAAGTACTATATGAAATCATCTTGAATACATTCGATGTGATTGATGCTATGTAAAATGTCACCCAAGCATGCCTATATGTCATTCATGTATTTGATAAATCTATTATGCATTTGTTATGACTACCTCACTAGGCTATGTAAGCCTAACATTTGTGTGTCTCATGCCTTTTAGGATCTTGATGTATTCCGGACTCCGATCGTGTAGTTGCGGATGCAAGTCACTTCCAGCAATCATATGTATGCTTAAATTTTGCTTTGAACTCCTAGTAAGGTGGCATATGGCTCGAACATGTTATGTTTGCATATTTTGATATGTGTGTAGTGGCCTAATAGTGCCTAGGTGTTGAATGTGAAAGTTGGCATGTTTGTGAAATGGAAAACTGGTTAAAATGAGCTTATAGGCACCAAAAGGTAAAATCATAGTAAATGAATCCTAAATGCCCTAAAATTTTGTATGCTATTAAAAATATGGATTGTAGGATTGCTGATACAATTTGGTTAAGTTCAGACAATGTTTAACATGTTAAATTGATTAAAAACCAGCTAAAATCTGTCATTACAGGGCAGGCATATCGATACAGGTGACGGCGTATCGATACAGCCTTGGATAATTGGACTAAGTAAAACAGGGTGTACGGATACGCAAAGGAGGTGTATCGATACGGATTTGGACAGTAACGTCTGAAAATTAAACTGTATCGGTACAGCCTTAGGCTGTACCGAAATGGGTCAACCTTAGTCAACGCGTATTGATATGGGTTTAGTGGTATTGGTACCATCTTGTTACCCTTGAACCTAGAATTTGGGAAATTAGCTTAGCGTACCATATGGTCTTAGGCGTACCGGTACGGAGTCAGTTGATTATGTAAAAAGTCTTAAAATTACAGTTTTAAATAGTTTACGAATTGGTCACTAAATTTTAAATGGCCTAATTGGATAGGTAATCGATCTCCGTTAGTGGCGAAACTTCACAGGTTAATAATTGGTAAGTTTAATTTTAGTTTAGTGAAAATAAATCCCAATAAAGACCTCTAATTTTTAAAAATTATGATTTAGTCCTTAAGTTCGAAAAAGTTTAAAATTGACCCCAAATCGAATAAGTAGTCAACAAACAGATCTGCTAAACTTTAAAAGAGTTTAATAAACTTCTCGAATAAGTCTCTGAACTCTGAATTCAACTTTGAACCTCTAATATATTTTCCTGTAGCACTTTCTGACCCGGTTCTCTACTAGGCCGGGAAGGGGGTGTTATACAAGATATCAAGAAATATTAGATGGACTATACAAGTGTGACTATTCCATGACTTGTGTCCAATCTAGATTTAAGGAAAAAAGGATGCAATACATGGAAAGAGTTAATCACAAAGAGGTTATGTCGAACCACGACTTCTTGTAACTTAGGTAGCAATGATGTATTGCTAGATGTCATTCATTGCTTCTAATATTGTATTTGTCCTAGATATTACTGCTAAAGTTACATGAACCTACAAGGGTCACACCCTATGATTGAAACGAACATATATCGACTAGGTAGCATATGTGCAAACTTGTTGTACACGCAATTAGTTAATATATATTATTTTACTAAAAACTGAAATTATTATAATTATATAGATAATTTTGTTATATATATATTTAATACTAGATAATTATTGTAATTATCAAACACTCTTAAAATATATATATCCCTAAAGAAACCTAATTGAAGTAGAATTAGATTCTAAATATTTAATTATATTCGGTTAAATATATTGTATATTTAATAAAACCAAATTTAAGTATGATTAGGTTTTTGAATGCTATATAAAGGCATAAGGTCTAGCAGCCAAAGATATGTCTATTGCTGAAAACCTCTCTAACAGTTAGAGAAGTAAAATATTGTTTGTTTCATTCGGGTGGACTGCGTAGAGGTCGAAACACTATTGTGACGACTAGGATTCGACATCGTGCTGAAGGAATTTCATTCTCCTACATCCATGCAGTTATCATATTTAATTAAGGTAATGTCTCATCCCTTTTCACCTCGAATTCGTTCCTCGTACATAGATCACTGGTGGAATTTGTCGGATAAGTTTTCTGTTGCGCTATGGGGTGTACCGACGTTTCCCTACACATAAACTACCCAAAAATAGGCTATGAAATAATTAAGAGCTTTTACAACAACTCAACCTCATAATAAATAAGGTGAATTTCTTCAAGTTCATCTTAAATGAACCACCCAAATTCTAGGATAAAAAAATCATTAAGAATAAATACTCAACCTCTTTAATTGGTGAATTCAATATGTCCATCTCAAATAGGATCACCCAAACTCTTGGGATTGAATTCATTAAGAGTTTAAGAAAACTCATCCTTTCTAGCGGCAAGTTCATCTAGTCCTTCACGATAGGATCACCCATTCAACACTGGGTTATGAACTTATTAAGAGTAGATATTCATCCAAAATCGATAAATTCATCAAGTCTTTCTCACTAAGACACCCAAAGCCTGGGCTATGAATTTATTAAGAGCAATAAAGCTCATCATGTGCGTGTACATTATTCGTCATATAGATAGGTAGGTAGAAATGTACAATATGAGTCTTTCCATGGTTTCGTTTGACCACATTAAACTTAGATAACTAAGTTGGGTACCCACTATGAATTCCTCAACCAATGAGCTTTAGATCCATCCCCTCGACGAATCTAGAACCAACTTTCGACTTTAACCTTTGGTATGCGGATCAAGTAGGTTCCTTTCTGACTTTAATCATCATTTTAAGACACCGTGTAAACAAATACTCAATCATACTATAGTAACATTTTCTATGAGTTCTAACCATAAAACTATGTTTTAAAAAACTAAAATATTGTTTACACATGATTATATTTTTCAAAGTTTTGAGAAGATACTAATCATTAAAATTAGTATGCATAATCTCAAACGATTATAAAATTCCTTTTATCTCATTCAAAGAGAATTTCAACTTTTTCCTAATTCGGGAAATTAGGAATATTATGCAAATATTTATGAGGAGTTTTCAACTTTTCCTAACAACAGGAAAATTATCTCAAGTTCATTACAAGAGATTTCAGCACAACTCCTAAGCTAGACCATCTCTTTTTTTCTCTACTTAGGAAAAAAACTCAAAGAGATTTAATTGCTACAAACATTTTTTAGTAGAACTAATGTCTATCATATTCTCATTCATATTAGTAAAAAATATTGACTTAAAGTGACCTCAAAATATTTTATTTACTATGACTAAATTTGGTATTCTACTCAACCAAATTAATCTAAACTCTTTTAACTTCTACATTGAGTTTAAAGAGATCTTATTTGTCATAGTATTTTTTTTTTATAAAAGTGAGCACATGAAAGAAGAATGCATCAGGTAGGTTACCATGAAAGAGAGGTGGTGCACTAGGCACGGTTAAATGTCAGGTCTTTCATAGAACCAATCCTAGACATACATTTTCATAATGCTTTCCGATAAGTCATTTATGAATTTTCTTTCTTTAATTAAGGCCTCTTAAAGAATTATGCTTGATACTTTTACACACAATAGTATCTTATTAAGCATACACATTTTGGATTACTACTACCTTAGTCTTTGTCTTAGTCCTTATACTAGTGGTTTATCTCAATCCACAATATATCCACTAAGTTTTAAAGACTAACTGAAAGGCTCATTTTAAACTAATTCATGTATCATTCTAAGCATGAATTAGTAAGTAACAAGTCTAAAAAGTCTGACCTCATGAGTAGAACCATAATATTATAGTAGACTTGCTTATTCTCACCATGCATATGATCTTCACTCTCCTCCTCATCATCTTTTAATGAGGATGATATCGAAATCTATCAAGATGATCACATCATCAAAAACCTCCTTTGACTCTTCTAAACTCAAATGAAGATTATACATGGTTAGTTAAAAAAATAATTTACTAACGGTAAAATTTAGGATAATTAATTGATAGTAATAGAGTTCTTATCTTTAGTAGCTTTCGGTAATCAAAACAACCATTGGATAAGAGCATTTGATTTGGAGAATTTCCATTTCAGCTTCACCAGCTCCATCACGCTTCTCCAAAATTATACTCATGTTGTCTTTACAAATTTCTCAAAAAAAATTGTTAGTGTGACAAAAACGTAATCAACAATTATTATCACCTTGATCTAAAAGCTTAATCAGTGTTCCATAGTGATAATAAATAACTATATTATCACATGTGTCATCACTAATTTCTTAACCAACATATCAATGTTATGAATTCTGAGATTTAAGTAAATACCAATTATCAATACATATGGTTAACTCTGCAGATTCAAAACCAGCAATGTTTTAATAAAAATCTTTTCAATCTTTTTATTAAAACCACTTCCATAATTTAAATCATACGTGGTTAACATGACCTTACTTCACATTACCGAAAATCGTAGATTCTAACCGTCTATCTTAAAATTGAAACATGCAGACAATCTTCATTAACAAACCGTTTAATGGTTTTAAGCTTTAAAAATCATTTAATAAACTCTCATTATTAAGGGCTGCTTTAAACGTTAAGATTAAGCACTTAAAAGCTAAAAGCCATGTAAAAGCCTTTCAAATACTATTTGAAGTTTATGGTTTTTAAACTTAAACGTATTTTAAGGCATTATTACAAAAAAACCATCTAACAAACTGTCAAATTTTTATTAAAGACAAAATTATAACCCAAATCAAAAGGTATTTAAAAACAGGATGACACTACCACGTGCGACGAACACCGCTGAACACCACTAGCTTTGAACACCGTTGAACATTATTAAATTGATTAATAAAGATTAAAAATTCAAGCACTCAACATATAATTAATTTATTATTTAAAATAAAATTGATATTAAATTATTTTCCATAGATATAATTATTGCGCGTAATAAGTGCTTCGCAATTGTGCAAGTGTACATGTTGCAAGTTATAGTATAGAAAGATATCATCTCCACAGGGATTGGTGCTACTTCGAGAATCTACCTGCTTGCACTGTAAAAGTAAAAAACACAAATAGGTGAAAGTAGGAGTTCTAATTAACGAGTAAACTAAGAGAAATAAACTAAAAGAATAGATGAAATCAAATAAGAGAGAAGAGGCCAGGTTATCGTGAGTTGAGGAGTGATAATAGATTGGATCGTCTCGGTACTTGAGTGCAAAAACGACTTAATTGCTTGGGCAGTGGCAGCTATCGTAATGCTTGGGCATTGGGTTAAACCGATGCCAGGGAAATGAAGAAAGGAAACCTATGCCACGACAATGAGTGAAGTCGATGCCCGGGCAATGAAGGAACTGGGTTACTGCCTTAACAGTACGCGAAGCGGATGCTTGGGCAAGGTGGTAATGGTGCAATTGCTTGGGCAACGAACAACAACTTTCAAGGTTCGGCGAAGCGTTCTTCAATGATTTCTTCTTATCCCTAAGTCGAAATACTGGTTGATTGTGCAAGCCTTGATAATACCTCCCAGCGTGAATCAAGGGTGGAAAACAACCGATCTTGCGCACCTTTTACCCGTTGAAATCCGTAAATTATTCCTAAGCCAGATTAGTCTTCACCATCGATTGATTAAATAAAGACCATGATCATTCGTTTCGTGAACCAACTCTCCCGATATTAGATAAATAGATAGTTTGACGAGATCCTCTCCCAATTCACTCACAAACAAGATTAAAAACCAAGAATGAACAAACCTTGAACTTTAAATTGCAAACTCAAATTCCTAAAACAAACCCAATCGTTTTCACAACCAAAACACAATAACCCAAGCCAAACAAGTTTAGTTCATGGCTGGGTTTAGAATAAACTCAATGTAATTTTTCCCAAACATAAACAAAACTGAAAACAAGAAGAAAATATGAAGAATTTCGACAGCCTCTCTTGAATCCTCTCTTAGCCGACTTCCCTCTATCTCCCCCACCTCCTTTGAATAGTCGGCTAGGGTCCCTATATATAGGATATGGCTAGGGCAAAGTATTTCTTGATGAGCAAGTTAAGTTGGAATTAAATACTTTAAAAGAGATTAAATATCTTTTATTATATTTTTATTCCCCCAAAACTTCTCCTAATCTTCCTTCGACTTCTCCATGGAATTTCAGCATCAATCTTCTCGTCAATCACCTCCAAAAAATTCAGGATTTTCCACTCTACACTTCGTCTATCACTTTACCTCTTTCTTAGTTGCCTCGGTATCAAAATTCATGCCCGGGCATGACTTGTACATGCACAAAATACATACCGGCAGTACCTTTTCCACCAAAACTCACTAAAACATGAAATCAAGCACCACCGCAAAGGAAACAATACAATTATGCATGAATGACTAAAAATGAAACTAATATGAGCCTAAGTCTAACAATAATAGGAGTAAAAATGGCCATAAAAATAAGAATTTTGAACACTTAACACACCTCCAAACTTGAACTATTGCTTGTCCTCAAGCAATGCAAACGATCAATTACTTGCCAAGTTGGGCACCTCAGCGAATTATTTGATTTTCCAATTTTAGTGATTTTAATCGACTAGAGCCAATTTTGGGCACCTCTAGTGATTCCTTTAAACATAATACTAGAGTCGGTTTCAGGCACCTCTAGCAAAAAAAAATTATTTACCCAAATTTTAAGTGATTAACCTAAGTTCACTAGAATTCCTTCAATCAATCAAGCCACAAAAGTGTAAATTAAGTTTAGCATCATAGTAGGACTCTAAGTGCTTTCCATGATCATCCTAGAATTGAGAGTTCTAGCAATTTTAGTGCAAAGGTAATGTCATCATCGAAAAATTCATCAAGTCTAGGCAATTCCAATCCAACTAGAAACAAGGCAAGTAACATGTGCAACCTATATGTAATTACTAAATATGAATGCAACTAATCATGAGCTAACTAATCACAATCCCTTCCCCAAACTCGAGTTAGGCATTATCCTCAATGCAAGCAATAATTAAATTTAAAATAAAATAAAAAGATGAGAAATGACGACTTAGTCCGAGAGCTCGTCATTGGTGATGATGAGTTTTCTTTTGGCCGGTGTTTTGATCCTCTTGCTTAAGCGTGGTTGTTTCTTCCTTGTGGCCGGTGGAGGAACCAATTTCGGTGCTGGTGCTATTTCATCATCCTCATCCTCTTCTTCATTTTCCTTGGTGGTAGAGGCTTTGCGTTTTACTTTGGAAGATGTTTCTGAGGGTGGTTGTACTGGTGCGATAGAGGATTCTTTCAAATCGGAAAGAGACAATGTTTTAGTCTTAGATTGTTCGGGCATCGGGGTTTTACCTCTACTTGGTGCGTTTGTTGCCGTGGCATCACTTGTTGGAGTTACCTGGGCATGAGCAGTGGGCGATGCCGGACATGAGCAGTGGGCATTGCCTGGGCATGAGCAGTGGGCATTGCCTAGGCAAGTATCTCGGCAGGAAATACTGGGAACGGGACTGCATTGTTGGGGTATTTTTCCAGGATAATTTGTGTTTATGGCACTGGTGTAGTCTTTTATATACCTCATGAACTGCAGTTGTTGTGCCTCCATTTTCTCTAGTTGACGTGCCAAAGGTCGTAGAAGGGTTTCCAGTTGATATGCTATTGCCGGCTCACTTGCCCGGGCATCAACAGTAGGCAGTGCCGAGGCAACATGAGTGGCATGTGTAATCATTGCTGTTGGGTCCTTCTCTGGTGCTTCCCCCATGATCTTCATGTATTTCAGTCTATTCCAACCTTCTTTGGCAGTTGCCTTCTCATCTGTCGGGGCACTTGGAACTTTTGCATGCTCACAAAGACTTGATATAGGACTCAGAAAGAAAAGAACTCCCCTATCCTTTTGACCACAAGCAAAAATCTCATTGCAAATTATTGAACCAAAATTAATAATTCTGTTGTTAAGAATATAATGGATTAGCAAGAGATGAGGTATATCAATAGCGGTATTGTGTGATGTGGGCATTAAGGAAGTTTTAATGAACTTGTTCCAAAGTTTAGCCTCGAGTTTCAACCGAAGGTGATTTACCGTTTCTTTGTTCAAACCGTCATTCCATTGAGTCCCGGGAATTGTTAGATCTTTGAGCACTTTGTCGAGATCCTTGCCCTTGATGTTGTCCATGAACTCTTTATGTTCATCTTTCTCGATGTAATCTCCAAAGAAGAGGTTGATGTTTTCGGCATCAAAAGGGATTGCTTTTCCACAGACAGAAACATAGGGGTTATCGGGATTAGGAGAATGAGCATAGAACTCTCTTACCTATTTTATGCTGCCCGGTTGTGGTTGATGGCAAAAGATTTTCCACTTTTGATGTGCGATCACCCAGAAGATGAAAGGTTCAAGGTCAAAATCTTAATTCGAGTTGGAGTAGGCAAAACCTTGTCTTCCCATACTTTTTGATGAGCAAACTTGGAGTGATATCGAGGTCGGTTCTTTGGATGAACTTGGGTGCACCAAAGTCTTGAGTTTAGTCGCCATTGAAGAACTTGGTTGTGAGTTGGGTAGAAACAAAGAAAAGAAAGCAAAGGAAACTAAAGAGTTGCAAGAAAAGTAGAAAATAGGTTTCTTGGAAGTTAAGGGTGATGGGTTAAATAGAAAAGATGTGTGGTAATTATAGTAGGTGGGTTTGATTGGAAAGAAAGAAGACAAAGGTATTGATTGGGGGAGTTGGGCGGCTAAAGGGATTGGGGTAGATGAAGGGTTTATGGCCGGCTATGATGGTGATTTAGGGCAAATTGGGGGCTTAATGTAAGCCTTAGATTTGGCCCATTAGTTCCCTTGTTGAATAAACTTCCTTCTTTAATCAAATTCCTCTTTTTCTTGAACTCTTTTCCTAAAATTCAAACACAAATAAAATAAAGATTAAAGATAAAGATAAACTAATAAAAATAGATAAATATGTGGAAAGATAAATAAAATAAATTCTCAAACCTAAAATTCAAAGACAATTAGATAAATACTAAAGAAAGATGTAGTCTAAAACCTGAAAGAAATAAATAAATCTATCCTAAAAAATCATAATTAATAAAAAGAATAAAAAATTGTTTGAATAAAAGAAAAACAAAACAAAACTAAAAAATCGATAGGGGAGCATGATCATGCATCTCCTAATGTGACCACTTCTTTGTTACGTTCCACATGGGCACCGTTGTAGTGCTTCAATCTTTGTTCGTTAACTTTGAATTCATGTCCGTCATTGGTAGACTTGATTATTACGACACCATGGGAGAACGGCTTGACTAATTTGAATGGTCCAGACCATCTTGATCTCAATTTTCCTAGAAAAAGTTTTAACCAAGAATTGAATAGAATAACTAGTTGCCCGGACATGAATTACCGCGGTATCAGCTTCTTGTCATGCCAACGCTTTGTTTTCTCCTTGTAGATTTTTGCATTGTCGTAGGATAAAGCGTGGAATTCTTCTATCTCGTTGAGATCCAGCAAACGTTTTTTCTCGGCACTCTCCCAATCCATGTTTACGGTTTTGATTGCCCAATAAGCCTTGTGCTCGATTTCCACCGGTAGATGGCAAGTTTTTCCATAGACGAGTCAGAAGGGAGACATACCTAGAGGTGTTTTGAATGCAGTACGATATGCCCAAAGTGCATCATCGAGTCTTAATGACCAATCATTTCTTGAGGTATTTTCAAATTTTTTTAGTATACCCTTCAATTCCCGGTTGGAAATTTCTGCTTGCCCATTAGTTTGTGGGTGATATGCCGTGGCAATCCTGTGTGATACCCCAAAGTGTTGCAACATTTTGGCGATTTATTTGTTGTCAAAGTGTTTGCCTTCATCACTGATAATCGCCCTTGGTGTCCCAAAGCATGTAAACATATTTTTCTACAAGAATCGTTGTACGGTCTTGGAATCATTAACGGGAACTGTTGCAGCTTCAACCCACTTAGAAACGTAGTCGACGGAAAGTAAGATGTAGAGGTTGCCGACTGAAGATGGGAAGGGTCCCATGAAATTAATCCCCTACACGTCGAACAATTATACCTCATGAATGTTCTAAAGTGGCATCTCATGTCGCCTAGATATGTTTCCCGTCCTCTGATAACGGTCACACTGCTTGTAAAAGTCCTGGGCATCCTTGTAAAGCGTGGGCCAATACAGAACAGATTGCAAAACCTTAGCTGCAGTACGAGTCCCTCTGAAGTGCCCTCCATATGGTGAAGAATGGCATTGTTGAAACACATTTTGCTGCTCCTCTTTAGGGACACATCAACGTATAACCTGGTTTGTACATTGTTTAAACAAAAGAGGCTCGTCCCAAAAATAATGCTTAGCATCATGGCGGAACCGCTTCTTTCCTTGGTGAGTAAGTCCATAAGGTAGAATACCATAAACAAGGAAGTTAACTAAGTCAGCGTACCGAGGCAACTAGCCTTACCGAGGTATGCTCTTCTGGAGTTGTCGAGGCATCAGGGGTTGTCAAGACATGCACACTTGGAGTTGCCAAGGCATGCACTTCAGTGGTTGCCGAGGCATGTGCGATGGAAGTTGCTGAGGCATTAGGGGTTGCCGAGGCATGTGCACTTGGAGTTGCTGAGGCAACTAATAGTTGCTCGTTATATCCACATCCTCATCCCTGTTAGATTCTAATCGTGACAAGTGATCGGCAACTTGATTCTCTGTTCCTTTCATGTCCTTAATTTCAATGTCAAACTCTTGTAAAAGTAACATCCAATGAATCAAACAAGTTTTGGCATCCTTCTTAGCAAAAAGATACTTAATTGTCGAATGGTTCGTATGGACAATTACCTTCGTACCAATCAAATAGGACCAAAAATTATCAAATGCAAAAACTACGGCTAGTAACTCTTTTTTTGTTGTTGTGTAATTCACTTGAGCACTATTAAGAGTTTTACTAGCGTAGTATATTACATGGAAAATCTTACCTGTGCGTTGGCCTATGACTGCTCCTACCGCGAAATCACTCGCATCACATATGAGCTCAAAAGGTAGCGTCCAATCGGGTGGAACGACAATAGGCGCTGAGGCAAGCTTTCCCTTAAGGGTTTTGAATGCTTAGGCACACGATTCATCAAAATTGAAAGCTTTGTCCTGTTCAAGCAAATTACACAAGGGTTTAGTAATTTTAGAAAAATTATGAATGAACCTTCTGTAGAAACCTGTATGTCCAAGAAAGCTTCAGATTCCTTTGACCGAACTTGGTGGGGGTAATCTTTCGATCATGTCCACCTTGGCTTTATCCACTTTTATACCCTTAGATGAAATCTTGTGACCGAACACGATTCCTTCATTCACAATAAAATGGCACTTCTCCCAGTTGAGGACTAGATCGGATTCTTTACATCTTGCCAACACCTTCTCTAAATTGTCGAGGCAATTTTCGAAGTCATCTCCAAACACAGAGAAATCGTCGATGAAGATCTCGAGGAAGTCTTCTACCATGTCGGAGAAAATTTCTATCATGCATCTTTGAAAGGTTGTCGGGGCGTTGCATAATCTGAACGGCATCCTCTGAAAAGCATAAGTGTCGTATGGGCATGTGAAAGTGGTCTTTTCTTGATCTTCTAGTGCTAAGGCAATTTGATTGTAACCTGAGTAACCATCAAGAAAACAATAAAATGGTTTACCTGCAAGACGGTCAAGCATTTGATCAATAAAGGGTAAGGGGAATTGATCTTTTCTAGTGGCCTTATTTAACTTGCAGCAATCCATGCAAACCCTCCAACCGGTCACAGTCCTGGTTAGAACGAGTTCATTGTTTTCATTACTTACCACCGTCATACCTCCCTTTTTCGGCACACATTGTATCAGACTTACCCATGTACTGTCGGAGATAGGGTATATGATGCCGGCATCAAGCCATTTGATGATTTCTTTCATTACAACCCCCTTCATAGCATGATTTAGTCTCCTCTGAGCCTTAATCGAAGACTTGTGACCATCCTCCAACAAAATCTTATGCATGCACACTGCCAGACTAATTCCCTTCAAGTCGGCAATTGTCCATCCTATTGCCTTCTTGTGCAGCTTTAACATGTCGATCATCTTTTTTTCCTGCTCAGGCTGCAACTTAGAAGAGATAATCACGGGCAATGTATCATTGGTTCCCAGATAAACATATTTTAGTTGCCCGGGTAGTGGTTTCAACTCAAGAACAGGGGTTGTTCAATTGAGGGTTTTTCGATTTTCCTTTCTTTACCTAAGTAATCCAAGGGTTCAAAATACTTACCTGGATGACTTGCTATCCAATCAGCTTCAGCGTGTTCTTCATTATCCATCTTTTCATTTTCCTCATATTCAATCATGCCGTTACCCAAGTAATTGCCGAAGTAATTGCGTCAAATTTGAATTCTGTGGAGGCATAGATGACTTGGCATTCTTCTGGATCATCAATATGTTTTAAGGTTTGGAACACATTAAGCTTCGCTTGCTGTTCGTTCACTCTTATTGTAAGTTCTCCCTTCTCAACATTGATCAACGTTCTTCTTGTGGCTAGGAAGGGTCTTTCAAGGATAATGGGTGCATGCTCATGTACTTCACAATCCAAAACAATAAAGTCAGCGAGAAAATAAATTTATCCACTTTTATCAGTATATCTTCGATTTTTTCTCTGGATGCACATAGGATCTGTCGGCAAGCTGTAGCATCACTATTGTGGGTCTTGCCTTTCCGATTCCCAATTTTTGAAAAACTGATTTAGGCATTAGATTTATGCTTGCTCCGAGGTCGCACAATGCTTTCCCGACATAGTGGTTTCTGATCGAGCATGGGATTGTGAAACTGCTGGGATCGTTAAGTTTGGGTGGCATACGGTTATGTAACATGGCCATGAATCCTTCAATCACAGCAATTGTCTCAAATTCTCCTAGCCTAGTTCGCTTAGAGACTATGTCTTTAAGGAACTTAGCATAATTCGGCATTTGCTCAATTGCCTCAACCAATGGCAAGTTGATGTGTACTTGCTTCAAGATGTCAAGGAACTTCTTGAATTGGTACCCATGCTTTTGTCTCTTCAACCTCTGTGGGAATGGTGGTGGAAGTCGGATATCCTCAATCTTTTCATTGGTTTGAAACTTGATGGATGGTATTGCCGATGCATCAGGACTTGCCAAGGCATGCGCCTTAGTAGTTACGAGGCATCAAGACTTGCCGAGGCATGTACCTTAGTAGTTGCCGAGGCATCCTTTAGTTTATCAGTTGTTGACTCATTTTGTCGGTCAGATGTTTGCTCCTTGGGATGAACTTGTGCTTCCTTTTGTTGTCGTCCACTCCGTGTGGTGATTGCTTTGCACTGTTCATGGTTTGTTCCTCTCGCGACCTTAGTATCGCTAGGCAAACCATCCATAGGTCTTGTATTCAGGTTTTGAGCAAATTGTCTGACTTGAGTTTCTAATGACTTGAGGTCCGCTTCTTTATTTTGCAATCTCATCTCGGTCTTGTTAATAAAAGTATCAGTTATTTTCATGAAGTTACTATTCTCATCCATATAAGATTCAATTTTTAACATAAAAGCATTGAAAGAGTTTTCCAAAGAACTAAATGTTGTTGGTTGTTGCTGAGGCATCTGTTCCCGATGCATGTTCTGTTGGAATCCCGATGCTTGTGCATTCTGATTGTTCTGGTTTAGAGCGTTGTTGGGATTACTCCATGAAAAAATTGGGTGCTTTTTTCAGGTTGGGTTGTATGTGTTGGACATCACATTGTTGCTCCAATTGTAATTTCCCACATAGAAGCTAGATTCTGGGTTCTGTGTACATTCAGAAGATTCATGGTTACCACCACATATTTCACAAAAGGAATATACTACCTTGACCTCCTGTGTGTTGTTTTGTTTCTGCATGTTCTGTTCCATCTTGGTTAGAGTGGCTAATTGTGCTAAAATTGAGTCTGATGATCCCAGTTCATGTATTGTGTCTTGGCGTCTAACTCATCCTCTTCTCGTAGTTAGGAACTGATAATCATTCTAGGCGAGCCTGTTCAGAATTTGCATTGCTTCTTCCAGCGACTTGTCTAGGAGTATGCCATTTGCTAAGGCATCTAGCATCATCCTTGTAGGTGTATTCACAGCATTGTAAAACATCATCACTTGTTTCCATACTGGGAATCCGTGTAGGGGACATTTGTGTAGAAGTTCTTTATATCGCTCCCAAGCCTCGTACATGGATTCATCATCTGCCTGCCGAAAAGAAGTAATTTCGTTACAAAGCTTATTAGTAAAATTTGTAGGATTAAATCGAGCAAGGAAGTCACGACATAAACCGGTCCAAGATCCTATTGATCCGGACGGAATACTATTCAACCATGCTTTCGCCCTATCCCTCAGTGAATAGGGGAATAATCTTAATCGTAAAACATCTGGGGTGACTCCATGTATTTTGAATGAATTGCAAATCTCGAGGAAAGATTTTAGGTGTTGCCGTGCATCTTTAGTTGCTGAGCCGCCAAATTGACCAATTGTGTTGATCATGTTGAACATTACCGATTTTAACTCAAAGTGGTCGGCTTCAATTTCAGGCGCGACAACTCCTGGATTAAGTCCTTCAAGATCTTCCTCAAGATAGTCTCGAACAGTTCTATATCGTGCAAGAATCACTCCACCTCCTGCTAGAACATCCTGATTGTCGTTGGCATTCACATTGCCGTTTCGATTAGCCATTGCTACTCTTAGCCTTCGTCTGAGTTCTTGCAAGGTACGTTCGATTTCTGGATCAAAGGGATATTTTGGTGTAGTTGGTCTCGCCCTGGTCATATACCAATGCAAAACCAAAGTTTGTTAACCCTTCGAATCTTAAACAATAAAAATAAAAAAAGTGCAAGAAAATAAAAACAAAGTTGCTATTGTCAATCCCCGACAACGGCACCAAAAACTTGTTGGCGCAATAAGTGCTTCGCAATTGTGCAAGTGTACATGTCGCAAGTTATAGTATAGAAAGATATCGTCTCCACAGGGATTGGTGTTACTTCGAGAATCTACCTGCTTGCATTGTAAAAGTAAAAACACAAATAGGTGAAAGTAGGAGTTCTAATTAACAAGTAAACTAAGAGCAATAAACTAAAAGAATAGATGAAATCAAATAAGAGAGAAGAGGCCGGGTTATCGTGAGTTGAGGAGTGATAATAGATTGGATCGTCTCGGTACTTGAGTGCAAAAACGACTTAATTGCTTGGGCAGTGGCAGCTATCGTAATGCTTGGGCATTGGGTTAAACCGATGCCAGGGCAATGAAGAAAGAAAACCTATGTTGCGGCAATGATTAAAGCCGATGCCCGGGCAATGAAGGAACTGAGTTATTGCCTTGGCAGTACACAAAGTGGATGCCTGGGCAATGTGGTAACGGTGCAATTGCTTGGGCAACGAACAACAACTTTCAAGGTTCGGCGAAGCGTTATTCAATTATTTCTTCTTATCCCTAAGTCGAAATACTGGTTGATTGTGCAAGCCTTGATAATACCTCCCAACGTGAACCAAGGGTGGACAACAACCGATCTTGCGCTCCTTTTAGCCGTTGAAATCCGTAACTTATTCCTAAGCCAGATTAGTCTTCACCATCGATTGATTGAATAAAGACCATGCTCATTCGTTTTGTGAATCTAACTCTCCCGATATTAGATAAATAGATAGTTTGACGAGATCCTCTCCCAATTCACTCGCAAACAAGATTAAAAACCAAGAATGAACAAACCTTGAACTTTAAATTGCAAACTCAAATTGCTAAAACAAACCCAATCGTTTTCACAACCAAAACACAATAACCCAAGCCAAACAAGTTTAGTTCATGGCTGGGTTTAGAATAAACTCAATGTAGTTTTTCCCAAACATAAACAAAACTGAAAACAAGAAGAAAATATGAAGAATTTCGACAGCCCCTCTTGAATCCTCTCTTGGCCGACTTCCCTCTATCTCCCCCCCCTCCTTTGAATAGTCGGCTAGGGTCCCTATATATAGGAGATGGCTAAGGCAAAGTCTTTCTTGATGAGGAAGTTAAGTTGGAATTAAATACTTTAAAAGAGATCAAAAATCTCTTTTATTATATTTTATTCCCCCAAAACTTCTCCCAATCTTCCTTCGACTTCTCCATTGAATTTCAGCATCAATCTTCACGTCAACCACCTCCAAAAAATTCAGGATTTTCCGCTTTACACTTCGGCTATCACTTTACCTCTTTCTTAGTTGCCTCGACATCAAAATTCATGCCCGGGCATGACCTGCACATGCACAAAACACATACCGACAATACCTTTTCCACCAAAACTCACTAAAACATGAAATCAAATACCACCACAAACGAAACAATGCAATTATGCATGAATGACTAAAAATGCAACTAATATGAGCCTAAGTCTAACAATAATAAGAGTAAAAAGGCCATAAAAATGAGACTTTTGAACACTTAACAATAATATTTGTTAATCTTTTTTAAAATAATTGGATCAAATACCAACCTTAGTCAATTTAAAAAATAAAAAGCCCTAACTTTTTCCTTTGCCATTCCAGCCACCACAGCCGTTAGCCACCATCTGTCCCTGCGTGACTGCCGTTCGCGCAGCCAATCCGGTGGTTTTGGAGTCATGCTGGTACGCTGTTGATTCCTAAGTTCCTATCTGGTTGCAAAGTTGCCGATGGTTTTGGAGTCATGCTGGTGACTGGTGTTGGAATCAACACCGAGAGGGGTCTGTCAATGGCGAATATCTCAGAGGATACTGGTGACTTGTATGGGCGGAGTTGGGTTTGCTGTTAGTGTTCCTCTGCTTGTTACTGTTTTGACAAGATCCATCACCGAAAACACTGAAGATCCGAATCGAACTACACAACTTATTGAAGGTCAGATTGAATATGCATCCCATAATGTTATTAAAGTTGGTATCGTTAAAACTTGTAAAATTGTGGTTTCAATACAAAGAATTTATGATTCTTTAATAGTTAAGTTGTACTTGTTTTTTCATCACAAGACTCGAACAGACCATTAGAGCGAGTCATGTCGTGCCCCTAATAAAATACCACTAGCACCAAACCTTACTCTTTCTCTTTACAATGTTCGAACTCGAGATTTCCTTAACAGAACACCAAATTCCTTACGACCGTCGGTAGTATGAGGAAACTTTCGGACTGATCAGTTGGAGATGAAAGCCACTAAAGCTTTGTGTTTGTGGCTATGGCTGCTTTCAGCCCACCATTGGTTGAACCCCATACGAACACCGGTTTCATCATCAACAAGAGCCGACATATTAAGATCAAGAAACTCATTAACTTTTGGGTTTTGAATCACAATTGTCTGGTTTTGTTTTGCATCATTTCTGAGTAAATGAGATCTCTTGTGACCACCCAATGCCTGTCCCGATGCAAAAACTTTAAGACAAATGTGACATTCATGCACTTTGTCTTCTGCAACTATGTCGGACGCCATGGAAGCTTCATCTACAAGCTTTGACGCATCAGTTTCGCTACAGCCACCATTGATTCTCTTACTGCAGGCTCTATGTCCTCCCAGAGCTTGGTGAGAGTGAAAGATTTTCTTACAAGTAGTGCAGTGAAATTCTCTTTTGAAACCCTCAGACTCCAAGTTCTTCAAACTATTATCACAAGATTCAGTGATGATAGAATTCATGGCGTCTCTAGAAAGCATGATCAAGCTCAAAGCAACCTCTTCTTGTTGTTCTTGCTCCATCTCAAACATGGGTGATGGATTTGCAAGGACAACCTTGTACCTTGTCTTCTTTTGGTTTTGGATCTAAAACCAGAACTCCAAGAATCTTCTTTGGCTTTGCAGATTTTGTCATTAAATAATAATAATCTTGGCTCGAACGATGGTCACGCAGGGACAGAGGCACGCCGACAACAATTTTTTTGGTAGTCCGTAGCTAACGGCGGCGGCGAATGGAATAGCAAAGGAAAAAGTTATGGTTTTTATTTTTTAAATTGACTAAGGTTAGTATTTTATCCAATTATTTGAAAAAGAAGTTAAAAAATATTATATATATATATAGAAAATAATTTAGTATTAATTTTATTTTAAATAATAAATTAATTATATGTTGAGTCATTGATATTTTAATCTTTAGTAAATAATTTAATAGTATTCAGCGGTGTTCAGCGTTAGTGGCGTTCAACTGTGTTCGTCACGCATAGTACAATTTTCCTTAAAACCGTATGTTATCACATATCAAACGACCATGACTTAATTTATTAATATTTCTTCCAAGACATGAACGTTTTAAAACATATAATCATCATGGAATAAGAAGGCATTAAACCAACATAATTATAAAACCACTAGACGTTGGTAACCACTCAACATTAATATCATCATTATAGTAACCGATATCGTAAGTCATTAAACCATTAAATTCTGGTTTAAACATTTGTATAATAAAACGGTATTCATCATATATATTTTAAACCTTAATCGTTTTTATACTTTAAATTCATCAAAAAGACGAGTTAAAAATTAGCTATACACTCATATACTACCATTTTTCAAAAGAAATGGTCATTTATAAAACTGTTTCTATGCATTGAATTAGATCAAGCATTTACATCTGTGAAAACAAACCAATTTTCCATAGCATCATGTACCGATCATAAGAATGATAATCTATATCAAACCATTATGTACCATTTTGATGCAAGATTAGACAAACAATCAAATCCAAACAATGCTACAAAATGAAGCGTTAGCATTATCTGGAAAATAATAAAATAACTAAACGAAATGATGGAAGAAAAGTCTGGTCAATCCAAATTTCATTGTTATCCATGGAAGAGTTTTAAGCTTGAATGTTGAATGTAGTCTGATCAATCTGTATGCACCTAATGATGTTGCTGCTAGGAAATTAGTTTTTGAAGAACTAGAGGAAATCATATCATCGAGCAAAGGAATGTGGATAATCGGGGGAGATTTTAACACGGTCAAAGTTTGAGGAAGAAAAGATTGGCTTGTCTCATAATCAAGCTTCTATGTCGGCATTTATGGATTTTATTGAAAATACATGTTTGATTGATCTTCCACTTATTGGTAGTAAGTTAACATGGAGTAATTTTCGAGAGATCACTTCAATGTGTAGATTGGACAGAGTGTTGGTTTCTCCGGAGATCCTTCAAATGGTGCCAGTTATCTATCTGCCTTCATGCTTTGCCAAAGTCGTTGTCTGATCATAACCCAATTTTGTTGTCTGTGGAAAAATTCAAGTATGGGCCAAGACCTTTTAAACTTTTTAACCATTGGCTGGAGAATGTGGGTTTCAACTCAATGATTTCTTCTTCCTTAAAGAAATCGAGGGGGTCTGGTATTGGTTTCATTCTCCGAAGATCAAAGAATGCGATTAAGGGGTGGATCGAAAGGGAAAGGAAGAAAAGCCAAAAAGCCTCTATCTCGTCTATTGAACAGAAGATTGAATTGTTAGAGAAGGAATTAAGCACTGGACAGAATACTTCAAATGTTTCCTGGGAGATTAATTCTCTAAGAATGAAATTATGGGATTTACTAAGTATAGAGGAAAGAGAATGGCGACAGAAGTCGAGAGTCCAGTGGATAATTGAAGAAAAGCCGAAGAGGCTCTATCTTATCTATCATATGATGGTTTCGGCAAGAAGATGAACTAATTGGATTCATAAGCTTCGGGTTGGTAACAATGTGTTGGAGGATCCCAATGAAATTCGTCAAGAGGTGCATGGACATTTCTCTACTGTGTATAATTCTTCTATGACAATAGAGTTAGAAGATTTGGACTGCCCCTTTAAATGTATATGCTCATCTTCTAGTGAATTGTTGGAACGACGTTTTGAAAAGGAAGAAGTTTGGGATATTCTTAGGTGTGCAAATGAGAACAAATCACCCGGTCCGGATGGCTTCAATCTTAAATTTTTTAGAAGATTTTAGAAGCTGCTCAAGTCAGATGTGATGGCTTTTCTTAATGATTTTCGGGAAGGTAAGCCATGGGACCTCTCTTTAAATCACTCGTTTATCTCGTTGATCCCAAAAATATGAATGTCCGGATTCGATCGAAGACTATCGACCTATTAGCTTGGTGAGAGGGGCCTACAAAATTTTGTCGAAACTGTTATCTAATCGCCTTTCCCGGTGTATCAAGGATCATAATTCTGAATCAATTTGCTTTCATTAAAGGTAGGGAAATCCTTGATTGTTCTCTTATAGAAAATGAGATAATAGACAGTGCGAAGAAGCGAGGACTTGAGTGTGTGGTCTTTAAGGCAGATTTTCGTAAAGCCTATGATACGGTCGACTGGAATTTTCTGGATTTGATACTGTACAAGATGGGGTTTGGGGATAGATGGAGAGGTTGGATTCTCTATTGCATTTAGACCGTATCGATCTCGGTCCTAGTAAGCGGCTCTCCAACTGAAAGATTTTCTATCAAACAGGGGTTGAGGCAAGGTTGCCCGCTATCCCCTCTTCTTTTTAATATAGTTGTCGAAGGGTTGAGTTCGGTTAAGGCTTCTTTGAAGGTATATGCATCGGTAATGAGAACTTGCAAGTCTCCCACTTATAATTCACCGATTATTTAATCATCTTTTGTGGGGCTAGTGCGACTCAAATTCAGAATGTGAAAAGCGTACTCCGATGTTTCGAATTAGCAGTAGGCTTGCGATTAAATATTAAGAAATCTTCCTTGTTCAGTATTAACATGGAAGAATCAAGGATCAATCTTTGGGCCAATATGTTGCGGTGTTCGGTCTCAACATTCCCATCGTCATATATTGGCTTACCTATAGGGGTTTTGAAGAATTCCCCTACTATATGGAAACCTGTATTGGAGAAAATTCGTAAGCCTTTAGCTCTTTGGAAGACCATATTTTTATCTTTTGGGGGAAGAGTGACACTTGCGAAGTCTGCCTTGGTAAACTTACCTATCTACTTCTTTTTGATGTTCAAGATGCCAGTGGCGGTGTCCTTGGATTTTAGTATAATAGTGGCACGATTTATTTGAGGTTCTTTGGGCTGTCGGAAGATTCATTGGCTGCGTTGGAAAGTTCTTTGCCTTCCGAAAAACCTTCGTGGATTGGGGTTTATTGATTTCGGAACAAAAAACAGAGCTCTTTTGTATAAATGGCTATGGAGATATGGTTTGGAAAGAGATAGCTATTGGAGGAAAATCATAAAGGGAAAATATGAGAGGGGGAATGATAATCTTCTTCCTGTCAATACTTCTCGTCAAAACAAAATGTGGATATGGAGAGACATTATCAACCCCCTTAAACTTGAGAAAGTGATCAATGATCCTTTTGCTTCTAGTTTGATTTTGCAGGTTGGTGACAGGAAGAATCTGGATTTTGGGGGAGACAAATGGGCGAACAATCAGTGCCTTAAAGAACTATTTCCGAGAATCTTTGCTCTATCTCAAAAAAAGTCTAGAAAAGTGGCAGACTTAGAATTGTGGGATGGATCGATATGGAAATGGGAAGTCCCGCTTCGAAGATCTCTGTTTGATTGGGAGAAGGAAGTATGAGATGATTTTTCTGAAACTTTGAATAACTGTCCGTTAGGAACTTTCCCTACGGATTGTGTAAGATGGGCAAAATCTTTGTCAGGTTGTTACTCTTCAAAAGAAATGTGCAATTTATTAGCACCAAGTGTTCCAACGACATTTGATTGGAAACAAATTTGGGAGGGTCTCGCACCTCATAAAGTTGAATGCTTCGTATGGAGACTCCTTCATTGTTGCCTCCCCAAAAAAGTTGAATTATTAAAAAGAGGGATTGTTTCGGTGGCTGATGACAGATGTTCGTTATGCTCTTCGGATCAAGAATCGATTAGCCACCTCTTCTTCCACTGTGATTTTACTTGGTCGATTTGGAGCCCTTGGTGTGGCATCTGGAATGTTCAACGTGCTTTGCCAAGTGATGGGAAACTTTTCTTTGCGGCATCTAGGATCTTCCACCCTTTATCTCGATTGATACCACTCTGGAAGTTAGTTTTCTTTGCAATTTCTTGGTCAACCTGGCTGGTTAGGAATGAAGTTCTTTTCCGAGGCAAAGGTATGAATTTGAATCAATTTTTTGACCTTCTTCTTCTTCGGGTGGGTTGGTGGACTCGTGCGAAATGGCCAGAATTTACTATGTCAATTAATGATTTTATAATGAATCCCAAAGCTTGGTGTTTACCTCGAGTCGTGAAGGGCAACTCCATACCTGATAAGTGGTCCGCGCCGCTTGTTGGTTTTGTTAAATTTAATACTAATGGTGCTGTGCGAGGGAGTTATGGGCCCGTAGGTATTGGAGGAATTTTGAGGGACCACTCGGCGAAGAAGATTATGAGTTTTTCATAATCAATTGGTAATATGGATCCTTCTTCGGCTGAATTGTTAGTAATCAAGGAAGCTCTGTCGCTATTCGCTACATCCAGTTGGGTTTCACGTGCTAAACTTGTGATAGAATCAGATTGTAGAAGTGTGGTATCATGGTTACAATAGCCAAATGCAGCCCCCTCTGCATTCAAAGACATTATTTCTGAATGCTTGAATGTTGCATATAGTTTTTCATGGCAGATTAACTTAGTGGGAAGAGAGCATAACGGTCTAGCTAAAGCTGGAATTGGCAGAGTATGATTTCTAGTTTGTTATTGCTTTTGATGACTCTTTTTGTGGTGGAATATGCTTCTAATTGTCTTAGGTTGTTGTAATATTGTCCTCGGGGAAAAAAGCTGTTGCTCACCATGTGTTAGTGTGAAAGAGTCCATTGGATAGATCTTTATGCATGATCAATTTTGAGTTGGTGTTGATTGGCTTTTATTCGGATGGACTAAGGTTGCAAAAGTTCGAGATGACAGGGAGTTGGATAGTGTATTTGTGTTGGAAATTGTTACATCAGTTAGGGCAGTACAATATGGCCTAGTGGGTTGTCGTGTTGGAGTATGTCCAAAGACTAATCATATGATAATTGTAAAAGACATACTTATTTCATCTTGTTTATTAATATAAAGACATTATTATTGTTTTAATTATTATTCTACGCATATATAAATAAACGAAATTATAATAAAGTCCTTTGAATAATATAGTTATTCTTAAATGTCCTTAGTTGAGTATTATTGTGGGCATGGACAACAATAATACATTAAGACTAATATGTAGTTGATTGATGACAAAAATGTTTTCATTTACATGGAGATGTTAAAATCAATACATAAGTATGTGTTAGAGAACAACATACTGGACTGACCTGCTATGAGCATGTTTCTTAAATTATTATGTGATAGTCACAACATTGCTCATAATAATAACTACATGTATGATCCTCAGACTTGAGATCATCATTATTCCAACATTGTGAGTATAACATCCTCATCTCGGTTTAGTAGTTAAACTGGTTCAAGGAGGTTTTCAGAGAGCAAAACAGAGAAACTAAGTTTTCGAATACAAAAAAAATCATACGATGGATTCACATAATTCATACTAATTTAAGGCATGTTACAAAAAAAGTTACTACTTTATCAAAACTTTCATAGCACACATTTAAAACACATCTTGTTCATTCTCACAAACATTACGAGGCATACTTAACATATTCCAATCATATTATATAAAGACAAACATATCAAGAATCATACAAATCATATACACAATTTTGATTTATTATTCTATAGGATTAATTCCATAATTAATGATCATAAATTGAAACATACATAGTTTAAGGATCAAATTGTAAAATTAGAGTTCGTAAGTCCTTTGATGAATCATTTAGGGGTTGTTTATCTCAAACAAAGCATTCAAAATCTTATTGTAAGCATATAACAAATTATAAAAGGCACTCATCATCTTGTCGTACACTTAAGATCAAGTTAACAAGATTTATTCAAGACATTAAAACGTATCTTTTATCAGTAGTATCCATAGGGTTATTCATAATTCACCATTTGGTTTCATACCTATATTTATAAGATCATATTTTTTTATTATTTGACAACATAGTTTATTCTTTAAAGACTCGAATCTAACCAATTACCGATTAATAGACAAAGCATCACAAGGTATTAACTATCCATAAAGTATGGACCTATTTACAAATCGACCATGTTTATAAGACATTACTTCCTTTTAAAGGATTTAGCTCAATTCCATGATATCTATTACTTAAAGATTCCTCTACTCAAAACATTAATAAACTAACCAAAGATCAAGATTTAATCGAGAAAAGATAAAATATTTATTAGTCAAAATATGAATTACTCATCCATATATTAAAATACATATGAAACTTGCATATCGTTAATGATCTATATGGTATATCTTATAACCTTATAAACCATATTCAATTTCATTAGCATTATTATGTTTTCTTAAACAGGTTCTTCAAACCCAAAATCACACAAACATAGCATCGACCACTTTGGAATAAACTCTCAACACGCATATTGTCCCATAACTAAACATCAACTAAAGCAACATCACGTAACCAACATAACATAAGAATTATACCAAAAGTGGTTACTTAAGATCAATTACAACCAAAGACATACAAACAAACATTAGCTACACAAAGTGTAACCCCCTAAATCCGATTTAGAAGAAAATGTTGAATTTAGGTTTTTGCTTTTGAAAAATTGCCCCTCAAGAAAGCGATGGTATTATAAAATAATATTAGAAGTAGTTAACCTTATCGTTATTAAAACGTCGTCATATAAACATAGTTCATTTATTTGATAAAGTGTCCGAAAATATTCCGAAATGCATGCTAAAACAATAAATCTAAAATAGTAACGTCCAATGTTTGAAAATTAAATAATAATCCGAAAATAATGAAACTAAGTTCAATTAAATAAACCATACTGATAAATATATAGTCTGATGAAAACAAGGTCCTCCAAGTACCGTCAGCCTAAGTCTGAGTATCTGAAATAAGAACTAAGGGGGAGTCAGCTGTAAAACTTAGTGTGTCTCTAAAGTGCAAATAAAAACACACATCAAGATAATCCGAACAACATGCTAAAATTCTAACAGACATTACGATATACAAACATGTCATAATCACAAGTCATACATAACATATCATATTCACAAATCATACCACTATACACGTATACATATACAAAGCACTGAATTATATGGCAAAAAAATAGAACACACCTTAAGCAGCTAATAAAATCAATGTCAAGAGTGACGTCTCCCACGCTCAGCCCTAGTAATAGGTCAAACCGAGCCAACACGTGAGGGTCCCGCAGATTGAGCAACAAGAGGTCGCCTAGGTGGAGGAGGAAGAAGAAACTCGGTCTCTGAATCAACGTCACATGAATACAAAAAATTATCTGAATCAGATTCTAATACACGTTTCTCAAAATTACTAAGTACAAATAAATGTAAATAGTAAAACGGTATTTTAGGTTTGAATTTGGGAAACAAGCAGCAAATTTAGATTCATGACGTTAAAAAATATAAGTTGACTTTGACCAAAAAAGTCGACGCACAAAGGTCAACACTAACATCATCAATGTCAACACTGACATCATCGTTGACGCCATCACTGACATCATCGTTGATGTCATCGCTGATGTCATCTAGTTCGGTTCAGACAACAATAGCAATTCGGTTCACACAGAGGTTCAATTCGGTCAGATTCACACATGGGTTCACAAAACTGGTCTGCCCACTCAAATTAATGGGCCACACACATGGGCTCACTGCTTGGGCTTCTTCTCTTTCGGTACAACCGAATGAACAAGGAGCCAAAGGTTAGGGCTCTTGCAAGTCAGATCTGTCGGCCCAACACCCTCCCACACGGGCCAACAACACACAAAACCCAACCCCTTTACCCCTTTTAGCAGATACAAAAATTAAGGTTTCAAAAACCCTCAAAACAGTGGCGGCGCAAAAACACGACTTCGGCGGCCAACAATACAACAGCGGTGGCCAACGTCAATGATGGCAATGGCTCGGCGAAACTACACAACGGTGGCCACAAGGCCGATCAACAAAACCCAAAAAGAAAGGGAAAACCTGTTCAAAACTTACCTAAAAAGAAACATCGAGGAGAGAAGGGAACGATGACATTCAAGATTCCGAACGGATTCCTCACCGATTTTGAGCAAATGGCCGACGACAAGGATGAAAGGGTAGATGGTTCTTGGTCGGGCAAAAAGGGGAAGCGAGTGATAATGTCAAATTGCTGAACGATCGACGAAAGGGCCAAGACTAAAACTTGATCGGAAATTAAGGGGTTGAGGGAGATGGTTATCGAAAAGGGAGTTGAGGGAGAGTGAGAGAGCACGGAAATAGAGTGGGAAAAATGGAAGTTGAAAAGCCAACTAGGGCTGAAAAGTATGTATATATATATCCAAATTAATGGGTAAAATACACAATAAGGGTTCTAAGAGTAACCCACCTTCCAGATAAGCACCCACAATTCCGAACTTAACAATTAGGTCACCAACTTCACTGAGGGTTTTTGAGAAATTAATTCCCAAAATTTAGAGTTACGAATTAGGGATTTACATAATTAGGGTTTTTAATTTTAGGGGGAAAATTGGGGTGTTACACAAAGGTAATTAGATGCATGTACAAATGTCACATGGCACCATTTTACAAAGTTTAATTAAAGAGATAAAATGATATTCATAAGCTTTAGGAAGTAACTTGAAACCTTCGCCCTGATCGAACCACATCATTTTTATCAATCCTAAAAATGCATGAAATGAATGCATTAGGCATACTTAGCCTAGTGAGGTAGTGACTATGTAATAGGATTAGTACTTTAATGACAATGTATATGATAAACAATGTAAATAAGGTATGTGTGACATGAATACATATACATCAATACTATGTAGATCAATGACATTTTCAAAGTCTTATCCTAGAAATAACTTTGTCTTATCGGAGGCTTATTCAGATTTTGTATGTTTCATAGCTTGCACAATGCATACATTGCATTTACTATCGTATCTTGTTCTTACTGAATTGTTGAAGTCTTATTGAGATTTTATCAAAGTTCTTATTGAAGTTCTCACTATTTTTCATAACCGAGTTCATGCATTTTAACAATATTTGCCTTGGATCACATTTGACATAGGTAGTATTGGTCCATTTTACACGTAGCACAAAGCAATGACTAGTGTTAAAGCATATCAATCAATCCTCTCTTCTCTTCTATCACCTCCCTTGTTACCTCCTACTACCGCCAATATATCACAATATGGGGTCGTCACCCATGAGTCGTAGCCCGTGGACAGTAGTCCCAATATACCAAGTATCATGCCAAAGTTTCCTAGGGCTTCCATTGTATACACAACTTATACATTTTATGCTTTGACATTGGGTGAGCAATCTTATGACAATAGTAAGCTTTTAGCTCTAGAGGATTTAGGAGTTCATAAGCTTATAACATTTTAGGCTTGTATTTCATTCTTAAAGTCTTATGGCATCTGAGCATTTAGCTCTAAAGATAGTTATTTTATTATAACTTATGACATTAAGGAAATTCTTACTTTTGTTTCATAGAGTTTTATGGCATTAAAGATCATAAGAGATCAAGCTTATAACAAGGTTATTACAATTTAAGAGTATAAATCATAGCATAGCAAAGTAAGTATGCATATAAAAATGCAAGTAATACCAAAGGACTTAACGAGAATGTCATGCCATGAATGTAATCATCCCAAAGATCTCTATGTGAGCCTTATGCAAAATGATAATGTGTATCCAGAACTTAAACATTTTATGCATTAAACACATAGAAACAAAGGTCGGAATGACTCCGTGTCATCCGAAACAAATGCAACTACACTCACCTGATATCCCGAAGTTACGGGATATCCCAAACCTCAATTTCAACTTGATTCTTAATTGATCTCCTTTCCAAGCCTTCACTTACTAACATCCTCCTTACCAATGTATGCACCTCAAAATAGAAAATCATTAGAACTAATTCAATTATCAATGATTCAATCAACAACTCATCATTAATTAGCTTACTAAACAACACACCAACACATCATTTAATCTTAGAAAACTGCATCAATTTAGCTTTCAAGACAACTTCCATTTAACTCATAAGACAACATTAATTTAACCTTTCAAAACTGCATTTTTATACTAATCAAGATTGTATTTTCCTAGCTTATTTTAAACTGCATTACAACATGCATTTCATCATTAAAAAACTGCACATATTGGACTGTATTTCCAAGTTTAAACATACATAAATAATTACTTAAAACATTACCATTTATTCATCACAAAATAGTTTTATTAATCCTCCTCTTTACTTATATCACAAATCAAAGAAACTCTTCATACAAGTTTTTCAAACCTCAAAGTACAACATATCATACTTTAAGTACATATAAAGAAACACATAATATTCATCAAATACACAAGGCAACTTGCATTGTTCTTAAAGAATCATTTCTATAAAATATTCTATAACTCATAATTTGATTATGTTTGTTTTAAACAAAACTAGGCATAATAACCTTTCTAACCATATAAATTATAGCTTCTAAGTCAACATGTACAATTTATAGTGAATTTTCAAATTTACTGCTAATGCAAATTTTAAAACAGATTACTAACCACTTTTGAACATCCCTTACTTAAAAATTCATATCTTTTAATATATAATTCAAAATCGATTGTCGTCTTTTATAAATGAAACTAGATTCACAAACGGTTGTATACATATAAGTATCACTCTCTATTTTAATCTATAGAAATTTTTTAGTGAATTCTCAAACCTACTGCAATTGTACAAAATCTGAGCAGATTTTACCAAGCTGAATTTTCCAATTTCATAACTATTAATCAAAAGCTTCTAATAATTTGAATTATTTACAAGAATTTCAGCCATAATTTAAGGTCCATCTTGCTTCCTTTTTCATGCTTCAAAAACATATAAATTCACTAGACTCTTATACAATTTTGGACATGGAAGTATTAATACAACAATTAATTTATAACACTTCAATCTCTAAACATGAATTCCTAACATTTATCTATGATAAAGCCTTCATCAACAAGATAATCCTAGAATCATTCATGTCTCATAGAAATAGATTTCAATCAATCCAATTGTTATATATTCCAATTTGAATAAAGCAAATCATATCTCTATTTAAATTAGAAGGATTAAACTACATTTTCAAGGTTCAATTCTACTATAACACAACTTGATCAAACAATTTCCAGTCCAGATTTTTAATTGGTAGCCTTAATTAAAATGAATTCATGCCCAGCAACAAAGCATTTCAATTCTAAATAGCATTCATAATAGGAGTTATCAAAACATATCCAATCGGTTTCTTCCTAAACATGCATGAAAACCATTCCCTAAACTATAATCTCAAAAATAATTACCTTCACTTCCTTTCCTAGCTATGAAATAGGACTTCTTTTGGCATTGGTGGGCGATTCTTGCTGAGATCGATCAAACGTTACATAGAATTGGGCATGTATGTTTTATTCCCACTGTAGGTCCAAGAAATTTGACAGCAAAGTGGTTGGCAAAGGATGGAATTTATAGACCGGAAATATTAAAAGCTAGGTGGTGATGTCCAATCTAATATCTTCAAATTACTCTTGGAATAAAAAAAAGGAAACATCTTTGATTTACTCTAACAAAATAGGTTAATTAACGCATTGGTTTTTCGACTATGTTTGCAGGTAAATTCCTGATGAAATTGGTAATCTTCTTAGTTTAGAGATACTAATCTATCTGATAATTTGCCTCATGATCTATGTCACCATCTTCCTAAGCTTGAAGTGTTTTCCTTGGAAATGAATAAGTTATTTGGAAATATTGGGAATCATTCCAAGAAGTATTGGGAATTTGACACAACTCAAATTCTTTAAAGCCTGTTGTTTCTCCCAATCCACACTGCCTGCATTCCCTTCTTCCTCTAAAATGTTGATTTTATTCTCCAGATCTTTCACTTTGACATTGAAATCTTCACAAGACTCTGCGTTTCACTTTTTAGGGCCCTTTTCAAGCTTCTCAACTTAATAGAGAGATCAGAACTGTTATGAGTTTCCTCTCCTTCACCGCTTTCTTACACCCTTCCTTTCGAAGCTACGCATCAACAAATTTGAACGGTCTCGGACCCCAATCTACTACTTCAGTAGCTAATAGCACCGGAGCATGGTCAGAACTGGATCGTTTGAGACTAGTTTGAGACAAATCTCTATGAGTCAGCAGCCAAATCTCATCCAGCAAGAAACTATCAAGCCTACTTCTTTTGTTTTGGGGGCCAAACCAAGTGAATTTTTTTATACCCATGGGCATATCAACCAAATTGCAGTATAGAATAAAAGCATTAAATTCATCACCGCCAGCCAGCAAACTCACACAAACACTCCTTTCACTCCTAGTTCGAACCGCGTCGCCACACATTAACCAGTTTGAAGGAAATGACACCTTCATATTGCGCAAATCATTCCACAGAGCAACCTGATCCACGACATTACAAGGCGCATATACATTGATCACCACTGACTCTAGACGTTGTTGCACCCATTCTCCTAATAACATGATATGATTATGCCTCAACTCGTACTTAACCAGTCGAAACTTATTAGTGTTCCAGATCGATAATAATCCACCTGATCTTCCCATCGTAGGAGCAAAGCAAAAATCATACTCATCGTCAAACCACAATCTTCTCACGTCTTCCTCTGAGATGCATTCTTTTTTTGTTTCCTGTAGATGAACCATTTCCATCCTTTGTTCCTTCAGCAAACTACTGACTCCAACCTTCAAACTTTATCTTTCGCTGCTAATCAATTTAGTGGGATCATTCCAAGAAGTATTGGGAATTTGACACACCTCAAAAAAAAAAAAATATTTGGGGTATAATAAACTACAAGGTATGATTTATTCTTTAGTTTAAGCATATTATGATTTTATTTTTTGAATTTTGATTCAAATTCAATATCAAAAGTAAAAAGTTATTTTTTTCTGCAAGGTAAAATATTTAATTTGCTGAACCAATATGATTAAAATCCAACATCTTCGAGTGAGCACATTTGACCGGTTGATCAAGTTGCTCATTTATTTTTCTCATATTCCCTCCCTTAGATCATGAGTTCTAGACCGATTAGGAGCACCTCCTTCATTTCCCTAAAGTCCTCCCTTCCCATTTTCTCTAGGTAGGATTAGAATTAAGATTTGTCAAAAAAAAAAAATCTAACATCTTCAAACCAGTCTATGATAAAAAAAAAGAAAAGAAAAACTCTTTGATTTACGCTTACAAAATCTAGCATTATCGGCAAACCAATTTTCAGGGAATATTCCAAAAAGTATTTTTAATTCAACCAAGCTCAAAGGAATATATCAATCTGACAACAAATTCAAGGGTATGTTTTTTTTCCTTTGATTTTCCCTGCTCCAAATACATTTTACTTAATTTTGTTTCTTCAAATTCTAGTCGTATTCTTCTTTTTATTATTCATTAAATGGATTAAAAACTCTTGTATGCATAAATTGAAAAAATATCTCACACGTACAATCATAACATGTGAAGCTTAATTATTAAATAATTTATAAAAATAACAAATTGATTAAAACATCTTATACAATCCAAATGAATTAAATAAAAGGGTTATAGCTTATTTTCATCAATTATTACTATTATCAAGATTTCTATTAACTTTGTCACTTTGAATCTTCCTATGAATTTCATGACATGTGTAGAGCAAGCTCCCGGGGAGCATCTGTCTACTCTGGACCTTCATATCTTAATCTCAGACAATGATTTGATTGCCATGCTTGACTTGTCCATGAATGAGTTGAGTGGAGTTATTCCAAGCTGTCTTGGGAATTTGAGTTCTCTCTCAGTTGTGGATCTGAGAATGAATAACTTCACTGGCAGAATTCCACCAGTATCCCTTCTCTCTTTTTTTCTATACGGGAGAGAACCTTGTCTTGAATTTCAAACATAGAAGCATACTTTTTTTTTTCCAGATTTAGGAGCCTGATTCGGGAAAAAATCATTACAATTGGCTGCACCATCGGATAGAACCAAAGGGGCCTCACAAAAGTCCTTGTCCACACAATCTGCCCAAGACTCACAAGCAGAAGCATTCGGGGCAATGACACCATTTCCTTCAACTAAAAGACCCATCAACCTAACATCTTCTAACGCCCGAGAGTCACCACATTCATTTAACGAATATTCATCCTCGACGTGAGCCATCTCATCTAGTACTTCATAAGTTGGGTCTCCGCTCCTTGCTACCACAAAACTACCCAACTCAACATGGTTTTCGGCAACAGAAGCAGCACCCCGAGCTCCCTTTCCAAGACTATAAGAGACAGAGTTGCAAACTGCAAATCAGCTGCATCAATCTCATTCTGCGCTTTTTTTTTGCTAAGCAATTAAGTTTATTATTGATTAAAACCACATGAAGTGAATTACATGGTCTCAAAAAATTGAAACCAAACTCAATCTAAACCCTTGAGAACAAAACCACATTTCAAACACACGATGAAATCACCTACAAAAATACCAAGAACAGTTACATTATGCCTAACTCGAACAGTACAAGCAATCAACCACAACCCAGCTAATAGAATACAACATTGAATTTTATGCATCCATCATCGATAATGGAACAACCCACTCAGGGTACAAACACAAATCTGACCATGCACGAGCAACTCATGTCTTAAAACGATCCCATCACCACAGTCCAAAACAAGAATGAAATAAATACTAAGCCGTTCTAAACTCTCCGAACCGAATCTACAATCTTTAACAAACTTTCCTTCCTTCACCAATCATACACGCGTACCACCAGGCCTTAAGCAACGTGGATCACCTTAGCACACCCAACCGGCTGCACCGAAAGATCTTGTGCCTCATTTAAAGCTGACACCTCATTAATATACGACTAATTCAATCAAACCTTGGAATTTTCAAAAACTTGAGCCACAAACTCTTCTGACAACACATCAGTTTCCAGCTGTTTACCCAGCTCAACTTTTGAAGTCTGCTCAAAACCTTTTGGCATTTCCTCTCCCATCTTCCCAGTTGTCGCACCCGAATGAGAACTATACAGTTCAACATTTACATCACCTCCATCGGAAGAGGACGTTAGAGAATCCGAAAACCTTTTTCTGCTCCCAACAAACCTGTGATCTCCGAATGATTCAAAAACACATACTGAGAAATTAATATTATGACAATTCACTAGGATCGTTTCGTCAATCTTAGAAGATTGTTTTGTTGAAATTTGAATAAAATCAACACTCAGGTTTGACATGTTAAGAGTATCCCAATCAATCGAGATTAACTCCACCCATAATTTAGCTATATTGTTGAAAGATTTTTCATTCTAGAAAGGAAGAGGAATACCTTGAATAACCAACCACGTGACCTATCAAGAATAAGAAGTGTCCATAGAAACAATAATAAATAAATAATAATAAGTAGTCCACAAATGTCTATTACAAAGTGTCCATATGCATCCTAAAAACCCATTTACATCATAAAATCCCAAAATCCTTACTAAAACCGAAGGCCCAGTTCCAAATCCCAATATTTTTACACCCGGTTACAACCCATTTCGGGTATATGCACTCAAACAAAAACAAAATTGATCGAGAATCAATTTTCCCACCTAATCTGTGCCACGTGGTGCTTTGCCATTGGTCAAAATTAGTTTCACCCGGATAATGGTTTTGCTGACATCAGCGTTTGAGCCCTATAAATACAGAGAGAGAAACTGTCAGATCAATGATGACCACATTAATTACATATCATAAAAATAATAAATATAGAGGAGAGAGAAGGGCTACCTGAAAAGTCGAACAGCCGGCTAAAATTTGAAAAGCCGCCAGACATCTAAACTGTCAGAGGAGACCGCGATACTTCCGGAGATTTGGAAGGCCGGGGAAACCGAAGAAACCGTCGGGAGCACAAACGGACGTTGGAAATCTGCCAGGAACAACGATCGAAATCTTGAAACCACCGCCGTGGAGGTAATCTTTTACTCGATTCGTTTCCCTGCAATACAAACATGAAAAGCTTTAGATTGAAATAAAAAAGGAAAGGAAACATAAACATTAAATATATAAAAGATTGTGAGTTTCGGTGGCTTGTCTCATGTACGGTGGTCGGAGTAGGCTTTAAGAGTGGTCGGAGTTGAATAGGGCTGGTTTTCGGGTAGTTTAGGCAGGGAAAAAAGGGTCACTTTGTTGAGCCGATTAAATTTAGGCGAGTTGGATTTAAAATCGGATTTTTTAGGGTTTTTGGTTCGGATTGACGGTGACTGGAAATCGCTCGACGACGGTCGGAAATCGCATCACGGCCGCTGGAGCAAGGTAGGGGGTGATCGGTGTTACAAGTGGTGGTCGGCGAACAGACGAGAGCTGCCAGAGTTTGGCCGAGGAAGATTGAAGGGTGGAAATTAGGGTAGAGTTGATGGTGGCCTGAGCTAAGTTCATCGTGTTCATCATATTTGTGATGAACACTCAAAGGAAATTTAAAGAAAATATGGTTTTGATCTAAAATAGGGGTGAAATCTGGGAATTTGGTGTTATTGGGAGAGAGTTTAAAGAGGGGGAGAGTTAGAGAGAGAGAGGATTTCAGAAAATGAAGAAAATGGGGAAATTTCCAGTTAAAAGGGGCTTTATATAGCACAAAGAGAACGATGCCGTTTTGGGTGCAGGTCGAGTAAGATCCGCGCGTTTTAAGTCGAGTTGGGCAAGGGATCCGCGCCTTTCTTTTCAGATTTTATGTTTTGGGCTGCATGTTTTCATTTCTTACATTTCGGTCATTTTCCTTTGTAATTGAGCTCTCTAGTTTGCAATTTAATGCAATTCAGCCCTTGTTTTTAATTGTTTGATTTATTTAATTGTTTAATTTATATGAATGTTGCATGTTTTAAAATAAAGCATATAGTATAATTGTTTAGATAATTAAATCACTTAGCTAATCAATTGTTAGGGCCTTAACATTAGGTTTCTTAATTAAATTCAATAATTTAAATAGCTGAGATAATTGTAGAAAATAAATTATTATTAAATGGAAACTTTAAAGTCTTGAATTGTTTAGTGTCTCATTGTAATGAGATGTTAATCAAGAAGGCTTTTTAGTAGAACATTTAATATTTCATTTGAACTTAGAATATTGTAATCACACATTGTTAATTTAATTAAAATTAAATTAGGATTAGGTTCAAATAGTTAGAGTCATCAAATAATTAGGAATATTATTGATTTAGGGCTTAATATGGATAGTGCCCAAGCATTTGGGTGTTATCACATAAAAACTAAATTCAATTATATTCATAGATTCTTTAATTGATTCAATCAATTTGAGCCCTAATTAGGTTTGAACTTAAAATTAACAAGAAAATAATTGGACATGCATTAAAAACCTTTTGTGTTGAAATACATTTTTGAATATGAATTGAAATATCCTAAAGTAACTGGATGTTTCAAAACTTATATTCGCTAAAAATGTATTTTCTTACAAAAGGATATCTCCATTTGGAATGAAAATTCAATTAACGATTAAAGAATTAATTAAATTCAAATTATCGTTCGAAATGCCAAAATGCCATGTAGAATTAATAAGGTACCGATAACAGACATTTGTGGGGGTGCTAATCCTTCCCCACATGTAACCGACTCCCGAACCCTAATTTTAAAGAAAAGAATCTCTAGTTGATTTTATGGTGTCCGGTCTACCAAAGTTACCGGTGGCGACTCCAAATTAATTTTCAAGGATAAATAAAAGGGAAATCCGATTTAATACGAAAATCCTAATTTCAAGATTAAATGAATTAAAATGAACAAAAACCTTAATTTTTAAAAAGAATTAACCGTCAGGCTATTTTTCACACTCGGTTTTAAAAATTATCGCGACAGCTTGGCGACTCTGCTGGGGATAAAAAAAATTGAGAGTAAGGCCTAATTAATTAATTTCACGTGACATTTTGGCATTTCGAACAATAATTTGAATTTAATTTTTCCAATAATTATTAGGTGGATTTTCTGAAACAATGTAGATAGCTTTTTTTATTTGTGTGGTATAAATTGTCATTCATGCATAGCCTTTTACCCAAGCTTTCACCCTTAAGTGGGAGCGAAACATTATCCTACGTTGAGTTATCCAGCTCTGTGTTTGGATTTTTGTCTTTCTTCCGGTATACTAACCATATGCACCGTGGGGTCTATGTCTCTGTTATAAGGGACCTATACTACCGAATCGATGTCTTACCGTCACAGTAGACAGTAATGACAGTTCGGGAACCCAGAGTCTAGAACACAACCCACATTCTGTTATTTAGAAGTCCACCCCATTAAAGCCAGACAGGGAACTAGGACAGGTGCCGCCGGTTTAAATACATTTCTATGGTTATTCTCTCTGCTCAATATAAAATGTTTTACTGTGTTAATTTAATTTTTTTTGCATTCGATATTGTTTTACCTTACTAACTCATTTCTCATTTTTTGCTTTGCATTTTTTGCACCACATTTTCATTACATAGAGGTATTGATTCAAAGGTGGTTATCATTAGAAGATGATCATGAGAGATAAGGGGAATCGTAATCCGATAGAGGAGACTACAAATATGAGGCAGTATCCAGGATAAGTCACGGAAGAAATGAAGGGTAGCTCATCCAAGAGTTGCACATCAGACTTTGTTAGTACTGATGCTGATGAAATTGAGATGCAAGAACTGAAAAGACAAATAATGACTGTAATGATGGATATGGCCAAAGAAAACGGGCATACTGAGCTGAAAGAACCGAACAAAAACCAGAACATGTATAAAAGAACAGGTTCGAGGACCGTTACAATTCACATTATTAAACCAACTTGAGGTGTAAGTAGGTTAAACTCTGAGAATGTGATGAAAGGCCAGGAAGAAGCCCAAGTGGAAGATAATGGAGGATCTTTTAATCCAATTCCAATGTCATATACAGAGCTACTTTATGTACTTCTGGAGATGAACCTTGTGGTCCGAGTTCCGTCCAAGTCCAAAATGTTTTCTTATCCCGAGGATTATGAAGCAGTATGTGACTACCATTAAGGAAGTTCAGATCACACTATCGAGGATTGTGAGGTTTTGAAGAACAAAGTTGAAATTGTTATCAGGGTAGGCCTATTAAGTTTTGAAGATGGAAAACCCAAATTTCCCAAAGGCTTGACAATTAATAAAACACCTGGAGATGCAAAAATGAAAGAAGATTTAAGTCCAGTAGAATTAATCAAGTGTCCGAGCCATGGTTCGAGCTTTAGTACCCCTTTCGCTGATTGTCAGAAGACAGTATATCACAAACATCATTTTGATCCAATTCTTATTTTGTACAAAGAACTGTATCCTCAATTGTTGAAGGCTCGGTTGGTGACCCCATTTTTCCTTACACCTCAACAACCTTCGTATCCAAAATGGTATGACGTTAATGCTCACTGTGAATATCATGATGGAATTCAATGACATTTTATTGAGAATTGTATTGCCTTTAAATGTCAAGTTCAAGTTCTTTTGGAGAATGGAAAATGGAAATTTTGGATAGAAAGTCGTCCTGATTCAATGGTTGAGTAGGAAATTCAAGATGAAAATACCAGAAAGAGGGGCAGCAGTTTGAATATGAGGCTCAAATAAGAAAATTAAGGAAAGAGAGAAATGAGTTGAATGAGGAGTTGAATAGTTTGCATTTCGATCATCAACACGCTCTCGTGTGATTTGCATGCAATGGAAATACATCATAATTCCGTTATAAACGATCTAAGGGTTAGCGAAGCTAAACGAGAGATAGTAAAATGTACATGCAGATGTATGAGGATACTGTTATCAAGCTGAATGACAATCAAGCTGAAAATGAATCACTAAAGAAGAAGGTAGATGAATACCATAACCTTACACTGATGTACAAAGATCTTGCTGATGATGTCAAGAAAGACTCTCAAGAAAGTGAGGAGAAGTGGCATGTTCAATTTCAGAGATTGAGAATGAAGATACGAGAAAGAGACAATGACATGAAAGATGTTGTTACTTAAGCATGAGAAATGGCTCAACAAGTGGTAGACCTAGCTGATGTAACGATGGCACTGAGTCAGAATATTGAACCAGTATTGGGTCACGGAGGAAAGCTGACTTGGCTCTTAGAGGAAGTTAGGAGTTAGAGCTCACCAATATTTGTAGTATCTGATATCTGATGTATTGAATCCTTTTTCTTCAATGTTTGTAGTATCTGATATCTGATGTATTGAATCCTTTTTCTTCAATGAAAGTTGTTTTATGACAATCACTTTTAGAATCAATACGTCTTGCACTCATGCTTTCATGCATTGCATATCTATTAACATAACATTATCATTCAATAGCACTGCATCACATTCACTATCGGAAACGAGAAGGGTTTTGATGGCAGTAATCTAGGAATTAGTGAAAGTCTAAAAATCCATTATCATGGATGAAGACATGTAAGAAATTGAACAAGCTCAGGAAGGGTTGCAAGAACGAATGACCAAGCCTCAACAAAATGTGAAGAACCACACTCCTATGTCATGTTTAACAATTTACCCCAAGGTATCTAACCCGAATGCAGGGGTAGGTTATGTGAAGCCTATCATCTCAAGATCAAGACTCGAGTAGTTTGAAGATAAATATGCAAGGCTTGAGGAAAAGATCAAGGCAGGAAAATGAGTCTGTGGTTTTAGATTTAATGCAAAAGAATTTTGCTTAGTCCCTAATCTGGTTACTCTGCCTAAATTTAAGGTTCCCAATTTTGAGAAGTATGATAGTTATAGCTGTCCTAAAATCCACTTGGCAATATTCTGTAGAAAAATGGAAGGACATTTGGATGATGATAAATTGTTGATCCACTATTTTCATGATAGCCTGGTTGGACCTACCGTAGTGTGGTATAATAGATTAAGTCAAGAGCAGATTCAATCATGGGTTAATTTGGCCAAAGCATTTATGGGGCAATACAAGTATGTTACAGGCCTGACTCCAGATCACCATTTTTTTGCAGAATGTGAATATGAAGGTCAGTGAAAGCTTTAAAGACTATGCATTGAGGTGGCGAGGAATAGCAACCCAGCTACAACCTCCCATGACAGAGGAAGAAATATCTCTCATGCTTCATCAAACACTTCCATCTCCTTTTTTCGAGAGAATGCTTACAAATTCAAGGGACAGTTTTAGTGACCTTATGGTG
Source organism: Hibiscus mutabilis (assembly GCA_019671005.1). Lineage (NCBI taxonomy): Eukaryota > Viridiplantae > Streptophyta > Magnoliopsida > Malvales > Malvaceae > Hibiscus > Hibiscus mutabilis. The sequence continues at coordinate 30,955,627 of CM033711.1, read as the reverse complement.
ATTAGAGAAACAAAAGAGATAGGGATCCGAAAAGGGAAAATTGAACCAATGTTAGAAGGTCGTGTTGATCTGGAAATGAAGCAAGAGAAAGAAGTGAATGAATGTAATGTTCAAAGTTCCCAGATTCGTAAAAGAAGGAGGCCATCTAATTCATTAGAACGACCACGGAAAATTCCTCGAGCAAGTGCAAATATGAAGATCTTTGGAATATCAATTTCAGACTTATTTCCTTACCTGGTTGAAGAACAACATATCACTCATAGGACAATGAAGGTAGTGCCAAAGCCATATGCCCATAGCTATGATCCAGACAATGTTTGTGACTTTCACATGGGGGCACCAAGACATGATACCAAGAAGTGTAGGCCTTTGATGGAAGAAATCAAGATACTAGTAAGTAATGGAGTCTTGACACGGGAAATAGTTCAACAATGGCAAGGAGTGGGGCAAGTTGGTATACCCGTTGAAGAATCGGAAGGCCATAATGAATGCTTCCAAGACTGTTTGGAGTTCTGAGAAATATGTGTTACCCATGTTTTTGCATCATGTGGTTACAATCCACAAGGACCATTTCTGAAGTAATACATGGAAATAATTCTACTACTCTAGGCCTGAAAATAATAGAGATTTTTAGGGCATATGTCATAATGTTGGTTTTCGTTTCAATGGAATGATGTTTTTCCATAAATATATGTATATCTCTTCTTACCTTTTTAGGCCACTGGATGCCAATTGCAAGATGCGATATTGATTTTAGTACAAAGAACGATTGGATGTTGTGAAGACAATGAAGTGAAATTTATTTCTGGTCTACTTTGGTTAGCAAAGCAAGAAAAGGCAGATTACTACACCTTTGATGATGATCGATGACAAATCTTTGAAATTCATAAACAATGAAGTGGACTAGATGATTTTAACCAAGTAAAGTTGCTTGAAATTGAAGTTCTAAGCGTAGCCTTCTATACCTTAAAAAACACAATAAAAGTGAGAAAGAAAAAGAGTAGAAAATGAGAGGGAAAAGAAAAAAAAGTGAAAAAGAAAGAAAAAAAGAAAAAAGAAATAAAAAGGAAAAAGAAAATGGAAGAAAAAGAAAAGGAGAAAGAAAGAAAGAGAAAAAGAAAAAAAAGAAAAAGAAAAAAGAGAGAAGGAAAAAGAGAGAAAATGAGAAAAGAAGAAGAGAGAAGGAGTGAGGTAATGAACTATTGAATAAATAAGTCTCGGAGCATCTTGATGGAGCTGTGGGGGATGCCGATAAATCTAATAAGAAGCTACGCTCCACCTGTCCAATACCCTAGCATCAAAGATGTATCTTTGAAGACATATGTATAATAATATATAATAATAGCTAATAACAGTCAGAAGCACACACATGCACTCATAGAATTCTATTCGTAGAATGATATTTTTGCACTCTACTAGTTAAACAAGTCCGGAAAGCTTGAACACATTTATGAATGGAAAAAGAATAAGAGAACATAGAAGGAGTTGTTTTCTGACTGAATCGAGCAACACGATAATCATAGGGTGTGAACTGAGTGATTTGGAAGAAATTTCATAACTTCAGACATCACCACAATATTCATGAGTTATGCTACCCATGGGAGGGTTGAATTTAAGACGCTCTTGCACTTGATATCCAGAACATCCTATTCTATTTTATTTCTTTATATTAAGACCCTAATTTTTTGTGTGTTGTAAGGTATCTTTCATTGAAATGCCGATCAACAAACTGACATTTTTTTCAAAACAAAAAGATTTCCTTGTATTACTTCAAAGATAAGCTTCAGAATACAAGAACAAGGATGTAAATGATCAATCTGACATGGTAAAGATATGGCTGAGTATGAAACGCTCATCCGTTCAGTATTTTTCTAGTCAGAAAGAAGAATCACCCATCAAGGGTCATGGTAGAGACAATGGCAAAAATGAACCTAAAACAAGTTTTTATCATAGAGTTTTGGTTGGTTTTGAAGTTAATGAAAGTACATATCAGATAATTCAAGGACTTAAAGCAAGTTCCTACCATGAAGTACTGGTTGACCTTTGAAATCAAACTTGATAAAAGTTCAAGGAGTTGAAGAAAGTTCAAGGACTTGAGACATCTGATCACCCTAAATGATGAAAGAGGGGCAATATTTACATGACAATGAAAGAAATAAAGAGATTAGTGGGGAATCATTGTGCTCAAGAGTTCAAATTAGAATAGATAAAAGATGATACAGAGCCTGAAATAGTTTGGTTACTAAAGAAGTCAAAATCTGTTCAAGAAGAAAAAGAGCTCAACAACAAATTCTGGGGCAAAGTTTGTCAGAGCACGAAGACAATAAAAGCTTAAGGCAAAGTGTAAGAAGATCAAGTTAAGCAAGATTTCATAAGAAGAATATCAAGAAATGAGGTGCAAAGGAAAATCTTCGAGAAGATCAAGTTAAGCAAGATCTGGTAAGAACAATCTCAAGAGATGAGGTACCATTGTAACAGAAGCAGAAAACTCCCAATTGTTACAATTCATGCATCATATATAGTTAGGCATCCATAAGACATGAGCATACTAACTCATACATTCAAAGTATCTTATACATTTTTGCAGGAATTTACAAGAATCAGTAAGAAACGAACCAGATTTCAATCTACAGCTTCAAGATTGGAGAAGTAGATCCAACAAAGAATTGCAAAGATATCAACCCGTTTGAAGAGGCAGATTTCAACAAAGTTTTCAATCTGTTTGAAGAGGTGGATTACAACAAAGTATTTAATCCGTTTGAAGAGGCGGATTTCGACAAGGTTTACTAGTCCGTTTGCAGAGGCAAATTTTAGCAAGATTTTCTGATTGTGTATACAAGACAAATAATGCATTGCAAATCTAAATGCTTCGGGTCATCAGTAAGTCCTTCGGGCATGATTTTAAGTCCCTCAGGCCATCGACTTTGGGAGTGATGCAATTGTTTGCACAGGAAAAAAAGTGCATTGCAATTCTAAATCCTTCGGGTCATTAGTAAGTTCTTCGGGCATGATGTTAAGTCCTTTGGGCCATTGCCTTTGGGAGTGATGTGATTGTTTGCATAGGAAGGGAAGTGCATTACAATTCTAAATCCTTCAGGTCATCAGTAAGTCCTTCAGGCATGATGCTAAGTCCTTCGGGCCATCACCTTCGAGAGTGATGTGATTGTTTGCACAGGAAAGCAAGTGCATTACAATTCTAAATCCTTCAGGTCATTAGTAAGTCCTTCGGGCATGATGTTAAGTCCTTCGGTCCATAGCCTTTGGGAGTGGTGTAATCATTTGATTGTTTGAACAGAAAAGGAAGTGCATTACAATTCTAAATCCTTTGAGTCATTAGTAATTCCTTCATGCATGATGTTAAGTCCTTCAGACCGACATCTCTAGAAATGATGAGAACTTTTTGGATGGTGTCATAGCAAGATAATTGGGGCATGGTATCGACAAAGATATTAACCTTTTGGGTTACCAGCTTCAAGAAGAAGAAGAAAAAGAAGAAGAAGAAAGGAAAAAGAAGAGAAAGAAAAACATAAATGGTTTATGGAGGGAAGCATGAAAAAGATCAACTTTGGGCTCAAATGAGGAAGATGCACAGTTTACTTGGTCAAAAAGTTTCAGAGTTTCTTGTTGGAGCACTTGAAGTTTCTTGATGATATACCCAAGTTGCACATTTGCTTTACAATTAATGTTGAAAGATTAATGATAGATTTGACTTTTGCAGGTCATATAATTTCCAATTATAGAAAGAGATGAACAAATAGAGGAAGCAACAAGAGATCTGATGCGAGTTTCAGATTGAAAAGTCAAGAAATCATAAACAAAAAATAGTGACTCTAAAAGATCTCAATGTTTCAAGCATAAAATTGAGGAGATTTCATATTACTTTAATTTGAATTCTTATTAATCGATGATATTCTTTTTTGCAGGTTCGATTTTTCCCTGGTACTCATAACAACGAATACAGAGTTCCAAATAAGAAGAACTCGTTCAATGAAGAAAAAGAGCTCCTAATGAGAAGAGTTTGTCCCAGAGTTCCTAATGAGAAGAACTCACCCAATGAGAAAGAATAGCTCCTAATGAGAAGAGTTCTCCCTTTTGAAGAATAAGGAAGCTCTTAATGAGAAGAGTTCTCCCTTTTGAAGAATAAGGAAGCTCTTAATGAGAAGAGTTTGCTTATTCAACGCCTTTACAGAGAGGTGGATTAGCAAAAGAATGAGGAATGAAGAGTTTCATAATAAGAAGAACAACTTCAAACCTCAATAAATAAATAATTTCAAGGGGCAATATCAGACTTTAGAAGATGAAGAATTTCATAATGAGAAGAACAACTTCAGACTCTACAGTTTGGCAGAAGATTGAAGAATTTCATAATTAGAAGAATAGCTTCAAGCTTCGGTGGTCAGATGGTTCAGGTAAAATTCCCATCTTTGCAGTCTTTGCCCTATTCCTGTTCCGCAGCAATGAGCAAAGAGGGGCAGCTGTAATACCCTAATTTTACTCGAGTTGCCATATATATTAGAAATAAATAAATAAACCATAGAAACAATAATAAATAATAATAATAATTAGTCCACAAATGTCCATTATATAGTGTCTATATCCATTCTAAAAACCCATTTACATCATAAAATCCCAAAATCCTTACAAAAACCGAAGGCCCAATTCCAAAGCCCAATCCCAATATTTTTACAACTGGTTACAACCCATTTCGGGTATATACACTCAAATAAACAAAAAAATGATCCATGATCAATTTTCTCTCCCAATCTGTGCCATGTGTCACTTTGCCATTGATCAAAATTAGTTTCACCCAGATAATGGTTTTGCTGACGTTAATGTTTGGCCCCTATAAATATAAAGAGAGAGAAACTGTTAGATCAATGATGACCACATTAATTACATATCATAAAAATAATAAATATAATAAATTTAGAGGAGAGAGAAGGGCTACCTAAAAAGTCAAATTGCTGGCTAGAATTTGAAAAGCCGCCCGACATCTGAACCGTCAGAGGAGACCGCGATACTGCTGGAGATTTGGAACATCAGGGAAACCGAAGAAACCACCGGGGGCAGAAACAAACGTTGGAAATCTACCAGGAACAACGATTGAAACTTTGAAACCACCATCGTGGAGGTAATCTTTTACTCGATTCGTTTCCCTACAATACAAACATGAAAAACTTTAGATTGAAATAAAAAGGAAAGGAAACAGAAACATTAAATATATAAAAGATGGTGAGTTTTGGTGGCTTATCTCATGTACGGTGGTTAGAGTAGGCTTTAAGAGTGGTCAGAGTTGAATAGGGCTGGGTTTCGGGTAGTTTAGGCCGGGGAAAAAGTGTGGCTCTATTGAGCTGGTTAAATTTAGGCGAGTTGGATTTAAAATTAGATTTTTTAGGGTTTTTGGTTCGAATTGAAGGTAGCCAGAAATCGCTCGACGGAGGCCAAAAATTGCATCACGGCCGTCGAAGCAAGGTAGGGGGTGATCGGTGTTATGAGTGGTGGTCGACAAACGATCGAGAGCTGTCGGAGTTTGGCCGAGGAAGATCAAAGGGCAGAAATTAGGGCAAAGTTGATGGTGGCTTGAGCTAAGGTCATCGTGTTCATTATATTTGTGATGAACACTCAAAGGAAATTCAAAGGAAATAGGGTTTTGATCTGAAATAGGGGTGAAATCTGGGAATTTGGTGTTATTGGGGAGAGAGTTTAGAGAGGGGAGAGTTAGAGAGAGTGGATTTCAAAAAATGAAGAAGAAGGGGAAATTTTTGGTTAAAAGGGGCTTTATATATCCCAAAGAGAACGATGCCATTTTGGGGGCAGGTCGAGTAAGATCCGTGCATTTTAAGTCAGGCCGAGCAAGGGATCCACTCCCTTCTTTTTCAGATTTTATGTTTTGGGCTGCATGTTTTCATTTCTTACATTTCGGTCACTTTCCTTTGTAATTGAGCTCTCTAGTTTGCAATTTAATGCAATTCAACACTTGTTTTTAATTGTTTAATTTATTTAATTGTTTAATTTATATGAATATTGCATGTTTTAAAATAAAGCATATAGTGTAATTGTTTAGATAATTAAATCACTTAGTTAAATAAAAGCCTGCCATTGTATGCCTGCCATGTACCCTACTGTTTTCCTCCAACTAGGACTAGGGAGGTTTTTAATGAGCCGCACGTGGTAGGGCTTGGCTTTAATTTAAATAAAAGTTGGTTTCCCGAGCAAAAAAAACCACTTAGTTAATCAATTGTTAAGGCCTTAAAATTATGTTTCTTAATTAAATTCTATAATTTAAATAGGTGAGATAATTGTAGAAAATAAATTATTATTAAATGGAAACTTTAAAGTGTTGAATTGATTTGTATCTTATTGTAATGAGATATTAATCAAGAAGGTTTTTTATTAGAACATTTAATATTTCATTTAAACTTAGAATATTTTAATCACACATAGTTAATTAAATTAAAATTAAATTAGGATTAGGTTCAAATAGTTAGAGTCATCAAATAATAAGGAATATTATTGATTTAGGGCTTAATATGGATAGTGCCCAAGCATTTGGGTGTTATCACATAAACCCTAAATTCAATTATATTCATAGATTCTTTAATTGATTCAATCAATTTGAGCCCTAATTTGGTTTGAACTTAAAATTAACAAGAAAATAATTGGACATGCATTAAAAACCTTTTGTGTTGAAATAGATTTTTGAATATGAATAGAAGCATCCTAAAGTAACCAAATGTTTCAAAACTTATATTCGCTAAAAATATATTTTCTTACAAAGGGATATCTCCATTTGGAATGAAAATTCAATTAACGATTAAGAAATTAATTTAATTCAAATTATCGTTCAAAATGCCACAATGTCACATGGAATTAATAAGGTACCGATAACGGGCGTTAGTGGGGGTGCTAATCCTTTCCCACACCTAACCTACTCCCAAACCCTTATTTTAAAGAAAAGAATCTCTAGTTGTTTTTATAGTGTCCGGGTGGCAACTCCAAATTGATTATCAAGGATAAATAAAAAGGAAATCCGATTTGATACAAAAACCCTAATTTCAAGATTAAATGAATTAAAATGAACAAAAACCTTAATTTTCAAAAAGAATCAACCCTCAGGCTATTTTTCACACTCAGTTTTAAAAATGGTCACGACAGCTAGGTCTCCGCTTCCTTCTACCACAACACTACCCAACTCAACATGGTTTTTAGCAACAGAAGCAACACCCCGAGCTCCCTTTCTAAGACTATAAGAGATAGAGTTGCAAACTGCAAATCAACTGCATCAATCTCATTCTGCGCATTTTTTTTTGCTAAGCAATTAAGTTTATTATTAATTAAAACCACATGAAGTGGATTACATGGTATCAAAAAATTGAAACCAAACTCAATCTAACCCCTTGTGAACAAAACCAAATTTCAAACACTCGATGAAATCACCTACAAAAATACCAAGAACAGTTACATTATGCCTAACTCGAACAGTACAAGCAATCAACCACAACCCAACTAATAGAATACAACACTAAAATTTATGCATCCATCATCGATAATGGAACAACGCACTCAGGGCACAAAAACAAATCTAACCATGGACGAGCAACTCACGTCTTAAAACGATCCCATCACCACATTCCACAACAAGAATAAAATATATACTAAGCCGTTCTGAACTCTCCGAACCGAATTTACAATCTTTAACAAACTTTCCTTGCTTCACCAATCATACACGCATACCATCAGGCCTTAAGCAACATGGATCACCTTAGCACACCCAACTGGCTGCATCGAAAGATCTTGTGGCTCATTTAAAGTTGACACTTCATTAATCAAACCTTGGAATTTTCAAAAACTTGAGCCACAAACCCTTCTAACAATACATCAGTTTCCAGTTGTTTACCCATCTCAGCTTTTGAAGTCTGCTCAAAACCTTTTGGCATTTCCTCTCCCATCTTCCCAGTTTTCGCACCCGAATGAGAACTATACTGTTCAACATTTACATCACCTCCATCGGAAGAGGACGTTAGAGAATTCAAAAACCTTTTTCTGCTCTAAACAAACTTGTGATCTCCGAATGATTCAAAAACACATACTGATAATTTAATATTATGACAATTCACTAGGATCGTTTTGTCAATCTTAGAAGATTGTTTTGTTGAAATTTGAATAAAATCAACACTCAGGTTTGACATGTTAAGAGTACCCAATCAATCGAGATTAACTCCCCCCATAATTTAGCTATATTGTTGAAAGATTTTTCATTCCAAAAAGGAAGAGGAATACCTTGAATAACCAACCATGTGACCTATCAAGAATAAGAAGTGTGGAAAAACTACTTCTTTATTATTCAACTTTCTGAAGTTTTACAGAGAATTGAATGATCTTTTCACGTATACTCCTTACCTATTTATAACAGCTAAACTCTAACTAACCCTAACTAACATGAATATAAGTGACTAATCTTGAGTATAACCTACTAAGTTATAAGCCGTAACACCCCCTCAAGATAGAGGCTGATGAATGTTGAGAAACCCCAACTTGACCATGAGATCTCTAAAGGCTGGTGAAGAAAGAGCTGTTGTAAAAATATCTGTTAACTGATTAATGGACCTAACAAGAAATAGCTTGATAAAACCAACAACAACCTTGTCTCTAATGAAGTGACAGTTAACTTCAATATGCTTGCCGCGTTCGTGAAATACTTGATTTGAAGCTAGATGAATGGGTGATTGATTGTCACAGAATGAAGAAGCTCACGATATATGAACTTAGAATGAAAAAAAGATGGATGCAATCCATACTAGTTTGTAAGTAGTTGAAGCCATTGCACGATATTCTGCCTCACAAGATGATTGACTTACAGTTTGTTGCTTTTTAGATTTCCATATAATAAGACAATCACCAATGTAAGTACAATAACTAGTAGTGGATTGATGAGTGTTGGGGCATGAACTATAATCAACATCCACAAAAGCACTAAGCTGTAAATTGTTGCTTGTAGGAAAAAAGCCGAAACCTGGAGCTTTCTTAATGTAAGATAATAGATGATAAAAAGCTACAAGAGATTCCATTAGCATTTCGGGCAATTTCAAAGTTCCTAGAATCTTGAGCTTAAAATGTAGCTGAAGAAAATCTTGGACAAGATGTAATAAATTTAAGTTCTTTCCTGCAAGAACTATGTCATCCACGTAGATAAGGAATGCTACAAAATCATCCCCTAAGCCTTTAATAGGAAGAGAATGTTCTTATGGAGATTGTAGGAAACCAAACTTGATAATCACTTAAGAGAATGCGTGAAACCACTGCCTCGATGCTTGTTTTAGACCATAAATGGATTTGTTCAACTTGCATACCATGATGCATGCATCATTTGAACTATATCCAAGTGGTAATTTCATATATACCTCTTCATCAAGTTTCCCAATAAGAAACACGTTACTAACATCTAGTTGAAGAAGATGTCAATCTTTTGTAGCAGCCAAAGCAAGTAAAATTTGAAATAATTCATCTTGGAAACAGCTGAAAAAGTGTCAGTATAATCCACACCTTCTATTTGAGTATTTCTTTGGCTACCAACCTCACCTTGTGTCTATCAATCGTGCCATCAACTTTGAATTTTATCATATAAACCCACTTACAATCCATTGGTTTGCTTTATCGGAGGAAGATGAACTATTGTCTAAATTTGAAGATCATCCATAGCTTTTAATTCATCACGCATGACAGCTCTCCATTCTGGATATTTTACTGCTTGATGATTGAAAGAAGGCTCAGAGGAGGTAGAGATATTTCCAATATATGCTTCATAAGAAGAAGAAAGTCTAGATGTAGAAACAAAATCTTCAATATGATAGGCACAAGTGGAAGATATATTGTTGCAATGGTAATTCTAAAGATAAGAAGGTCTTTGAGTGACCATATTCGATCGCCTAAAAAACTTTCTTCATGTTCAACAGAAGGATCGACTTGAGGCATATTTTCAACAAGAGCACTTTATTCAATAGGAACATCCAGAGAATTCGATTGAGCAATATGTTCAGTAGGTGAAACATTATGTTCAACAGTTTTAGCGAAAGGAGCATTTTGTTCAGTAGATTCAGCACTGTGAACAACATAATCATTAACAATATGCTCATGTGATACTATATAAGTATTTGAGCCATTCTAGATAGCATTGTCATTTTGAGTCATATGAGAGGACTCAGAAACAGTTTTAGCATGGTCATTACCAGAGAAGGTAGGAATAAGCTAAGAACTGGATTTTGGAACAACTTGTCTAGGAAACAAACAATAAGAATCAGAAATCACATTTGGTAAAGAAAAAGACTAAAAAGTATCAATTGCTGATTCATTAATATTTAAAGAGTGAAAAGGGTTGTAACCCCCTTAACTTATGAATCGTTAAGTCTTAAAGTGGACATAAAAGCAGTGGTTCAATTTTCAATTGATACAAACATCGATAAGATACTCAAACGCAAAAACGAGCAATTTAGGGACCAAAATGTAAATCTAAATAATTATAGGGACTTAGCCAAAATTTAGGTTACCAATATTTAATGAATCGTATTTCATGCTAGCATGTCAATTTTTAGCTCAAACGGATCACAATTAAGCATCCAATTTGTCAAATTATGAAATCAAGGACTAGATCGTAAAACTGGCAAAACAAAGGGACTAATTCAAATTCAAAAGCTTCATATTGAAAATAGACATAATATAAGCATGCACACAAAATCTCAGGTCAAACGGATAGCACTTACTCACACAAATGATGCTTGAATAAACGGTGATCAAAATGCAAAGAATCTAAACTCGGTAAAGCTCAATAACTGAAATAACTACTAGTCATATCGTTAAAAGGGATGTTGTACCATTACAGGTAAACACCGAAGTAAATATTAGAATCAGTACGCAACAGGGCATACCGGTACTCAGCTACAGGTACCGAAACCCAATCATGCGTACCAATACCCACATTCATTACTGGTTATTGAAATGACCCCACGTTCCGGTACTAACACTATGTATACCGATACGGCTGCTCCAAAATGCACCTTAGGGGATTCAAATCCCAAACCAAACATATCCAATTCACGTACAAACTATCTTCACGGGCTCCTAAAATTATACCATCATTAAACATATATGATTAATCAATTATATGCCATAAACCAACACAAATCATAAATAAACAAGAAATTTAGAGGCATGCTTCATAATGTCGCAACCCTTTTTAGGAGGTTTCGATGTTTTGGAAAACTTTATAAAAACACGGAGTTGCCACCAATATTTTTTTAAAAAAAGTGTGATTGGATCACTTTTAAAACAAGGGTTTTTTAATAAAACATTTTATTTATTTAAACAACATTTTTTGGTCCATGAAAACAAGAGAAAATAGGTTCGAGGGTCGGTTACATGGGGGGAAGGGTTAGCACCCCCACAATGCCCAAAAATTGGTACCTAATTAATTTATAAAAAAAGTGTTTTGAAAACTAGAATTTTAAAAGTTCACAAGAGTTTCATTTTATTCGTTCGTTTAATGAAAATAAGTCTATTTTAACGGCCGGGAAATGAACTCTAATCACCGCCAATACTCTTGGCGCTAACCCGTCATTCGCGTTTGATAAGGCACCACATTGATTAAGTTTTCACTTTTTAGAAACAAACCAAAGACAATATTAAGTGTGTTATCATCTTTTAAAATTAAGCCTATTTTAATTAATCCCTAAAGAAAAGTCTAAACCTGTTTTAATTTTTAAGGTTATGATATTTAAAGTGTATTTTATTTCAAAACATGAAGAACATTTTTCATCATACAGGTTTCTATTCTAAGCTTTCAAAGACCCTAATCCTAAGGTTTCAAGCATACACAATTATATACAGAGAAAACATTTTAAAAAAATAAATTGCTTAAATAAAAAAACTAAAAAAACTCAAAATAAAGAAAGGGACTAAACAAAAGAATTTCAATTTAGGACCAAATTGAAAGAAAAATGAAATATGAAGGCTAATTCGGAAACAATTGTAAATTCGGTGCCAAATTGAGAAGAAAAAGGACGAAATTGAAAGGATTGGAAACAAGAGGGCCGCGATACAAGACCCATGAAAGTAGGGCGCGGGTTATAGCCGGGTATGGGTTGGTCAAATGGGTTGATATATATAGCTATTATCAGAAACAAAATTCATTTTATACACCCCCCAAAATGAATCAAATCTGGCCCCTTCAAATCCTCTGAACACATTCAACCGTGTTCTTCATTTGTTGAAGAACACGGCCGGGATCCGCTGTGCCAGCCACCATCCACCAGTTCCGGCCGCCGTTGTCGGCGGCAAAATTTTCCAGAAAAACCCTAATTTCCCAGATTTCGGCAACCCGACTTTAAATTTTTTCACCGGAGTTTTGATCAAAACTGAGTTACGCGGCTGTGCTTATGTAAAACAAAGGTAAAAAAATTCCCTTTCCTTTATTTGATTTCAAAATGAATAGAAGATGAAAAGTTGCCAGAATTGAATGCTTGCTTTATTTCTTCAATGAATGCTTACAATCCTTGCTTCCTTACAATCCGAATGCTTCTTGTATGCTTTGTGTTTTGTGAATCAAATTTTTCTGTGTTACATGCATTTTACAGTGCTATTTATAGTTACAATGATGCTTGAATTCCAAGCATGAATCCCTAATAATCATCTAAAAGGCTTCTATCTTGGCTCCGATTTTAAGCCTATTTGTTGTTGACTCGCGATTTGCCTCTATTTTGAATCTAATTTAGCTTGATTCTTGCCTCGGATTTGATTTAGGGATTAGCCTTTCCCATTTTTCTTCTGATTTGGTTTTAGCTAGGGCTTCAATTTAGGGTTTAATTCCCTTTTTGATTTGATGCTAATTTTTGCTTTTGTTCTTGTCTCTAGTAATATTCAAATGGCAACAATTCTGCCGGCGAGAGTAATCAGAGCAACAAAAGCTGGCCTGAATTCTGTCGAGGAAGTCGAGATGTCCACTGAAAGCTAAAAGGGCAGGTGCATGGACGCCACACACGCGTGGTGATCCAAGTGATTATCTTATGAAGCAATCCAGATCGTTTGATGATTTCTAGATCCAACGATGATGGAGATACAACGCATAGTCTTCTCCAACTAGCATAATCTGTGCTCCACGTGTATCTCGTGTGCAAACCGTGTTGATCTGCTCATGAACGAGAAGGGCTAGGGCCCTTGTGGCTTCAGCTTTGAAACCAGGCCGAACATGCCTTTGTAATTTAACTAAAAACGGGCCAAGGACTCTATGTGTTTATTTTTTGTAATGGACTCTATGTGTTTAATATTTTAATGGACTAGACTCTTTATTTGTGTAATGAAAACAATGGATTTGAATAAAACAGATTCTATTTATTTCTTTTAACAAACTATTTATGTTATTAGATTATTTACCCAATTAACCGTATCTATAAAAGTAACAAAAAGGCAAACTCACTAATTACATACCATACTACTAATGCACATATAAATCAAGCTATTAAACCATTGACTATACAAGAGAATAATGGAAAGTGTGAAAATTTAGTGACAACAGCTGCCCCACTTTGGTCATTCTGGTGGAACAGAAATAGAACAAAGAACAAAAGGACACTGATTTTCACCAATTACCAAACCGTCAATGCCTAAAAAGATAGGCGAGTTCTATTCTCCTTATGCTCGAATAGATAATCGGGTTCCATTCTCCAAATGCCTGAACGAATAGACATGTTCTATTCTCCTTATGCTCGAATAGATAAGTGGGTTCCATTCTCCAAATGCCCGAACGGATAGGCAGGTTCTATTCTCCTTATGCTTGAATAAATAAGCGGGTTCCATTCTCTAAATGCCCTAACAAATAGGCAGGTTCTATTCTCCTTATGCTCGAATAGATGAGAGGGTTACATTCTTCAAATGCCCGAACGGATAGGCAAGTTCTATTCTCCTTATGCTCGAATAGATGAGCGGATTCCATTCTCCAAATGCCCGAACGGATAGGCAAGTTCTATTCTCCTTATGCTCGAATAGATGAACGAGTTCCATTTCCAAACGCCCGAACAGATAGACATGTTTTATTCTCCTTATGCTCGAATAGATAAGCGGGTTCCATTCTCCAAATGCTCGAACGAATAGGCAGGTTCTATTATCTTTATGCTTGAATAGATAGCGGGTTCCATTCTCCAAATGCTCGAACAGATAGGCAGGTACTATTCTCCTTATACTCGAATAGATGAGCAAGTTCCATTCTCCAAATACCCGAACGGATAGGCATGCTCTATTCTCCTTATGCTTGAATAGATAAGCGGGTTCCATTCTCTAAATGCCCAAACGGATAGGCAAGTTCTATCTCCTTATGCTCGAATAGATGAGCGGGTTCCATTCTCCAAATGCCCGAACAGATAGGCAGGTTCCATTCTCCTTATGCTCGAATAGATAAGTGGGTTCCATTCTCCAAATGCCCGAACAGTTAGGCAAGTTCTATTCTCCTTATGCTCGAATAGATAAGCGAATTCTATTCTCCTGATGCCCGAATGGATAGGCGTGTTCCTTTGCAGAAAAACTTTCACACCTATAAAAATCTGACATATGATGCAATTATGATGATCATGCCTCTAAGGATGTCTAAAACATGAATGCATGTCTCTTTTGCTTTTTATAATCCTTTTATCAGAATTAGTTTTCTTGAATCATATCATCTCAAACATTTTTTCAATTCTTGCAACAGATGGTAAGTATCTATTCTGGCCTATCCCATCAAAATAAGCAATATGACTTCCTTTCATTTCTCTACACTGAAAGGCTTTGCACCATGTTATTAGGATTATAATGAGCAAGTAAGTTTGCAACAACTCATCCTTCAATATTAGTTGGCTTCACCAATTTCTTGTTGTTAAAATTCCACTGACCATTCCTTGGAAATAAATCTTCATAATTGCCTACTCTTAACCTTGGGGGTTGTAGGACACGTCCTTCGATTTGGGTGAAATTGGACTTCACCAACATACCACCATGTTGTATCATAGGTTTAATGCCATAGCTACATTCATCTTTTCTTGTGACCTCTGCCTTAATTTTTTCAACCAGGTAAACTCTTTGTATAGCGTTGCTAGGACACCAAAGAGCAAAACTCTGTGGGGATATATGTGGGATGCTTTGGCTTGCCAACATTAATGCGTAGGAAATCATCTGAATATTGCAACTGTATGCTACGATGGTTGACAAAATAATCATAGATAGTCATCTCCATCATCTATGCTTCACCATTTTAGTACTTCTTTGTTTCATAGAGAACACATGATCTTTTGCACATTTGCTCGCTCAATCTAGTTATCTTGTATCCTTGGTTGGAAGGACTGACTTTATCGTCATATTCTTCAACACTGTTTTATCCTGTGTCCAGCTATCATTGTAGTTGATACATTAATGTTCAGTGACAAATCTCCTTGAATCTTGTTGTTCTCCTAATGTCTGTAAAATTATCCTTATTAACATGGATTATGATGTCATCCTTACTCAGTAACAGGCCTTCTTTGAATGAAAGCACCCCATATCCTTAGTTATTTCCTCCAATGTCTCTAAAATTGTTCTCATTGTTGTACAAGACAAACTATCATGTGTAAGCATCTCTATTTTGCAACATGCTACCTTAGGGTAATGTCAAAACATCTCTTGAGGGTTCTCTAATTCTTGCCTCCGCAGAGATCTTCAAATTGCTTACATGGAAATCTTTGCAGCAAAAGCTAATTCCACCTTGAACCTCTTCATATGTTTGCTTCTCTTTATGCCCTAAGCTCTGAACTTAACCATGGAATACCTCATAGTTCTAATACCTTTTAAAACAAATCTCAAAGTAATACCCAAAAAATCTTTTGTATGTTTTAAGTGATGTCAAATTTATTAATTCTTATTTCAATGCAAGATGCTTATACAAAAAAGGGCGATGGTGTAAGCAAAGAAAGGAAGGCTAAGAAACAAAACTTTATCAATATTGTGACAAACAGAAATGAGATTACAAGTGTTCAAATATCAATGACCAAAACTCCTTATGTCAAAACACCATGGGCTGTCCTAAATGTTACCCATGCTGAGCAGACTTCGACGATGGTGACAATGCGAGAAACTATATAACTCGTATGTGTTATGTTCCCGAGAGAATTTCCCTGGTTATCAACTACCTAAGCCGCCCTTTGTGGGTTTTCAACTTAGGTCCCCCTTTGGTTTCAAAATGCTCTTTGCGGGTTTTCATTTTGAACCCCCTTCTCTTTTTTCTTTTTCTTTTTCTTCTTTTCTTTTTCTTATTTTTCTTTCTTTTTCTCTTTTTTATTCTTCTTCTTCAGACATAATACTTTTGGACTGAATCTAAGTTTATCAGACTCTGAAGTTCATCTCTATCCATTTCAACCAAAATTAATGCCCCACCTGAGAAAACCTTTGTTACAATGTAAGGTCCCTCCCAATTTGATGCCCATTTTCCTCGGGAATCGCTTTGGATTGATAACTTCTTTTTTAGTACCAAGTCACCTTCTTTAAATTCTCTCAGGCAAACTTTCTTCTCGCGAGCCCTTATCATCATTCTTTGATACATCTGCCTATGACACAGTGCTTTCAGTCTTTTCTCTTCAATTAAATTCAGCTGGTCATATCTTGCTTGAACTCATTCTGCCTCTTCTAATTTTGCCTCCATTAAGACACGAAGTGACGGTATTTCGACCTCAATTGGTAGTACTACTTCTGTTCTATATACCAATGAGAAGGGTGTTGCCCTAGTAGAAGTTCTTACTGCGGTTCGATAGGCATATAAGGCAAAAGGTAGTTTCTCATGCCAGTCCTTATAAGTATCAACCATTTTTGCAACTATCTTCTTAATGTTCTTATTTGCAGCCTCTATAGCCCCATTCATCTTCGGGCGATATACCACTGAATTACGGTGCTTGACATTAAGTTGTTCACAGACTCCGGTTATCATCTTGTTATTCAAATTGGAAGCATTATCGGTAATGATGCTTTCTAGTAGGCCATACCGGCAAATGATTTCCTTCTTCAAGAATTTGCAAATCGTAGACATGGTGGCGTTTGCATACGAGGCTGCTTCTACCCATTTCGTGAAATAGTCAATGGCTACCAAGATAAAGCGATGCCCATTTGATGCCTTCGGGTAAATCTGTCCGATAACGTCTATGCTCCACATGGAAAAAGGCCAAGGAGATGACATAACATGAAGTGATTGTGGAGGTGTATGAACCTTATCAGCATAGATCTGGCATTTATGGCATTTGCGAGAGTAATTGATGCAATCACCTTCCATGGTTGACCAGTAATATCCAAGACGCATGATTCTCCTAGCCATGGTGAAGCCACTGGGATGGGTTCAACAAACTCCCTCATGAACTTTTTCCATAATTAATTGAGCTTTTTTTGCACTCACACATCTTCGAAGCACTTGATCACGACTTCTTTTGTATAAAATTTCTCCATCAAAGACATACCATAATGCCATTTTCCTAATCATTTTGTTTTCATTCTCTATAGCTTGTGGAAGGTACTTTTGAGATTTTACTTATTGCAAGATGTCATGGTACCATGGCAAACCATCTATTTCTTCTTCCACATCATAACAATGGGCTGGGGAGTCTAGCATATGTGACCTGATAGGCATCATCTCAGAACCTTCACTTGCTTTAAACATGGTCGCTAAAGTAGCCAAAGCATCAGCCATTTCGTTGTCTTCTCTAGGGAGATATTTGAAAGTGATTTTATCAAATTCTTTGGTCAACTCAAGGACCAACTTGTGGTATTTTACCAACTTTGCATCTTTTGTCTCCCATTCACCACGTATCTAATAAATGACCAATGAAGAGTCCCCAAAAACTCTTAAAGTACGGATTTTTCTTTGTATAGCCTCTTAGACCCATTATACAAGCATTGTATTCTGCCCTGTTATTAGTGTAGAAGAATCTTAATCGACTGGTAAAAGGGTAAAAATCTCCTTTCGGCGAAACCAAAACTGCCCCTATACCTCGTCCTAATACATTTGCTGCACCATCGAAGTTCATAACCCAAGATTCTGTCGGAGCCTCATCATCTTCTAAGATACACATCAAGTCTTCATCAGGGAAATTAAAATTCAATTCTTCATAATCATTATAGGCGTGACTTGCCAAAAATTCAGCTGTGACACTCACTTTTATTGCTTTTTGGCTCACATACTGGATATCAAATTCTGATAGTAACATATGCCAACGTGCTAATCTTCCCAATAAGGCTGGAGCTTCTATGATGAACTTTAAAGGATCCAATTTCGAGATTAGCCATGTAGTGTGATATAAAATATATTGCCTGAGCCTTTTAGCTGCCCATGCCAAAGCACAACATAGCTTTTCATTTGAGGAATATCTGGTTTCACAATCAGTGAACTTCTTGCTCAGGTAATATATCGCCCTTTCTTTTCTTCTAGTATTGTCATGTTGCCCTAATACACAGCCCATTGAATTTTCATGCACCGTTAAATAAAGGATTAAGGGCCTCTCCGAAACAGGTGGTACTAATACGGGAGGGTTGGTTAACTGCTCTTTGATCTTTTCTAAAGTCGCTTGACATTTGTAGCGACGTTTTTTGGAAAAACCTTTAGAAAAATTATAAGTTCGGCGCTACAGGTTATCCCGAAAATAATTTCTTTGTAATCTTGGTTTAAAGGGATTTCTTCTGAAAATTCTTTTTCTTTAGAAAACTGATTGAAAACCGGGAGTCACCACCGGCCACTTGGATAAGGTAGGCCAGACACCACAAAACCAGAGATTCATTTTGAAAGGGCTCGGGAGTTGGTTACGTGTGGGGAAGGATTAGCACCCCCATCACGCCCGGAAATCTGTACCAAAATATTTGTTACTTTTAATAGAAGGAAATTGTCAGAATTTGAAAGGAATTTAATTTGGTGACCTTAATTGAAAATTAACCTTAATTGAAAGGGCTTTATCAAATTGGTGGGTTCAAATTAATTGGACATTACATTAATAAGGTTGATGATAAATCAGACCATAGATTAAACCGACATCGAATAAGCCCGACTGTCGTGTTAATTTATGGTTCAAATCCCGCATGTCACCTTTATGCATGGTGCAAGCAGTTAAGATATGATGTAATGATTTTATCAACTTTTAACTTTACCTTGGGACAGTAAGAATTAGTTCAGATATTTGGTCAACATCCTTTAAGCTCGGACTGTTACGACACAAATATCAGAATTAATAAATATCTCCCTTTTTATGATTTAGACTAATTAATGCAAAATTAATGGGCCGTATGAATGACAACTAATGAATGGAAAACAAAGGCAAAAAATAACACAAAAGGCCCAACGCAAGACCTAACCTATAAAGGCCCAAATTATGGAAATTTAATTAGTGATCTAGTTACTAATTAGGTGCTTCTAGTATTAACCTTAAATCAATTAATCCCAAAAGGCTAGAGAACCCTAATAAATTATGATTTATCTTGTAACATGACAACTAACTCGATCAATCTTAAACTAGTATTCCAATAAGCCAAGAATACTATTTAAAGTCAATCGAATTAATTAATCATGGTTTTAATTTAAATGTCAATTTAATCTCCGTGTTAAGTTTATCTTAAAAGTAATTAAGAAATGTCCAACTAGTTTAATGAACTTAACATTTATCCCAATAAGCCAAGGGTAAATTTAAATTCTCTAAACCAATTTGAACCTTAATCTATCTAAGGCTCTAAGCTAAGCCTAAATTAATCTAATTAATTTAAAGATCGTACCCCTATGAGACAAGCACACGATTTTAAATTAATCAAATTAATTTTACCTAATTATAATCAAGAATTAATCTATCAAACTCAAAACCCTTCTAACCTAAGCAAGCCCTAAACACAAGAAGGCCCAAAACATAAAAAGGCCTAAACTTCTAAACTAAACCCCAAATGAAAGACCACGTGTATATGCTTTTAAGAAAATATACCTTAATTATATATTGTATACTATATACAAGAAAATATATTATAAAAGGGATAATATGAAGTCATGATAATAAAGTAAACAAGCTAATAATAATTTAAACAACATTAACGAGTGAAATAACATACTTATCACAAGTAAAAAAATAAAACAAATAAAAAAGAGACTAAAATAAACAACAAAGGTTACCAATTAAATCATCCATATTTTTATTGAACTATAAAAAGGATTATACATAGATAAAAAGAAAAGGGAAGAATGTACCCAAAACCTAAATATTTATGCTCGATCAACCAAATTCCACATGTTGTTGTTGGGGTTGAGAAGTTCGATTCAAGGGTTTAATAATGGTAGAAAATGATTTCAATTAGGGAAAATTATAGTGGATAAATGAATCGAATGGTCTGAAAAAAGAAAAAAAGAAGCAAACGTCAAATGGGGGTTTGGATGGTTGTCGAGTGATGAAAAGAAAAAAATAGGTTCCTCCTTTTTGTTTTCATTTAGGGTAGAAATATATATATATGTGTGTGTGTGTGTGTGTGTGTGTGTGATGAAGGGTATTTTTGGTTTATCCCCTTAAAATAAGAACCAATGAAAATTAAGACCTTGCTCACCAAGTAGTTCTTTTAACCAATGGGAATGAGGCATTGATTCATCCAATGAGAACCAAGCCTTGGTGAGTAAGGAGTTGGGGTTTTTATTTTACTTTTGTATATATTTTTTTACTATATAAAATTATATATAATGGGCCATGAAATTTTGGGCTTAGGGTATAAGATAAGGTTTTTGGGTATTTAAAAAAGGGGTAATGTGGATTTATTTTATTTCGAGCATTTAATTTAACCCGGAAAAATTTAGTGTCTACATCTGCCCCTCTTTGCTTATACTTGTGGAACAAGAATAAAGCAAAGACCATAAGCACTAATTTTGTCCCACTTCCCTGTTAGGAGATTCCGAGCTTCGAGTTCCTACTATGTAGAACTGTTCACTCTTTCTCTCCCTACAGCATAGAGCTATGAGTATCTACCTCCTTTGCCCCAAAGTCCTCGAGCTACGGGTATCTGCCCATTTCGCTCCAAAATCCCTGACCTGTGAGTATATGCCTCCTCCGCTCGGTAGTTCTAATATGGCAAGTTTGAAACCCTTCGCCTGAAATCCTTGAGCTTTGAGTATCTACCTCCTTTGCTCTGAAATCTTGGTGTGGCGAGTTTGTAATCCTTCACCTGAAATCAGTGAGCTTTGAGTATCTGCCACCATCGCTCTAAAAACTCTGAACTATGAGTATCTGCCTTCTTCTCTCAAAAACTCTAACACGGCGAGTTTGAAATCCTTCGTGAAATCTTTGAGCTTTGAGTATCTGCCTCCTTTGCTCTGAAATCATGATGTGGTGAGTTTTTAGTCCATCACCTGAATTTTGTGAGCTTTGAGTATCTGCCTCATTCGCTCTGAAAACTCCGAACTATGAGTATCTGCCTCCTTCGCACAGAAACTCTAAAACGGCGAGTTTGAAATCCTTCGCCTGAAATCTTTGAGCTTTGAGTATCTACCTCCTTTGCTCTGAAATCCTGATGTGGTGAGTTTGTAATCCTTCACCTGAAGTTCGTGAGCTTCGAGTATCTGCCTCCTTTTATCTGAAAACTCTGAACTATGAGTATTTGCCTCATTCGCTCGAAAACTCTAACACGGCGAACTTGAAATCCTTCATCTGAAATCTTTGAGCTTCGAGTTCTTCCTATATAGAACCTTTGGCGTTCAAATCCTAGAGCTTCGGGTTCTTCCTATATAAAACCTCTGCTTTGAAATCCTTTTTAAGTTCTCACTTTAGACTTGTTTTTCTCAAAGCATCCTTTCAGGTTTTCACTTTTCTTCTTTCTCTTTTTTCTTTTTCTCTTCCTCTTTTTCATTATCTTCTCTCTTTTTTCTTTATTTTCTTCTTTTTCTTTCTTTTTCTCCTTTATCTCTCATTTATTCTTTTTTCTCTCTCATTTTTTCTTTCTCTTTTCTCTTTTTCCCCCCTTTTCTTTTCTTTTTTTATCTTCTTCTTTTTTCATTCTCTTCTCTCTCTTTTTCTCCTTTTTTTTTCTTTCTTTATCTTTTTTTTCCTTTTAGGCGCCCGTACGGGTTTTCACCTCTGGTCCCTTGGATGAGAAACATTCGTTGTTCTTTCTTGATAGATTTCGTTAATTTCGTACCTAATGTCCTCCCGTCTTAGTTTTGGCAGATTCCTTTAATGTCCCAAAAAAGCGATAATTTTATCTCACCTCCCTGACTATGGCCTTAAGATCGCTGATTCTTTTGAAAATTTTCACTTTTCTGTGGTTGAGGCTACGGATTTCTTTATGCCCCGATTTCCGTTGTATGGGCAGCTTAGCATCACTCTCGAATGGCTTACTGTTGGCCCAAAAGTTTTGGCGGGAAATAAATTGGTCGATGAAGCTTAAAGCTTTCTCACTACAAATTTCTTGGATTCTCTAACAGAATTTGGAGTCTAGAGTTGTTCTTCTCAACTACAAACAAGTTCTTGAGGTTCTCATCTTTCCATCAAGCTTGATTGCCTGAAAAGATCTTCTTGAGTTTTTTCGTTATGGTCAACTCTCTCTCTTTGCTAAGTGAATCATTCTCCTCGAAAATTTAGTGAATCTTTGTTAGGCACGTTTTCTTCATTAGAGACCCTTTATCTCCACTAAGATCTGCCTTTCAAAATGGGAAGCTTCAGGTCAAATTTTCTCAATTCCTCGAATCTGTCAAAACAATCAAAATGATTTGATGATATGAGTTAGCATGTTCCTATCCTATGGATGTCTAACTAAATGTGATGCATGAGTGGAGTCATTTTTTAGAGATGCCAGGGAGAAATTCTTGCCTTTTGGTTGATCACCCTTAGCTTCCACGGGCTTTCTGTCTTCACTAAATCTTCACTTGTACCTTATCTTGAAAGGATATTGTTGGCCAAAACTGATTTGACTAAAATCTGCCACTTCCTTGAGTCCACCTTCGAAACATTGCCCTTCTCAACTTTGGCTTCGTTATTTTCTCTTCATTGACTCTTCATGATAAGTCTTCTTTATTCTCGGCATTTGGGTGAATGCTTGCCCCCTAGACTTCCAAATTCTTCTTACTTTCAATCTCTATTATTTTGAACCTTATTCAAAATATGATGGTCAATCACGTAGACCCTTGAACTGAAGCTTCATGTCCATATCCGGATGTGTTGGTATATTCCCATGAAAGGGAGGTATTACCTCGGCGATTCTGAATCAAACATTTGCCCCAATCTTCACTCATTTCGGCAAAGGTTTTAAGCTTTAATGGGGAATCATGGGACTTCAACGGCTTTGTGCAAACCTAGCTGTTATGACTATTCTTTTGATTAAGCATAGCATAATACTCCTCAACCACGGACATCGAGTCTTCCCTGTTAAAAGTGAAGAAATAGAAAGTAGGATTCCAAAATTGAAAGATGGCTCGGAACAAAAGTCGATTAATTCGAGCATACATCAAGCGTGCAATGTCACTATAATTCTAACAGAATCGTCAACCGTCGATCCCGTCCCTTCTAGGTCTGCTTCAACTTTCGCAACTTGTTTTACTGTAAGCTGATGTAAGCATACCTCACTCACTTGATAGATCGTCACCTTGCACTTTGG
This sequence comes from Hibiscus mutabilis, assembly GCA_019671005.1. NCBI lineage: Eukaryota > Viridiplantae > Streptophyta > Magnoliopsida > Malvales > Malvaceae > Hibiscus > Hibiscus mutabilis. The sequence goes on along the minus strand of CM033711.1, from coordinate 30,931,996 downwards.
TTAACTTCTGACCAAGTCGGTCTGCTGAGTTGAGGTATTTCTTAAGATGCCCCTTTTTACTGATCTTGGTAGTACTCTATCTCTTCTTTGGGTTCGACGGTCATTTTTCCATGACTCTTTGGTATGGCCCTTCTTCCATCTCAATGTTAGGCTGAAAACATGCCCCGTGATTGTCTAAATTTCATATAGAATTCAATCCTTATTTTTCTGGGCCGACCAAGGTTTTATGGTAAATACTCACTTCAAGTCTCTGAATCGTGTAGCATACTACAACCTACTATTATTCTTTTCTGGACTGCTTCCAGGTTTGTATCAGGTCAATCATATGAACATCTGTCATTGCACCCTAAACTCCATTCTAAAACACAGAGACCTTATTCTTTTCTATTTCTCTCTTTTTCTTCTCTTTTTCTTTCATTTTTATTTTCTCTCTCTCTTTTTACACTGGCTTGCTAATCAATATTTCAACAAAGGAAGCTTCTTGGGTTAATATACAAAATCAAAACTAATGAAAAAGAATAGAATGCCCCGGATATAAAATGTAAGAGCGTCTTAGATTCAACCCTTCCGGTGATCAACAGTTTGCCTTTGAATGTTGTGGCGATACTCGTAGTAGTGAAATTCCTCCCAGATTACTCGGTTCATCCTCATGATTATGGTTCTTTCTTGATCTGTTCGAAAACTACTCCTTCTAGTTCTCATTATCCTTCTCCATTAACAAAGGTTTAAGCTTTCTGACTTTTATTTAGCCCATGGAACGCAGACAAAGTCAATTTAGGAATTCTTAAGTGTAAGTATATGCTTCAATATTGTGTCAGTGTCCTCAAGGATTCATCTTTGACGTTAGGGTATTGAACAGGTGGAGCGTAGCTCCTTATTAGATTCGTTCTCCTCCCACAGCTCTATTGGAATGCTCCGTGACTTATTCAATTTCTTCATTTATTTCCTTTTTCTTAGGGGAATTCATCTCGTCACAATCCTTTGTCTCAAGGATAATGATGGAGCATACAACAATACCCCGAGTTACTCAGCATAGTCACGATTTTGAAAAATTACCATCACTCATGAAGCGAGGAGTTTCGGGCTTCAGTGGAGTGCCCCTAAAATTCTGCACTCATATCTGAAAATGCCTATTACCAGGTTTTGAACATTGGAATGCTTTTTGATTAATGCCTATTACCAGGCTTTGAAAGTTAAATCAATTCGTTTTATTCTATTTTTAATTTTCTTTTTAGGCACATTCAAGTAAATCCATTTGGGTTCGCCTAGGAGATTTTCTTAACATCGAACATCATCGAAGGAGTAGTGATCTTACTTCTCTCGCTTTACCGACTAGAGCAGACTGAGAGGGAATCACACTTCATCGTTAGCACAACATTCAATTGATCTCTTTCATTAGAATAAATGCAACATCATGCACGTGATATTCGGGGGTATACAAAGGTAGGAAAGAATATATACATATACACATTTAAGAAAATAGCATCCTTTCATTGAAATGACAAAAGCAAACATAACAATAATATTCACAAAAGATCAATACTCCTACCTTCGGGTAAACAAAACAAAAGTTAACATGCATAGAAAAATAGATAAAGCAAAACAATGAAACATGGATAGGATGCCCTAGAAATCCTTGACCTTTGCAACATTGGTCATTCATCCCGGCGCTTCAAACCTTCCCAAAAACATGACCTCTTTCTTAAACTTAGGTCTCCCATTCTCAAAGGAAAGCACTATGTTCTTAACGAGTTCATAGACCTTGCCCTTCAAAAACACGAACTCTTCCGTTGTGTGGCCAAAGTGACCGTGATGATATTCGCATGGAACCCTACTGCCAAGCACACCAGGATTGAAATAGGCATTTCGTTTCAGGGGAGGTAGCCTCAAGAGTTTATTTTGAACCAACAGAGATAATAGCTCTGAATTTTTCATTGGGAATAACATATTTTTCCTCTTGTCACTCCATCTTGCATCACGCGTTTTAGCTTTCTTTTTCCCCTTTTTCCTTAAGTAGTGTTCCCCCTCTCGGAAGACATGACCATTACCAAGGCACGTCGCTTTTGTGGGCTCTTTCAGGACTACTTCGGATCTTTTAAGCGGGTTCAAAGCTAAGCCTTCCATGGGACAATTGTGATCATGATGGTTGCTGATGTTTTCAGATTTTGCCGATGTCAGCAACTTTTCCTTATCCTCCTCCTTCGTTACGGCGACCCGATCTCCTTCTACTTTCACAGTACCAGCCACGGCTGGATAATTAATTATCAGACCTGGACCCATCATCTCAAACTCTAACACCCCGATATCTAGGATATGTTGAACTTTACTCTTAAAACTTACACACCTCTCGATGGAATGCCCTTGAGTTTCGGCATGATAATCGTAATGGTCTTTCTCACTGAACCAACTCGGATATGGAGGTGACAGGGCTTTGACAATGCAAGTTGCCACCAATCAAGCGTGTAGCAGCTTGGAATACAAATCTCGGCAAGTGAAAAGTCTGGGAGTGAACTGGACGTCCTTCGATTCATCCTTCTTTTCTTGAGGCTAAACTAACCGACATCTGATGAGGTCTTGGAATCACAAACATCAAAGGCTGATCATGTGATTGCAGGAACAAAAATTCAGAAGATAGTGTAGTCGACATCCTCATCCTCTTATTGCATATCGTACATTTCTCATTCTGTGACTCTGACTCATTCACTTTTTTGTTTGCTGGCGATGACAAGATTTCTGAGAGAGAGTCCTCAGTCTTATCCGACACTAATTTGGCAGGACCCTCCAAAGCAGTGCATGCTACCTCATATTGGTTGATAATAGTTTTGTCTTTGTCAGACAAAACCCCTTCCGCTATGAATTCGCAATCCCTACTCTTTCTCTCCTCTTGCCCGAAAGAGTCTTCTTTCATACCCTCTTCTTTGGTCATAGTGGCCATCATACCCATCAGCTCATCGATTCGCCCCCTTGTTTCCTCTTGGAACTTCTTCACATATGATATTATCTCCCTTTGATTCCAAATCAATTTTTCATGAAGCTGTTCGAGTCTAGCTACCCTAGTTGCTAGATCATTCATATTTCTGGAGTCGAACTGGTCAGAAGTCATTCGCCCCTTACTCATACTTTCTGAGGCGAATGTTTTTCCCCGATTAGTGATGCATATGATGTATCTGAATGTACAAAATGTATTATTTGAACAAAAGTAACAATACGTCACAAAATGATGCTACTATGAAAACACGATGAATGCAAAGAGCGACACTGAGTTCGGCAAATATTATCGTTAAACGACTCGCATTAATGGGAAAATTGTTTCGTTACAATAATCAAAGGAAACACACTACTCATACGGTCCTAAGCTAGCATATAGGTCAACGGTCCTTTCTATTACCAGATTCATCATCCGCATAGTCCTGATGCTTGGCAACATCTTCCCCTAGGAATTGTGACTTCCGGGCAGCCTTTTGTATCAATTCTCGCTCTTACTTCCAAATAGAGAAGGTAGCAAATTGTAGTCGCTCCATTGTTGGCATTTGGTGCACTTAAATTGCTCCTTTGAAGGAGTCCCGCTGAACTCGACCCTTGGGGTGTGTTGAAGCTATGGCCAAAATTCCTTCCTGCCCGAAATATTCTTTCTCGTTCTAAGTTGAGACTTGATTGTCGACCCAAGATGGCAAAGTGCCTGGGAAACCTTCAAGCTTGCCCCGGAAAGCTTTGTTCTTTGAGTTGATGCGATTCTCACTGATCTTTTTGCAAGGGCTTGAGACTCCTCAATTACCAAGGTCAAATCAAAGTCATCAATCATGAAACAACCATAGGCGATAGTTCCAGAAATCTACCACTGCTTGAAGTGGCGGTTGGTCGATCAGAACACCAAGTGAATATGAGATATCGCTATACTCATCTTTGAAAGCACTTCTTGCCTCGGAATCCCAATCATTCCACACTAAGTTCCACTTGGACACATCATTAACTTTTGTGTTCATGAAGGTTTTGGATAACACTGTTGACTTGAACCTCTGACTGAAATATTGCCCCTATCATATAAATGCTCCCCTTCTGACCATATTTGTACATCGTGATTCTTTTCATCATTGTTGCGAACCAAACCTCTCATTAATCTAGTCTTTAATTTTAGACTATTTCCGACTCAATGTGCTCTTTATGATATGACAAAGTATGCAAAACAAAAAGGTACAAAGGGAAAGAGAGAAGACAAGGAAAATGGTTAGTCAACTGATGGATAATGAATTCAAAAAAATAAGAAGATATAAATACGAGGAAAATAAACGAAAGACAATCATATAAAGGAAGAACCCTAACCGCATGAATTCTAGTTTGCCAAGATTATCTGCATGGCTCTAATAGGGGTAGGCTTCTTAAATTCACACACATGGGTTCGGTTCTAATCGGGGTACCCGAACCTATCTTATTACCTACAAAGGCAACAAGAACCCCAATTCTGGCCCATTACAAGCTTGCGAATTGGTTTCAGTTCGAGGGAAAGCATGGCCTAATGACGTGGAGGGCTGCTCACATGTCAAGAGGCGTGGATTTCGGAAGTGAATTACCGACCCGTGGAGGGCTACTCACGTGGGTATGTGGCGTTTCACTCCCACTTAAGGGATGGAGCATGGGCATAGAGCTTGATGAAATAGTGCAACACATGTCAGTGATTCCTTAGGAATTAAATGAAAAAAATAATTCGAAGGCCAACAATTATCAAAACTCGTACAATTGTAGTCACATTTTCAAGAAAGGGTCAACCTCACTAGAATCGATTGAAATTCTGACAATTTTCCATCATTAAAAACAACAAATATTTTCTTGGCCTAACTCTCCTTTTGTTTTAAAAACAAAATTGGTCCCAGCGGAGTCGCCATGCTGTAGTGACATTTTTTGGAAAAACCTTTAGAAAATTATAAGTTCGGCGCTACGGGTTATCCCCAAAATCATTTCTTTGTAATCTTGGTTTAAAGGGATTTCTTTTGAAAATTCTTTTTCTTTAGAAACTGATTGAAAATTGGGAGTTGCCACCAGCCACTTGGATAAGGTAGGCCAAACACCACAAAACCAGAGAGCCATTTTGAAAGGGCTCGGGAGTTGGTTACGAGTGGGGAAGGATTAGCACCCCCATCACGCCCAGAAATCGGTACCAAAATATTTGTTGCTTTTAATCGAAGGAAATTGTCAGAATTTGAAAGGAATTTAATTCGGTGACCTTAATTGAAAATTAACCTTAATTGAACGGGCTTTATCAAATTGGTGGGTTCAAATTAATTGGACATTTCATTAATAAGGTTGATAATACATCAGACCATAGATTAAACCGACATCGAATAAGCCCGACTGCCGTGTTAATTTATCGTTCGAATCTCGCGCGTTGCCTTTATGCATGGTGCAAGCAGTTAAGATATGATGTAATGATTTTATCAACTTTTAAATTTACCTTGGGACGGTAAGAATTAATTCAGATATTTGGTCAACATTCTTTATGCTCGGACTGTTACGACACAAATATCAAAATTAATAAATATCTCCCTTTTATGATTTAGATTAATTAATGCAAAATTAATGGGCCGTATGAATGACAATTAAGGAATGGCAAACAAAGGCACAAAAATAAACACAAAAGGCCCAACGCAAGACCTAACCTATAAAGGCCCAAATTATGGAAATTTAATTAGTGATCTAGTTACTAATTAGGTGCTTCTAGTATTAACCTTAAATCAATTAATCCCAAAAGGCTAGAGAACCCTAATAAATTATGATTTATCTTGTAACATGACAATTAACTCGATCGATCTTAAACTAGTATTCCAATAAGACAAAAATACTATTTAAAGTAAATCGAATTAATTAATCATGGTTTTAATTTAAATGTCAATTTAATCTCCATGTTAAGTTTATCTTAAAAGTAATTAAGAAATATCCAACTAGTTTAATGAACTTAACATTTATCCCAATAATCCAAGGGTAAATTTAAATTCACTAAACCAATTTGAACCTTAATCTATCTAAGGCTCTAAGCTAAGCCTAAATTAATCTAATTAATTTAAAGATCGTGCCCCTATGAGACAAGCACACGATTTTAAATTAATCAAATTAATTTTACCTAATTATAATCAAGAATTAATCTATCAAACTCAAAGCCCTTCTAACCTAAGCAAGCCCTAAACACAAGAAGGCCCAAAACATAAAAAGGCCGAAACTTCTAAACTAAACCCAAATGAAAGACCACATGTTTATGCTTTTAAGAAAATATACCTTAATTATATATTATATACTATATACAAGAAAATATACTATAAAAGGGATAATATGAAATCATGATAATAAAGTAAACAAGCTAATAATAAATTAAACAACATTAACAAGTGAAATAACATACATATCACAAGTAAAACAAAATAAAACAAATAAAAAGAGACTAAAATAAACAACAAAGGTTACCAACTAAATCATCCACATTTTCATTGAACTATAAAAAAGGATTATACATAAATAAAAAGAAAAGGGAAGAATGTACCCAAAACCCAAATATTTATGCTCAATCAACCAAATTCCACATGTTGTTGTTGGGGTTGAGAAGTTCAATTCAAGGGTTTAATAATGGTAGAAAATGATTTCGATTAGGGGAAATTATAGTGGATAAAGGAATAGAATGGTCTAAAAAAAGAAGCAAACGACAAATGGGGGTTTGGATGGTTGCCGAGTGATGAAAAGAAAAAAATAGGTTCCTCTTTTTTTGTTTTCATTTAGGGTAGAAATATATATATGTATATATGTGATAAAGGGTATTTTTGGTTTATCCCCTTAAAATAAAAACCAATAAAAATTAAGACATTGGTCACCAAGTAGTTTTTTAACCAATGGGAATGAGGCATTGATTCATCCAATGAGAACTAAGCCTTGGTGAGTACGGAGTTGCGATTTTTATTTTATTTTTGTATATATTTTTTACTATATAAAATTATATATAATGGGCCATGAAATTTTGGGCTTAGGGTATAAGGTAAGGTTTTTGGGTATTTAAAAAAAGGGTAATGTGGATTTATTTTATTTCGAGAATTTAATTTAACCCGGACAAAATTAGTGTCTACAGCATTCTTCATTTCATGTCCCTGGGTTATTCTTTTTAAATAGTCTGAAAATTGGATCACATTTATTAGTTAACTAGGAGATAAAACGGACAATGTAGTTTAACCTCCCTAAGAAACCCCGAACCTGTTTTGGTGTTTATGGTGGTGGGAGTTCCTGTATAGCTTTTATCTTATCAAGGTCAATCTCAATTCCTCTCCTGCTTACCATAAAGCCTAATAGCTTTTTGGATGTAACTCCAAATGTACACTTGTTTGGGTTAAGCTTTAGCTGGAAGTTCCTCAGCCTTTGAAAGAGTTTCTTTAGGTTCACCAAATGTTCCTCCTCCGATCAGGATTTGGCGATCATATCATCTACGTAGGCTTCTATTTCTCGATGCATCATGTCATGGAAAATAGTGACCATGGATCTTTGGTAAGTTGCCCCCGCATTCTTTAGACTAAAGGGCATTACTTTATAGCAAAAAGTTCCCCAAAGTGTTATAAAGGTGGTCTTTTCCATATCTTCTGGGCACATTTTAATCTGGTTATACCCGAAAAACCCATCCATGAAAGAGAAAAGGGAATGTCCAGCTGTGTTATCCACTAACATGTCTATGTGCGGTAATGGGAAATTGTTTTTGGGCTTGCTCTATTGATATCCCTATAGTCAATGCACATACGTACTTTTCCATCATTCTTGGGAACCGGGACGATGTTGGCCACCCATTCTGGATACTTAGCTACCTCTAAAAATCATGCATCAAACTTTTCTTTACCTTATCCCTGATTTTTAGGAGCATATCTCCTTTCATCCTCCTAAGCTTCTACTTTACAGGCTCGTATCCTAATTTTATAGGAAACCGATGTATAACGATATCAGTGTCGAGACCTGGCATGTCTTGATATGACCAAGCGAAGATATTCTTGAATTCTTTTAGGAGCACAATCAGGCTTTGTCGAGTATGGGCTGTAATGGTGGTGCCAATCTTCACCTCTCGTTTCCCTTCTTCAGTACCGAGATTTAGTATTTCTAACCCTTCCTTGTACGGGAGAATCTGTTTTTCCTCTCCTTCTACCATCCTGAGTAGTTCTCTGGGCAAGTCATATTCTTCTTCATTATCAACATCATCAACTTCTTCTAAGCATAAAGGTAATTCAAAATCAACTTCAGCATCAGACTGAGAGTTATTTAAGTCATTGATATCTGAAGACCTACAAAGAAAGGGGACAAAGATATATACAGAGAAAGGAGATGAATGAAATGAATGTTTTTAGTTTTGACATTAAGTTTTATTTATGGGAAGAGTTTGCCACACAAGATTTGTTGGAAGAAAGAGAATGCATCTTTATTGAAATTTAAATTATAAAGTTTGACATAGACCCTTTACATAAGATTCCTAATTGCCTTCAAGTCTAAAGGCAAAAGGGTGGGTTTTGATAATTACTTTGAAACTGTCTTAAAGACTACAGGAATTTCTTCAGCAGTCTAGTTGTCAAGTTCAGAGCAGGGGCAAATCTTGGACAGGTATTTGATCTCTTCTTCCTCGTCTGTCACAACGTTGATGCTCAGCTTCTCAAACGCTTCACAAAATCATTCTTTCATTTCTCTTCCTCATTAATTGGGGCATTTGGATCTAGCAAGCCCCCGAATCTGAAGTTATGGCTCAGGGGTGGAAATGTTATCGGCCCCCACTCAATCTCCTTTCCTTTCAGCCTTGCATGTCTTCTTTCTTGGTATTTCTTTATTTCTGCCCTCCTTTGCCAATTGTTGGGCTTGAAACCCAAGCCAAACCGATCATTCTTTGCCGAGATTACCACGGGATACAGCCTCCCTTGGTGTCTCTTCCCAAATCCTTTTCCAACTTCAGCTCATTTTCTTAGAGTTTGTTTAACTTGCATCTCTGCGCAGCTGGATAATTCTGGTTTAGACACCTTACTCCCTTCAGTGACAAAGGTCGTATTAACTAGCTCTAATGTCCTAAAGTGACACTCGAGCATACCCTTATCAATCTCGATAAAGGGTGAATCAGTAGTTACTGATGCAATAATTTCTTTCTCTGCTCCTACAGTTATCAATTGGCCGTTAATCAAAATTTCAACTTTTGATGTAAGGTAGAAGGGACCACTACTGCTGTATAAATCCATGGGTACCCAAACAAGTAGCTATAACTGGGCCTAATGTCCATGACCACAAACTCAACATCAAAGGTTGATTGTCCGATCTGCAAAGGCACTTCAATTTTCCCCAACACATCTTTCTAAGTTCCAAAGAATGTTCTTATTGTATTTTGATAAGCTCTCATATGAGAGCTGTCTATAGGCAGCTTCTTTAGCGTTACTAATGGCAGAACATTTAGGGCCGACCAATTATCAATAAGGACGCCTGGTAGCATAAATCCTTTGCATCTTGTGGTGATGTGTAGAGCTTTGCACGATCCCCTTCCTTTTCCAGCTATTTCTTCATCGTTGAACGAAATAAAGTTGTTGACAACAATGTTACCGACTAACATGTCCATCTTGTCTGTTGTGATCTCCTTAGATACTAATGTTCGGTTCAAAATCTTCAACAAAGCCTCACGGTGGCCCTCAGAACTTAACAATAGAGATAACATGGAGATTCAAGTTGGGAGCTTATGGAGTTGCTCTACCATACTATATTCGTTGTGTTTTAGAATCTTCAAGAATTCTTGAACCTCTGACTCCTTCACTGGCTTGTGATATACTGTTGGCTTTTCTTTGATGAAATCTCTATCATCTTCTTTTTCTGACTCTTCAATAGCAACTTTCCTTTGTGATGTATCTCTATCTTCTGCTATTGGCTGGGAATATAGCCTTCCACTTCTCGTAAAATGGCTCACTTCATTGACTGGTTCTTCTTTGGTTTTCTCTTCAACAGATGATCCTTCTGGGGCCGCCACTGTGCAAGCATAATTCCATGGGACCTGCTTGCTATCCTTGTATGGAACGGGGTTGGCGCCTTAAGTATAAGTCACGGGATTACACCCCTTCCAGGTTTACTAACTCTTGCTTTAGCCTTAATAGCTAAAGGCTTCATTCCAGAATAATCTCTTCTAGAGGATGACTCATCTGATGTGCAAATATCCCACATGCACTCCTTGTTTTCTTTCTCAAGAAACTCTAGTTCTTTCCATCCATCTTGTCTTGGACCAACTGCTTGAACTCTGAGCAACGTTCAATCTCATGTCCTCTCTCCTTGTGGTACTCACAATACAATCCATCTTCGATTTCCAGATCCTTGGCCTCTCCTTCCAGCATCCCAGCTGCCACCATTTGAGCCCATACCCACCTCATGGGTACTCTGACCTTAGTAACATGTTTTTTAATCCTCTTGTTTTCCTCATCAATGATTGCATTCACTTATGTTTTCTAGTGATTTGGCAGAGGATTTCCCTTATCTTCTGACATATCAAATGACAACATTCCAGACTTTCTTAAATCATCTACCACTCTCTTGAATGCGGTGCAATTCTCAATGGTGTGCCCCCTAGCTCCTACGTGATATTCGCATTGTGCCTTTTCATCGTACCATGGTGGATATGGTGGTGAGAAAGGAGGGACATGTCTTGGCAGCACCATTTGGGATTTAACCAATTCAGCAAACAATTCAGCATACGTCATTGGAATAGAAGGGAAATAGGGTTTTGAGTTCCCTTGATATCTTCATTCTTCCTTCGGCGGGTTTGTAATTGCTGAAGCTACAGTCAAGACATTGGGCTTGTTAAAGACCATACCCTTTGAATAATTGGGATTATAAACATTAGTGGCATTAACTTTGCTTTCCCTCTTTTTATAGGGTTTCTTTATTTCTCCGTTATCCAACTTTCCATTTTTTATAGCTGCCAGAATCAACTCTCTATTCATTACCATATCTACAAAGCTCTTAGTTGCCTGATTGAGCATGCTTTCATAAAATGAACCTTTTAATGTCTCCACGAACATTGGGGTGACTTCATTATCTAGTAATGGTGGCTGAACTTGAGCAGCTACATCCCTCCATCTCTGCGCATATTGGCAGAAACTCTCATGATATTTTTGTTCCATTCCTTGCAGGACCAGTCGGGCTGGAACCATGTCTGAGACATGCTTGTATTGCTCACTAAATGCTTTGGATAAATCCTTCCACGATCTGATGTTAACCCGGCTCGGCTGCGTGTACCAGCGTGCAGCTAACCCTACTAGACTGTCTTGGAAGCAATGAATGAGCAGCTTCTCATTATCAAGATACATCGACATCTTTCTGCAATACATGGTTAGATGTGCTGACGGGCATGTAGTTCTATTGTACTTCTCAAAATCTGGAATTTTGAATTTCGGAGGTACTACTAAGTGTGTCACCAAGCTCAAGTCTTTGGCATCCACACCGCCATGAATACTTCCATCTTGGAAAAACTTAATCATTCTTTCTAACTTCTCATAACGGTCTTCCTATTTCTTCTCATTTTTAGCCTTATCGGCAATCTCATCTAGGTCAGGTACTTTATAATTGTGAACTCCATTTGTATTGACCTTAAACTCGTTCCGGACGGAAGACTCAACAAAATGGGGAGTCAGCTTAGCCTTTGGTGTTGAAGCTTCCTTTTGCATTCCAAGATGGGTGAAAGTCATTCCCTAGAATCGGGGCAGAGCATTGGTTTCCTCTTCAACTTCTGATGCATCTGGGTCATTGAATCCCAACATTGCGACAATCGAGCTAACTGTCTTATGGTGAACTAATTCCATTTGTTGCTTCAAGTCCGTTTCCAGCTTGTCTAACCTGTCCTGGGTAATTTTGTGACTAGTTTCCAAGGCCATCACTCTATCTTCCATCGCTCTGGCTTGGGACCGGGTACCGTACTTGTGAGTTGTTTTTGCTATGTTGAATTTTTGTCATGTTTTTATTTAAATTAGATTCTTATTACGTAATGAATGGATGTGCAAATGTAAACACTCAAATGCAAAGTAAAGCAACAAAACAAAAGATGCAATGTAAATGAATGCAAACGAAGAGCCATTAATTCCATGAAATATCTTCTTAAGAAACAACTCTTCATTGAATATAAAGGTCCTTATTACATCAAATTTCATATTTTCTACGAATATTTTTCTGCACGAACTCATAATTCCTTGACTTCTTCAACAAGCCACATAAGCCTTGGTCCCACTTCTCCTACTGGCTTGATGTACTAACGAAAAGCTACAGCTTCAGTGGCTAACATCGTCACGTGTCGTGCTACATCCTGAGCCTGGGTCATGACAGTCTTGTCAAACTCATCCCGTTCTTGGAACCTTCTGGCATTGCCTCTGAGGCGGGTAAACCAGTAGTCATTACCTCCATCAGCTATGTCTTCAAGAACCAAGATCTTCGTTCTATACTCCTGAATGAAGTTGTCCATTTCCTTCACTTGTTTCTTCAAAGTATCATTCTCACTTAAACATGCCTGAAGTTCAATGTAAGTGTGATCGTTCTGAAATTCATGCAACGAACGGTTCAAATCATCTACCTTGACTTGTAATTCAGCAACACAAACCTGACTTTGCTTCAGCTTCTCACTAGTCTTGTCATGCGCTGTCTGTAGCTCAAATAAAAAGATCTTGTTATCATGGGCCTTCATTTTCCATGCAGCCACACCTTCTTTCTCTTTTTCAAGAACCTGCTTGCTATTTCCACTTTCAGTTGCCATCTTACCTTTCTTCTTTTCTTCAGCAAGGGCCCATCTGTTCTTCTCAATTTCCCGCTTTCCACGCTCCTTCTCCTTTCCCACATCATGCTCGATTTCCTGTTTCCACTGTTCTGGGGTTTTTCTCAGATTCGTATTTCGAACAGTAGTCTAAAACTTAAGGAAATCAACCCTTTGGATTTCAAACTTATTTTCTAAGTCTTCATACAGTTTTATCACTCGCTTCGTCTCCCCTTTATACTTTTCCATGTCAAGGCTTGAATCAAACTTGTCCCGTTGGTTTTGCTCTCGTAGGGCTTCTATTTCCAACTTGGCCCTTCTCAGCTCTTCTCTTAGGATGTCAGCTTCTGTGGGGATTACTTTCAAATGTTCTTCCAAAGACTTGGCTTGTCCAGGTGTGGGTACTATGACTCTGTCATTCACTATTGTATGCCTCCAAATATCATAACCAGGGGTGTACATGCAATGTTTATCATACTCTAACTCCATATGATAACAATGATTCCATGCATCACTGATCATCTGAACCTTTTGTCTGAACTCTCCTTGGAATTTGAATTTTGACAAACCAAGACCAGTTGTGAAAGGAATGAACTGCCGAGACCCAAACTGTCAAGATACTAGCAAAAGAGCACATCCAATTCCTCCCTATAGACCTAGCAACATCAAGAAGTTGAAATCCCCACACTTGTACAAAAGCTTAGTATGACCCATCCAAGGAACCCTCCATCTGATGTCTTCATCACGACGATCTTTGAAAATTTCAATCCACTTAATTTTATTAGCAACTGGCCATTCTTTTGCTAAGAACTCTTGGAGAGGAGAAAAGTTCAGAGAAAACACATTGGATAAAACTAATGTTGGGCACTTCCAGAAATGACTAAGGTTCCAAACCTAGAGTAAGGGAGCACATCCTCCAAAGCGCACACTTTCCATTTTTCGGCATGCATTAAGAGAAATGAAGGTTTCAGCAAGTACAATTGGCACTAGGTTGACTCCTCTTTTCAACTGCTCAAAAAAGTCAAGCAATGCCACATCGATGTTCCCTAAAACATTTGGAAATATGACTAAACCATAGATTACAATGGCTAGGAGATCAACTCTCTTTTCTCTATCGAGGTGGATTGAAATTATATTTCTGACGCTTGACCAAGGAAAATTAAAGCTGCCTCCTCTCTTCTATATCAACCCCTTGACCCAACCATCACTCATACCGGCGAGAGCTTAGAGCCTTGAGTGCGGGTTCCTTTTTTTAGGAGGTTTCTCATAGACCCAATTCTTCTTCACCTTGCGCAAGTTGAATAGAGCCAGGTATTCTTCAAACGTGGGCCTCATATCCTCTCCATTGAAAGTGAAGCAGCAATACCCGGGATTCCAGAACTGAACCAGGGCTTTGAGAAACGGCTCATCCACCTTCACATAAAGGAGATATACTATATCACCGTAGACTTCATAGAACAACTATTTAGTCTCGTAATCACAATGCTCCTAAATTTCTCCCAACTCTTGCACGTTGTTCTGTTTGACACTATTGTGGGCATATTTTGAAGTCTGTATCTCATGATTAGCTGTTAAACTGTCCCCAAGTGCTTGCTGGTTTACCTCAGACCAATGTCGCACCTTTGCATTCTCATCCTCACTTTTCAGGATCCTCTCATCCATGACTAGAGCTTTTCAAAGTTGAGCAAATATTTTGAGAATCAAACCCTTCTAGATATAGAATGATGTTGCATGAATGAATATGCAAAACAAAACAAGAAGGAAAAGATTAGAGATAAGAAAACATAGAGGGTTCAAAATAAATTCATACATGAATAATTTTGGGCATCACATTCCAACACTCCAGGACATGTCCCCATAAATTATTCGCAACAATTTTGAACAGACTCAAAACCTTAGGTTTTTCGCATGGCTCTATTCGGGTAGGCTCTAAATTCTCAAACGGTCTGGTTCTAAAAGGGTACCCGAGCTGTCTTTGTTGTCCCCTGCTAATGGTAGTAAAGGCTTTGGTTCTCACCCATTATAGACTTCAAACGAACCAAGTTCAACTCAAGAGGACTCACTTCCTATGTCTTCTCGAAGGATCAATATCCTTACGAAGACATGAGGCATATGAATCCCGAAGGTACTTGCTAGGCTCATACGGAGAATCAATATTCTGACATGTGCAAAGCATTTTCCCCCACTTAACAATTGGGTGAAGCTCGGGTATAGAGCTTTTTGCAACAATTTTAAAATGCGTAAAATAGAGTTATATTCATTAAATGGACAAATAGATTGAAAGATTTGTGAACTTGCAAATTCCTTTTCAAAAAACATTTTTTGAAAACAATTTGTGGCCTGACCCTCTTTTGTTTTTTTTTTAAAAAAACAAGTCTCCGGCAGAGTCGCCAAGCTGTCGCAACCCTTTTTAGGAGTTTTCAAAGTTTTGGAAAACTTTATAAAAACACGGTGTCGCCACCAATCTTTTTTGAAAAAAAATGTGATTTGATCACTTTTAAAACAAGGGTTGTTTTAATAAAACGTTTTATTTATTTAAACAACATTTTTTTGGTCCACAAAAATAAGAGAAAATAGATTTGGGGGTCGGTTACGTGTGGGGAAGGGTTAGCACCCCCACAACGCCCGAAAAATGGTACCTAATTAATTTCTAAAAAAAGTGTTTTGAAAATTGGAATTTTGCAAGTTCACAAGAGTTTCATTGTATTCATCCGCTTAATGAAAATAAGTCTATTTTAACAGCCTTATCGCCCGGGAAATGAACTCTAATCACCGCCAACACTCCTGGCGCTAAGCCGTCATTCCTGTTTGATAAGGCACCTCATTGATTAAGTTTTCACTTTTTAAAAACAAACCAAAGACAATATTAAGTATGTTATCATCTTTTAAAATTAAACCCTATTTTAATTAATCCCTAAAAAAAAGTCTAAACTTGTTTTAATTATTAAGGTTATGATATTTAAAGTGTATTTTATTTCAAAACATTAAGAACATTTTTCATCATACGGGTTTCTATTCTAAGCTTTCAAAGACCCTAATCCTAAGGTTTCAAGCATACACAATTATATACAGAGAAAACATTTAAAAAATAAATTGCTTAAATAAAAAAACCAAAAAAACTCAAAATAAAGAAAGGGATAACTTACTTCTTTAAACAAGATAGTCGGGTATGGGTCGGTCAAACGGGTTGATTTATATAGCTAATATCAGAAACAAAATTCATTTTATACACCCCCCCAAAATGAATCAAATCTGGCCCCTTCAAATCCTCTGAACACATTCAACCGTGTTTTTAATTTGTTGAAGAACACGGCCGAGATCCACGGTGCCGGCCACCATCCACCAATGCCGATCGCCATTGTCGGCGACAGAATTTTCCAAAAAAACCCTAATTTACCAGATTCTGACGACACGACTTCAAATATTTTTCACCGGAGTTTTGATCAAAACTGAGTTACGCGGCGGTGCTTATGTAAAACAGAGGTAAAAAAAATTCCCTTTCCTTTATTTGAATTCGTAGTGAATAGAAGATGAAAAGTCACAAGAATTGAATGCTTGCTTTATTTCTTCAATGAATGCTTACAATCCTTGCTTGCTTGCAATCCGAATGCTTCTTGTATGCTTTGTGTTTTGTGAATCAAATTATTCGGTGTTACATGCATTTTACAGTGCTATTTATAGTTACAATGATGCTTGAATTCCAAGCATGAATCCCTAATAATCATCTAAAAGGCTTCTTTCTTGGTTCTGATTTTAGGCCTATTTTCTGTTGACTCGCGATTTACCTCTGTTTTGAATCCGATTTAGCTTGATTCTTGCCTCATCTTTGATTTAGGGATTAGCCTTTCCTATTTTGCTTCTGATTTGGTTCCAACTAGGGCTTCGATTTAGGGTTTAATTCCCTATTTGATCTGATGCTAATTTTTGCTTTTGTTCTTGTCTCCGGTAATCCTCAAATGGCAACAATACCATCGGCATGAGTAATCGAAGCGACGAGAGCCGGCCTGAATTCTGTCGAGGAAGTCGAGACGTCCACTGGAAGCTAAAAGGGCATGCGCATGGCCTCCACGCGCGCGTGATGATCCAAGTGATTAGCTTCTAGAGCAATCTGGACCGTTTGATGATTTATGGATCCAACGGTGATGGAGATGCAACTCTTGGTCATCTTCAGGCCGAACGGGCCTTTGTAATTTAACTAAAAACGGGCCAAGCAGGCCATAATGTAATGGACTCTATGCTATTATTCTATAATGGACTCTATGTGTTTATTTTTTGTAATGGACTCTATGTGTTTATTATTTTAATTGACTCGACTCTTTATTTGTGTAATGAAAACAATGGATTTGAATCAAACAGATTCTATTTATTTCTTTTAACAAACTGTTTATGTTATTAGATTATTTACCCAATTAACCGTATCTATAAAAGTAACAAAAAGGCAAACTCACTAATTACATACCATACTACTAATGCACATATGAATCAAGCTATTAAACCATTGACTATACAAGAGAATAAAGGAAAATGTGAAAATTCAGTGACAACACATAATATAATTCAACACATCATCCATTATGCACCAAATAGTCAAGACCCCAAACATAGACCACAAGTCAAATAAAACTAAAGACATACAATCATATGAACACATAGTAATCAAACATTTCATCCAATTAATATTTTAACCATTTAAAAAAATTATACCATAACCATCAAATATACATAGCATTATAGATTAAACAACATCAATACTATTCAATAATGCCATCACCCAAATAATACTCAAAATCAAAACCGATATTATAGAAACTCATATTAAAGCAATTCAAACTTGCCATTTCCAAAGCATTTAAACAAAGCATATTTATTCGAAACATATACTTCGTGTTTTCATAACAATCTTTTCATTCTCAAGACATTTAAATAAAACATGCTTGATCAAATCATAAGCATCATACTTTCTTTCTTACAAAACATGACATGTTTAATCACAACATAGGCATCATACTTTGAAAAAACAATGTCATTATAGCAAAAGAGTTACGAATATAAAAGCCAATGCAATTACTTCTTCCTTTTAAAACATGACATACATAACAACCATATGCACAAAAGCTTTATTTCATGCTTTCCTTTATTTCACATATATTGGCAATTAGTGTGGCTCATGACAAAACATCATCTCTTATAAAATCCCATTGGATACACAGATTTCTCGGTGATACCTTTAAACCACCAATTACTTGCCTTCAACTCGAGTAGGACTACCTTTACCAACAAGCCGCAGAATCCATCATCCCGAGTAGTACTATCTCTATCCTCAAGGGTCGCGAGGCGATCAACTTATATTATAGTGCACTTTAAACCCTATGGCATGCTAACTATATCCGATACTTTCTTTCGGGTGTCACATAGCCAATATACCCTTTTTACATACATTTACTTACTGTTTTTCCATATGCAATTAACAAAACATTTCTATATGCAAAATCACATTGCCAAAGGCAACAACCACATTCCGTTAAGGAATCATTTCTCAATGCTCTTAGGCATCCTCATACTTGATAAATCATTGTATATCTTTTAAATGATGCATAAAACAGTAAGTAAATCATTCTATGCTTTTAAACCAAAACATGTAATTCAAGTCTCATATCAATCCAATATTCAAAAGGCGAAAATAGGGAAAATTTACTTACGAGTTTAGCTAAACTTGCTAGACTTTAACTAAACCCCTAAGCCATAATTCAAACCTCTTTATACTGCCAAAACACATTTGCACTCACCAACTTGCTATTGCCTTGATGTCAACACCTTGATGCAAACGCCTCGACGCCTATTCGAAAATCGTCCAAATACTTGCCAACCTCCATGAGAAATTGCAAGGGTCAATATAAATAGGACAACACCAAGGTAACCGCTTTATTAAAATACCCCATATCACAATAAAATCTCCCCTAAACCACTGTTGCTTTGGACCATTATAATTCCCATAACTAATACCGAACAATAAATTTCACCTTATCTATTTTTCCATTTTCACGACACATTAGGGAATCATTCCCCAATTCCCTTAATTCACGCCACTGTCTGATTCAATTCCCTCTAATATATTTTTTAATTAAAAAAAAATCAACAAAGCCACGGATGGCAAAAGGCAGCAGCCCCCCCTGCTTCACGCTCGCCACTGCCCTGTTTCGGCATTCGACTCTTTTCCCCCTTTTTTTCACGATTCAAATCCTAATGAACATTTCATCGAATATAAATGGTGCAACCTAATATGTGATTCAATGACTAAATCAATCATTCTATCAATCACTCCGTCCAAGAACCTAAATTTAAAATTAAACAATTTAATTAAATTCTAGAATAATTTTATAAAATTGATGTTAAATTCTCTTACCCATAAAATTAACTTTCAATATAATTAAAACATCTTGATTTTATTTATCAAATTACCATCACTCCTTTATCATCCAATAAACTAAATAAATCAAATTAAATTCATTTTAATTCATAAACTCCAATAAAAATGATAGATAATCAATTAAAAACAAGGATAAACTATACCATGTACCACTAAACTATTGGGATGACCCATTTTTACCACCAACCTTTCAATTGGTACAAATTTACCACCAAACTTTATTTCTGAACTCGTTTATACCACCTCACCGTTAAGTATTTAACGGCGTGATGACTTAAATGCTAGACCAAAACGATGTCATTTTGGTGCCGTTATTTTGATACTAAATTGCTCAAAATGACGTCGTTTTGCTAGAAAAAAAATATAAGAAATTATGCACTCAATGGAATTTGGACTTAGAACTTTTAAAATCAAAGGCAACCTCCAAACCACTAAGCTAACTTAATATATTTGTTTTGTTTCCAGCACAAATAATATATATTCGAAACTGCAATTTATCATATAAATAATATTACTCTATATAAATATATTATTTCTAATATAAATATATTATAAATATATTATTATACATATATTAATATATAAATAATAAATAAAATAAAATATATAAAAAAGTTTATATTATAAACCATCAAATTTTAATGGCGGGAGATTCTGGAAGACGAGTATGGATAGTTTTTGTATCCAATCTCCCAGACCAACTCCACTGGCAAGGGGTTTGGCAAGTGTTCGATCGACATGGCATTGTGGTAGATGTCTTTGTTCCAAAGAGGAGAGCGTGCGATGGCACACGTTTTGGCTTTGTGCGTATGGATTCGAAGGCGGATGCCGATCGAATCATTGAACGATTCCATGGTTTCCGTTTGTATGGATCCAAACTTCGAGTTATGATGGAGCAAAGGGAGACACGAGATGCTTTTTGGAGAAGGAAGAGATCAGATCATGGATCTGGGCAGTTACGCAGTCAGAGAACCCAATCGAAGATTGGTTACAAAAACCCTCAAATCACACAGGTGAATCGTTTGCCTAATTCAAATACTGCTACTGACTGTCGTCAGGACAATCAGAATCAGAACGCCAATATAAACAAAAATGATGCAGTGAATTTTGAGCGGCAACATAAACAGGTTGAGGGAGCGATTGATGCCGATAAATGGGAAATTCTACAATCATGCGCATTGGGGTTTTGCCGCCAACCATGTCAAATAGCTGATATTGCAACGGAATTTGTCAAGGCCAAGTTGTGGGGGTTCTCAGTGATGAGAGTGGCTGGATCGTTAGTTCTTCTCATGTTGGAGGATCAAGAAGCTCGAAGTAAAACCCTAGAGTCTAAGTGTTTGGAGTAGTGGCTAGAGAATGTGGCAGAGTGGTCGCCGTCTATGGGGATCCCGAATCGAAAGGTTTGGTTATCCGTTAGTGGAATACCTATACATCGTTGGTCCGAGGAAACGTTTCAGAATATTGCCGCGCTATGGGGGAAATTGGTGCGTATTGATATTGAGACGTTGTCTCCTTCTTTTGAGCGCACTCGCTTCCAAATTGAGACGGACTGGAACACTCATATAGATAAACTGATTGATTTATACATGGGGGACACGGTGTTTCCAATTCGTGTAACGGAAATTGAGGAAGCGATTGGCCCCAAATGCGATTGTAGTTGTGAAATGGTGGATAGTTCAGAAGAAACGAGCAAAGTTGAGGAACATACAGCATCCGAAAGTGGGACTGTGGTTCCTGATTCAATATCTCTGATGGTTGTGGATACTCGTTACATGGAGCGAATTTGGGAGGATAACAAAAGAGTGGATTGGCGTGTCATGGGAACGGCGAGCTGGATGGCAAATGAAGATGTTGGTATAGTGTACCGTGATGAGGTGGTTCGGACGAGTCTGGAGAATGTACAGGATAAGGAGAACATGGTGATGCCCTCGAACATTGATGTTTTGCCGCATGAACCTGTGGATGCTTTAGCAAGCCCAATTTTACCTTGGCTGAGGGAAGAGATAATTAGGGCTAATAAGGCTTCTACTATCGAAGTTAATAGGGATAGTCGAAAAGTGAGGCAAGTCTCTGAAGTGGTGCTGAGTTTTCTGTCATCACTGGATCGACTAGAGGCTGAGAAGAAACTGAGAAAGAAAGGACGTGGAAGGCCGAAGAAGAACGTACCAGCATCACCAACGGTTGTGAATGGTTCCCTTTCAGACTCGGATTTTTTACATCGTAAGCAGGTGATTTTGCGAGGGGTAAGGGAGACGTTAGCTTTGGGGAAATTGATTAGGGCCGAAACAATCGGCAAAGAGGAAGATATTGTGAAGGATCTTGCACGTCTGATTGAGGCGCGAGAGCAGCATCTATAGTACATTATAATGAGGCTGTTGTCATGGAATGTACGGGGTATTGGATCGGCGTCGAAGCGAAGATTGATTCAACGTTTATTGCGACAACAGCGGTGTGACTTGGTTATCTTACAAGAAACCAAATTGGAACTGTTTAATAGTTTTGTGGTGCGACAGATATGGTTTACAAATACTTTCAATTTTTTTTTGCGCCATCTTTTGGCAAGTCGGGTGGTGTAGTGACAATTTGGGATACGACATGTTTCCAGGCTTTATCTAAATTGACGAACAAGAATATGGTGTGTTTGGAAGGGCGCTGGATTTGGGAAAACTGGTTCTGTGGTATTATGGGGGTTTATGCCCCGTGTGTGGTGCCTGAACAAGAACATTTTTGGTCGAATTTGCTGGGGCTATTGCGTCCACATATTGCTTGGTGTGTGGGGTGATTTCAACATGGTTATGAAGATTGAGGAGCGTCTGGGATGTGTTACTGTTAGGTGAGGTATGGATGTTTTTTTGTGATTTTATAGAACAAGCGGCTTTAAATGATGTTCTGATGCAAGGTAAGGGGTTCATGTGGTTTGGTCATGGCAATAAATGTAGTCGCATGGATAGGTTCTTTGTCTCTAAAGAGTCGTTACACCAGTTTACAAATCTCTAGTGGTGAATTTGCCGAAGGAACTCTCGGATCACTCTCCAATTGTGCTGGTCAATGACGGCAAGGACAGTGGCCTGAAACCGTTTTGCTTTATAAATGCTTGGTTGACTAATTCGAAAAATGTAGATCTTATGGGTCAGGAATGGAGGAGGATGAGTGAACAAGGGGAAGGCACTAATTTGGTGCACAAGCTACGTGATTTGAAGAAGTTTCTAAAACAGTGGAATTTGCAAAGTTTTGGGAATATTGATCTCCAGTATTCTATGGTGGTTAAACAAATCGAGGACATGGATTTAATCATGAGTCGGGGGGAGTTGTCTTCTTCTCAATTGCAAGCGAAGCGTGATCTCCAGTCTAAATTATGGCAGTTGTCCCGGCTACGCGAATCCTTATGGAGGCAAACATAGCGTGCTACATGGCTTGCGGAAGGGGACCGAAACACAAACTTTTTCCACCGTGTGGCGAAGATACGAACGATGCGTCGTTTTGTGGCATAATTTGTGACTGTGTTCTTGTGACGTTTTTGTCATTTTGTTGGCGTTTTATCTTCTTTTCTCCATAGGTTTAGGGAGATTTTTAACGAGGCCATAGAATGTAATGGCTTTGTATGATTCCTCTATTAATATCATACAATTATCCGATCAAAAAATAATATTAAATATATAAATAGATAAATATATTATTATAAAAATTAAAAGACTAATTTTCAAAACCCAAAAATTTTCAAAAGACCAAAATCCAACAAAACCTTAAACCCTAAACTATAAACCTTAAACCCAAAAATTTTATTCATAAACAAATAATATGAAAATACATAAACAAATAATATATTATTATAAAAAGTAAAAAAAAACTTATTTTAAAAAAAATTGAAATTTACGAACCCCAAAAAAAATTCACCAAAACCCTAAAGCTTAAACCCCAAAACCATCCATTTTACCTGATAATGGATTTATGGTTTTGGGGTTTAGGATTTATGATTTAGGGTAGGATTTTAGGGTTTATAGGTTACAATTTAATGTTTTGGTAGATTTTAGAGTTTTTTTTAAATTAATTTTTTAGTTTTATAATAATATATTATTTATTTATTTATATATATTTAATATTATTGATAATATAATTTTTATATAATATAGATATTTTATTTATTAGTTATGTATATTAATATATTATTATATGTATATTAATATTATTTATATAGAGTAATATTATTTATATAATAAAATAAATTAAATTAATCTCAACTGTAGTTTGGAATATATATTATTTGTGCTGGAAACAAAACAAAGATGTTAAGTTGGCTTAGTGGTTAGGTGGTTTGCATTTGATTCTAAAAGTTCCAAGTTTAAATCTCATTGGGTGCATAATTTTTCATATTTTCCTCCAACAAAATGACGCCGTTTTGGGCAATTTAGTATCAAAATAGCGGTACCAAAATGGCATTGTTCTGGTCTAGCATTCAAGTCATCACGCCGTTAAGGAGTTAACGACGTTGTGGTATAAACGAGTCAAAAATTAAAATTTGGTGGAAAATTTAGACCAATTGAAAGGTTGGTGGTAAAAACGGGTTACCCCTAATAGTTTGGTGGTACCTGGCGTAATTTACCCTAAAAATAATTAGAGAACCTTTAAAAATCAAAAGCTTACCCAATTGATAGTAAAAATGAAAGTGAACTCCAATAAGATTTGATGAAGACTAGTAGCTCTTGCTAGATTGTTAATTAAAAATCATGTAAGATATAAAAGAAATGAAAATCAATATTCTTTAAATTGTGTTTGGCAAATTGAAAAGAGTAAATTTAAGAAAAGTTTGGATGTGCTTTTTTCACATCTTTGAGATAACAATAACTTTCATCTTCTTTTGTTAAAAATGAGAGGGGAAAATATTAATAATTGGTTTAATAATACCAATAAAATATCACTTTAATTCTTTTTTACAATATTTCATCACTAATATTTTAGAATTATTGCAAAATAGTCACTTTTTAATTTAATATTAAATCGACCCATCAAGAATTATTTTAAACTATATTTCATCCTTTATAAACTCATTAAATATACTTTCAAAAATATTTGCCACGATAAATTTATCGAAAACTAATTTAATCAACCAAAATTATTTTTCAAAATTAATTAATTAGCTAAAGTCTAACTTAAAATTTCAATTTGTTCTCGATAATTTACCCGAATTTTCTAGCCCGTTTTCTGAGATATTACAAGGGTATATATTTTCATGAAAAATCACATCCCGGGAAATCACTACAGTACGAGTTTGAAGAACATAAATTTTGTAACTTTTAACCCCCGGAACATAAATTATTTTGGATGTGTTTGCTTTAAGAGTAGAGACAAAAACATAGACAACCAAAAGATTTAAGATGCTAAGGAGACTTGTTATCCAAAACTACAAAAGGAAATTTATTAATTATATAAGTAGCAGTGAGCAAACAATCTTCCCAAAATCGAATTGGAACCTTTGACTGAAAATAAAGAGCACGAGCTACTGCCAACAAATGATGATGTTTCCATTCAGCAAATGTAGCGACCTTTTTCTATGTTGGTTCGGCTACGGATTATCCGATCATTTTTTGAAATTTGGTTTAAGAGAAATTTCTTTTAAAAATTCTTGTTTATGAAAACATAAAAAATTTAGAATTGCCACCAGCCATTTGGGTAAGGTAGGTCGGACACCACAAAATCAGAGATTCATTTTGAAAGGGTTCAAGAGTTAGTTACGTCCAGGGAATGATTAGCACCCCATCACGCCTGAAAATCGATACCAAAATATTTGTTGCTTTTAAATGAATGGAAATTGTTGGAATTTAAATTGAATTTAATTAAGTGTACTTAATTGAAAATTGACCTTAATTGAATGAGCTTTATCAAATTGGTGGGTTCAAATTAATTGGACATTTAATTAATAAGGATGACGATACATCAGACCATAGATTAAACCGACATCATATAAGTCTGACTGTCGTGTTAATTTATAGTTCGAATTTCGTATGTCACCTTAATGCATGATGCTAGCAATTAAGTATGATGTTATGACTTGTCAACTTTTAATTAACATTTTCCTCAGGACAGTAAGGATTAATTCAAATATTTGGTCAACATCCATTATGCCAGAACTGTTACGACACAAATATCGGAATTAACGAATACCTCTTTTTTAGGGTTTAAATTAATTACCATGCAATTAAAATATTGGAAGTCATATGAATGACAATTATAAATGCATGTCACATAAAGGCTCAAAATAAACACACAAAAGGCCCACTAAAGCCTTAACCTAAAAAGGCCTAAATTATGAAAGTTCAATTAGTGATCTAATTGTTAACTAGGTTGGTCTAATATTAATGTTAAATCAATTAAACCCTAAAAACTAAAAAAACTAATAAAATATGGATTACCTTGCACCATGATAATTAATTCGATTAATTTTAAAATAATATCCCAATGAGCCAAGGATGCTATTTAAAACGAATCAAGTTAATTAATCATGATTTTAAATTAAATGTCCATCTAAGCCCAATGTCAATTTTATCCTAGAGGTAATTAAGTGGAGTTCAACTAACATAATAAATTTAACATTTATCTCAATAAGCTAAAGATAAATTTAAATTCACTAAACCAATTCGAACCCTAAGTCTAACTATGGCTCAAAAAAAACTAATCCTAAATTTAACTTAATTAATTTAAAGATTATGCTCGTATAAGCCGTGCGCACACTTTAAATTAATTAAATTAAATTACCTTAAACTAACCTAAAAGCTTAGCCTAGTATAAAACAAAAACAAAACACTAAATATATTAAAGCAACATAGCAAACTAACCATATTATGTACAAATAAATAACATACAGATATACCTACATGAAAATATATCTATACTTCAACTATATATTATGTAATATGTTATATATTATATAAAAGAACTATATGTTATAAAAATATACTCTATATTATAAAAAAACTATAGGTTATATAAAAATCACATATTATATAAAAACTATACATTACGTATAGATAAACTATATACTATAGTATACTATATATTATATATACTTAAAAACTATATATTATTATACTATATATTATACATTTAAAACCATATATTATATAATTATGAGCCATATATTATATAACATATATTATATACACATCATTTAGCATACACGTATTATAGCAAAAAAACAAATAAAATAAAGGGACTGAAATAAAAGAAAGGCTAATTACAGGGAAAATTTTGAAACATGTCTGAAAAAAGACGATAAGTCAAGGATTATGAAAACTCAGGGACTACGACAGAGATTTAAAAAAAAACGGGAGGACCGGGGGCGTAATTCCGGGGATACAGAATGGTTGTAGGCAATATTATCAGAGGGTGGAGGGATTTATATTGTAATTATCACATTTTAAAAAGGGGACTGGGTATATATGCCATTTTTTGAAACCAAAGAAAAAAAAAATGAGCCCATTTAAAAAAAAAGACTTAAACGCTCTCCCATCTGTCCCCACTTTGGATGAACACCGCGTCAGCCACCGTGGACAGTCACCAGCCGCCGCTTGCCGGCACCGGTGACCCACAAAATCCTAACCGAAACACTCACCCCTTTTTAAAAAAACCGAATCCTACCTTAGTTTCTCAAAATAAAGCCTTTTTGCCTCCTAAATCTATGAAAAATAGAAGCGAGAAAAAAAATAAAATCCCTCTTTCGACGCTTCGCTCTCTCGATGGCTCACCCATTATAATCGAGGGGATCGATGGGCTTGTCACCAGCGAGGACTAGACGGCACAAGAGAAATTAAAACGTCGTGAAGGTAAAAACTGAAACCCTAATTATATTTTTTATATGCATGCACTGGAAAAATCAATAGTATATACCTCGTAAGGTCGCCTTTTGTATTGCTTGCTCTGAAATTCCCCTAAATTTTGAACTTAGGGTTACAATTGTTTGGGGCTTTTCTTATATAGCCGATTTACATTGCCTTTTTTAGAGAAAAAAATAGAAAAGTAATTACTTAATCTCTATTGGCCGATCTATACATATTTGGCCGGATTCATGTTGTTTCCTGCCACTGTTGGTTTGTTGGGGAAATCGTTTTGATATTCCTCTGATATTCTGATTTTATTGCATATGATGAATGAATTGAGAGAAAGGGGGGACAAGACAGTTGCTGGCGTGGCTGTAAGCTGATGTGGAGGAGCCAAAAGTCTTGGATGGCGTATGGGAGCATTCGGAAGGTGAACGGACGTGGCTTGGGAGCTGAGGGGACGGGCGCGCGGGTGACGCCAGGGGTCCCGCGTGGGCGCATGGGAGAAGTCAACCGTCTCTCCCGGTCTCACCTTGATGGTTAGATCTGATGTAGATCTAACGGCTAAAATTTGGCTGCACCAAGAGATAGAGAGGATTAGGGTTTTTGTGTAATCAGGCCTTAGTTAGTCGGGCTTTATTGGTCCGAATATATATATATATATGTGTGTGTGTGTGTGTGTGTGTATTTAATTTTTGGGTTGTAATCTATGGACTGTTTAAATCAATTAAAATGAGCTTTTATTTTAAATTAACATAGTATATTTTTTTGGTTTTTTGATTTTTGCAATAATATAAACAATAATAGTACTAAATAGCAATGACAATAGATAAAAAGAGACTTAACATAGAACATCATATATATATCACTAATATGTACTAATAATAATTATACTATATCCTAATACTAAGATAACACAAAGAATAACATAATACACTAATAATGTTTTGGGTTTTTTTTCTTAACTGGATAACAACATTGTAACAATAACATGATAATAAATAGTATAATATGATAGTAAATAGCAACACATAAAAGACAACCCATTACAATGAAATTGAAAGAAATGTAAAACGAGTTAATACCTCGGACAAAATTAGTGATTACAGCTGCCCTTTTTTGCTTATACTTGTGGAACAAGAATAAAGCAAAGACCATAAACACTAATTTTGCCCCACTTCCCTGTTTGAAGATTCCAAGCTGCGAGTTCCTCCTATATAGAACTGTTCACCCTTCTTCTCCCTAAAATCTAGAGCTATGAGTATTTGCCTCTTTCGCTCCAAAGTCCTTGAGCTGTGAGTCTTTTGATTTTGAAACTGGGAAACTTGAATTTTAAGAAAAC
Source organism: Hibiscus mutabilis (assembly GCA_019671005.1). NCBI lineage: Eukaryota > Viridiplantae > Streptophyta > Magnoliopsida > Malvales > Malvaceae > Hibiscus > Hibiscus mutabilis. Next base: position 30,903,659 of record CM033711.1, on the reverse strand, counting down.
ATCCTAAAGGAGGGATTAAAATTGAGAAATTTGGGTTTTGAGGAAAAAACGTCCTTTGAAGGGATATAATTGAGAAATCGAGTTTTGAGAAAAGCATCATTTGAAGGGATAGAATTGAGAAATTAGAATTTAGAGAAAAATATCCTTTTGGAAGGGATAGAATTGAGAAATTAGGTTTTTGAGAAAGAACATCCTTTTAGAAGGATAAAATTGAGAAATTTGAATTTTAAGAAAAACATCCTTTTGGAATGGATAGAATTGAGAAATTTGTTTTTTGAGAAAAAAATCCTTTTGGAAGGGTTAAAATTGAGGAATTTGGATTTTGAGAAAAATGTCCTTTTGGAAGGATTAGAATTGAGAAATTTGGATTTTGAGAAAAACATCCTTTTGGAAGGATCAAATTGAGAAATTTGGATTTTGAGAAAAGCATCCTTTTGAAAGTGAAGAAGAAGAGATGGCCTATCTCTTCAAGAAGTTCACCCGGTTCATGAAGAGCGAAATAGAAAAATCCAAGCATGAATCAGAGAAGAAGATGAAGAATCCCCATAAGAACCATGAATGCAAGGAAGTGAGGCACGCCGAATATGATTGCCCTTGCTTCAACAAAAAGGGATCATCTTCAAAGAAAGCATATGTGGCAACATGGAGTGATGAAGAAGACTCCACCGACAATAAGGTAGCCCACTTATGTCTTATGGCCCTCCAAGAGGGTGAGGTAACTTCTAACTCTTCTAATTCAAATTCATATTCATATTCATATTCATTTGATGAGTTACAAGAAGCCTATGACGAATTGGTTTTTTAGTTCAAGGCTTCATTTTCAAAAAACAAAAAGTTGATTTCAAAATTAAAAATTAAAAATAAAAAATAATTTGCTTTTGAAAACCAATTTAGAGTTTGAAGCAAAAATCAAAGATTTTGAGCTTCAAGTTTTGAATTTAGAAAATTTGCTTCAAAATTTAGAAAAAGACCATCAAAAGAAAGTGGATGATCATAAGAAGGAAAAAGCTCTGATTTCCAAGGAACTTGAAAAGGAAAACAATTTCGAAAAATCAAACTTTTATCAAAGACAATCTAGTGCCCCTAGATTTTTTAATGAAAAATGTTTTATAAGCTTTTGGGTCCCAAAAGGACTAATTACTTCACATAAAAAGGATGAAATTGTAAAATGGATTCCTAAGGGGACTAAAGTTTGTTCTACTAATGTTTATGGATCCAAAGCAATATGGATACCAAAAATCACTTGATTGTCTTGTTTTAGGTGTGTTAGAAAAGATTAACAAGTGAAGAAATTAAGGGGAGCTCCATACACACAAGGAAGATCACTTGAAGAAGGAAGGCTTCACATCCTACCTTTGATTCAAGTGGTAAAATCTAGTTGATGTTATTTGTTTTTAATTTGATTTATTTTAATTCAACTAGATAATCATATATTTGTTGGAGCAACATTTTATGATGCTTTGAGTAAGAGGGAGCCATTTTAAAACAAAACTCTTATTTTATAAAAATCATTTTAAATTCTCCATTGTTATGGACTTTAAAATTTTTCAAACTTTGGTTTGAACCATTTTTGATATAACAAAAAGGGGGAATGGTTTGAAAAATTGAATTTCAAGTAAATAAGGGGGAGCTTTAACTACATTTAAATTTTAAACTCTTATTCAAAACTTATTTTCACTAAGGGGGAGAATCTCAAACACAAATTTTCAAGTTGGTTTTATTCTATCAAAAAGGGGGAGATTGTTAGGATATTTGTTTTGATATAATAATTGAAAAAATAGTTTTGGACTAAATTAAAAAAAAATCAAAAATGTTTTTAAGTCCAAACAACTTGAAATTATGTTTGAGCAGTTTTCAAAAGGTTTTGGAATGCTTTGAAACGGTTTTAAAGTAGCAAAACATGAGTTTTCTGCAAGCCCGTACCGATATGATATACCCCGCATCGATACACTTAAGGGTTTCAGCTACAGTAATTTTCCAGTAGCCAAAACCCGTACTGGTACAGACTTGGCCGTACCGATACGGAGTGAAGCATTTTGATATGTTCTTATATGTTTCGATACGACTTTGTTTTTAACTCCAACGGCTATTTGAAAAAACCCCAATGGCTATTTTCCCAAGCATGTCGTACCGATACGCTATGAAGCGTACCGATACGGGTAGGCAGTTAAGATCACAACGGCTAGATTCCAAGAAGGGCGTACCGATACAGTAATTCGTGTACCGATACACTACTGCCTAGAACTACATTTATTGCGGAAATAAAGGTCCCAATGGCTCCAATTCAATCCCAACGGTTAGAAACTTAATTGGGAGTATAAAATACCTCAAGAAGCATCTGAAGCAACTAATGATCCTCAAGTCAACAATCATATGATCAAATTATGTCTTAGTGCTCAATTGTTGTAATTTTTGTATAGACAACACTTGTGAGCTTAATTGTCAATGTATGCTCAAGTGTTTTAGGATTGAGTGAGTGCTTTAGAGTGCAAACATATACCTATTGAGAGGGATTTCAGTTTGCTTATTGTTTATCTCCTTTAAGAGGGTCTTTCTCAAAGCTTTGAGTAGAAAGATTTGAGTGTGTAGAGGTTTCCTCCTAAGCCTAGAAAAGGGGACAAATTTCCTTAGTGAATTTGTTGAAATCCTTAGTAGAAGCTAAGGTAGCGGATGTAGAGCTTGGATTAGAAGCTCGAACCACTCTAAAATTCTCGTGTCTTTATATTTTCATAGCTTCCACCTCTATCACCCAAAATTAATATTCTCCACCACTTGGCAAGCATAAACGGTTTAGGGAAATTGAGTCCATCAGTTGTTGGATCATTATCATGAGTCTCTTTTTTTCCATCTAGGTTTAGGGGTTTTCTAACGAGGCTTAGGATAATGTTGACTTGTATGACTCCCCTTCTAATATAATCATACTATTGCCGATAAAAAATGTGATAAATCCAAAATTTGAGTGATATATTAAACCTATTAAAATGATGTAAAAAAGTAAAATTAATAATATTATTATCACAAATCAATCTAAATAGAATTTCAAAATATATCTATAAAAATTCATTTATCTCGTTAAAATTAATGTGATGATTTAAAATTTTAATTGATATAAGTCTTAGATTTAGTTTATGATTAATCTATATCCTTCCCTAAAAGAATATGGACCAATGGTGGAAAAGCAAATGGATAACCCCTAATAATAGTTTGTTTTGAGACCATTAGAGTGGTTTGGCCCATCAAAGAAGACTTGGCTCCTGGTTTTCTCACGCAGGGATAGAGCCATGTAGAGTTTGGAGTGGCTCTTGTCCCTCCTAAATTTTTTTGGGATAATTATATTTAAGGTCCCTTTAATTTAAATAGTAGTAAAATCAAGTTTTTGTCATTCTCAATTTTTAGATTTAAAGGTTTAATAAACCTTTGTCCCTCCTAATATTTGATCCTAACTCCATCCCTGTTCTTGTGTCCTACATAAATTAACGTTACGGTTCCAAGTGAGTGGATGATTAAAGTAAAACTCTAAGACACATGAATGTTGATTGGAATCCTTGTCTCTGTTTTAGAAGATGGGTGACTCACCAAACTAGCACCCTACATTCTACATTCCCCAAACTAGCACCCAAAATTCTATATTTCCCGAACTAGCACCATTACAGTGAACTCGACGTATAAAAACTTAATCAGATGATTAAACTAATCCTAAACCGAACTCATCGTGCATGCATGACTAGTTTCATGTGGGTTAATGGTCGTCGTAACGTTTGTAAATGGCTTATAACATAAATTTTAGAGTCCATGGAACTCGTCGTGCATTCATGACGAGTATGGTAAAAAAATAATTTAATTTTTTAAAAGTTTTGTAAAGTTTGGGTAATAAATTATGTTAGTGACATTTAAAATTTGTTTAAAAAATTATATAAGTTTTTGAAAAGTGTTTATTAAAAAATTAAATTTGTAAAGTATCTAATATTGTAAGTAAAATTTAGTGATTGTATTTAAATGCTCAAATAGTTAAAGAAGTATGTTGTATAATGTTTTAAACCAAATGTAGAAGTTAAATTTAATTGATCCCTCTATCCCATGAAAATGTAAATAATTAAATTTAAGAAATTTAAATATTTAATATAAATAATTAATTTCAATATTATAACCCATTATATAATTGCAGTAGTGGAAAGTTAAAGTGAAGTTTCATACTAAGATTTTTGTTAAAGAAACGCATGGGCACTTATTATACAAATAAAATAACATATTTTAGAAGCAAACGACCCCATCGGTGATTAGAAGATTGTATCTGAGATGGAAATTTTTGCTTTCCTTGACCAGATAGTCTACAATTTATGCAGAGTCTAGATTGGCCGGTAGGCTCTTGTTGACGCATGTCGTCCATAGAATTATGAATCCGTGTAGATTTTGAATGCCCTACTTTTTTCCTTCGCAGACTTTGGTCAAGTAAAATTGTGGGCCATGTCTTCTCAACATTCCATTATGTTTCACTATCGTTTGATGGAAATTCCATTTCGTAGACCTTAGATACTGAATAAAGTCAGTATACACGATCCACAAATTGTTTGTAATCGCGTCTGGCAACATAGCATGCAGCGATGACATGCTCACATGCAATCTTGAGTACTTGAAAGTACCCACAATTGCACAACATGTGTTCAAGATCCACCATGTATGACGTTGGATCAAAACCATGCATATGTAGATCTGAGACACGAAAATAGTTGTTGGTACGGGACATTGGCAGAACATACAACCTGTTGGACTTAACAACTTTGTCTTGAATTTCTTTTTGTATCTTCAGGTGGAATGTTCAGCCATGTTTCCGCATAAGGAATGCTTCTTTCCTCAAGGTTACGAACAGCTAGGCTAAATGAAAGTATGAAGCTTTCACGATGGCTGTCACTGGCAAATTTTGAATCCCCTTCAAGGAAGAATTGATGGCCATAGCCAAGTTGGTTGTCATGTGGCTATATCTAAAACCGCCATCGTATACATTGGTCCATTTTTCCTTGGGAATTTTTGCAACGTAGTTGTAGCCCTTAAGATTCCTCCCCCGCAATTCTTCTAGCATTTGTTCAAATTTCTGTTGTACTAGTTATTACTCTAAGATACATCAAAGTGTACAAATGAGTTATAAGGAAACAATTCTATTTATGACTAGGGAAGTGATAAATAGAACAATTTTAATACGTACCCATGTATATAACAAGCCTGCGTTCATCGTCCTTGTTATGTGCGGCATTGTAGTTTGTGTAACATCCCAAAAACCGGTCTAGTCAGAATCGAATTTCGACGATCGGAAAATTTATGTCAGAATGATCTAGCTTTATGTCTATGTTGTCTAAATTACTGATTCTCTAGTTAAAGGACCATAATTGAGTCTAATCTTTGATTTGGGACCTTATTTGGAAAGTTAAAATGTTTAATATGAGCTAAAAGTATCGATACGGTAGGTGTCGTATCGATATGATATAACAGTTTTAACTAACTTTTGGATTTTTTCTTAGCCGTATCGATATAGCCCCACGTGTATCGATACGCATCCCTATAGAAATGAAATTTTGTGTTTAAATCACAAAGACCGAGGGTACTGATGACTCACCTGCCTATTGCTGTCGTCCCCATGTGAAAACAACCTGTAAAGATGACCAATGGTCATCAATTATCTTGGATTAAAGCAAACCTTATAGCCAAGGAAAGCTTTTCATTGGCTCTTTGATGAGGTGGATAGGGAATAACAAACCCTTAGGCTTGGGAAACCTTGCTATTGGTTGATTGAAAGGTGAATAATGGTTAAAAGCTTCTAAAATAAACAAATGAGTAATTCTCATTCTTACTTTTGCAATCACCGGGATCAAATCTCACCTTTTGCTATTCATTTTTTTTCCTCCTAAGAAAGCATCACCATTGTTTCTCAAGCTTACACCTCTCCATTAGAGCTCTTTTAGCTTAAGCTTCTCTTGATTCGAAAACATCATTCTATAGCTATTGCTTGGGTAAGCATAATCCATAAATCTATTGATGATTCCATAAGCCTTTGAAAGTTCAATTCAAGATAAGCTATTGTTCTTCAAACCTTAAATTTCCAAGTAGCTAATGGCTATCCTATTGATTCTAATAATCTTCTATTATCCTCTCCTAGCTCACGAATTGAAAGAAGCTAATCCATCATTTCCATCAAAAGCTAGGGATAAAGGAATCATTATTCGGGAGCCTCGTAGCCAAAGTGAGTTTAGTCGGTGTCTTAAGAGTTGCCTAGGTGCCCAACTCGAATCATTGAACATTGAATTTGATATTACTAACCATTGAAATGAAGATTTTTGCATAAAACGCTGTTGAAAGCTATGTTTGGTAAGTAAGTGGTAAGTATTGCACGAAATTCATAAGCATTGCATAGATATGGTTATTGTTGGAAGCATTGAATTATTGATATGTTTATTGTTATGGAAATTTATTGATATACATTATAGCCATTATCTATCGATAAGAGATTATTAAACTATTATTATAAACTTATTATTATAAAACTATTGTATTGAATTATTGTGTATTGTACCTTGGGATCGAAGTATTGGATACAATTGGCATGTCATAGAATTCATGAGCTCATTGGTACGGTTATTGGGCTTCGGCCATGGTGCGGCGGAGGGATGTGTTGTGTATTGGTCATTTGGTGCGACGGAGGACATATGACATGACCACTATTGTTATTGTTGGTGTTGTGGTGGAATTCGCGTATCCAAATACGGTTGAGTGGATCCAATGAATTATTGGATATTGTCATTGCCATTGTTATGATATGCTATCTTGACGCCAAGTCATTAGTTAAGAATAACGAACGTGCCTTGCTTAATCATATGTTTGAAATTGTTTTGCAGCATGCTAAATGGCATATCATGCTCATTCATCATTATTGACTACCTCACTTAGACTATGTAAGTCTAATGCATTCATCTCCATAACATTTCAGGTTAAGAAAGTTAACGGTTCGAGATCGAGGATTAGTTGGAAGATCGGCAAGTCATCACAACTATCGAGTAATGTGTCTTGCCCTTTTGAACTCCTAGAATGGTGGCAAAGTAGTTAAACTAGTTGATTTTGATGCCTTGGTTATGTGTATAAAGGTGGTGTAATGTATAAAGCTTAAAGGCTTAAAATGGCATGTTATGTTTAGTTAAGAATGGTTTATAAGGCATATTTTGGCTTAAATGGTGAAAACTAGGTAAACGGATTTGAAATGCTATAAAATTTGGAATGACAGTAGATTAATGGATTTTAGGCTTGCTGGTAAAATTTGGTAATGATTGGACAATATTTGAGGGATTAAATTAGGTAAAAACCAGATAAAATCTGTCATTACAGGCCAGAAGTATCGATACGGGGAGGATTGTACCGATACGACCTTACATAATTGGACTTGATGAAGAAATGAGTATCGATACACTAGGGAGTGTACCGATACGGACCTCGACAGTAAGGTCTGGAAAAATAATTGCATCGGTACGACCTCAAGCATACCGAAACGAGTCAACCCAAGTCAAAGCATATTGATACGAGCATAGACATATCGGTACGGGGTCGTTGACCTTGAACCTGGAAAGTATAAAATTCAACTTAGCGTACCAATACGGCCTAGAGTGTATCGGTACGGTGTCAGTTAATTCTGTTAAAAGGCTTGAGAAACAGTTTTAAAAGATTACAAATTGGTCACTAATAATTATAAGGCTCAAATGGATAGGTTAAAAATATCCAATGACAATGAAACTTCTTAGGTTGATAATTGACAAGTCTAAATACAAGTTGGTAATAAAGAACCCAGATTAGGATCATTAAATTATAACGTTTGTAATTTAGTTCTTTTAGTTCGAAAAGTTTTAAATCAACCCTAATTTCGATTCTAATCTCTGGTTCTGTCCTCCGATAACACTTTCTAACTTGGTTCTCTACCAGACCGGGAAAGGGGTGTTATAGTTTGCTACAATATGGCGCATGCAGAAATGGTGTTCAATGTTTGGAGAATGAAACCGACTGCCCAAAGATTGGATCGCTGACATTATTTTGCCGTCTCGATCTAAGATCAAGCATACCCGATCCTTTCGTATAATATAATGACGTAACTTCTTGAGGAAAAACCCGCATGATTCAGTACAATCCCTCAACACAATTACGAACACAATAGGTATTGTTTTGCGATTGTTGTCTTGAACAACAGCTAGCAACAAAACTTGCTTTTATCTTCCAAACAAGAATGTGACATCGATCTCCACAAAAGGCTTGCAATTCTTGTCGCATTAATACACTCGGGAAATGTCCAGAACAATCGATGGAATTGGCAAACATACAAAACTACACGATCGTTCTTGTAGTATGGTTCAGTTTCTACATCTGTAATCGTTCTATGGTTATATTTCTTCATGATATTTATCCAACCTGGGAGGTCGTTGTAAGAACATGTTGTCACTAAATTTTCACCTTTTATTTCTTTTCTTTTTTTAGCCTTTTATATATTTATTATTTATTATATTTAAACCTAATAAAAATTAAAAGAGCCCATTAAACTAAAAAGAGTCCATTTATTGAATAAAACCCAAAAAGAAATAAGAGATAAAAACCCAACACAATAAAAACTTATTTTGGCCCAACAAACCCAATTAACCCTTTTTTTATTCTTTTATGTGCAGAATTAATAGGAGCTGTTGAATCTAGGGCTGGGATATAAAGGGCTAGGATCGAATCAAAAAAAAGAGGGTGGGAGAGCCACCCGCGCCGCCATGAGCCTGGCGCTTGCGCTGCACGCGAGCGTGGTGGTCCCCCCCAAACCCCCAGTCCCTTCGAGCAAGGCTGCTGCCGCAGCCTTTCACGTCGTAGCCGCCGGTGATCATCGCCGTAGATGCTGGTCGACTCGCCTCGACCGGTCGAACCCGATACCACCACCGCCGCTCCTCGCCGTCATCAGAAACCTGCAAAATAAAGGGGGGAAAAGGTTCGAACCCTAATTTATTTTGGGGAAAAAATCACCCAAATTCGAGCAAAATTTGTTGAAATTTGGATTGATTTTCAATCCCCATGGATAAGTCAAAATCATTTGATCATTTTGGAGGTTTAATTGTAACGAAATTGGAGATTTTTGTCCCCAAATTTCCTTGTTTTCCATGCACCAAAACCCTATAAATTGAGCCCCATTTCCCCTTTGTTCATCATCCATCAATCCATAGAAGAGTTCACTCAAAAAATTCATCTGAAAGTTGCTGGAATTAGTTTGAGTTTGAAACAGCATTGCTCGAATTTTGAAGGAGGAAAAGCAAGGATTTTTGCCACTTTGTCGGTATAATTTCTCCTTTTTATTTTAATTCTATTTTTTTATATATTTGTTCATATGATGTTCTTCATTTATCCATATTTATTTATGTTAATTTGAGTTTATTCGATTTGATCTTTGTTTTTAATGTTGTTTATTTCTATTTTTTTTTAATATATAAGTAGGAAGAGGTCACCGCCAGTAAGCGGTGGCCGGCGCCAGTGGGTGGCGGCTGGCACGGTGGCCCTCCTCCTTGTTCATCCCCTTTGATGAACACCAAGAACATATTTTTTTGTTAAAGTATGGTGTTTGATCCATTTGATTTCTAAAAAATAAAAAGATGTTGTTTTTGGGCTTTAAACCCAACTCATTTTGGACCATTTAAACCACCTGTTTCTTTTTTTTTCCATTTAAAATTCCGAAAACTAATAAAAAATCTCAATTACAACTTTGTTTTAATTTGATCACCTTTCATTTTTTTTATTTGTTTAAAAAACAAATATATTTAGAGCCACAAAAATAAATAAAGTTTTTTTAACAATAAAGAATCGTTTTTTTTTTAAAAATAGATGATTTTTAATACTAAAAAGCCTAAAAAATTCTTTCTCTTAAAAAGAATGTATTTTAAAAGAAATAATAACAAATGTTTTGAAACAATTTAAAAATCATCTTTAAAAAAAACATAAAAACAATGCAAGTTTAAAAAAACAAAAAAGTTTTCAAATATAAAAAAGGGTAAAAAGATTTTTAAAACATAAAAAGAAATAACAACTTTTCAAATAAAAAGTAATAAAGCTTTTTAAATAAGTCAAAAATATAAAAGTTTAGTTTCTTTTTTTAAAACCTAAAAACATGGAAAACATAAAATAAAAATGTTTTAAGCTTTGTAAATTTTGTTTTCTTGTCTTGTTGCTTTAGAATTAAGTTGGCTATAGGAATAGGTCCTTCAAAGCCTAGTTAGAGACCTTCTTTGAATAAAGATTCTCTTTACAAAAAATAAAACACACTTAATTAAATTTAAACCCCCTAAATAGGTTAAAACATTTAGAATTCTTTAGGTTTGTAAATATTAATTTAGAATTAATAAAATTCTCAACAAATTAATCGTTTCTTTGTTTGCCTGTAAAAAAGTGAAATTTAATTAATGCGGTGCCTTACTAAACGGAAATGACGGGTTAGCGCCATAAGTGTTGGCGATGATTGGAGTTCATTTTTGGGTTGTAAGGCCGTTAAAATGGAATTTAATTCATAAACGGACAATAATTTAAAGCTCAATAAGAATTCGCAAAATCTGACTTTTTTAAGCCTTTTGTAATCGACAAGGTACCAATTTTTGGGCGCTGTGGGGGTGCTAACCCTTCCCCATGCGTAACCGACTCCCGAACCTGGTTTTGTGTTTTTCCAGACCAAAAAAATGTTATTTTGATAAAATGTTTTTATTAAAATAACCCAATTTAGGTGATCCAATCACACTTTTAAAAAAAAGATTGGTGGCAACTCTGTTGATTTTAATGTTTTTGCCGAAACGTCGAAGCTCGAGAGGGTTGTGTCAGCTTGGCGACTCCGCTGGGGACACTTTTTGTTTTTACAAAAAATAGAGTCAAGCCACAAGTCGGTTACACTTTGTTTAAAAAGTCAGAATTTGCGAGCTAATATAGAGCTTAAAATTATTGTCCTTTTATAGATTTAATTCCATTTTACGCATTTAAGACTTGGTTTCAAGCTCTAGACCCGAGCTTTACCCCGTTCGTTTAAGTACGGGAAAACGCTATTGCTCTCGTAGGAATACTGATTCTCCGTATGGGCCTAGTAAGTACCTCCGGGGCTCACGTCCTATGTCTTCGTGTGGATACTGATCCTCCGTATGGGCATAGGAGTGGGTCCTCCTAAGTTGAACATGTTTCGTTTGAAGCCTATAATGGGCAAGAATCAGGGGCCTTGCTACCCTTAGTAGGGGATAGTGAGGACAATTTGTGAACATTTTAGAACAAAATCCGTTTGAGAATCTAGAAGCCCACCCCTCTAGAGCCATGCGGAAAACCTAGGTGTAGAAGTTTGGTCAAAATTATTTCGTAGGGATAGTCCGTAGAGACATGTCCAAAAGTGTTGGAATGCGCTGCCCAGTTACTATTCATGCAATGGAATTATTTTGGACCTTTTATGTCTAATCTTGTTCTTAAAATGTGTTCTAATCATTTCCTTGTTTTGTATTTTGCATGTTTTGTGCATTATCATTTCATAATAAAGAAGGGGTTGTTTCTTAAGATACTTGCTCAATTAAAAAGATAACTTTGTGATTATGGACAGGAGACTTCTTCAGAAAGAGGAAGACAATGCAGATGTGTTTCACTGGTCTAAAGTCAACCAGCATGCATATGGGGATAGTCTAACGAGTGAACACGTCATTGAAACTTCCGAGTATGCCCACGTCAGTGTTAAGCAGAACAGTGTGGAAGAACTACGGGATATCTAGGAGCATTTCGACTACTCAATCAAGTAATTCTTCCTTGATGCATATGAAGACAGCTTATTTGCTGAATGTACAAGTAGATGAGCCGTTTCTAAAAGCACTAATCCAATTCTGGAATCCCGAGTACTGTTACTTCACATTCAATGGTGAAGATATGATGCCTACCTTCAAAGAGTATGATGCACTTTCCAACCTGTATGGGGTAAGGAGAGACCAGGTCTATACTAAGCTGCCTAAGAACAAGAATGCACACTTGAGACTTAAAACCTTTGCTAGAATGGGAGATGAATGGGTCAAGGGGCTAATTCAGAAAAGAGGTGGTAGCTTTTCCTTTCCGTGGTGGAGCATCCGAAACATCATCTCTACTCACCCCGATAGAGAAAAGAGGGTGGATCTATTAGCCATTTCGATCTATGGTCTGGTCATCTTTCCAAGAGTTTTGGGTAAAATCGATGTGGCTATGTTGGATCTTTTCGAGCAGTTGAAAAGAGAGACTAATCCAGTACCAGCAGTGCTTGTCGAGACCTTCATTTCTTTAAATGCATTCCAAAAGCTGGAAGGCATACGTTTTAGAGGTTGTGCTCAATTGCTTTAGGTTTAGGCCCTTAGCCATTTTTGGAAGTGACCAACTCTAGTCCTGCCCAACACGCTCTCCCCAAATTTCTCTCCACTTCGCGAGTTTCTAGAAAAGAATTGACCAATATTGAAGAGGAAGAAATGGACTGACATCTTCAGAGATCGTCGGGATCAGGACATTGTCTGGAGGGTTCCGTGGTTAGGTCACACCAAGATCCTGTATAAATGTGGAGACTTTAACCATCTTATGTTGCTTGGAATCTAGGGTGGAATTGGTTGTGCTCCACTGTTGGTTTCACGGCAATATCGTTCGCGGCAGTTTGTTCCTTTCACTACAAGTCTTGACTCTACAGAGTTTGAGTTTCAGGGAGAGTTCAAAGAAAAGGTCCATGCCATCAACGAATCCTGGAAACAATGCTATCGAGTAAAAGTGGAGCATGACGGTAGATGTATGATTACCCCTGATTACGATGTCTGGAGGTGCACGAGAATAAATGACAATGTTCTACCTTCCACTGACCAGGTCAAGCCCATAGAAGAGCATCTAAAAGTGGTTCCATCCGAAGCTGGTATTTTGAGGGCTGGGCTCAAAAAGACCAAGGCCAAAATGGACTCCTTGCAGGAGCAACATGTGAGAGAATTATATGAGGCGAGTCTGGATGTTGAAAAGTTCAAGGGAGAGACAGACCGTGTGACGAAGATGTACAAAGACCTAGAGTGAAAGTTCGAGATTCAAAGGGTCGACTTTCTGAAATTCCAGAAATAGTCAGAAATACAAATTTGAGGAAAAGTCCGGAACAGTGGAAGCAGGAAATAGAACAAGCTGTGAACAAGGAAAAGAAACATGGCAAACGAGAAATCGAGAAATACAGGCGGGCTCTAGCTGAAGAAAGAAAGAAGGGTAAGCAGTCAGCTGAAAATGAAAATGGCAAATGGGTCCTCCAAAAAGAAAAAGACAGTGTGGCTGCATGGAAGAGAAAAGCCTACGACAACAAAACCCATTTGTTAGAGTAACAAGATGCATACGATGAGACCAACAAGAAGTGAAGCAAAGCCAGTCTTTAGTGACTGAGTTGCAAGCCAAGGTAGCTGACTTGAACCATTCACTGTATGTGCTTCAAAACGATGACACCTACACTGAGCTACAGGCCAGCTTGAATGAAATTAACTCTTTGAAAGAACTAGTTGAAGAGATAGATGGAATCATTCAAGAGTATAGAACGAAGATCCTAGTCCTTGAAGATGATATTGATGGAGGAAATGACTACTGGTTCACTCATCTTCGAGATAACGCCAGAAGATTCCAAGAATGGGAGGAGTTTGATAGGACAATCATGAATCAAATCCAGGATGTAGCTAAACATGTGATGATGCTGGCTACAGAAGCTACTGCTCTACGCCAGTACATCAGGCCAGTCGGAGAGGTTGGCCACAGGCTTATGTGGTTGATCGAGGAAATGAAGGAACTAGGTGTTAGAGCAGAGAAATATCTGTAAACAAGTTTAAAACTTTGTAATAAAGAACATTTCTTATTCCAATAAAGAGTTGTTTGTTGAGCAAAGTTTCACGGAATCAATAACCCTTCGTTTGCATACATTTGCATCTTTTTTTTTGTTTGCTTGTTATATTTTCTTTGCATTAGTTTAGTACATAACATTCCATGACATGATAAGAAATTAACTTAATTAAAACATATGACAGAAAATCAAAATAGCAAACATGACTCATAGCTACCGTACCCATTCCAGAACCAAAGCTATGAATACCGAAGAGCGATTAACATCACTGGAAGCTACTTGCAAAAACACCCAGGAAAAGCTGGCGAAGTTAGAAAGTGATCTGAAACATGAAATGGATGTGTCCCGTAGGAAGACAGTCACTCAGATCGCGACGTTATTCGAGTTCAAAAACCCAGAAGAAGGAGAAGACGCAGATGCTATACCAGAGTTTCCTGAGGAAGTTCTTGGAAACCAAAAAGAGGCTAATCCACCCCAAGTCAAGTTCCATTTTTCATTTTGTTGAATCATCTGTTCGGGCACCGGTAGAGCCCAGAGTCAATCACGGTGAAGCTCAAAACTTTGAAGTCCCTAACCTTGACGAGATTGCTGACAAAGACCACGCAAATAAAAAGATACAGAGCGCTGCAAAAAGTTGGAAGAAATGATGAGAGCTTTCCAAGAAGGAAATATGCATGGTGGTTCAGAAGCCAAGGACCTGAGCTTGGTGACTAACCTAATGGTCCCACCAAAATTCAAGACCCTTGACTTTAACAAATATGATGGAACCACTTGTCCAAATGCTCACCTAACCATGTACTGTAGGAAGATGTCGATGTACCTAGACAATGAAAAACTCTTGATTCATTACTTTCAGGATAGTTTGAATGGATCTGCATCCCGCTAGTATACCCAGCTGAGTCGAGAGAGTATCCGAACGTGGAAGGATCTATCAAGGGCGTTCGGTGAGCAGTACAAGCATGTCATTGACATGAACCCAAGTAGACTAGTCCTACAGGGGATGGAACAAAGACACAATGAAAGCTTCTGCCAGTACGCCCAAATGTGGCGGGATGTCGCTGCATAGGTTCAGCCACCGCTGTTAGAGAGCGAGATTACCCCAATGTTCGTCGAAACCTTCAAGGGTGCATTCTACGATAGAATGATCAACCATGCGACCAAAAGTTTCGCAGACATGCTGACAAACTACAAAATGATCTTAGCCGCGATCAAAAGCAGAAAGCTATATAGAGGTGACGCCAAAAAGCCTTATAGGAAGAAGGACAACGACGTGAATATGACGAGGGCCTACAATCCCAATTATTTAAAAGGGTTAGTCTTGAATAAACCCGCTGCTCAAGTAACCAACCAGGTGGCCTCAAATCCAAAAAAAAGACGAACGAAGGTACTAGGGAAGCAAGAAACCCTATTTTTCGCCCATCCCCATGATGTATGCTAAACTCTTTTCGAAGTTAGTTCAAGCACAAATGGTGCTGCCACGACATGTTCCACCTTTCTCTCCCAAATACCCAACATGGTATGATGAAAAGGTCTAGTGCGAGTACCACACCGGGAATAAAGGACATACTATCAATAATTACACGGCTTTTAAGAGGGTGGTTGAAGATTTACGGAAGTCAAGAATGCTATCGTTCGACTCGTCTAATGAGAAGGACAACCCATTACCCAATCACCAAAAGAATGGGGTGAATACAGTAAATGAGGAAGAAGATAGACAAATAATGAAACGTGTTGCAAAGATTAAAGCACACATGGCTTGGGTATGGGCCCAGATGGTGGAAGCCAAGATGATAGAAATGCCGAATTCAAAAGTGAAGGACGATGATGAGCTCTACTGTGAGTATCATCAATGAAAAGGACACGAGATTCATCATTGCGAGGATTTTAAACGGCTTGTCCAAGCTAAAATGGACAGTGGAGAATTGGAATTCTCCGAAAAGAGAAAAGAAGACCATACACCATGTGTGTGTGCAATAGACGAGACTCTTGCTAGAGGGAATTATGCAGGAATGAAGCCTTTGGTGATCAAAACCAAAGCAAAGGCTGCAGAGCCATAGAAGAACACGACTCCCCGGCTTATTATAAAGACACATGCTTCATTTCCATATAAGAATAACAAACAAGTGCCCTGGAATTATGCCTGCTCGGTGACAACTCCGGGGAACACGTCATCAAAGGAAGAATCAAAGGAAAAACCAAAAGAAGAAACGAAACGAGAGCTAGTGAATCAGGTGGAAAATTTTACAAGAAGTGGATGATGCTATTCGCCACCTGAACCATAAGACAGAGATACTACTCAGAGAAGGACAGGGGATAAAGAACCAGAAGGAGAAAGGGATTTCTTTATGGGGAAACCCAAAGCTCGACTTGTGCCGGTAAAAGAGTCAGAGACTCAAGAATTTCTAAAATTTTAAAGCACAGCGAATATAGTGTGGTTGATGAACTTCACAGGCCCCCAGCTAGAATTTCAATGCTCTCGTTGTTGCTGAGTTCAGAGGGTTATAGAGATGCCCTTCTGAAAATTTTGAACTAGACATTCGTACCAAAGGAGATATCAACTGACAAGATAGAAGGGTTGGTCAGAATATTGTTGTTAACAACTTTATCACATTCAGTGATGAAGAGATTTCGGCTGTTGGGAGAGGATCATACAAAGCTCTCCATATCTCTACGCACTGCAAGGGACACATGCTGCCAAGGGTTCTAATTGATAATGGGTCGGCCTTAAACGTCCTACCCCTAGCCACCTTAAAGAAGTTACCAGTCGATAGTTCTTATATGACTGCCTACCAGAACTCAGTAAGGGCATTTGATGGAACCCAGAGAGATGTTCTGGGTAAAATTGAAGTTCCCATGCAAATCGGACCGTCAACCTTTAAGGTGGATTTCATAGTAATGGACATACGGCCCGCTTACAGTTGTCTGCTAGGACGCCCTTGGATCCACACAGCAGTGGCTGTCCCTTCCACTCTCCACCAAAAATTGAAGTTCATAGTTTGAGTGCCACTTCAGGACCTTCAAACTTGTTAACGCCACGTTCGTGTCTAAAGGAAGTAAGGTCCCAGAGGTAGAATTGTCGAACAACGCTAAGATGCAAGTAAAGCAGACCTTAGGAAAAGAGGCGAAAGCCAGAAAATGCATTGGCGAGCAGCTTTAAGGGAGGCCATATCCAGTGATGATCCCCGACAAACGAGATAGATTTGGGCTAGGTTACAAACCCAACCCCATGAAAAGGAGAGCTGTAATTAGAGAGAACAAGAAAAGAGGAAAGCCTGATTAAGTGGAGAAGAAGTGAAGTGGAGACCAATGACCTTCCCGCCTCTGAGTCAAACCTTTGTATCATGAGGAATTATGAATCCCGACATTTCAAACAAGGAGGAGGAGAAAGGAAATAATAGTTTAGAGAAAGCTTTTGGGGAGCTGAACATTAACGCAATATTAGAGGAAGATGAGGGAAACAAGTACCTCTCAATGATTCGCCCTTGTTCAGAACAAAACAACTAGACTGTGGAAGACATCCCTATAGCTTTTAGGTCATTTACAGAGTAATATCCGAAACCAACTCATTTGCCTTTGGCCCGGGGCAATTTGAGATCTCTTATTAAGGGCTCATGTTTAACCATTATGGTTCTACTTATCAATAAAATGATGTTTTCATTAATAAACTTCGTGTGGCAAACGTTCTTTCCCTAAATACTTGAATACTAAAAACAAACCATAAAATAGAATAAAAACGTTAAAAATACCAAAATCAAAACAAAACAAATCATTTTATTTATTTCTTTATTCATTTCTCTTTGTATATTCGATCTTTTCCCTTGCAGGTATTCAGATATCAATGGTACTCATAACTCTGAATCTGACCCAAAAATTGACTTCGAGCTGCCCATGTGTTTAGAAGAGGTCGAAAACTGTGAAGACGGGGAAGAATATGATCTTCCCAACGATATGCTCAGGTTAATAGAAAACGAAGGAAACCAGATTCTGCCCCACAAAGAAGAGTTCAAAACTTGAATCTCGGGACTAAAGAAGAAAAATGCGAGGTAAAGATCAGCACCTCTATCACTGCTGAAACCCAACAGAGTTTGGTCAAGCTTTTACAAGAATATAAAGCCATTTTTGCTTGGTTGTACGAAGACATGCCTGGATTGGATACAGACATTGTTTTGCACAGACTCCCTAATTTTCAAGAATGCAAGCCCGTACAGCAGAAGTTAAGGAGAATGAAGCTAGAAATGCTTTTGAAAATTAGGGATGAAGTCAAAAAGCAGTATGACGCTGGATTCCTAAAAAATGTAAAATACTCAGAATGGGTAGCAAATATCATCCCAGTTCCAAAGAAAGGTGGAAAAGTGCGCTTGTGCGTCGATTATCGAGATCTTAATAAGGTGAGTCCTAAAGATAACTTCCCACTGTCGCACATCGACACCCTAGTGGACAACACAGCGGGGCATTCTCTCTTCTCCTTTATGGATGGCTTCTAAGGGTATAACTAGATCAAGATGTGCCAAGAGGATATGAATAAGACCATATTTATAACCCTATGAGGAACTTTTTGCTACAAAAACATGCCTTTTGGCCTAAAGAATGCAGGAGAAACGTATCAGCGAGCCATGATAACCCTATTCCATGATATGATGCACAAAGAGATAAAAGTTTACGTCGATGATATGATTGCCAAATCCAGTTCAGAAGAAGAAAACATAAAGAATCTGGAAAAACTTTTCAAAAGGTTGAGAAAGTTTCAATTAAAACTCAACCCGACCAAATGCACCTTTGGAGTTTGGTCGGGAAAATTACTAGGGTTCATCGTAAGTGAAAGAGGAATTGAGATTAACCCGGATAAAGTCAAAGCCATTCAGGAACTTCCACCACCTTAAATGCAAAAAGAGGTTCGAGGATTCCTTGGAAGGTTAAATTACAATGCTCGTTTCATCTCTCAATTAACAAAGAAATGCAGTCCTGTATTTAGGCTACTTCGAAAGAATAATCCAAGGACATGGAATAAAGAGTACCAAGCTGCGCTAGAGGAAATCAAGAAGCAGTTAACGAATCCCTCTATTCTGGTACCGCCCGTTCCAGAGAAACCCCTGATTCTATACTTAACCGTCTATGAAGATTCGATGGGATGTGTATTAGGCAGCATGATGAGACTGGAAGAATAGAAAGAGCAATCTACTACCTGAGTAAGAAATCCACAGATTGTGAAACTAGATATTCCTCAATCGAGAAATTGTGTTGCGCCTTAGTATGGGCGGCAAAAAGGCTAAGACAGTACATGCTAAACCATACCATGTGGTTAATATCGAAGCTAGATCCTCTAAAGTTCATGATGGCAGCACCCACTTTGTCAGGAAAAATGGCACGTTGGCAAATGTTATTATCAAAATTCGACATTCAGTATGTAAGCCAGAAGGCTATAAAAGGGAGTGTAATAGCAGATTTCTTGGTAAGTTGTGTCTGCAAAGACTATGAGGCATTAAAATTCAAATCTCAGATGAAGACTTGATATGCATTTCGATTGAGGAAAATGATGACTCATAAGAATCCTGGGTAATAAATTTTGACGGTGCTGCAAACGCCATAGGACGAGGTATTGGGGCAATCTTGGTTTCGCCAGAAGGGAACCATTACCCATTCACGAGCAGACTGGAATTTTTCTGCACCAACAACATGGCTGAATACGAGGATTGTATACTCGGTCTACGAGCAGCCATTGAAAAGAAAATTAAAACCTTAAGAGTCTTTAGTGATTCAACACTAGTCATCTATCAGATTTGAGGAGAGTGGGAGACAAAAGACACAAAACTGGTGAAGTATCATAAACTGGTTCTTCAACTGATTAAAGAATTTGACAAGATTACCTTCAAATACCTCCCGAGAGAAGATAATCAAATGGCTGATGCCCTTGCTACTCTAGCTGCCATGTTCAAGGCAAGTGAAGGCACAGAGATGATGCCAATTAAAATGTAACTTTTTGACTCCCTAGCCTATGGTTGCAACTTAGAGGAAGAAAGAGACGGCCTTCCATGGTATCATGGCATCTTTCTTTATATCAAGACCCAAGAATATCCCCCACAGGCAACTGAGAATGACAAGAAGACGACCAGAAAGTTCACTGCAGGATATGTCCTCGATGGTGAAATCTTGTATAAAAAGAGTCGAGATCAGGTGTTGTTAAGGTGTGTGGATGCCAAAGAAGCTCAAGCAATACTAGAGGAAGTTCATGAAGGAGTTTGTCGAACTCATCTAAGTGGCTTCACCATGCCTAGACGGATCATGCGCTTTGGTTATTATTGGTCCACTATGGAGACAGACTACATCAATTATGCCCGCAAATGCCATAAGTGTCAAGTCTATGCAGATAAAATTCATACACCACCTCTTCCACTCCATGTTATGACAGCTCCATGGCTATTTTCAATGTGGGGATTGGACGTAATTAGGCAAATCTACCCAAAGGCATCGAACGGGCATAGATTCATATTAGTGGCTATCGACTACTTCACCAAATGGGTAGAAGTTGCATCTTATGCAAATGTCACAAGGTCTGTTATCTGCAAATTCTTGAAAAAAGAAATTATTTGTTGCTATGGCCTACCTAAAAGGATCATCACCGACAATGCCTCAAATTTAAATAACAAGATGATGGATGGGGTCTGTGAGCAGTTTCAAATCAAGCATCACAATTCGGTGACCTGTCGCCCGAAAATGAATGGAGCTGTAGAGGCTGTAAATAAGAATATCAAGAAGATAATGGCAAAAATGGTTGACACTTACACTGATTGGCATGAGAAGCTGCCTTTCGCATTATATGCCTATAGAACTGTTGTATGAACCTCTACTAGGCAATGTCATTTTCTTTAGTATATGGGATGGAGGTTGTGCTACCAATTGAAGTTGAAATACCATCTCTCCGTGTCTTAAAGGAGCCAGAGTTAGAAGAGGCTGAATGGGTCCAAGCAAGATACGACCAGTTAAACCTCATCGATGAGAAGAGACTGAAAGCAATCTATCATGGTCAAATGTACCAGAAAAGGATGATACG
This sequence comes from Hibiscus mutabilis, assembly GCA_019671005.1. NCBI lineage: Eukaryota > Viridiplantae > Streptophyta > Magnoliopsida > Malvales > Malvaceae > Hibiscus > Hibiscus mutabilis. The sequence goes on along the minus strand of CM033711.1, from coordinate 30,882,744 downwards.
GGTGTATGACAAGAAGGTCCACTCGCGAAAGTTTCGAGAAGGAGATTTGGTATTAAAGAAGATATTACCAATCCAAAAGGATTCTCGAGGAAAATGGGAATCTAACTGGGAAGGGCCTTATATTGTGTCAAAAGCCTTTGACGGAGGGGCATTGATTCTGGTTGAAATAGATGGAAATGAGCTCAAGAATCCAGTAAACTCTAATTCAGTCAAGAAGTACTATGCATAAAGAGAAAAAAAGGAACTTAAAGTGAAAACCCACAAAGGGTGCTTTAGGTCGAAGAAAAAAGAAAAAAAGAATAAAAAACTTAAAGTGAAAACCCGCAAAGGGCGCTTTAGGTCGAAGAAAAATAAAGAGAAAAAGGAGGGTTCAAGATGAAAACCCGCAAAGGGCGTCTTGAAACCAAAGGAGGATTCGAGTTGAAAACCCGCAAAGGGCGGCTCAAAATTTTACAGTCAAGTTGGCAACAAATGATTCCCATATAGACTCGGCATTTTAGAAAGAAGTTCATACCTTCGGGCCTTTGATATCTGGATACCTGTCTTTTCGACCTTTTCCTTTGTACTTTTCTTTCATGTTTGCCACAACATTAATAAGAATTCTTTTTTTACATTTTCCTTCAAAATCCTTCATTTCCTTTATAAATGTCTTTTATTGGGATAATAATCATTTGGTTGAACATTATTAAAATGAACAAGAGATTTTCGCGTATTACTCTGTCAATGGTTTGAGAATATAGGGACTATGACATAGTTCATTGCTTAGTTTTGAGCATTCAGTTTGTTATGGTTAGGGGCATTTGATACCCAATTCAGAAGGAAGGGAATTTAAATCTAATGTCACTCAAGGTAGTGATTTTGATGGATTCATAAAGAGGCTTAATTGTATGCAGGATTGCTTGAAAGGCCTCTCACTTGATATTGATGTATCAACTACAGTGATGGTTGAATTTGTGAAAACGAGAGATTCTAACGTGCAAGGATCAAATGTTTTCCATGAAGCAAAGAGATAGAGAATTAGAGACAACTAAAGAAGCCTATCGTCCCCACCATGAACGCAAGATCATTAGATTGAATGAGCAAACATGCAATGATCAAATGTTTTCCATGAAACAAAGAAGCATAAGAAATGAGAATGATGAAGCAGAAGATGACTGTTCCATGAAGCAAAGAGACATGAAAAAGGAAAATAGTGAAGCAGAGACAGTAGAGATGGCCGCTAATTTGAGTTAACAAGTTTAAAAAGACTATAAAACTTGACATGCATTCATGTTTTAGGCATCCTTAGGGGCATGTCCATCATGATTGCATCATATATCAGGTTTTTGTAGGTATGCAGAAACTTTTCATCAAATGAACTTTCTTATCTGTTCGAGCATATAGAGAATAGAACCCGCCTATCCTTTCAGGCGTAAGGAGATTGGAAGCCGTTTATCCGTTCAGATGTATGAAGAATGGAACCCTGCTCATCTATTCGGGCACATGGAGAATAGAACCTGCCTATTCGTTCAGGCGTAAGGAGAATAGAACCGTGCTCATCTATTCGGGCATATAGAGTAGAACCCGTCTATCCGTTCAGGTATAAGAAGAATGGAACCTTGCCCATCTATTAGGACATATGGAGAATAGAACCCGCCTACTCGTTCAGGCATCAGGGGAGCGAAGCTGAGTAGTAAATTAGTAACTGGTGAAAATTAGTGCCACTTGTTCTTTGCTATATCCCTATTTCATTGGAATTAGCAAAGAAGGGGCAGCTGTTGTCACCAAATTTTCACCTTTATTTCTTTTCTTTTTTAGCCTTTTATATATTTATTATTTGTTATATTTAAACCTAATAAAAATTAAAGAGCCCATTAAAATAAAAAGAGTCCATTTATTGAATAAAACCCAAAAAGAAATAAGAGATAAAAATCCAACACAATAAAAACTTATTTTGGCCCAACAAACCCAATTAATCTTTTTTTTATTCTTTTATGTGCATAATTAATAGGAGCTGTTGGATCTAGGGATGGGAAATAAAGGGATAGGATCGAATCAAAAAAAAAAGAGGGTGGGAGAGCCACCTGCGCCGCCACGCGCTTGGCGCGTGCGCTGCACGCGCGCGGGGTGGTCCCCCCCCAAACCACCATCTCCTTCGAACAACGCTGCTACCGTAGCCTTCCACGCTGTGGCCACCAGCGATCGTCGCTGTGGATGCTGGTCGACTCGCCTTGGCCGGCCGAACCCGATTCCACCACCGTCGCTCCTCACCGTCACCGAAAACCTACAAAATAAAGGGGGAAAGGGTTCAAACCCTAATTTATTTTGTAGACAAAATCACCCAAATTCGAGCCAAATCTGCTGATATTTGGATTGATTTTCAATCCCCATGGATAAGTCAAAATCATCTGATCATTTTGGAGGTTTAATTGGAACGAAATTGTAGATTTTTGTCCCCAAATTTCTTTGTTTTCCAAGCACCAAAACCCTATAAATTGAGCCCCATTTCCCCTTTGTTCATCATCCATCAATCCATAGAAGAGTTCACTCAAAAAATTCATCTGAAAGTTGCTAGAATTAGTTCGAGTTTGGAGCAGCATTGCTCGAATTTTGAAGGAGGAAAAGCAAGGATTTTTTCCACTTTGTCGGTATAATTTCTCCCATTTTTAGATTTTAATTCCGTTTTTTATATATTTGTTCATATGATGCTCTTCATTTATCCATATTTGTTTATGTTAATCTGATTTTATTCGAATTGATCTTTGTTTTTAATGTTGTTTTTTCATTTAAAAAAAAAATAAGTAGGAGGAGGTCACCGCCGGCAAGCGGCGGCAGGTGCCAGTGGATGGCAGCCGGCATAGTGGCCCTCCTCCTTGTTCATCCCCTTTGATGAACACCAAGAACATGTCTTTTTTTTGTTAAAGTATGGTGTTTGATCTATTTGATTTCTAAAAAATAAAAAGATGTTTTGGGGCTTTAAACCCAACTCATTTTAGACCATTTAAACCACCCAATTCTTTTTTTCCATTTAAAATTCCAAAAATTAATAAAAAAATCTCAATTACAATTTTTTTTTTAATTTGATCGCCTTTCATTTTTTCATTTTTTTAAAAAACAAATATTTTTAGAACCACAAAAATAAATAAGTTTTTTTTAATAATAAAGAATCGCTTTTTAAAATAAATAGATGATTTTTAATGCTCAAAAAGCCTAAAAAATTCTTTCTCTTAAAAAGAATGTATTTTAAAGAAATAATAACACATATTTTGAAACAATTTAAAAAACATCTTTTAAAAAAACATAAAAACAATGCAAGTTTAAAAAAACAAAAAAAGTTTTCAAATATAAAAAGGGTAAAAAGATTTTTAAAACATAAAAAGAAATGACAACTTTTTTAAATAAAAAGTAATAAAGGTTTTTAAATAAGACAACAATATAAAAGTTTTGTTTCTTTTTTTTTAAAACCTAAAAACATGGAAAACATAAAGTAAAAATGTTTTAAGCTTTGTAAATTTTTTTCTTGTCTTGTTGCTTTAGAATTAAGTTGGCTTTAGGAATAGGTCCTTCAAAGCCTAGTTAGAGACCTTCTTTGAATAAAGATTCTCTTTACAAAAAAATAAAACACACTTAATTAATTTTAAACCCCCTAAATAGGTTAAAACATTTAGAATTCTTTAGGTTTGTAAATATTAATTTAGAATTAATAAAATTCTCAACAAATTAATCGTTTCTTTATTTGCCTGTAAAAAAAGTGAAATTTAATTAATGCGGTGCCTTACTAAACGGAAATGACGGGTTAGTGCCAGAAGTGTTGGTAGTGATTGGAGTTCATTTTCAGGTGGTAAGACCGTTAAAATGGAATTTAATTCATAAACGGACAATAATTTAAAGCTCTATAAGAATTCACAAAATCTGAATTTTTAAGCCTTTTGTAATCGACAAGGTACCGATTTTTGGGTGCTATAGGGGTGCTAACCCTTCCCCACGCGTAACCGACTCCCAGACCTGGTTTTGTGTTTTTGCAGACCAAAAAAATGTTATTTTGATAAAATGTTTTTATTAAAATAACCCAATTTAGGTGATCCAATCACACATTTTTTTTAAAAAAAAAGTGGTGGTGACTCCATTGATTTTAATGTTTGTGCCGAAACGTCGAAGCTCGAGAGGGTTGCAACAGAACCGTCTCATTCCCCATGAAAATTCATTATTGCCTTGTTTTTTACCCTTCAAGTCTTTTTTTATGCTGGAGTGTATTCGTATACTAACGTAACATGTGCATTCAATGTAAAAACAGTGACTTTAGGGCTTGTTTGGACAATTGGTTGGATGCACCTGGCAATAAGTTTTGAATCCAGGTTTTGATGATCTTGTCTGAACTGATGAAACAACAAGTATGCGGGTCGTTGTAGACTGCAATCTCCGTGATGTTGTCTTTATTTTTTTCTTTTGGACCCATATCTTCTAGTTGCATCTCTGTTCCGCTTTCTGAGTACATTAACATACGTATTTCTCTTATGTCGATCTTATCACCGTAGAATGCACACCATTACGTATGTTGTAGTTTTTAACAGCTGTTTTCGCTTCGGCGCTTGTGCTGATCTGCATCTCGCGCCTCAAGTTATATTTTATTATGCCAAAGTAAGAAACGCCGAAACCTAAGTCAGGCACGTCAGGGAAATCTTGAACATCCATTGCCACCATGTCAATGTTGTGCGTGTGTGATGTAGGCTCGTAAGGTGTGTGGACACTTCTGCTTGCAACATGTCCCAATTGATTTTTAGTGAAGTTTGTAGGGGCCTCATCATTAGGCTCCACAAATAACACAACCTTAGAACCATTAGAGCCGAGCTCTTGAATCAGTTCTTCTGGGGATAGGTAACCTTCATCAGCAACCGTGCATGTATAGGCAGGTACAAAAGTCGTAGATGTAGACCTGGGGAAAACATTATGAGGAGCATATGTTGGCTTATTTAGATCGAAGGATGTTGCGCAAGAGTGTAGGCCGATTGAAAAACTCTTAATCCACCCATTCTCGATGGATACCCATCAACGTAAACGTTGAAGGTCCAATGTTGAGTTGATGGTTGTTCGATGTTTAGGTCGAAGAAGTTGGCGGACAAGTGTCAGGGTGTTGAACATGCAGATACATTATAAGCAACATCGGTTAGATTAAGCGTAGGGGTATAAGCTTGAATGTTAAGACTTAATTTAAAATAAGTTAATTTTAAATTGTTATTCTCAATTCTGATTGTTTCTCAAAAATAAAAAATTCTTATTGAATAAAATTGTTAAAATAAGTTATTATCTCTTGTTCCGTCAAAAACCAAATATCTAAAATGGTTTCACACATGTGAATTGAGTGAGGACAGATCGAAACCAAATATTGCAGCTTTACTTTCAATCTAGTTCCCTTCGAATGAAATTTTTATAGGGTAAAATACACAATTTATCACTCAACAATCTTCTCACTCCTATTTTGGTCACTCAACTTTTAAACTTTTCAATTTAATAATTGAACTTTATACATTTAACATTTTGGTCACTCTCAAATATTTTATTATTATTTTCAATTTTTTAATATTATTAAATATAATCTAAATAAATAATAAATAATATTTTATTATTCTTAAATTTTAAAAATGTTTAAAATTATCGTCGCCGCTTGTCATCACCGGTGACCTTCAAAACCGGTGGCGGTTTGATCCCAAATTGCATCGGGCGACTCATTTTGACACGCTGAGTTCAAATCCAGTGGTTGTTTCACCAAAAATTATTCTGAAACTCGCGAATCTCGACATGAAAGTTTCGGTTTCCTTACTTTTGATCTCTTTTTGTGGATTTCAGAGTACTTTTCGGCAAAATGGGGATCTGATTTGGATTCAGGGGTCGATACGAAGCGACAGGTAAAATTTGGAATCGAACGGCCACCGTCCGACGACGGCGAACGACGGTCGGCGAACAGTTTAGTTTAACTTTTTATTTTTTATTTTAAATTATTTTTAATTAAATAATAATAAAAAATGCCATGTTATACTAAAATAATAATAAAATATTCAAGAGTGATAAAAAAAACGTTCAATGTATAAAGTTCAACTATTAAATTGAAAAGTTTGAAAGTTGAGTGACCAAAATAGGAGTGAAAAGATTGTTGAGTGATGAATGGTGTATTTTACCCATTTTTATAATCAATTTGAACCCTTGGTATGTGGGAAATCTTGGACCATTCTCGTCTTTTACTCTCTTACACTCTTCTATTAGCAACGGGCAATCGATAAGAACCAATGAGCCAAGCGAGAGACGCATGTTTCTTTCTAAAAGAGATGTGAGCTTAGTACAATCTTTGATAAACAATCGCACAAGAGAGGTATCCCCAAATAGGTTCAATAAAATATGATTAAAGTAAAACCCTAAGACACGCCCATGTTAATTGGAATCTTTGTCTCTATTTTAAAAGGTACGTCACAACTCAGTAGAATAGACCATAAACATTTAAGTCATGGGTTTTTGGACACCTAAAGTCGGTTGTTACTATGTGCATGTTTTTTTTATAAGAAAGTAGATCTCGTTAAAATCTTGCTCATATCAGCGTCATATCAAGGTATGATAGTGACAACGAAAGGAGGAAAAAAGTGCCCAAATTTTATTAATGATAATATATTTCATTACAAGCTTTCGTAACAATAGAATATAGGTGGCAAATGGGTCATTTGGATCGGGTTTGGTTCGGGTCATTTCGGTTCGGGTCAGGTTCGGTTTTGATTATATCCAGTTTTGGTTCGGTTCAGTTCAGTTCGAATATGGTATGGTTTGATTTTAATTCGAGTCTATAGTGATTTGGGTCAGATATCAGTCTGGATCAGGTCACATCGGTTCAGTTGATTTTTGGGTCGGGTATTTTCGGGTCAGGTTAAGATCAGTTCAATAGGAGATCGATATGTTTCAGTCGGGTTTTCAGGCCGGATCGGTTTTTTAAACCCACATATGGCTTTATAAAGCCAACATATTTGACTTTTTGGTGAATTGTACGATGATTCACATCAAATCTTTCATTATTCTTTTAATATCTTTTCTTTATTTCGAGTTGCCTTCAGTTCGGGTTACGTTCAGTTCGGATGAAATTGGTTCGGTTGAAAATTGATTCGGGTTTGTTCTGTTACGTTGAAAAATTGGATCGGGTCCATATCGGTTCAACTAAAAATCGGGTTGGTTTCAATTCGGTTCGGTTTATTTCGGGTTTCGAATCAAGTTCAGATTATCCTATTCGGGTCGATATTGAGTCTCGAATCGAGTAAAATCGGTTCGGGTCTCGAGTCAGTTTGCCACCTCTACAATAGAATAAAGACCATTACAGAATCCCAGGGGAATACCTCCCATCCAGACATGCCATCCCCAAATGCAAATTACAATCCAATCAAAGCCAAAATTTCAACCAATCCCCCTTTTCGCTAGAAGGTCAGCATCCACATTACACTCCCTTGGTATATGACGCAGAATGACACTCTTTAGACCGATAGAATCAGCAATATCCCTCACCAAGGCCAGGTAACAGGAGGGACTATTGTTCGGACTAAAAATCCAATCAACTGCCATCTTGCTATCACTCTCAATAATGAGTCTAGAGAAGGAATCCCACCCCCGTTGAAAGTACAACTCCAACCGTACTTGATTGCTAACAGTTCAACCAATACAAGAGTTCCTTTGCCAATAGATTCCGAGAAGGCTGTGAGACTTTCCTTCACTGTTTCTAAAAATCCCACCAATACCGCCAGCAAGACCGTTCTTTAACATGGCCCCATCAACATTCAGTTTGATGAATCCAAAAGGAGGAGCCTTCCATGAGAGAACCACCATATATGAAACACCATGAATTATCTTGTTAGCAACTAAGGGATCTGCAACTAAATCTTCCAGGGGTACACTGATCGAAGGATTGATGACTTTAAACCATGTAGCTAAGCGCGATTTCACTAGATAAAACAACTGAAGTACATCCATATGACTGTTTCCGAAAATAATGTCGTTTCTAAACAGCCATATAGTCCACAATACCACAAAAGGGATTAAATTCCAAATTGAATCAACAGAAGTGGGAGGGCGTACCTTGTACCAAACAATGTCGCTATGTGCATGTTACTTTCGGGTATTATATCATTTAAGTATCGCCATGTATGGAGCAAGAATATTTGGTTGGTTGGTCAAGTTGTTCTTCTTTGTTCCCTCATAATTGTTTAGTTCATAGGTTCTGCACCATTACGAGCACTCCCTTCCTTCCTCTAGAGTCTCTCATCCCCCTCCCCTCTAGGTAAGATTAGAATTAGAATTAAAATTTATCATAAAAATATATATACCACCATGTGTGATCTTTTCTAGATTTATTATTATTTTATATCATTTAAACCTTTAATTTAAATCGTATCTGTAATCAATTAATATTGGAGCTTATGGTTAAGACTCTTTGTTGATACCCATCCCCTCCTTAAGCCATGGGTTCAATATTTAGTAGGAACAATCCCCTTTTCTCCTTCTACCTTCTACCTCTCCTAAGTAATAAGTATTGTTAAAAAAATTTGTGTTTGAAAAAATAACGTCTATTTAGTTTTGGATATGACTATATAATTGTAACGTGGTTGGTTAACCATTGTAATTTGTAGGTCTCACTAAAATGTGTTATTGGAGACTTCAGTTACACTCTTTAATTCTTTATGCTTGTATTTAGAGGAGTAATTACACTCTTTAATTCTTTATGAGTATTTTTATTATGGGAAAATATCACATGCATAGGCGGTGAAAACGAAATGTTTTCATTAGCGCCTTAATTTTAGGGTTTATGGGTTTAAGTGTAAGGTTTAAAATTTATGTTTTATGGTTAAAATTTAAGGTTTATGCTTTGAATTTATAGTTTAGAGTTAGGATTTAGTTTTTATGGTAAAATGGTTAGAGATTTAGGTTTTAACCTATAAACCCTAAATTTTAACCTTAAACCCTAAATTCTTACCATGTCCTTAAATTAAAAAACCCATCAACTAAAACCCCTAAACTGTAAACACTAAACAAAATCCCTAAACCTTAAATTTTATTGTTTAGAAGTTTTATTTATTGTAAAACTTCAACAATTAGTAATACCATAAAAGGTTTAAGATCGAAACCATACAAAACAAAAGCTGAAAAACATCTAGAGCATAAGAAGATTAATCGGTTAATACAAAACCAATAAAAAAATAACAATAAGTTGATACTCAACATCCCAACACATACTTGACAATAAATTCTAATCCTAATTCTATCTAGAAAAGAGGGGAAGGGAGACTCTAGAGATGAAAGAAGGATTCTCCTAGTAGGTCTAGAACTCATGACCTAAGAGAATATGAGAGAACAAATATGAGCAACTTAAACCGAACTCAAATTTTAAACTTTTCACTAACTATAAATGGAATAAAAACTTTTAGGTTATCCACATTTTTTTCTTTTATTATAGGTTTATATACAAAACAATGCTTTACCTATTACCTATTATCTACAAATTTGTTCTTAACAAAGCACTTGATGAGTCTTTATTTTTTAAAAAACTAAAATTCATTTGAAATTAGTACTCAAGTTTTTTATTCAAGAATATATGTTTAATGGAATAATAGGGATGATCTATAATACGTTAATTTGATTAAAAAATTAAAAATAGACTCTATACTTTTAAATTAAATTAAATCAATTCAATTTTCAATAAAATCATCAGCGTCAAATCAATTTTTTTTATCATTTCGATTTGAAAGTTTACTTATTCAAAAAAATTTGTGTGTGTATAAAAGAAAAAAAAATGTGGATGACCTAAAATTATGATATGCTACTTTAAATGTCTTGAAATATTTAAACTATGTACTTACGTACGTATGTAACATGCTATTCTAAATATCTTGAAATATATAAAAGAATAAAATTATGACATGGTACTTTAAAAGTTTGGAAGGCAGACAACTATTTGAACCCAAAAAATCAATTAAAAATGTATTCTCAAGGTGCTAGTAATTGATTTTAGTCTCGAGATTTTATGTCCTGCACTCCGTTAGAATGTGTAAAGACATAGAACATTATTCTTATTGGAATCAATAAAAATATATTCTTACTGTCCCTTACTCCATTACTAGTGTTGATAGTCTATCAAGAGAAATTAAATTATTTTATTGTTGGTAGAATTCGAACTCATGCCTTAGCGCATATAGAACATTAATAAGCAACTATATTGCCATTTATCATATCCCCAAAAGTGTCCTATATGGAATGGAACCCAAGAAATGAAGACTAGTTTCCTTTGTAGGCCTTATAACTCCCATTACACTGTAAAATATTAGCGAGATGCTCACAAAATCCTTGTTACAAAATATAAAATATTAGAACTAAATTGAGCATAAATTTTCAAAAATACAATACTAATTAATAGAATCATCTTGACTCCTGGCGAAGTAAGGAATAATAGTGGAATCGGTGAGTATCAGCATCCAATATATTTAGTGAAAGATAATTAATGGCGAGAGAGAATAGTTTTGGGAATCGAATGGAGACCTGGGGTAGAAACAGTGGAAGAGGAACAATCACACTTTTTGTCAACAATCTTTCACAGAAATTATACTGGAGTGGACTGAGACAAGCATTTGGAAGACATGGAGATTTGGTTGACTCGTTCATTGCAAAAAAGTTGAGCAAATCAGGTAAAAGATTCGGCTTCGTTAGATTCTCAAACAGAACAGATGCAAACAGGGCAATAGAGAGGCTGAACGGTTTAAAGCTATATGGCTCCATTAACCATGTTAGCTATGCAAAGTACAAGACACGGACATCATACTGGAGGAAGACCCGCCCATCAAAGATGTGCACGATGGAGAAGAACGCAACTGCATCTAGTTCAGAGTACAGAGAGAAAAATATAGAAAAAGAAAAAGAGGAGGCTCAAATCCCAGGGGACACGGGAGAAGAAAAGAATCCAGCAGAAAAGGAAAGAGGTTTAGTAAGTGAGAAGAAAGTGAAGGTAAGAAGAGTACAAGGCCATGTGGAAGGGAATCCAGCACGGGTACGGCAACTCAAGGCCGTTTCAAGTACCCAATACGTCTCCGGGACGGATACGAGTCGGGTATGGCTCGGGTACGTATCAGGTACGTCCCACGTTGACGGGATACGGTTGAAAGTAGTCGGGGACGCCTAATATATTTCTGAGGACGTTTCGGGGACGGCGAGTGACCTTCACGGGCCAAACCTGGGAGTAAAAGGGGAAACTAATCCAAGGAAATTGAGACAAACTGTATTCAACCATTTTGTCAATAAATTCAACCGCAAAGCTAGAAGTTGGGACGCGGTGTTTGAGTTAAATTTTAAGGAGCTGTCTGAGTTAGAAGCAACTGACCTGGAAAGACCATTCACTCTAGAGGAGATTAAGGCTGTTGTATGGAACTGCGATGAATCAAAAGCACCAGGACCTGACGGTTTTAATGCACTATTTTTTAAAAGTGCTGGAATTTCTTAAAAGAAGATCTGTTGCGGGCATTTGAAGATTTTCACAGAAGTGGGAAACTGCAGAACAATATAAACACATCTTTCATCGCTTTGATCCCCAATAATCCAAACCCTGAAAACATTACGGAATATAGGCCAATTAGCCTGGTGAGTTCAATCTACAAAATATTTGCAAAAGTGCTAGCAGGTCGACTGAGTGGAGTATTGGAGAAACTAGTTAACGATACACAATGTGCCTTCGTGAAAGGCAGAAAATATTTGATGGGGTGCTAATAGCAAATGAAGTAATACATTTTCTACAGAATGAAGAGTCAGATGAGGGTGGTATTGTGTTGAAGTTGGATTTTTCAAAGGCCTACGATTGTGTTAGATGGAATTTTCTCATTATGGTGCTTGACAGAATGGGATTTGGAAATAAATGGAAGAGCTGGGTGATGGAGTGTAAATCCACAACAAAGGTTTCAGTTTTGCTTAATGGTTCACCAACAAATGAATTTAAAATGCTCAGAGGATTGAGTCAGGGAGACCCCTTGTCCCCGTTTCTGTTTATTCTTATGACTGAAGCGCTACACTTATTGTTTGAAAAGGCAATACAAATTGGGAAATTGAAAGGTATACAGAATTTGATGCCAGGCTTAGTTTTATCTCATATGCAATTTGCAGATGACACTATTCTTTTCCTAAGGCCAGGGGAACAGAATGTGGAATATGTAAAGCGGATTCTGTGCTGCTTTGAAGCTTGCTCTGGATTAAGTATAAATTTTAAAAAATCAGGTATGCCTTTAGGTGCAGATAAACACTCTACCCTTCAAATGCTTAGGTATGCCTTTAGGTGCAGACCCAAGAACAATCAGCACATGGGACCCTATAGTAGAAAAATGCAATCAGAAACTACCAAGCTGGAAAAGATCACTCAGCTTTGCTGGAAGAGTGGTACTTATTAATTCTATCTTATCAGCTTTACCCTTTATTATATGTCAATATTTGAGGCCCCTAAATTGGTGGTAGAAAAAATTGATAGAATTAGAAGAAATTTTTTATGTGGAAGTTGGAATGGATCGAAAAAAATGGCCAGAGTAAACTAGGGACGTATTTGCAAAACAAGAAAGCTAGGAGGGGCAGGGGTAATGAAACTAAAAACAAAGAATAGGGCCTTATTGGCAAAGTGGGGCTGGAGATTTGTGATAGAATAAAAGGCTATGTGGAGAAGAATTATAGCTGCAAAGTACGGGAAAGATGAACAGAAGTGGATATGTAATTACCAGGTGAAAACAAAAGCATCAACGGTATGGAGAGGCATTACAAAAAATCTTTTTAGAGAGGAAGCGAACCACTAGATTAACAAAGCTGCCTTAAGGTGGAAACTAGGTGATGGGAAAACAATATTGTTCTGGGAAGATTGGTGGACTGGAGATAATCCACTAAGAATCAAGTACTCACGGCTATATCGATTGAGCAGCAGGAAAGGAATTACAATATCCTTACTCGTAGGATCAGCTGCTTTCTAGGAGATAGAGTGGACATCCCTCTTCACTAGGCCCTTGTTGAATAGAGAAATGGTTGTGTTAAAAAATTTGAAAGCTGATGTTTTGGGAGAATCAATCAAGCATAATATACCAGACAGGATCATATGGCTACATGACAGATCAGGGAGATTCTCAGTTAAGAAACTGACAAAATTGCTGGAAAATGAAGATGTCGAAGCCTCTCAATTTGATTATAACAACATTTGGAAAGTTAAAGTCATTCCTAAGGGGTGAAATCTTTCCTCTAGATGCTAAAGATCAATAAAATCCCAACAAAGGGTTTCCTTTTGGATAGAGGCCTCCAACTAGAAAATTTCAAGAAGGAATGCCCATGGTGTGAGCTAAGCTTAGAAATGTCCAACCATCTCTTTGTGGGATACAAGGTAGCACAATGTTTCTGGATCAGTTTTTGTGGTTGGTGGATAGTTAGATGGCCGAAAGTTGTAAGCATAGATGATCTCTTTGAATTCTGCTTTGAAAACCATGGAAATGGGATAGTTCAAACAGTTTGGCTCATCACAGTAGTAGCTGCTCTTTGGAGTTTATGGTTGGGTCATAATGAAAATGTTTTCAAGGCCAAGAAAATTCCTTTGAAGGATATGATGTTCTACTCGAAAATGAGAGCATTTATTTAGATAAAGGCAGTAAATGAAAGCATTCTACTCAACGAGAAAAAAATGGTGGGAAAACCCTATCAACTGCATCATGATAAACAAGAACAACCTCAAATGGCAAGCTTGGATTCCCCCTCAAGCAGGTACCGTCAAATTCAATGTTGATGGTGCTTGCAAAGAAAATGTTGGTGGGTGTGGTGGAGTTCTTAGGAATGAAAGTGGGGACGTGATTGCGATGTTTTTCGGGCCTGTTGGAGATATGGGATCTGATTTCTCTGAACTCACGACATTAAGTATAGCTCTGAAAGTTTTTCTGGAAGCAGGTTTGCAACAAAAGTTTGCTCTTGAAATTGAATCTGATTCACAGGTAGTATTAAATTGGATTGTTTCCCCGCTGTTGAGACCATGGCGCTGGTGGGATTTGTTTGCTGAAATAGGCACGTTATCCAGGGACATTGCAAAAGTGAAGTTTTCCTATGTTCCAAGGTGCCTAAACTCGATGGCTGATCACTTAGCAAAGAAAGGAATGCAAAGGAGTAACCTATTCAAAGCATGGTGGTGAAGGAATGTTTGATAACTCTGGTACTTCAATTCAGGTTATGGTTTTTGAATGTATGGCGTATTCACAGGTGTGTTTTGTGGTGTAAGAAAGGGACTCCAAAGGTGTAAACATTACCTAGTTGAGTAGTACTCTTTTCCCTCAACTAGGTTTAGGGGGTTTTTAACGAGGCTCTCAACTACGTTTTTAAAAAATATATAATAATAAAATTTTCTGTTGAGAAAAAAAAAGAGAATAGTTTTGGGAGCTGGAGAGGCAAAAACCAACCGATTTTCACCCTACTTGTTGAAAATCTATTGGAAAAGCTCCATTGGCCAGGATTGTGGCATGTTTTTGCGAGACATGGAGATGTGCTAGAAGCATTCATAGCAAGGAAATGCAACAGGAGGAGAAAAGATTCAGATTCGTAAGATTTGAAAGGAGGATTGCCGCAGAGAGAGAAATTGAAAGATTAATGGTTTTGTGTTGTTTGGAAGCAGGATTAGGGTGGTGATGGCAGCTTTTAAAACTAGATAGTCTTACTAGACCAAGGTACATCCGGTGAGCTCAGGTGATATGTTCATGGGAGCTAAACAAAATGAAAATATGAATCCAGAAGGAAGTCGAAGAGATGCTAATCCTAGGGGTAGGGGGTAAGTTAACCCAATACTCGAATGAAAAAGAAAGAGGGGAGTGCAGTTCTAAAAGTGCAGGAAAATGCAAGAGAATATCTGGAGTAGTGGAGACAGAAGAACTATGGAAACTGAAGATGTTTATGGTTGGTGTGATGTCGACGTTATGTAGTGTGAGAAGCATAATGTTGAGACTCCATGTGTAACACCCTAAACTTGGCTTAGGAAAGTTACCACAATCTAAACTATAGGCTAATTGAATATATGAGCTAATCAAATTAAATAAGAAAGAACATTAGCCATCCTTAAGATCAAACAAGTGAAATTAGAACCAAATTGAATTAAAACTAGAAGGCATAAATGGAAAGATGAAATTGTGTTCATGCAAAACTCTATATTTTGCATGCAAGTGGAATTAAAACTTAAGGCCTTGACACATGTTCTCATTGGATGAGAACGTGTGCCTATTGAGTTGATGACTCACGGCAACATGGTGTAAAGAATAACAAAAGTTTTGTCATCTTCCTCCCAAAACATCCCATAGTCGAATTGCTTGAGAGAGAAAGGGGGGAGAGAAAGCTTCATGCATCACCTTTAATTCAAGCTTCTTGATTTAGCTTTGATTAAATTAGCTTGGAGAAGGTATATTGCTTGATTCCTACATGTTATAGGATGCTTGAATCTTGAGATTTTGATATTCTTGTTGCCTAAATTGATTAGGATGATTGTTATGTATGTTAGGATCATGTTAGCTTCTAGTAGTACTTGAAATTGTGAATTTCTAGTAGCTAAATTGTTAATGAGAGTGTATATGGTTGAAAACAGTTTTGACTTGTGACTGTTTTACTAGTGAAAATGTGTGAATGAGCTAATTGCATATAGAACCTTGTTTTGATCATGTTGTTAGGTGAATTGAGCATTGAATAGAGCAAATAAGTTGCTGGAAAATGAATACACCTAATTGGATTAGTTAAAACTAGGCAATGGATAGTTCAAATGGTGAATTAGAAGTATAATGTTGATCAAAAAGATCAAATTGAATTTAACATGATAATGCCCTATTTTAAGCACATTTCTAGGTGAATTAGACTGATCTAGACATGTAAGAACATGAAAATAAGTTGAATTGCCATGTTAGAACCTTGTTTAGATGATTATGAAGCTAGAAACTCAACCTAGTGTAATCTGCCCAGAATACTCTGTTCAGGGCAGTAACTTTGAAAAATCACCATAAATTGTATAAAAAGAATTTAAGGCTCATTTTTTTGGATAGTACCTTAACATGCCTAAATTCATTAGGAGAAAACATAACTGAATTATGGATTATAGAATGAATTGTAGAGATGAAACACTAGAGACAGTGCAAATTGTCCAGTGTTGTAAGTTGCCATGTCTTTAAGTTAAAAACTGTATTAATTGGCAAAGAACTAAAATGCAAGGACTATATAGTTAGAAAGACAATTATGTTAGCTTTCCAACGGTGCAAACCAATTGAAATTCCAACGTACAGAATGAAAGTTATGCATGTTTAAGTGAACAGAGTACATGCTGCCTAGTAACAACAGTTTAGGTAATTGTACACTATTTTGTGGCAGTTTGTAAACTATTTTGTAAAAAGTTTTGGGACATTGATTTCTACGCCGTTTTACAAGAATTAGAGTATAGATAAGTGTAGTTAAGTGTAGTGAAGAATGTATATGAACATGCTGCCAGATTTGTATATGTTGTGTACTTGTAACATTGCCTTGATTGAATGATTATGTGAACTTGTTTTAACATGTATATACTTGTGTAATGTGTTAGAACCAGGAGTGAACTTGGTGGATGAGGAAAGGATGGAACATCCTAAAGCTAAGAATAAAGGAGTGTGGATCCAAGACTAGCTAAGCTTGAAATATTGTGAGTGTAGTTTACTTGAGAGTTGAGACTAGGTCCTAACTATAGCAAGCATGTCTAAATTCTTGAATTGTTAATTGACTTAATATGATCTTGATCTATAAGGGAAGAATGATTAAAGAAATGCATGAAATTTGATCACATCTTTGAATCCATGTTTGATTCGATTACTAAGCATGTTTAAGTGGTAACATTGGTGCTTGTATGTGTCATGTGGCATGTGATCGAAAGCTTGAAGAACTTGCTTGTAATGTTATCACACTTGATGAAATGAACGCATGAGAATTACACGATATGTGAGCTATGGCTCAATTGGCCTAAGGGCCTAGTATGAAATGAACTTGCTTGACATGATCTTGAACTTGAAATACTTGTATAAATGGTTTAAATCGAACGACCTTGGTAGCTAGTTGGACTAGGTAGAAGGGCATGCCTTAGAGTCTAGAGCTCACTGTGTCAGGGTGGACTACGGTCCAAGGCTAAAGCCCCTATTTGGCGATAGACGAAGGGTACGTATATGGTCTTTGGCGACAGTAGGAGGGTTGACCAGCACTACAGTGCATCTTGTGGCGACAGTTGGTTGGAGACTCGATTACCTATACAAACTAAGTACCAAGGGGGTTGTTTAAACGATAACAAATGAAATAACAATCCTATAGCATATGTTACTTGTCTTAAAAGTTATATAATGAATGTTACTTGACATGAAAGCCTAGAATTGTATGTTACTTGACATGAAAGCCATGAATTGTATGCTACTTGACATGAAAGCATGCAATGCTTGATTCTTGATATGAAAGCTTGAATTATGATTCATTGTTTCTTGTATCCTATGCAAGCTGAATACTTGAAATCCTTAGCTAGGATTATTTTAATGCTCGAAATCCTTAGCTAGGATCATTCTTGTTTAATTGACACTTAACTTGATATAATAAATGGTTATAACTAGTTACTACCTCACTAAGTACATTCTTGTACTTATCACTTTTGTTTCATTCTTCCCAACCTACAGGATAAATGATTCGAGTGTTGCTTGATCTTGAAGCTTGATTTCTTGAGCTCGAAGCAAGACACAAGCATAGTTAAAGTATGGTTTCATACTTGTTTTGTATATCTCCTAGATTGGTGGCACTAGTTTGTATATAGTTTATCTTGATCATGCATTTTGGAATTCTTGAAACTTGTATATATATGCGTGTTCTTGAATGGGCCTACTATGTTATGAACTTATTAACAAGTTTGTATTGAACTTAAATTACATGTCAATGATGTTTTGTTGCGCATATGGATACACAAATGAAATGATCAAGTGTTTGATCTAGTTTACACTAACCATTCGAATTTCTTGGAATTATAAGGTCACTTGTGTGTGAACATACCTTGATGTAAGTATTGTTGTGTGTTTGGATGGTAAAGGCCGAATAGTCTAGCGTATGAACTTACCTTGATGAAAGTGTCTTGTGTGCTTGAATAGTGATTTCCGAATGGATAGGCTTAGTATAGGGCTTGTTGGAAACTTGTTACATGCAATTGTATGATAGCATGATCATGTTTAGTAATCTAGGTATGAAATGTTATATGTATCAAACTAAGGAACATTGAAATGAAATGGAAGCATATTGCATACTAGGGTCATTCGAATGATTATGGTATAAGATGAAGTTATTTGAATTGTTAAAGTAGTAACCTATAATGTAAGCATGAAAGGAAACAATTTAATGGCTTATTCGAATGCCCTATGATGTCTTGAAATCAAAATGTGAGTTTGCTTGTTTGTTAAGTAAGTATGCTTGGTTGCTTGCTAGTTAAGTAACTCATTTAATAGAGATGAGTTTATAAATCCTTGTTCTTGTTCTTGCTTGTATTGTATTGCCTTGTCCTTTCTTGGTAACACTCCGAGCCGGTTTGCTACTAACCCGGGGTAGGGAGTGTTACATTTATTTGGTAATCAGAGCTTTTTAGCCAGTTTTAGGACTAAACCGGGCTCTCTTGCATCATATAGGATACTTGTTCCACCTAGGATACTTGTATTGTATAGCTTTTGTCACTAAATTGAATTCCTAATTGTTCTATTTGAATGTAGAATGTCTGAAACAAGGCTCGCTCGGGATGATGAAAGTCCCATAGGCTCCTCAAATGAAGGAGATGGTCTTTCGTGATTAAGACTAAAATTGTAAAACAAAGCCTTGTAGTTTCGATCCCAATAGGGAGAATCACATCCATTAACTTCCTTTGGAAGGAATGTTCTATAATCATTCAAAACATACCCTTTCCTATTGATTTATATGTATTGCCAAATTGTGAGTTCGATCTAGTGTTAGGACTAGATTGGTTAAGCAAGCATGAAGCCTGGGTAGATTGCCAAAATATGAGACTTTATCTTCGGGGTTTAGGAAAGGAATCAATCCTTCTAATTGATGGAAAACTGACCTCAATCTTTGATGCTATGGTCTTACAAGATGAACATGAATTCGGCTTACCTAGTATGCCAATCGTATCTAAATTTGTTGATGTTTTTCCCGAGGAACTCCCTGGTCTCCCTCCAACCAGAGAAGTAGAGTTCGGGATTGATGTTTAATCTGGAACAACTCTGGTGTCCATCACACCCTATCGAATGAAACCTGTTGAATTGAAAGAACTCAAGAAGCAACTCCAAGAGCTACAAGACAAAGGCTTTATTCGGCCTAGCTCGTCTCCCTAGGGTGCTCCAGTCTTGTTCATGAAGAAGAAAGACAGGGCCATGAGACTCTGTATTGACTACAGACAATTCAACAAGCTTACTATCAAGAATCGATATTCTCTCCCAAGGATAAAAGATCTTTTCGATCAACTCAAGGATGTTTCGGCATTCTCAAAGATCGATCTTCGATCGAGATACTACCAAATGATAGTAAAAGAAGATGTACCCAAGATAGCCTTTCGTACTCGATATGGCCATTTTGAATTCCTTATAATGACATTCGGGTTAACAAATGCACCGGCTGCTTTCATGGACCTCATGAACCGTGTATTCAAGCCCTATCTTGACAAGTTTGTGGTCATCTCAATCGATGAAATCCTGGTGTATTCTCGGAATAAGGAAGAACATTCTGAACACCTTCAAATTGTATTGCAAACTCTCCGAGAACGTCAATTGTTTGCAAAGTTCTCTAAGTGTGAATTTTTGCTATCGGAAGTCTCGTTCCTTGGCCATGTTATCTCGCAGAAGGGATTAAAGTAGACCCGAGAAAAATTCAATCCATCCTGAATTGGAGACCTCCGAGGAATGTTGGTGAGGTCAGAAGCATTCTCGGTTTAGCTGGGTATTATCGATGTTTTGTCAAGGGATTCTCATCCATTGCCACAAGCTTGACTAAGCTAACTCGTAAAGGCACGCCCTTTGTTTGGTCGGAGAACCAACAACGAAGCTTCGATCAACTTAAACAAGCTCTAACTCATGCACCGGTTCTCATCCAAATAGAGTCGGGCAAAGAATTCACTGTCTATAGTGATGCATCTCATTCGAGACTAGGATGTGTCCTAATACAAGATGGAAAAGTGGTAGCTTACGCTTCAAGGCAACTAAAACCACACGACTCAAACTACCCTACACACGATCTAGAATTGGCAGCTATCGTGTTTGCTCTCAAAATATGGAGACATTACTTGTACGGGGAGAAATGTAACCTGTTCACGGACCACAAAAGTCTCAAATACCTCCTGACTCAGAAAGACTTGGATTTGAGACAAAGGAGATGGCTAGAATCGCTTAAAGACTATGATTTGGTTATCGACTACCATCCGGGGAAAGCAAATGTGGTTGCTGATGCCTTTAGTCGCAGACCATACTCGGGTAAACCCTTAAATCTAAAACCCAGAATAATTCATTCGAATTTAATCTTTCTTGGATTACAAGTAATCCATTCAAATTGAACCTTTATTGTCTTGCAAGCAACTGTTCGAAAACCATTCTTAGTGATCTTGTTTATTCTTTGTAACTTCCTTGGCTATCAATGCTTATTTCCGTTTATTCAAAGGACGAAAATTATTGTCTGAACTTCAAGTTCAATCTAGCTTGATCTTGAGAATCAAAGAACAACAAATTGATCTAGATCTTCAGAAGATCAAATCCAAGCTAGACTCTAAGTCTAATTCTGACTTCTCTCTCAAGTCGAATGGACTTCTCTATTTCAAGGATAGAGTATGTGTTCCTAACAATGAAGAATTAAAACAAGAGATGCTACAAGAAGCTCACCAAAGCTTTTTCTTGATTCACCCGGGATCGGTTAAGATGTACAAAGATCTAAAGCCACTATACTGGTGGCCAGGCATGAAATCGGCTATCACAGATTTTGTTTTAAAGTGCCTAACTTGTCAAAGAGTCAAAGCCGAACATCAAGTCCCTACTGGATTGCTCCAACCAATCGAATTCCCTCAGTGGAAATGGGATTGGATTACAATGGACTTCGTTACTGGTCTTCCTTCCACTCCAAGAAAGAATGATATTGTATGGATGATTGTTGATAGATTCACTAAGTTTACTCACTTCATCCCTGTTCGAATAAACATGAGCTTGGAAACCTTAGCCGAGATATACATTCGTGAAGTGATTTGATTACACAGTGTACCTACAACTATAATCTCTAATCGTGACCCCAGATTTGCTTCTCGATTCTAGAATTTCTTACAAAAGGCTCTAGGAGCTAAAATGCATCTTAGTACAGCCTTTCATCCTCAATCAGATGGACAATCTGAAAGAATCATCCAAGTGCTTGAAGACATGCTACGTGCTTGTGTTACAGACTTCGAAAACAACTTGGAGAAATCTCTGCCCCTAGTAGAGTTTGCTTACAACAATAGCTACCAGACATCTATCCAGATGGCTCCCTTCGAAGCTCTATACGGAAGAAAATGTAGAACTCCCTTGTGCTGGTCTGAATTGGGAGAAAACAAAGTATTGGAACCTCAATTGCTCAGAGAAACCAAAGAACAAGTGAGAATCATTCATGATCGTTTAAAAGCAGCCTTTGATAGGCAAAAAACATATGCTGACTTGAAAATGAGAGACATCCAGCATAATGTTGGAGACAAGGTCTTCCTCAAAGTATCTCCTTGGAAGAAAGTTTTTCGGTTTGGAGGAAAAGGAAAGCTCAGCCCTCGGTTTATTGGACCATTCGAAATCGTTGAAAGGATTAGTCCAGTGGCTTATCGATTGGCACTCCCTAGTGAATTCGATAAGATCCACAATGTCTTTCACGTATCTATGCTCAGAAGGTATAGATCTGATCCATCTCATGTTCTTCAACCTGAAGAAGTGGAATTGAATCCTGACTTGACTTACGAAGAAGAACCAGTCCAGATTCTTGATCGTGAAGTTAGAAAACTCAGGAACAAAATCGTTCCTATTGTCAAGGTCTTGTGGAGAAATCACAAGATAGAAGAGGCAAGTTGGGAATCAGAAGAAGTCACGAAGAAGCAATATCCTCACCTATTCAATTCAGGTAAACTCGAGGACGAATTTATTTTAAGGGAGGAGAATTGTAACACCCTAAACTTGACATAGAAAAGTTACCACAATCTAAACTATAGGCTAATTGAATATATGAGCTAATCAAATTAAAGAAGAATGAACATTAGCCATTCTTAAGATCAAACAAGTGAAATTAGAACCAAATTGAATTGAATTAAGACTAGAAGGGATAAATGGATGAAATTGTGATCATGCAAAACTCTATAGTTTGCATGCAAATGGAATTAAAACTTAAGGCCTTGACACATGTTCTCATTGGATGAGAACATGTGCCTAGTGAGTTGATGACTCACGACAACATGGTGTAAAGAATAAAAAAAGTTTTGTCATCTTCCTCCCAAACATCCCATAGCCGAATTGCTTGAGAGAGAAAGGGGAGAGGAAGCTTCATACATCACCTTCAATTCAAGCTTCTTGATTTAGCTTTGATCAAATTACTTGGAGAAGGTATATTGCTTGATTCCTACATGTTATATGATGCTTGAATCTTGAGATTTTGATGTTCTTGTTGCCTAAATTGATTATGATGATTGTTATGTATGTTAGGATCATGTTAGCTTCTAGTAGTACTTGAAATTGTGAATTGCTAGTAGCTAAGTTGCTAATGAGTGTATATGGTTGAAAACTGTTTTGATTTGGGACTGTTTTACTAGTGAAAATTTGTGAATGAGCTAATTGTATATAGAACCCTGTTTTGATCATGTTTTTAGGTGAATTGAGGATTGAATAGAGTATATAAGTTGCTGAAAAATGAATGCACCTAATTGGATTAGTTAAAACTAGGTAATGGACTGCTCAAATGGTGAATTAGAAGTATAATGTTGATCAAATAGATCAAATTGAATTTAACATAATAATGTCCTATTTTAAGCACATTGCTAGGTGAATTAGACTGACCTAGATATGTAATAACATGAAAATAAGTTGAATTGCCATGTTAGAACCTTGTTTAGATGGGTTATGAAGCTAGAAACTCAACCTAGTGTAATCTGCCCAGAATACTCTGTTCAGGGCAATAACTTTGAAAAATCACCATAAATTGTATAAAAGGAATTTAAAGCTGAAATTTTTATGGATAATACCTTAACAGGTCTAAATTCATTAGGAGAAAACATAATTGAATTATGGACTGTAGAATGAATTGTAGAGAAGAAACACTAGGGACAGTGCAAACTGTCCAGTGTTGTAAGTTGCCTTGTCTTTAAGTTAAAATTTGTATTAATTGGAAAAGAACTAAAATGCAAGGCCTATATGGTTAGAAATACAATTAAGTTATCTTTCCAACGGTGTAAACCAATTGAAATTCCAACTTACGGAATGAAAGTTATGCATGTTTAAGTGAACAGAGTACATGATGCCTAGTAACAACAGTTTAGGTAATTGTACATTGTTTTGTGGCAGTTTGTAAACAGTTTTGGGACATTGATTTATGCCCTGTTTTACAAGAATTATAGTATAGATAAGTGTAGTTAATTGTATTAAAAAATGTATATGAACATGCTGCCAGATTTGTATATGTTGTGTACTTGTAACATTGCCTTGCTTGAATGATTATGTGAACTTGTTTTAACATGTATATACTTGTGTAATGTGTTAGAACCATGAGTGAACTTGGTGGATTAGGAAAGGGTGTAACATCCTAAAGCTAAGAATAAAGGAGTGTGGATCCAAGACTAGCTAAGCTTGGAGTATCGTGAGTGTAGTTTACTTGAGAGTTAGGACTAGGTCCTAACTATGGCAAGCATGTCCAAATTCTTGAATTGTTAATTGACTTAATATGATCTTGATCTATAAGGGAAGAATGATTAAAGAAATGCATGAAACTTGATCACATCTTTGAATCCATGTTTGATTCGATTATTAAGCTTGTTTAAGTGGTAACATTGGTGCTTGTATGTGTCATGTGGCATGTGACCGAAAGCTTGAAGAACTTGCATGTAATGTTATCTCACTTGATGAAATGAACGCATGAGACTTTTACGATATGTGAGCTGTGGCTCGATTAGCCTAAGGGCCTAGTATGAAATGAACTTGCTTGACATGATCTTGAACTTGAAATACTTGTATAAATGGCTTAAATCGAACAACCTTGGTAGCTAGTTGGACTAGGTAGAAGGGCATGCCTTAGAGTCTAGAGCTCATTGTGTTAGGGTGGACTACGAACCAGGGCTAAGGCCCTTATTTGGCAACAGACGGAGGGTACGTATATGGTCTTTGGCGACAGTAGGAGGGTTGACCAGCACTACGGTGCATCTTGTGGTGACAGTTGGTTGGAGACTCGATTACCTATACAAACTAAGTACCAAGGGGGTTGTTTAAATGATAACAAATGAAATAACAATCCTATAGCATATGTTACTTGTCTTGAAAGTTATATAATGAATGTTACTTGACATGAAAGCCTTGAATTGTATGTTACTGGACATGAAAGCCATGAATTGTATGTTACTTGTCATGTAAGCACGATTTGCTTGATTCTTGATATGAAAGCTTGAATTATGATTCATTGTTTCTTGTATCCTATACTAGTCGAATACTTGAAATCCTTAGCTAGGATTATTCTAATGCTCGAAATCCTTAGCTAGGATCATTCTTGTTTAATTGACACTTAACTTGATATAATAAATGGTTAGAACTAGTTACTAACTCACTAAGTACATTCTTGTACTTATCACTCTTGTTTCATTCTTCCCAACCTACAGGATAAATGATTCGAGTGTTGCTTGATCTTGAAGCCTAATTTCTTGAGCTCGAAGCAAGACACAAGCATAGTTAAAGTATGGTTTCATACTTGTTTTGTATATCTTCTAGATTGGTGGCACTAGGTTGTATATAGTTTATCTTGATCATGCATTTTGGAATTCTTGAAACTTGTATATATATGTGTGTTCTTGAATGGGCCTACTATGTTATGAACTTATTGACAAGTTTGTATTGAACTTAAATTACATGTAATGGAATGATATTTTGCTGCGCATATGAATATACAAATGAAATGATCAAGTGTTTGATCTAGTTTACACTAACCATTCGAATGTCTTGGAATTATAAGGTCACTTGTGTGTGAACATACCTTGATGTAAGTATTGTTGTGTGTTTGGATGGTAAAGGCCGAATAGTCTAGTGTATGAACATACCTTGATGAAAGTGTCTTGTGTGCTTGAATAGTGATTGCCGAATGGATAGGTTTAGTATAGGGCTTGTTGGAAACTTGTTACATGCAATTGTATGATAGCATGATCATGTTTAGTAATCTAGGTATGAAATGTTATATGTATCAAACTAAGGAACATTGAAATGAAATGGAAGCATGTTGCATACTAGGGTCATTCGAATGATTATGGTATAAGATGAAGTTATTTGAATTGTTAAAGTAGTAACCTATAATGTAAGCATGAAAGGAAACAATTTAATGGCTTATTCGAATGCCCTATGATGTCTTGAAATCAAAATGTGAGTTTGCTTGTTTGTTAAGTAAGTATGCTTGGTTGCTTACTAGTTAAGTAACTCATTTAATAGAGATGAGTTTATAAATCCTTGTTCTTGTTCTTGCTTGTATTGTATTGTATTACCTTGTCTTTTCTTGGTAACGCTCCCTAGCCGGTTTGCTACTAACCCGGGGTAGGGGCTGTTACACCATGAGTAGGGATTATGGGAGATTAAAGTTTAAAGAATGGGAGGGGAAAAATATACCTATTGTCTTTTGATAACAACGAATTATTCACGATGTTAGAGGACGTTAACTGGTCTTACTTTAAAGAGATTTTCTCAGAGGTTTTTCCTTCGTCAGAAAGTATAAGTCATGGAGGTAGAGCTATATGGTTAGAATTGTATGATTTACCCCTACACTACTGGAATCATAGAACGATAAAAAAAAAAAAGTGGCAGAATTATGGGGGCTTTTGAATCACTTGGCGAAAATGCAAAAACATTCCAAGGATTGTGAGAAGGTATCAGTTCTGATCATAACAAACCAGGATAAGAAAATTGAGGAGACAATGTAGATTAAAGTTGGGAATATGGTTCATGTTGAGTTTCTGAAATTGGTTTCAAGGATGAGTCAACATATACAGTGGCTAGCAAAAAAATTACAATTAATGCAGAAAAAAACAATAGCGAAACCAGCTCAAATTCTTCTTGGAAGTCTATTCGAAGCAAATCTCTGGCACCGAAGACTGAAGGGAAGCGTGAGGTAGAATATGAAGCATTAAATGCAGTCTGCATTAGGAAAGGTTATAATCATGGTTACAGCTTGGACACTTTGGCATCAAACAGACACTTAGGGGAAGGGGATATGATGGGAGGTGTATCTAAAAAGGCTAGGTGGCAACATTCTACAATTAACTTGGGAGATGATATACCGTTATGAGTCATAAGGATAAAAAGGGTGTCTCTCGGAATATCAATACTGACAGCTGGCAGAAAGAGAATTCAAAGGGGTCGGAAAGTGATTCTAAACAGCTACAGGAGTAAATCTCTCTAGGCCATGAAAAAATGACTAATAGGGCCTTGGATGATATTTGCTGTATGGGTTTAGGACCAAAAGAGGTAAAGAAATCAAGTGCAGATGCAACTCAACCCAACTTATATAAATCTATTTGGGAAAGAATGGTTGACAAACAAAATAATAACAAGGAATTGGATTTTTCAAGCAAGGCAAAGAAATTGGTGATTATTGTTTCCTTGGACGAGGATGACGAGCCTAGAGCATTTTTCCTAGAATTGGGAAAAAAGAAACAGAAAGGAAGGAGATATAGCTCTCTGAGTGATTTCCAGGTTAAGGCTTTGTCAGTTATTGAGAGAAGAATGAGTGACCGAGCAATTAGAAGGGAACACAAGAAGGTCAAGCCTTAGGAAGAATCAGAACTGTCTGGAAGATCTCTGTCAAACTCAAATTTGGTGTCAAGGTGGGATGTCTTAACGAGAGAAGCGATGAAGGCTTTAAAGCTTGGGAAGAGGCTGGGGATTCAGATAGTAGGTGATGAAAACCAAGCAGTGAAGGACATCGCACGTTTAGATGTATAATCAAAGAAGTTATAAAAGATAGCTTTGCTGAGATGAGGATTCTCACTTGGAACATTAGAGGGTTAGGGCGTTCAGGAGGACCAATTCTGTATGGGTTAAGAAAATTTTTCAATGGAGAGGAATTTTGAATGTCTCAAAATTATCATAATCTCGGTAAATGGCTTGATGATTATTTTGAATAATCTTTTGAGTCTTGAGATCGGAGGATGGCATCATGAGAATGTTGTTTTCGAGGCCAACCGAAGCGTTGGGAGCAGATTTTGCTGAAATGATAGCAGTGAAAACTGCATTACAATTGTTTATCGAAGCAGAATGGATAAGGTAAAACTTGTGGTTTGCAAAATGGATGGTACGAATTGTTCTTCTATTTTTAAAAGCATGGTGGCAACCCAATTGACTAGGAACTGCTGTATCTATGTATGTAACTTGTTGTATTTTTAGTTGTAGTAAGAGTGATAAGGGTGAGAGCATGGTTTGGCTTTGCCCAGGAACATATTTTGATTTAGCTAGAAAGGTGAGCAGGATCTTGTAGTTCCTTGTAACCCCTTGACCGTATGTACTCTTTTCCTCCAACTTAGGCTTAGAGGGGTTTTCAATGAAGCATATGATCCAAGTTATATTTTCTAATAAAAATTTCTTTGCCGAGTGTAATACCCGAATTTTACCCGGGTACCCATATATACATATATATCTCTATAAATAAAACCAATAAATAAATCTCATATTAAATAAATAAAAAACAGCTCAAAATTATGTCCAATGTCCATTTACTCAATACCCATTTTATATCATGAAGCCCAATTACATCAAATACCCAAAGCCCAATTTTAAAACCCTTTACAGCTCATATATCAGCTTTAAAACCCAAACAAACACAAACCTATCAGAAAATCATTTTTCTCTCCTATTTTTATACTACGTGGCAATCTTCTATTCGTCCAAATGCCCTTCACGTGGATTGTGATCTTGTTGATATCAGTATGACATCACCGAGTCAACCTTTATATAAATAGAAGGAAAGAGAGTGTCAGATTCAATAATTAGCAATTAATAATCACATTTAATAAAAATAATAATAACAAATAATAAAAGAAGAGAGAGAAAGTTACCTGGGAAATGTCAAATGACGATGGGCAGCTGGAGGGACACTAGGAAGGCCAAATGCTGCCGAAAGTCGAACTGCCTTGAGCTGAAGCGTCACCGACAATGCAAGGGTCACCGACAAACTGTCGACCACCGTACAACAATGCCAAAGACATCATCGGGAAGGTAGTCTCCTTCACCTTTTCGATTTCATGCAAAAATAAATACAAAATATTTAGATCGAGAAAATGAAGGAAAACAAAAATGAAAATAGGGAAAGAGGAGATCTAGAAGTTTATCTCGGTGTTTGGCCGAAATAATGTTGGTCAGAGTTGAAGAGGGTATGGTTTTCGGGTAGATCTAAGTCCTAAGAGGGTGAAGAAGGGTGTTTCTATTGAAACATGGTTTAGATCTAGGTTTAGGGTTGAAATTGGGTTGATTTAAGAGTTTTAGGTTTCGTTTGCGGCGGAGCACGGTAGCCAAAATCCCTCCACGGCCGCTGGACCAAGGTAGGAGGTGATCGAGAGTTGCAGGAGGTGGTCGAGGAGAGAAAGAAGATGATCGAAAGTGGGGTGGTGGCCGACTAACGGTGGAGGCTGGTCCAGGTTGAGCTCATATGGATCAAAGGGGGGAAAATGATGACGAACAATGGATGAACGCAAAGAAAAAAAGAGTTTTGATCCATTTTGGTTCATATTTTTGGGAAAATATTGTTTGAGTTGAGAGAGTTTTGAAGGGAGAGAGAATGAAGAGAGAGAGGTTGGGCACCATGTGACCGATTTAACTCGGTCTGGGGGTTTAAATACCTCGAGCCAAAACGGTGTTGTTTTGGCACCAGGTAAACTCGACCCGCGCCGGTTATCCGGGTCTGGATAAGGATCCGCGCCCAACTTCATGATTTTCACGGTTTTGGCCCTGATTTTTGTAAACATTTCAATTTGGTCATTGTTTCTTTGTATTTTGCACTTTATTTTGATAAACATTCAATTTGATCCTGGATTTCAGTGTTAATTCTTTTTAATTGTGCAATTTAATTGCTTTAATTTGCATGTTGATTTATACAAGTTGGGACCCCATTTGTATCAGTCACCAAATTGGATCATACTATTTTCTTCCATTTAGGCTTAGGGAGGTTTTTAACGAGGCGTCCAATTTTGGTTTTAATAAAAAAAATTAACAAATTGCTTTCGTTGAGCAAAAAAAAAACTGTCTAGACAACTAAAGATTTAAATTTGATAATTGTTTAGAGCCTTAATACATAGGTTCTTTAATCAAAATTAAATAATATAATAGGAAAGATAATTGTAGGAAATAAATGATTATTAAATGGAAAGCTTTTAAGTTCCAAATTGGATAGTGTCTCATTGCAATGAGATGTTATTCAAAGGGAACTTTTAAGAAGAATATTTGATACTAATTTTAACTTAGAATATGAAAATTAATTTAGCTAATTAGATTAAAGCCTTAATTAGGGTTAGCACTTCAATAATTAGATTCATCATTTAAAGTAGGAATGTTGTTCAATTTAAGGTTTAATACAAATAGTGCCCAAGCAATTGGGCGTTATTTCGTAAACCCCTAAATTGAATAATACTCATAGTTTTAATCAACTAATTAGATTAGAGCCTTTTAAGTTAGAACTTAAAATTAACAAGAAAATAACTGGTCATGCATAAAAACTTCTTATGTTGGGATGTACTTTTTTGAATATGAATCAAAGTATCCTAAAGCAACTGGATGTTTCTAATCTCATATTCGTTCAAAAAATATATTTCCTTATAAAGGATATCTCCATTTAGAATTTAAATTCAGTTGATAATTATGTTAAATTAAATTGAAATTATTATTCCCAAAATGCCACGTAAAATTACAAGGTGCCGGTAACGGGCGTTTGTGGGGTGCTAATCCTTCCCCACAAGTAACAGACTCTTGAACCCAAATTTTAAAAATGAATCTCTGGTTGTTTTTATGGTGTTCGGTCTACCAAAGTGACTGGTGTCGACTCCAAAATATTTTCAAGGTCAAATAAAGGAAAATTCCAATTTAATATTAAAAACCTAATTTTTCAAGATAAAATGAATTAAAAGGCAAAACTCTATTTTTAAAAGATCGATCGTCAAGCTATTTTCACACCATTATTAAAAATGGTCACGACACCGAGCAAAAAAAAGGAATCATCTTGACTCCTTCAAAAGTAGTCTTAAAAGTACAGTCCGACAAACCGTTAGCGCCGCAACCCTAACCCTAATATCCTTTCTTTTTCTCTGCAAATTAGAGTGCCGCAACCTTCTTTTGCTTTTGTCTCATTAGCCGGTGGTTGGCTATCAGTTTTAGTATTGGTTGTCGACCACCGGGTTTAATATTTTCTAGTTTTTTTCATATTTTTAATAAGAATCTCTGCCTTTGTGGCACACTTTCCTTTGTCTTTTTGGTTTCGTTTCATCTGTCGTTATGACATGATATCAGCATACCTTAGCGGTCGTTTGGCGCTCGCACAGAGATTTTAACGATGCTAGTTTCTTATTATGATTCTATCGGAAAGTTAGATCCCCACTCGAATAATAGTTGTTTGCCGATATAATTAGTCTTGGGTAGCAGAACATTTTGCTTGATAGTTTGGGTCGCTCGCCACTCCTTCTTCACTCCGTTATACGTCTCGATTGGATAGAGACAAAGAGATTCAGGAAGGTTTCTGGATTTTGATGGTATGCTATTCTTTATGGAAGTATTCACTTTTCTTTGTACTTTTGGGTTTGTAAGAAATTTTGGTGGATTCACTATACTAGATTTGGTATATAGCGGCGCTTTTGGTGGCATTTCTAGGGAAAACACCGCGAATATTGTACTTATGATGGCGTTTACAGTACAATCGCTGCAAAATGATAAACTTCGCGGCATTTTTAGTATAAACGCCACTAAAGAATAACATATAATGGCGTTTGTGTAGAAAACGCCGCAATAGAGCTTGTTTTAGCGGCGTTTGGTTTCACAAACGCCGCAATAGGTCTAGTTTTAGCGACGTTTAGAAAAATGCCGCAATAGGTGTACTTTTAGCGGCATTTAATTTTGCAAACGCTGCCAAGGTCTATTTTTAGCGGCGTTTGGTTTTACAAACGCCGCTATAGGATAATGGAATAAAAAATTTGAAAAGACATAGTAGGAGATTAACAAAACAAACAAACAATAGCTGCGACAGGAGGATCTCTCAAGTTCTTCCCCCTCTTTAATTCTCCAATTACTTTTTTATTTTTTGTTCTTTTTTTTCTCTTTAATTAAAACTTTCTAAGCTAGCTTCAATATCTTCGAAGGCTGACTAGCTTGGATTTCGTTTTCCTTAATTTTTGTTCATTTTTGGTGATTTTTTAGGGTTTAGGTTATGGCTTCAAAGCGGATACTGAAGGAGCTCAAGGATCTCCAGAAAGATCCTCCTACCTCTTGCAGTGCTGGTTCAATTTCTTCCCTCTTTTATTTTGTTTCGTGCCTTGATTTTTTTTTTCATAAAACATTTTTTGAATTTTTGCTTAAATTTAGATATCAGGTTTTTCTATCATGGATCGATTATGTTGATAATTATCACAACGTTATTGAATTTTGAGCTCTATATAATGGATTGTGCTTATTATCCAGGAGTATGATTTTAACCATGTTGATTCATTGATTCAATGTTTGTTAATGTCGGTGTGCTGTCAAGGGTTTTTTGATTCTAGAAAAGGCTCTCCGGCAAAGTCTCGTCGCCGATGAACGACGGAGATGATTCGAGGTCTGGTTCAAAGAGCTTGCGAACTTATCAGTATTATAATTTATAACTGAAGTTAGTCTCTAAAGCAAACGACACCCATTTAGTAATAAGATATTAAAAGTGAAAAGAAATTTAAAAAATGAAAATATATCATTTTGCTTCACTCCTACAGTTTTGAACTCTAAATTTTACATTCAAAAGTGTTAGTATTAAATTTTAGGAATAAACTATTCAATTTTTACCCACTTTAGTTTGTTTCGTTAATTTTAGGAATAAAATTAAGTTTGCTTCATTCCTGATTGAGGCAAAAAGAAGCATTGTTAAGTTATACCAGTGTTGATTCACATGCTTAAACTATATATTACTATCTTTTTCTTTATTTTGCTAATTTCTTTATTTAGCATTAAATCTCCTTTGTTTTATCTGGTTTTGATTTTTTTTTTCTGGTTTGAACCTTAAAAGTTCTAAATTTGTTTCTTCTTTATTTCTGTTTTACAGCACAGGTGGTTTGGCCTTCTTTGCATGTCGCTACTGCGATGATTATGATATTGGAATGCTCATTAACTTGGTAATTTGTTTACTTTGATCTCATATCTTGCCTTTACATAAGCAGGAATTTCAGGTGGAGCTATCGCTGGGATATCTATAGCAGCCGTAGTTGTAGCACTGTTGTTGGCATTTGGTATATATGTTAAATTTTTCCGAAAGAAAAGGGGAACAACATTGCTTTCAACGGTTTCCCAAGACATATCTGCTGAAGGTGGGAATCGTAACCCGTTGCATCTCTATCCTCATTTTGTTTGTGATATTAACGAACTAAAGACCTTTTCACAAATTTAATGCTTTTCACAAGTATTTTTAGACTGTTCTGTCAGTTGAATCTCTGAAAACACAGTTCAAGGAGGTGATTAATTCGCAAAATCACTTGATTTGCTTCCCTTTGTTCCAGAATGTACAGAAAAAGAACATACTTTTAGTTTTCCTTCTAATATCCTTAAAGTTCTCTGTTCAAGAATTTGCACGTTACATCCTCTCTAAGAGGCTAGGCTATCATTTTTCTGTTCTTGACTTAATGTTTCAACATATTCTCTACACTTTGTATTATATCTTTTTTATTTGTTTTTAGAACAAAACCATTATACTTTGCTCGTAATTCTTGATTACCATTATCTTAATCGCTGATTGGTCCCTGTCTTTTCTTTTCTTCTCTATGTTTCTTTTGTTTGTGGGATCTGTTTAGCTTATGGAAGTAAGGCAGCAGAAGTTGTTGCTTCTCCAGGCCTAACTGGCATTACTGTAGACAAATCAGTTGAATTCTCATACGAAGAACTTGCCCAGGCAACTGATAATTTCAGTTTGGCTAACAAGATTGGTGGAGGTGGCTTTGGGGCTGTTTACTATGCAAATTTGAGAGGCGAGGTTAGTTGTAGTTGTAGTTGTAGTTGTATACTTTATTTTTTTATTATTTGGTTAATTGGTTCTTATGATTACATTTAGTCAACTTATTATCAGCTGTTGAAAATGCTAATAGTCTTTAAACGTATTCTGTCACTGTTTCCATGTTTACTGAACATGCCATGTCAGTAATTGTGTTTTCATATTGTACCCTATATTCAAGGAAAATACAGCTTTGCTGTTTCTTGCATTTCTATTAATAAGACAAAAATGGTTAAATTTACCAATAATATTTTTTTTACAATGTGCACATTTTTTCTTTTAGTTTTTGAATTTACAGACTACAATTACTCTGTTTAATGCTTTTTGAGGCTAAATATACCCGCATCCACATCAACGAACTATTGCCCTCTCATGTTGGTTCCGCATTTCATATGTGTTTATTACTCACTGTGTAGGAAGCTGCAATCAAGAAGATGGATATGCAAGCATCCAAAGAATTTTTAGCTGAATTAAAGGTTAAGTGGTACTGATGTTGTAGATATCTCAAATTAGCAAAACATTCATTTCGTCATTCATAAGATTTTGTAGTTGATTTACGGTACTGATGTTGAATGTAATGTATTTTAGATTATTATGTAATATATGGTATGCTTTTAATTATTTGAGTTTTTTTGGAAACATGGTGTTATTCGCGGCGTTTGTAAAAGCAAACGCCACTAAGAACAGTTTTTCGCGACGTTTTCAAACACAAACGCCACTATAGAACAGGTTTTTCGCGGCGTTTGTAAAAACAAATGCCACTAAAGAATAGTTTTTCGCGGCGTTTGAACACACAAACGCCACTATAGTATAGGTTTTTTGCGGCGTTTGGTTCTACAAACGTAACTAGAGAACAGTTTTTGCAGCGTTTACAAACACAAACGCCACTATAGAGCAGGCTTTTCGCGGCGTTTTCGAACACAAATGCCGTATAGATCTTGACTTGTTGCGGCGTTTGTTACCCAAAAACGCCGCGAACTGTTGCGGCGCTGGTTTCAGCAGCACTTCTTGCGGCGATTTTCTAAGCGCCGAGAATGTTTTTAATGGAGCTAAAAAACGCCGCTACAGGGCTAAAAAACGCTGCGAAAGACCTGTTTTGCTATAGTGAATAGTCTCAATTATTCTCCCTTTTGGATACGTTGTATTTGTGATATTTCTATAGTTTTTTTAATAAAAATTTAGTGGTCATTATCAAAAAAGTATGGTCCAACATATAGTTAAACCCCAAGTTTTATAAAAAGAAACTATTGTTTTATAAACAAATAACTTTAATAGTTTATTTGAAAGATCATAATAAATAAATTATCTAACAATTAAAAAATCAAATAACTTTTATTTTCTCACCCTTTAAATAAACGCAGCGATAAGGAAAATTAAATTAAATGTTTGGAAATTTGAAAATAGGAAAAATAAATATTTTGAGTTAGCAAAAAATAAATATTGAACGTATACACGATAGAAGTTAACCAAGCCATATTGTTCACAACAACTAAAGCCATGTGTCAAAATTTTAATCATATGAAAAACAATTTTGTAGCTATCTTTGCCTAACGACTTGCCGCATATGTCTCATACAAGATGCTATAAATTTCTATAGTTTTAAATTCAAATCATCGATCACATTTCACTAAATAAATCCATATCAACACCAAAAAATCCTTACTTTCTCTCTTTTTCTTTTTCAAATAAAAAGAGAAAAAATGGCAAAGATTGCTTTATTCATTGTTTTGATCTCGATGATCATGATTCATTCAGTCCAATTCGTTGTCGGTGACAATGAACCTTCGTCTGCACCAATAGCAGATGTTAGTGCAGTTGCAGGACCCGTGTCAGATGGCCAACCTTCATCCGTACCAATAGCAGATGTTAGTGCAGTTGATGGGCCTACGTCAGTCACTGCTGGACCAGAAAATGACAATAAAGAGAAAAAATAACCAAGAAAACTAATATTTTTTATTCCAATAATTACATATGCATTCGTTATTATTTTCTTGATTTATATGCAACTTGTGTATGAAAACTTGCGACGTGTCATTGCGTTTAGTGGTATCGACACCGTTAAGATCATATGAGATTAGAGATTTGTGGATTGAATTTTGTCTTAATTTTTTTGTTGTTATTATAATAGTTTAAAAATATAAATTCTAATGCGTTTAAGTATGCAATGATCTTCAATTAGAAGTTTGAAAATGTTATGAACAATTTACATACATATATTAGAAGAATATAAATCTAAATATATTTATGATCGAATGTATTTAAACATATAATATCCTTCCGTTAGAAGATTAAAAAAGTCATACGAAGTTTAAATATTATATGTATATATATATGTAAGCATAACAAACCGAGCTCAAATTTTAAACTTTTCACTACAATAAATGAATAAATAATTTTAGGTTATCCACATATTATTTTACTTTTATTAGAGGTTTCAATTTAAATATATATACACACACCAAGTTTAAATATTTCAAGACAATTCAAGTAGCATTTTATAATTTTAGGTTATCCACGTATTTTTTCTCTTTTTTAGAGGTTTCAATTTAAATATATATACACAAATGTTTTGATTAAATAAACTTTTCAATCGAACCGATCGAAAAAAATTAATTTGATGCGGTTGATTTTATGTGAAAGTTGATTTGATTTTAATTTAAAAATTTAAAGTAATTTTTAATATTTTTCAATCGAATTAACCTATTGATCACCCATATTATTCCATTAAACATATATATATATATGTTATATTTTGATACACAAGCTGTGTAAAAAATTTACACAACCCTTCTATAAAATTTAAAACCTAAATCTCAAACCGTAGCACCGTAAAACCTAAACCATAAACCCTAAACTCTAACCATAAACCTTAAATTCTACACCCTACACATTAAACCCCTAAACCCTAACCTAAAACCCTAAACCCAAAATTAAAAGGTTTGTGTAAACTGAAATTTACACAAGCTTGTGTATCTAAGTATTTTCCTATATATATTTGATGAAAAGAGATTATTACCATGTACCTCATTAAAACCCCCTAAACCTAGTTGGAGAAAAAGAGTACACATGGTAATAAGTACAAAGACAACGCACAAGAAACCCTCGCCAAACATTACATGCCAAATTCCACCATAATGCCTAAGTAACAACATCATCATGTAACAACCATAAGCTCTCATGTGGGGGAGATGACACAATAAGTCTTTGCTCTGAACAAGCTTAGCCATTCTATCTGCTACCTTGTTGCCTTCCCGGGGAACTTGAACAATTTGAACCTCCCACAATGCCGCAACAAAGTCACAATATGGGCCACTAAGGAAGACACCCTGCAATTTGCCTTCAACATTTTTAATTAGCCGAACCGCATCAAGATTATCGGATTTCAAAATTAGATTTGGTACACCAATTGACCAAGCGCATAGTAGCCCCTCGTACATACCCCACAATTTTGATTCCAAAACCGAGGACATATCCAACTGCCTCGCAAAATCAAACCAATCATCTAATGGCCAGTCGCATCCCTAACACCACCACCACATGATGATGTGCCAATCTCTAAATTTCTTGCTCCATCCAAATTTACTTTGCACCAGGACTACGGTGTAGCTTCCCAATGAACATATGCTCAAATGATTGGTACCGCTACAACCTGACTGGCCATCCCTCTAATAGACACCACCCAAAATTCACCAACATTCTTTGGCTCCTAAGCACAACTGGTTCACGAACAACTGAAATCGGGTCAAAGATCAACTGATTTCTTTGCAACCAAATATTCTAAAGTAACGACCCAAAAAGAACATCTTAGTCCTCTAGTTCTTTTGTGAAATAACTCAGTTGTGTCTAATTTATATATACCCAATCCTTGATGCTTACTAGAAAAACACTAATTTAGCTTTGTGCCTTGAATCAAATGTCTCCACAATGGAATAACTAACTGGCATTGTCGTAGTATATGGTCAACATCCTCCTCGATTGCACCATATGCACCACAACTACTATCTTGTGCAAGGTGTTTTCGGACAAGTTCTATAATCGACATGATTCTCTTGTGGCATACTAAACATAAAAGCAGTTTTACCCTGGCCAACCTCTGAATTTTGCAACCACTTTCTGGACTGGCTTGACAGATACAATCTGATTC
Source organism: Hibiscus mutabilis (assembly GCA_019671005.1). Lineage (NCBI taxonomy): Eukaryota > Viridiplantae > Streptophyta > Magnoliopsida > Malvales > Malvaceae > Hibiscus > Hibiscus mutabilis. The sequence goes on along the minus strand of CM033711.1, from coordinate 30,845,123 downwards.
AAAAAGCACAGTGCATAAGCCGAACATACCAAAAATTTCTTGTTTGCATTCGTTCTCCAAATGGGATGATCAACTGCAGTGGCATTTCTAGGAGCTTTGGATGCTACAATATGCAGCAATGCTAATATAGGCAATGTTGGAAGTGTTAGGTGGGCACACAAGATAATTTATAACATCTCACAATATCATTACAAGAACAAAGTGAATACATATATTTTTTTCTAGTACTAGCTGTTGCTAGTTTTTGTTTTACTCTAAAGCTTTGCTAAACACTCTTGCTCTCACTTTCTTTTTTTCTGCTCATGATGGTTATACATGCTACAATGGTCACTTATTTATAGTCCTCATTATCCGACTTAGTTGCTGCCAAGATGTTGCTTAATTGTTAAGGGTTTGTGCCAATTGTTGCCACGATTTTGCCTTGATATCCCATGTTTCCTTAATTTATTTGTGATGCTAATATCCATTCCTTAATTGATAAGGATTTGAGCCACCAAGCTTCATCCATTTTCTTCCACATTGCTAGGATTTTTTTATCACTTTGGCGACTTTAAAGGTTAAAATAAAGTTTGAATTCTAACACTCCCCCTCAAACTTGATTTTCATTCCGAGCTTTTCTTTTAGTCTGTGAAATGTTTCTAATTTCAATGGCTTCGTAAAAATGTCTGCTAATTGAATTTCAGTTCTACAATAGACTAACTCCACGTTTTTTTCTTCACCTTTTCTCTTATGAAGTGATACTCTGTATTGATATGCTTGCTTCGGCTATGGGAGATAGGATTCTTTGCAAGAGATATAGTTGACTTATTTTCAACATATATTGTAGTTGGTCATTCTTGTGAAAAATTTAGCTCGTCCAAAAAATTCTTCAACCAGATTGCTTGACAGGTGCACGCTGCAGCGGCTATGTATTCTAATTCACATGTTGAGAGAGCTATTGTTTGTTGTTTTTTTTATGACCATGAAAATGCTACGGAGCCGACATGAAATAGGTATCCATAAGTACTATTTTGATCATCTATGTCTCCCCCGTAATCACTATCGGAGTAACCAACTAACTTTGAATTTTGTGAATGCGTGTAGAACAAACCATGATCCAACGTACCTTTGACATATCTCAAAAATTCTCTTAGCTGCAATCCAATGATCTTGTTTTGACATACCTGGGTTGTTTCTAGTGAAGATCATGTCGTCCACATATAAGCACACGATCATAATATCACTATCTTTATTTCTCTTTGTATATAAGGTATGTTCATACAGACTCTTCATAAACCCATTCTTTTGAAAATATTCATCTATTCTTGTGTTCCACGCTCTTGGTGCTTGCTTCAATCCATATAAGGCTTTCTTCAAGCTGTAGACCTTATCTTCATGTCCTTGTTTAATGTATCCGGGTGGTTGCTCGATATAAGCTTCTTCTTCTAGGTAGCCATTTAGAAATGCTGACTTTACATCCATCTGATAAATATTCCATTTGTTCTATGCTACAACTGCTGTGAAAAGTCTAATAGTGTCGATCCTTTCTAATGGAGCAAATATTTATCATAGTCTATTCCTTGTCTTTGCTTGTAGCCTTTGGCAACTAGTCTTGCTTTGTATTTCTCTACTTGTCCTTCTTTATTGGTCTTCATCTTGTAAACCCACTTGACTCCAATTGTATTTTGTCCTTCTGGTAGGTTTGCGAGCTCCCACGTATCATTTCTTTTTATCGATGCAATTTCTTCATCCATAGCATTCTTCCACTTGACATCTTCGATTGCTTCTTCATATGTTATTGGATCACTACTTGCAAGTAAATAGAAAAGTGAAATATTTTGAGTTTTGTAATCTTTATACCTTTCTTGTACTCTTTTTTTCCTCGTAGATCTTCGAACTTCGGTCGGTTGTACTTCATGATTTTTTATACTGGTATTACAGCTACTGCTACTTGACGAAGATAGGTCAATGGGGATATTGTTGAGGACTTTGATCATCACCTTGTTCTTCTTGGTTGATGAAGTCATCATCATCTTTATCTTCGTTAAAATAGTCCTTCAACTTTCTTTTCTTTTGTGCTCCATTTCCAATGTTCAGCTTCATCAAACTCAACATCTCTTGAGATTATCAACTTTTTGGTTAGCGAATTATAGAGTTTGCAAGCCTTACTTCGTTTATCATAGCCGATGAAGATGCACTTTTCTCTTGTCATCGAGCTTCTTTCTTATTTGCTCAGGTACGTGGTCATATGCAATGCATAAAAAAAATTGAGGTGGCCAATTCTTGGTTTTTTACTGCTCTATGCTTTTTTCAATGTCATGTTCCACACACTCTTTCTTGGACAACAATTTAACAAGTAAACTGCACATCAAACTGTTGCGACCCAAAAATTTCTTAGTAGATGCTTACCTTTTACCATGCTCCTTGCCATGTCGAGAATGGTGCGATTCTTTCTTTCCGCAACTCTATTTTGTTGAGGAGTGTATCTAACTATCAACTGATGAATGATACCGTGCACCTTGCAAAAATCTTCAAATAACTTTACCGTATACTCGCATCCTCTATCAGATCTGAGTATCCTTAAGTATTGGCCGCTCTGCTTTTCTACTATTGCTTTGAATTCTTTGAATTTATCCAATGCTTCTAACTTTTTTTAAAACATATACCAAACACTTTTTGCTATAATCATCAATAAAGGTTAGGTAATACCTGTTTCCTCCAAGTGGCGGTATGTCGAAAGGATCGGCTATGTCAGTGTGGATCATCTCCAATGGTCTTCTTTCTCTCCAAGATTTTCCAACTTCGAAGCTTTGTCTGTGTTGTTTTCCTTTGATGCAGGCCTCACACAGTTGATTTGGAAGTTTGATTTCTGGCAATCCATTCACCATCTTTGCTTTTGACAATAACTTCAAGCCAAAAAACCCAAGATGTCCAAACCTCAAATGCCACAACCATGAATCATTTTTTATTGAGGTCTTCATGCATTTCACGTCTCATACCTCGATATCAATTGTAAAAAGGCAATTTTGCGTCATATCAACTTAGGTAACCAATTCTCTATTTTTATTCTTGATTGAAAGTGAGCGATTTTTCATCTGCACTTTATATCCTTTTTCTAAGAGCTGGCAAAGACTCATGATGTTGCTTTTCATAGCTGGTACATAGTAAACATCTTATATGTATTTCTTTTCTCCATTTTTCTATGTAATCATGACTTTGCCTTTACCATTGACCTCTGTGTGTGAGTCGTCACCAAAAGTTACTCGTCCACGAATTGCTTTGTCTAATGCCACAAAAATCTTCTTTCGACCACACATATGATTACTGGCACAATTATCAAGATACCAAATATTTTCTTTTGATTCTTCTTTTCCTTTATAAGTGAGGAATACATGAGACTCTTCGGTGTTTTCTTCTTTAGCTGTTGCTACATTAATTCTTTCTTTAGGATTAGGAGCTGATCTACACTCGTAACTATAATGGCCATACTTATTGCAATTATAGCATTGTATCTGAGATTTATCTCCATGTTGATACCTGCCTCTTCCTCAGCCTCTATATCCTCGTCCACGACTTGGTGATAGGTAATTTTCATTTGTTTAGTTGCTAACATATGAACGTCTGCCACGTCCACGTGTTTTTCTTCCACAATATCCACCATAGTTTCCTCTGCCTCGTGTGTAGCTATTTCTAGCTCTGCCTTCGTTGACGTACAACTTGCTCTAGATTTTCACTCTCTTTATTTAGCTTCGTTTTTTGCTCATGGCTTGGAGTGATCCCAAAGCTCATCGAAAGCCATTTGAGTTAACTCTTTTGATTCTTCAATTGCAACGACCACATAATCAAATTTATGTGACAGTGATCGTAAAATTTTCTCTATGACTCTGACCTCGCTGAGCGCTTCCCCATTTCTTTTCATTTGCTACAGCTTTCACACAGTTGACATAGTCATCTATGCTTTTCGTGTTTTTCATTTGTAGCATTTCAAACTCAGCTCTGAGTGATTGAAGACGTACCATTTTTTCCTTTTCAACTCCTTGGAGTGATTTTTGTAGAGTTTTCCATGCTTGCTTCACGGTTGTTGCATCATAAATTTTTTCAAATGTAGATTCATCTACTCCTTGAAAAATAAAGAACAATGCCCTATTGTCTTTCTTGTTAGATTCTTTCGGTGCCCTTTTCTCTTCATTTGATAGGCTACTTCTACTATTGTATTTTTGGGTTCAACATTTCCTTCTTCGACGATATCCCAACAATCTTGGGAACTGAGTAACGCCTTCATTTGGATACTCCAGTTACCATAATTCGCCTTTGTCAATCTCGGGATTTATGCATGAATCATGTTGGCCATCTTCGATGTTGCGTAAATTTAAATTCAAACTTGGCTCTGATACCACTTGTTGGAAGCGTTAGGTGGGCACACAAGATAATTTATAACAACTCACAATATTATTAAAAGAACAAAGTGAATACATATATTTTTTCTAGTACTAGTTGTTGCTAGTTTTTTTACTCTAAAGCTTTCCTAAGCATTCTTGCTCTCAATCTTTTTTTCTGCTCACGATGGTTATACATGCTACAATGGTCACTTATTTATAGTCCTCATTAGTCGACTTAGTTGCTGCCAAGATGTTGCTTAATTGTTAAGGGTTTATGCCAATTGCTGCCACTATTTTGCCTTGTTGTCCCATGTTTCCTTAATCTATTTGTGCTGTTAATATCCATTCCTTAATTGATAAGGATTTGAGCCACCAAGCTTCATCCATTTGCTGCAACATTGCTAGGATTTTCTGATCACTTTGCCGACTTTGAAGGTTAAAATAAAGTTTGAATTCTAACAGGCAAAACATTTTTGAATGCCTCCCATTTCCATTCCCCTTCCGTGTTAACCATATCCGCCACTCCCAATTTGCCATTTGGTGTTTCGGTATACATCTTCCCACACTCTACATATAACCTACCAAAGGCATGATCCATTCTAGTTTGAAGAAGGGTGATTTCCCAATTGCCCACACTTATATTTAGTCCTCAATAATCGAACCCAAGGCTGGTCCACATTCGCCATCAATTGAAACTTAAGTTTCATGATAAAAGCATTATTTTGGATAGTCAGGTGTTTTAAACCGAGTCCTCCTTCATTAATAGGTGAACAGAGAGTCTCCCATTTCTCCAAATGAACCCTTCTCGCTTTTTTCTAATGTCCCCATATGAACTGACTAATCAACTGTTCAATATCCGCACAAATCCCTTTTGGAAGGACCATCGTTTGCATTTTATATGATGATATAGCTGCAAGCACCGACTAATTAAACATATATACTTGTGGAAACGAAAAAATAGAGTAGACGTCTGCAAAGAGAGGAACAATCACCTTGTTCGTGAACAACATACCACAGAAGTTGTGTAATACCCCAAACCTTGGCCTAGGAGAATATTACATTAGAACCTTGTGATAGATTGCTATGATTATTAAAGCAATTGAACCTATTGTAGTCATTAGGACCTAATTAGAATAAAATAAAGAAAGAGTACTCCATGTGTGAGTGACTAAACCGACTAAGAACCTAAACTATATGTTTGCATGCTAAATAAAATTTAGGGGGATGGTTTGTACACGTGTCACGTTGGAGGAGGGCTTGTTGGAAGGGTTGGGTAGTGGGAAATCCATTATTCCACTTGATTATCTTCTTCATTTCCCCTTTTGAACCGAAACCCCTCCCATCTTAGAGAGAGATCGAGAACTTATTCCTTGGCCATGGAATTGAAGCTAGGAGCATGGTTTTTCTAGCTCAAAAATTAGGAGAACCATTCGAGAACTATAGAAAGGAAGGTATGTCACTTTGTGATTCTAATTACAAGCTGAAATTCGTGAATTTAGCTAAGTAATTGTTAGAAATGTGATTGGTGCTTTTGTTAGTACTTGTGATGCCTTTAACTAAATATAGTAGCCTTGTAATGTATTGGTTTTGATTAAGTAGTTATTAATATCCTTGATGAATCGAACCCTTGGTGGAATTTCTTGAATGTTAAGGTGATTAAATGTGTATATATGTTTAGCTGGGCAGTTTTATATGAATATGAAAATTTAAGGACTGTTTTGAAGTAAAAACTTCACATTTTGGGACTGTTTTGAAAGCTGGAAATCAGAGGGTTATTTTATGAAAATTTAGGGACTGTTTTGAAGTAAAAACATCACATTTTGGGACTGTTTTGAAAGCTGGAAATCAGAGGGCTGTTTTATGAAAATATAGGGACTGTTTTGAAGTAAAAACTTCACATTTTGGGACTCTTTTGAAAGCTGGAAAATAAGGGATTGTTATATGAAATTTTGGGGACTAATTGGAATGTTTATAATGAGAGTGAATTATCTTGAATATTTATACATGCGTATTAGGGGGCTATTGTGCATGGAATTATGTGAATAAATGTATATGTACGTGAATTGGATTGCAATGTAAAATGTTAACATACATGCTTGCTGCCCAGTTTTGAAGGATTGAGTATATAGATGTGAAATTCGATTGAATTATGTTGATATACATGCTTGCTGCTCTGTTTCGAGAAAATGAATGCATATAGTTATAAGCTGCCATGCTAATATGTTTATGTACATAAATGGACAGTTTTAAGTGAATGATTGTTAGGATTTGTGCTAATACATAGTTACACTTCTTGTCATATTAGACCGAGAAGAAGCTAGGAAGGATTTGGATACGTAGCAAGTTTTGGTTAAGGACTCGGGTATCCCATAACTTTGGGATAAGAGGTGAGTGTAGTTTAAAGTCTCGGGATAGATGGAAACTATTCTGAGCATCTTTACTTATTTCGATATACATTGCTTGTTGTTAAATTAAATGGTGCTGCGCGTATAAGCTTGGATTCGAGGTAAGTACTTTTATGAAAGTACTTCACAATATGAAATGCTTGATGTACGCTTGATAAATGTTTGATATATACATGAGATCCTATATACTGGATATGAAAAGTTATCAACTTTGTTTGGAAAGCATATGAACATGAATTTAGGCTTGTCTATACTATAAACGAGATGTGATATGAAATGCTCGTTCGACAGCTACATGTGATTGAAAATATTTGATATGTTATGAAATAAGCCTTGGTGGCAATGTTGATAAGATAAGATAAATGTGGAAGCCTTGGTTTCGAGTCAGTCTTAGGTATAGTTGACATGTCATAGAGTCTATAGAGCTCCTTGATAGAATGAACTTCGATCCCTTGTTTGGACTTCGGTCCCTTTTTTGGTACTTTGAGTACCCTTGTTTGACGACAGACATCATAAGATTCGTGTACCTAGGCTGTTACTCGATTCTCAAGGCTACGATAAAAGATAATAAGGGATCGTGCTTATCAAATTAAGAAGTAGCTTAACATCTTATATGCTATGAAGGGGATAACTGTAACACCCCTTATCCCGGGTTAGAAGAAACTCGGTTCAGGAGTGTTATCAAGACAAGACAAGGCAAGCAAACCAGAAGTACTCATTCTATTAATGAGTTCTTTAACTAACAAACAACCTAGCATACATTACTTAGCTAACAAGAAACATCATTTGATTTCAAGACAAGCCAAATATGTGATCCAATTAAAACTTTTCATTACCATTTATAATTCATAGCACTCGAAAACTTAGACATGCACTAGAAGATTAAGTTTGACTACTTTACTTCATATACAAGGTAATTCGATACATTAGACTTAACTTAGATATGAATTGCATTATAGATCATTACATTCAAGGATAGAACTTAGACAAGAAACATGTATCCTATTTGGAAATCAAGTTTGGTTTACAAGACATATGCCATTCAAGCATTCTCATTTCAATCATACATGATACTTGATCAAGCAAGTTGAGCTACATATAGAAATCATCTCAATTAACACAAGATATGCTCAGCAAACATTGACAATTATACCAAATTTAGAGTGTTTACATACTAAGGTTTTAGTATCATACTTGTTTACATGATAGGCTCATCAAAATCATTCATATACAAAACATTCAAGGTACAAAATGCATGATAGACTACTTCTATTTACAATACTAGTGCCACCTCCTAGGAGACTACAAAAGATGTATGAAACCATACTTTGTCTCTTGCTTGTGAAGTTGCTTCAAGGACAAGGTTTCTAACTTCCAAGACAAGCACGATCAATAGCTTTAATCTGTTTAGGGGGGAGGATGGAAAATAAGAGTGATAAGTACAAAGCTTGTACTTAGTGAGGTAACTCCTAAAACTAGTCAAGTTTAAAGTATACAAGTCTTTTAACAAGTCAACTTATCTAAGACTTTCAAGAGTAGGAGCAATAAATAGTCATAAGATCATGTAGCCTTATTTTGCATGTCAACAAGCAAACAAGTAAACATAGCATAGGTTTCTATTCGATCAAACAAGAAATAATAGGCAAAGCATTCCATTCGAACATAAAGGAGCAAGAAACAAGGAATTCCAATTCTAGCATTAACATGGTAGGTTACCAAGCTATCTTAATTGAGTAACAAGAAAACAATAAATTCATGTCTTAGATAGCAAGTAATAAGCAATTCATGATCAATTTTATCTTGTTTTATAATTCAGCACAACCCTTGGTTCTTAGTTTGGTAGGTATTCGAGTCTCCAACCAACTGTCGCCAATTAGGGGCCTTAGCCCTGGACCGTAGTCCACCCTTACACAAGAGCTCTAGACTCTAAGGTATGCCTTCCTACCCATACAACTAGTAACCAAGGTTGTCCAAGCTTACATTTTATGTTTCAAGTTTACATATTCAAGATCAAGACAAGCAAGGCTTATTCAAGTGTTCATTAGAGGAAGATCATGGAGATTTCTTTCATGCTTAAGGTCCTTAGACCATTAGAGCCTTAGCTCAAAGTCAAGCATTTGCTATTTCAAGTGTACTAGCATTTCATGTCTCAATTTTACAAGATCAAGTCACTCAACATGTTATAATCACCAAGCTTTCATTAAACCAATTTACATGCTAGCATTTCAAACATGGATCAGAACATTCCAACATGGATCAAGCATTCAATTTAGCATCATACTTCCCCAATTTATTAAGTCATACTCATGTATATATATATGCATGATGCATCATGTTACAAATGCCAAACAAGATTGGTTAGGACCTAGTCCTAACCCTATAGTTAGTTACACTCACAATACAATCCAAGCAAGCTAGCAATTGTCTTGTATAGCTATTCCTTTGTTCTTAGCCTTTGGATGATTTCCTTTTTCTTCCTCTACCAAGTTCAAAACTGGTTCTAAGACATTATACAAGCAAATGCATATTAAAACAAGTCTCATATGACCATTCAAGCAAGGCAATATTACTAGTACTTATCATACTCAATTTTGGTAGCAAGATTATGCTCATATAAGTACAATTCAGCCAACATTTCAATAAAAAAAGCTAGGCATAATCCATTTATCCCAAATTGTTACAAAACAGTCCAATAAAATTGTGCACAAAATAGTTTCAAACTAGCTAGATAGCTGCTGCCTGACAACTTGCACACTTCATGTTTAAACAGGCATATCTTTCAATTCCTACATCGGAATTTCAATTAATTTATACTAAGGATCATTTCATTAAAATTTCAGGCTTGAATTTGATCTACACAATTTTTGGTGAATTTTCAAAGTGACTGTCCAGAACAGAGCAATTCTGGGCAGATTGCACCTATTCACATTTTAATTACTTAAATTCATTCTAACCAATGTTTTGGCCCTATAATTCATTTCATATGGCATCCTAAACACGTTTAGTCAATGTTAATTGATTAATAAAGGCAGCCAAAATAGAGCATTTGATTACAAAGCTCAATTCTACATGTTTACACAATTTCAATTCAACAAAACAGTTTCTTTGTTATAAGACTATGCTCATATCTTTATCTTTCATTTCCAGCATGTAACCACAACAATTCAACTTGTGTAACACCTTAATTACATTATCTATTCATGATCATATTCAATTCATTCATCAATCTCAACAGTTAGGCAATTATCCAATTCGACTATGTCACTAGATGATCCAATTCATTGTTCACAAATTCTAGCATAACACCCATGCTTCTTTCTTTCAGTTCATACAATAAAAATTTCTACCTTAACACATCAAACAACCAAATTCAACTAACATATAAGCTATTCAAATGAAACAAAGGTTCAATCATACTCATTTTGCTTCCTAGCTCAATTTCAATGGAAAATCTCTACACATGCAAGCTCAATTCATGCTTCAATGGTGTTTTCTCAAGGTTTCTCTCTCAACTTTCCTTTGTCTCTTTCTTTCTTCTTCAAATCGGCATGTATAATGAAGAAGATGATGACAATATGGATATCCACATTAGTGGATTTGTGAGTTTACTAAACTAACCTTAATTGGTTATTAATCATATAATTAGTCAAGGGCAATTGAGAGAATTTAGGAAATTTATCATGCAAGCTTCATCTTTCTTGTTTATTTCGAATTGCTCCTTTGAAATTGATCACTAAATTCGTTCTCTCTTTCAATTAAGCCCTTTAACTAATATAATTAGCTAGATACAAGGTTCAATTAGGCTATTATCTTAAGCAATTGGTTCTATTACTACTAAGCTAGGATTTGGGGTATTACAATAACTTTTATATCAAGTAACCTATGTTTGTACATGATATGTTTTTATATATCCTAATTCGAATGCCCAATGTTGCACATGAAAATATGTGATAATGCTGCCCAATGTTGTATATGAAAATATGTGATAATGCTACCCAATGTTGTATATGAAAATATGTGATAATGCTGCCCAATGTTGCACATGAAAATATGTGATAATGCTACCCATTGTTGTATATGAAAATATGTGATAATGCTGCCAATGTTGCATACGAAAATATGTGATAATGCTGCCCAATTATGTGTGTGAAAATAGGCGACAAAGTTGTCCAGTTCTGTATACACATGTGTTGCTGCCCAGATTAACATGAACATGTTTTAAAGGACTGTTTTGACATGTTTACTAAAGATAGTGGACTGTTTTGGATGTATTAAGCGTATACATGTTTTAAAGGACTGTTTTGACATGTTTACTAAAGATAGTGGATTGTTTTGGAAGTATTAAGTGTATACATGTTTTAAAGTATTAAGTGTATACATGTTTTAAATGGATTGTTTTGTGTATAAACAATATATTGGAGTTTTATGAATACGTATGAATATGTTATGAATAGAATCTGATATGTTTGTTAAGTACATGCCATAATCGAATGATGTGAATATATGCTATGTTTGATATGTACATGTCTTGATCGAACGATGTGTATACATGATATGTTGTTATGTATTCAAATATATATATAAATATGCTTGATTGAGTGACATGTTATATGATATATATTAAGTTGGTAACCTAGGTGATAGGTAGTACATGTATGTGAGAAGACGTGTTTGATGACTTGAGCCTCAAGAAACTAATGCTTAAATGATACTTGATCCTAATTAGCTATAATGACTTGTATACGATCAAACCTGACATTTGTTTGAATCTAGCAAACCTTGAAACAAAGCTTAATATAAAGACCTTAACTTATATAGCTACCTCACTAAGTATGAAAATACTTATTAAATCGCTTCTCTTCCTTTCAGGGTATATCTTGGTTGAGTTGCCTTCGAGCTTCAGTCGGGTCACGAGTTCAAGATGTATGGTTGTAATTTCTCTTTTGTACTCCTAGACGGTGGCACATAAATTATTTGTATGCATAAGCATTGGCTTACCTTTCGGTTATGTTTGTATTTAAGTAGAAGTAAGTGGTAGCATGTTTGTAAAGGGCCTTTAATTATTCTACGATTGCTTGCTATATGATTTATAAGGTTAGCATGGTCATATGGTTATTTAAATATTTATATGTGATCTAAGTTACTAGACCACCTTGTTGGCATGCATGTATGAGGGTTGATCTGTATATGTTTATTAAAATATATTAACCCCTAAATGAGATAATGTAGTTGCAAGTTTAGAGTGATGATTATGATAGGTGTTCTGTAATCATGTCAACAAATAAGTAGTAAGTATGTCAATGAACTTGTATAAGGTATTGTATTGCGTATATTTCTTGAGACCGAGTATGTTTGGCTAAGCTTTAAAATAACCTTGATTTTAGTTTTATATGCGAGCAACTATCATTCATCTAGTAAAGGGACTTCATACCTTATATTGCTTGTTGGATAAGCTATGCTAAAAAAGTTGGAATGATTATTGGTTAGTTAAGCTAAGTTGGATATGTTAACGTTTATGAACACGTACATGGTCTTGCTATATGGAAGATATATGTATCTGATCGATTTGGTTCGAGACTTGAAGTAACTTTGAACTTAATATTGGATCGTATTCATCACCTTCTTGTAATTAGTCTTGTATACCATATGACTGCTCAATAGCTAAGTTAAGTCGGTCTTGATGTTCGCATGTTTGCTATCATGATTACATGTTGTTGAGAAGTGTGAATGCATGGTGTATGATTATGCGATGGCATGTTAATCAAGTTTGAAGTTGGAATCTTGAGTAATCAAATAATTTTTTTTAAATTAACCTGTCTTTCAAAGAAAAGCTCAGTTGTTCAAGCTAAAGTTATCAAGAGTCTTTGTATGTTTGTTTGGTAACACTTCTTAACCTGTTTTTCTCCTAAGCCGGGTTAGGGGTGTTACAAGTTGCACCAAAGTGGCCGATGGTGACTCCAAATTGATTTTCAAGGATAAATAAAAGGGAAATTCGATTTGGTACAAAAACCCTAATTTCAAGATTAAATGAATTAAAATGAACAAAAACCTTAATTTTCAAAAAGAATCAACCGTCAGGCTATTTTTCACACTCTGTTTTAAAAATGATCGTGACAGCTGGGTCTCCACTCCCTTCTACCACAACACTACCCAACTCAACATGGTTTTCGGCAATAGAAGCAGCACCTCAAGCTCCCTTTCCAAGACTATAAGAGACAGAGTTGTAAAATGCAAATCAACTGCATCAATCTCATTCTGCGCATTTTTTTGCTAAGCAATTAAGTTTATTATTGATTAAAACCACATGAAGTGGATTACATTGTCTTAAAAAATTGAAATCAAACTCAATCTAACCCCTTGTGAACAAAATCACATTTCAAACACTCGATGAAATCACCTAAAAAAATACCAAGAACAATTACATTATGCCTAACTCGAACAGTACAAGCAATCAACCACAACCCAGCTAATAGAATACAACACTGAATTTTATGCATCCATCATTGATAATGGAACAACCCACTCAGGGTACAAACACGAATTTGATCATGCACGAGAAACTCACGTCTTAAAACGATCATATCACCACAGTCCACAATAAGAATAAAATAAATACTAAGCCGTTCTAAACTCTCCGAACTGAATCTACAATCTTTAACAAACTTTCCTTGCTTCATCAATCATACACGTATACCACCAGGCCTTAAGCAACGTGGATCACCTTAGCACACCCAACCGGCTGCACTGAAAGATCTTGTGGCTCATTTAAAGCTGACACCTCATTAATATACAACTAATTCAATCAAAGCTTGGAATTTTCAAAAACTTGAGCAACAAACCCTTCTAAAAACACATCAATTTCCAGGTGTTTACCCAACTCAGCTTTTGATGTCTGCTCAAAACCTTTTGGCGTTTCCTCTCCCATCTTCCCAATTGTCGCACTCGAATGAGAAGTATACAGTTCAACATTTACATCACCTCCATCGGAAGAGGATGTTAGAGAATCCGAAAACCTTTTTCTGCTCCCAACAAACCTGTAATCTCTGAATGATTCAAAAACACATACTGTGAATTTAATATTATGACAATTCACTAGGATCGTTTCGTCAATCTTAGAAGATTGTTTTGTTGAAATTTGGATAAAATCAACACTCAGATTTGACATCTTAAGAGTATCCAAATCAATCGAGATTAACTCCCCCATAATTTAGCTATATTGTTGAAAGATTTTTCATTCCAGAAATGAAGAGGAATACCTTGAATAACCAACCACGTGACCTATCAAGAATAAGAAGTGTGGAAAAAATACTTCTTTATTATTCAACTTTATGAAGTTTTACAAAGAATTGAATGATCTTCTCACGTATACTACTTACCTATTTATAACAGCTAAACTCTAACTAACCCTAACTAACATGAATATAAGTGACTAATCTTGAGTATAACCTACTAAGTTATAAAATGTAACACCCCCTCAAGATGGAGGCTAATGAATATTGAGAAACCCTAACTTGACCATGAGATCTCTAAAGGCTGGTGAAGAAAGAGCTTTTGTAAAAATATATGCTAACTGATTAATGGACCTAACATGAAACAACTTGATGAAACCAACAACAATCTTGTCTCTAATGAAGTGACAATCAACTTCAATATGCTTGTTGTGTTCGTGAAATACTTTATTTGAAGCTAGATGAATGGGTGATTGATTGTCACAAAAAAGAGAAGCACACAATACATGAACTTGGAATAAAGAAAAGAGGGATGCAATCCATACTAGTTTGCAAGTAGCTGAAGCCATTGCACGATATTCTACCTCACAAGATGATCTACTTATAGTTTGTTTCTTTTTAGATTTCCATGTAATAAGACAATCACCAATGTAAGTACAGTAACCAGTAGTGGATTGACGAGTGTTGGGTCATGAACTACAATCAGCATCCACAAAAGAGTGTGATGTAAATTGTTGCTTGTAGGAAAAAAAGACTGAAACTTGGAGCTTTCTTAATGTAAGATAATAGATGATAAACAACTACAAGAGATTCCAGTAGCATTTCGTGCAATTTCAAAGTTCCTAGAATCTTGAGCTTAAAATGTAGTTGAAGAAAATCTTGGACAAGATGTAATAAATTCAAGTTCTTTCCTGCAAGAACTATGTCATCCACGTAGATAAGGAGTGCTACAAAATCATCCCCTGAGCCTTTAGTAAGAAAAGAATGTTCTTATGGAGATTGTAGCAAAACCAAACTTGATAATCACTTAAGAGAATGCGTGAAACCACTACCTTGATGCTTGTTTTAGACCATAAATGGATTTGTTCAACTTGCATACCATGATGCATGCATCATTTAAACTATATCCAAGTGGTAATTTCATATATACCTATTCATCAAGTTTCCCAATAAGAAACATGTTACTAACATCTACTTGACGAAGATGTCAATCTTTTGTAGTAGCCAAAGCAAGTAGAATTTTGAAAAAATTCATCTTGGCAACAGTTGAAAAAGTGTCAGTATAATCTACACCTTCTATTTGAGTATTTCCTTTGGCTACCAACCTCACCTTGTGTTTATCAATCGTGCCATCATCATTGTATTTTATCATATAAACCCACTTACAATCCATTGGTTTGCTTTCTTGGAGGAAGATGAACTATTGTCCAAGTTTGAAGATCCTCCATAGCTTTTAATTCATCACGCATGGCAGCTCTCCATTCTGGATATTTTACTGCTTGATGATTGAAAGAAGGCTCATAGGAGGTAGAGATATTTCAAATATATGTTTCATAAGAAGAAGAAAATCTAGATGTAGAAACAAAATCATCAATATGATAGGCAAAAGTTGAAGATATATTATTGCAATGGTAATTCTAAACATAAGAAGATCTCCGAGTGACCCTTCGATCGCCTAAAAAATTTATTCATGTTCAATAAGAGGATCAGCTTGAGGCATATGTTCAACAAGAGCACTTTATTCCATGGGAACATCCAGAGAATTCGATTGAGCAACATGTTCAGTAGGTGAAACATTATGTTCAACAGTTTTAGGGAAATGAGCATTTTGTTCAGCAGATTCAACACTGTGAACAACATAATCATTAACAATATGCTCATGTGATACTATATAAGTATTTGAGCCATTCTAGATAGCATGGTCATTTTGAGTCATATGAGAGGACTCAGAAACATTTTTAGCATGGTCATTACCAGAGAAGGTAGGAATAAGCTAAGAACTAGAATTTGGAACAACTTGTCTAGGAAACACACAATAAGAATCAGAAATCACATTTGGTAAAGAAAAAGACTGAAAATTATCAATTGCTGATTCACTCATATTTAAAGAGTGAAAAGGGTTGTAACCCCCTTAACTTATGAATCGTTAAGTCTTAAAGTGGACATAAAAGCAGTGGTTCAATTTTCAATTGATACAAACATCGATAAGACAATCAAATGCAAAAAATGAGCAATTTAGGGACCAAAATGTAAATCTAAATAATTATAGGGACTTAGCCAAAATTTAGGTTACCAATTTTTAATGAATTGTATTTCATGCTAGCATGTCGATTTTTAACTCAAACGGATCACAATTAAGCATCCAATTTGACAAGTTATGAAATCAAGGACTAGATCGTAAAACTACCAAAAAAAGGGACTAATTCAAAATCAAAAGCTTCATATTGAAAATAGACATAATATAAGCATGCAAACAAAATCTCAGGTCAAACGGACAACACTTACTCATTCAATTGATGCTTGAATAAATGATGATCAAAATGCAAAAAATCTAAACTCGGTAAAGCTCAATAACCGAAATAACTACTGGTCATATCGTTACACGGGATGTTGTACAGTTACAGGTAAACACCGAAGTAAATATTGGAATCAGTACGCAACAGGGCATACCGGTACTCGGCTACACGTACCGAAACCCAGTCATACGTACCAATACCCACATTCATTACTAGTCACTGAACAAATGGTGCAACCTAATATGTGATTCAATGACTAAATCAATCATTCTACCAATCACTCCGTTCAAGAACTTAAATTTAAAATTAAATAATTTAATTAAATTCTAGAATAATTTTATAAAATTGATGTTAAGTTTTATCTTACCCATAAAATTAACTTTCAATCTAATTAAAACATCTCGATTTTATTTATCAAATTACCATCACTCCTTTATCATCCAAGAAACCAAATAAATCAAATTAAATTCATTTTAATTCATAAACTCCAATAAAAATGATAGATAATCAATTAAAAACAAGGGTAAACTACGCCAGGTACCACTAAACTATTGGGGTGACCCATTTTTACCACTAACCTTTCAATTGGTACAAATTTGCCACCAAACTTTATTTCTCAACTCGTTTATACCACCTCACCGTTAACTACTTAACTGCGTGATGACTTAAATGCTCTACCAAAACGACGTCGTTTTGGTGCCGTTATTTTGATACTAAATTGCTCAAAATGACGTCGGTTTGCTATAAGAAAATATGAAAAATTATGCACTCAATGGAATTTGAACTTAGAACTTTTAGAATCAAAGGCAACCTCCAAACTACTAAGCTAACTTAACATCTTTGTTTTGTTTACAGCACAAATAATATATATTCGACATTGCTATTTATCATATAAATAATATTACTATCTATAAATAATATAAATATATTATTATACATATATTAATATATAACTAATAAATAAAATAAAAATATATAAAAAAAGTTTATATTATAAATAATATTAAATATATAAATAGATAAATATATTATTATAAAAACTAAAAGACTAATTTTCAAAACCCAAAATTTCCAAAAGACCAAAATCTAACAAAACCTTGAACCCTAAACTATAAACCTTAAACCCTAAAATTTTATTCATAAACCAATAATATGAAAATATATAAACAAATAATATATTATTATAAAAACTAAAAAATAATTTTAAAAAAATCTGAAATTTCCAAAATTTACGAAAAAACCTCAAAAATTCACCAAAACCCTAAAGCTTAAACCCCAAATCCATCCATTTTGGCTGATAATAGATTTATGGTTTTGGGGTTTAGGATTTATGATTTAGGGTAGGATTTTAAGGTTTATAGGTTACAATTTAATCTTTTGGTGGATTTTAGGGTTTTTTTTTAAAATTAATTTTTTAGTTTTATAATAATATATTATATATATTTAATATTATTGATAATATAATTTTGTATTTAATATAAATATTTTATTTATTATTTATATATATTAATATATTATTATATGTATATTAATATTATTTATAATATATTTAAATAGAATAATATTATTTATATAATAAAATAAATTGAATTAATCTCAACTGTAGTTTGGAATATATATTATTTGTGCTGGAAACAAAACAAAAATGTTAAGTTGGCTTAGTGGTTAGGTGGTTGTCTTTGATTCTAAAAGTTCCAAGTTTAATCCCCATTGGGTGCATGATTTTTCATATTTTCCTCCAGCAAAATGACGCCGTTTTGGGCAATTTAGTATCAAAATAGCAGTACCAAAATAACGTTGTTTTGGTCTAGCATTCAAGTCATCACGTCGTTAAGGAGTTAACGGCGCGGTGGTATAAACGAGTCAAAAAATAAAATTTAGTGGAAAATTTAGACCAATTGAAAGGTTGGTGGTAAAAACGGGTCACCCCTAATAGTTTGGTGGTACCTAGCGTAATTTACCCTAAAAACAATTAGAGAACCTTTAAAAGTCAAAAGCTTACCCAATCGATAGTAAAAATGAAAGTGAACTCCAACAAATGATGATGTTTCCATTCAGCAACTGTAGCGACCTTTTTCTATGTTGGTTCGGCTACAGATTATCCCAATTATTTTTTGAAATTTGGTTTAAGAGAAATTTCTTTTAAAAATCGTGTTTATGAAAACATTAAATATTTGGAGTCGCCACCAGCCATTTGGGTAAGGTAGGCCGGACACAACAAAACCAGAGATTCATTTTGAAAGTGTTCGGGAGTTGGTTACGTGCGGGGAAGGATTAGCAGCCCCATCACGCCTGAAAATCAGTACCAAAATATTTGTTGCTTTTAAATGAATGGAAATTGTTAGAATTTAAATTGAATTTAATTAAGTGTACTTAATTGAAAATTGACCTTAATTGAATGGGATTTATCAAATTGGTGGGTTCAAATTAATTGGACATTTAATTAATAAGGATGACGATACATCAAACCATAGATTAAACCAACATCATATAAGTCTGACTGCCGTGTTAATTTATGGTTCAAATTTCGTACGTCACCTTTATGTATGATGCAAGCAATTAAGTATGATGTTTTGACTTGTCAACTTTTAATTAACATTTTCCTCGGGACGGTAAGGATTAATTCAAATATTTGGTCAACATCCATTAAGTCAGGACTGTTACGACACAAATATTGGAATTAATGAATATCTCTTTTTTAGGGTTTAAATTAATTACCATGCAATCAAAATATTGGAAGTCATATGAATGACAATTATAAATGCATGTCACATAAGGGTTCAAAATAAACACACAAAAGGCCCACTAAAGTCCTAACCTAAAAAGGCCCAAATTATGAAAGTTCAATTAGTGATCTAATTGTTAACTAGGTTTGTCTAATATTAACGCTAAATCAATTAAACCCTAAAAACTAAAAAAACTAATAAAATATGGATTACCTTGCACCATGATAATTAATTCGATTAATTTTAAAATAGTATCCCAATGAGCCAAGGAAGCTATTTAAAACGAATCAAATTAATTAATCATGATTTTAAATTAAATGTCCATCTAAGCCCAATGTTAATTTTATCCTGGGTGTAATTAAGTGGAGTTCAACTAACTTAATGAATTTAACATTTTTCTCAATAAGCCAAAGATAAATTTATATTCACTAAACCAATTCGAACCCTAAGTCTAACTATGGATCAAAAAAACTAACCCTAAATTTAATCTAATTAATTTAAAGATTATGCCCCTATAAGCCGTACACACACTTTAAGTTAATTAAATTAAATTACCTTAAACAAACCTAAAAGCTTAGCCTAGTAAAAAATTAAAAAAAATACTAAATATATTAAAGCAACATAGCAAACTAACCATATTATGTACAAATAAATAACATACATATATACCTACATGAAAATATATCTATATTTCCACTATATATTAAGTAATATGTTATATATTATATAAAAAACTATATGTTATAAAAAACATATACTATATATTATAAAAAACTATAGGTTATATAAAATTCACATATTATATAAAAACTATACATTACGTATATATAAACTATATACTATAGTATACTGTATATTATATATACTTAAAAACTATAAATTATTATACTATATATTATACATTTAAAACCATATATTATATAACATATATTATGTACACATCATTTAGCATACACGTATTATAGCAAAAAAAACAAATAAAATAAAGGGACTAAAATAAAAGAAAGGCTAATTACAGGGAAAATTTGAAACTTGTATGAATAAAAGATGATAAGGCAAGGATTATGAAAACTCAAGGACTACGACAGAGATTTAAAAAACGGGAGGACCATAGCGTAATTTTGGGGATGCAGAATGGCTGCAGGCGATATTATCAAAGGGCAGAGGGATTTATAATGTAATTATCCCATTTTAAAAAGGGGACTAGGTATATATACCAATTTTTTTGAAAACAGAGAAAAAACGAGCCCATTTCAAAAGAAAAAGACTTAAACGCTCTCTCCTCTATCCCCACTTTAGATGAACACCACGTCGGCCACCGTGACCAGTCACCAGCTGTCACTTGCTGGCACCGGTGACCCACAAAACTCTAACCGAAACACTCACCCCTTTTAAGAAAACCAAATCCTACCTTAGTTTCTCAAAATGAAGCCTTTTTGCCTCCTAAATCTCTGAAAAATAGAAGCGAGAAAAAAAAAGACGGCTCACCCATTACGATCGAGGGGATCGATGGGCTTGTCACCAGAAATGACTAGACAACACAAAAGAAACCAAAACGTCATGAAGGTAAAAAACCGAAACCCTAATTCTATTTTTTTATATGCAAGCACTGGAAAAATCAAGAGTATATACCTTGAAAGGTCGCCTTTTTGTATTGCTTGCTCTAAAATTCCCCCAAATTTTGAACTTAGGGTTATAATTGGTTGGGGCTTTTCTTATATAGCCGATTTACATTGTCTTGTTTCAGAAAAAATAGAAAAGTAATTACTTAATCCATATTGGCCGATCTGTGCATATTTGGTCGGATTCATGTTGTTTCCTGCCACATGTGGTTTGTTGGGGAAATCGTTCTGATATTCTGATTTTATTACATGTGATGAACAACTTGAGAGAAAGGGGGGACAAGACAGTTGATGGTGTGGCTGCAGGCCGACGTGGAGGAGCCAAAAGTCTTGGATGGCGTATGGAAGCGTTCGGAAGGTAAACGGACGTGGCTTGTGAGTTGAGGGGACGGGCGCTTGGATTGCACGCGTGTGTGGGTGACGCCAAGGGTCCCACTTGGGTGCGTGAGAGATGTCAACGGTCTCTCCCGGTCTCACCTTGATGGTTAGATCTGATGTAGATCTAACGGCTAAAATTCGGTTGCACCAAGAGATAGAGAGGATTAGGGTTTTTGTGTAATTAGGCCTTAGTTAGTCGGCTTTATTGGGCCGAATATATATATATATATATGTATTTAATTTTTGGGTTGTAATATATGGACTGTTTAAATCAATTAAGATGAACTTTTATTTTAAATTAACTTAGTATATTTTTTTGGTTTTCTGATTTTTGCAATAATATAAACGATAATAATACTAAATAGCAATAACAATGGATAAAAAGCGACTTAACATAGAACATCATATATATATCACTAATATGTACTAATAATAATTATGATATATGTTAATACTAAGATAACACAAAGAATAACATAATACACTAATAATGTTTTGGGGTTTTGTTTTTTTAACTGGATAACAACATTGTAGCAATAACATGATAATAAATAGTATAATTTGATAGTAAATAGCAACACATAAAAGACAACCCATTACTATGAAATTGAAAGAAATATAAAACGGGTTAATACCCCAGACAGAATTAGTGATTACAGCTGCCCCTCTTTGCTTATCCTTGTGGAACAAGAATAAAGCAAAGACCATAAGCACTAATTTTTCCCCACTTCCTTGTTTGAAGATTCCGAGCTACGAGTTCCTCCTATATAAAACTGTTCACCCTTCCTCTCCCTGAAATCTAGAGCTATGAGTATCTGCCTCCTTCACTCCGAAGTCCTTGAGCTGTGAGTCTTTTGATTTTGAAACTGGGAAACTCGAATTTTAAGAAAACGTCATAAATGAGTGATTAAAATTGATAAATTTGGGTTTTGAGAAAAAAAACATCTTTTGAAGGGATATAATTGAGAAATTGAGTTTTGAGAAAGGCATCCTTTGAAGGGATAGAATTGAGAAATTAGAATTTTGAGAAAAACATCCTTCTGGAAGGGATAAAATTGAGAAATTAGGTTTTTGAGAAAAAACATCCTTTTGGAAGGATAAAATTGAGAAATTTGAATTTTAAGAAAAACATCATTTTGGAAGGGATAGAATTGAGAAATTTGTTTTTCGAGAAAAAATCCTTTTGGAAGGGTTAAAATTGAGGAATTTGGATTTTGAGAAAAATATCCTTTCAGAAGGATTAAAATTGAGAAAGTTGGATTTTGAGAAAAACATCCTTTTGGAAGGATGAAATTGAGAAATTTGGATTTTGAGAAAAACATCCTTTTGAAAGTGAAGAAGAAGAGATGGCCTATCTCTTCAAGAAGTTCACCCAGTTCATGAAGAGCAAAATGGAAAAATCCAAGCATGAATTGAAGAAGAAGATGAAGAATCCCCATAAAAACCATGAATGCAAGGAGGCGAGGCACACCAAATATGATTGCCCCCGCTTCAACAAAAAGTGATCATCTTCAAAGAAGACATATGTGGCAACATGGAGTGATGAAGAAGACTCCACCGACAATGAGGTAGCCCACTTATGTCTTATGGCCCTCCAAGAGGGTGAGGTAACTTCTAACTTGTCTAATTCAAATTCATATTCATTTGATGAGTTACAAGAAGCCTATGACGAATTGGTTTTTGAGTTCAATGCTTCATTTTCGAAAAAACAAAAAGTTGATTTCAAAATTGAAAACCGAAAATGATTTGCTTTTGAAAACCAATTTAGAGTTTGAAGCAAAAATCAAAGATTTTGAGCTTAAAGTTTTGAATTTAGAAAATTTGCTTCAAAATTTAGAAAAAGATCATCAAAAGGAAGTGGATGATCATAAGAAGGAAAAAGCTCTGATTTCCAAGGAACTTGAAAAGAAAAACAATTTTGGAAAATCAAACTTTTATCAAAGACAATCTAGTGCCCCTAGATTTTTGAATGGAAAATGTTTTAGAAGCTTTTGGGTCCCAAAAGGACTAATTACTTCACATAAAAATGATGAAATTATAAAATGGATTCCTAAGGGGACTGAATTTTTTGCTACTAATGCTTATGGATCCAAAGCAATCTGGATACTAAAAATCACTTGATTGTCTTGTTTTTGGTGTGTTAGAAAAGATCAACAAGTGAAGAAATTAAGGGGGAGCTCCATACACACAAGGAAGATCACTTGAAGAAGTAAGGCTTCACATCCTACCTTTGATTCAAGTGGTAAAATCTAGTTGATGTTATTTGTTTTTAATTTGATTTATTTTAATTCAACTAGGTAATCATATATTTGTTAGAGCAACATTTTATGATGCTCTGAGCAAGGGGGAGCCATTTTAAAACAAATCTCTTATTTTGTAAAAATCTTTTTTAAATTCTCCATTGTTATGGACTTAAAAAGTTTTCAAACTTTGGTTTGAACCATTTTTGATGTAACAAAAAAGGGGGAGAATGGTTTGAAAAATTGAATTTTCAAGTAAATAAGGGGGAGCTTTAACTACATTTAAATTTTAAACTCTTATTCAAAACTTATTTTTACTAAGGTGGAGAATCCCAAACATGAATTTCCAAGTTGGTTTTATTATATTAAAAAAGGGAGATTGTTAGGATATTTGTTTTGATATAATAATTGAAAAATAGTTTTGGACTAAATTGAAAAGAATTAAAAAATGTTTTTAAGTCCAAACAACTTAAAATTATGTTTGAGCAGTTTTTAAAAGGTTTTGGAATGCTTTGAAATGGTTTTAAAGTAGCAAAACATGTGTTTTTTTGCAAGCCCGTACCGATACGATATACCCCTCATCGATACACTTAAGGGTTTCAGCTATAGTAATTTTCCAGTAGCCAAAACCCGTACTGGTACAGACTTGGTCGTACTGATACGGAGTGAAGCGTTTTGATAGTTCTTATATGTTTTTATACAACTTTGTTTTTATCTTCAACAACTATTTGAGAAAACCCCAACGACTATTTTCCCATGCAGGTCGTACCGATATGCTATGAAGCGTACCGGTACGAGTACGCAGTTAAGATCACAACGGCTAGTTTCCAAGAAGGGCGTACCGATACAGTAATACGTGTACCAATACACTAATGCCCAGAACTGCATTTATTGCAAAAATAAAGGTCCCAATGACTCCAATTCAATCCCAACGGTCTCCAACAGTTAGAAACTTGATTGGGATTATAAAAGACCTCAAGAAGCATCTGAAGCAACTAATGATCCTCAAGTCAACAATCATTTGATCAAATTATGTCTTAGTGCTCAATTGTTGTAATTTTTGTATAGACAAAACTTGTGAGCTTAATTGTCAATGTATGCTCAAGTGTTTTAGAATTGAGTGAGTGCTTTAGAGTGCAAACATATACCTATTGAGAGGGATTTCAGTTTGCTTATTGTTTATCCTTGTAAGAGAGTCTTTCTTAATGCTTTAAGTAGAGAGCTTTGAGTGTGTAAAGGTTTCCTCCTAAGCCTAGAAAAGGGAAGAAATTCCTTAGTGAATTTGTTGAAATCCTTAGTAGGAAGCTAAGGTAGTGGATGTAGAGCTTGGGTTAAAAGCTCTAACCACTCTAAAATTCTCGTGTCTTTATCTTTTCATAGCTTCCACCTCTATCACCCAAAATTAATCTTCTCCACCACTTGGCAAGCATAAACGGTTGACGGAAATCGAGTCTATCAGTTGTTGGATCATTATCACGAGTCTCTTTTTTTCCATCTAGGTTTAGTGGTTTTCTAACGAGGCTTAGGATAATGTTGGCTTGTATGATTCCCCTTTTAATATAATCAAACTATTCCCGATAAAAAATGTGATTAATCCAAAAAATGAGTGATATATTAAACCTATTAAAATGATGTAAACAAGTAAAATTAATAATATTATTATCAAAAATTAATCTAAATAGAATTTTAAAATATATCTATAAAAATTCATTTATCTCGATAAAATTAATGTGATGATTTAAAATTTTAATTGATATAAGTCTTAGATTTAGTTTATGTTTAATCTATATCATTCCTTAAAAGAATATGAACCAATGGTGGAAAAGCAAGTGGATAACCCCTAATAATAGTTTGTTTTGAGACCATTAGACTGGTTTGTCCCATCAAATAAGACTTGGCTCCTGGTCTTCTCACTCAGGGATGGAGCCATTTAGAGTTTGTGTAACACCCCTACCCCAGGTTAGTAGCAAGCCGGCTCGGGAGCGTTACCAAGCAAGAACGAGGCAAGATTAGGTTAACTCATCCCTATTAGATGAGTTACTTAACTAGGAAGCAACCAAGCATTCATAACTTAACATGCAAGCAATCTCATATTTGTTTGCAAGACATTATAGGTTACTACAACATTTTAATTAACATCCCATACACTAGCATTCGAATAGCCTAAGTGATCAAACATGCTTCCATTTCATTTCATTGTTCCTTAGATTGATGCATGTAACATTTCATACCTAAAATTTACTAGACATGATCATTTGTGCATACAATTACACATACCTTGTCTCCAAGCAAGCCATACACCAAGCCTACTTATTCGGCAATTACCATACAAACATATAAAACACTTACAACATGGTATATTCACACAAGTGACTATATACTTCCACAAGGCATTCGAATGGCACAATAGGCTAGATCAATCACTTTGAACATTCCATATATATTCATATATGCGCAGCAACTACTTTTACATTACATATAATTTGTGTTCGATGCATACTTAAGTCTTAACAACTATGTACTTAATATAGAAGGCCCATACAAGAGCATATATATACAAGTATTCAAAACATCAAGTAGCCATGTTCAAGCATATATACAATCCTCCCAAAACAAACAAGATGCATGATCTAGTCTTAGCTACATGTATATGTCTAGGTGCCACCAACTAGGAGAAATACATAACAAGTATGAAATCATATTTTAACTTTGCTTGTGCCTTGCTTCGAGCTCAAGAAATCAGGCTTCAAGATCAAGCAACAATCGAATCCTTCATCCTGTGGTTGGGAAGAATGAAAACAAGAGTGATAAGTACAAGAATGTACTTAGTGAGGTAGTAACTAGTTCTAACCAATTGTTATATCAATTTAAGTGTCAATTAGCCAAGAATGATCCTAGCTAAGGATTTCAAGGTATTCGAATAGCATAAGAAGCAAGAGACAATGAATCATAAATCATGCTTATTCCATTTCAAGTAATCAAACTATTCATGGTCACATATCAAGTAGTCAAGCAATTCATGCTTACATAATAAGAAATCAAGCAAATCATGCTTACATGACTAGTAATCAAGCTATTCATGCTTATTAGCTCATTTATTATCTTTTTAACAAAATCATTGGTTCATAGTTTGTCTAGGTAATCGAGTTTCCAACCAACTGTCGCCACAAGATGTACCGTAGTACTGGTCAACCCTCCTATTGTCGCCAAAGACCACATACATACTCTTCATCTGTCGCCAATTAGTGGCCTTAGCCCTGGACCATAGCCCACCCTGACACAATGAGCTCTAGACTCTAAGGCATGCCCTTTTACCTATCCAACTAGCAACCAAGATTGTTTGATTATAATTCATTTATTCAAGGATTTCAAGCTTTTCAAGTTCAAGATCATGTATCATTCAAGTGAACAAGTTCATGTCAAGTATTATCCTTTTCAAGAGTCATTTCGAGTGTTGCATGGCAAGCTTATACATGCATTAAGCCCTTAGGCCAATAGAGCCATAACTCAACATTTCATGTGTTCATTGCATCATCTAAGCTAGCACATCAAGCATTTGGTTTAAGCAATTGGTCACAATACCATGTCATACATACAAGCATCAATGTTACCACATATACATGCTAGCATTCTATTTATACAACACTTCAAGGATGTAGTCAAGTTTCATGTATTATCTTATTTCATACTTCCCTTATTAGGTCAAGATCATATTAAGTCCAATTAACAATTCAAGAATTTAGACATGTTTGCTTTAGTTAGGACCTAGTCCTAACTCTAGAATAAACTACACTCACAATACTCCCCAAGCTAGCTAGTCTCGAAAGACTATTCCCTTGTGCTTGGCTCTTGAATGCTAGACTTTAGATCCTTCTCCAAAGTCCTATCCTTGCTCTAATAAACCACATAGATAGAACAAGGTCAAAACATGTAATCACAAAATCATTCAACACGGCAACAAGGTTAATACATTATATATACAAACCAGATAGCATATTCATATACACACCTTTATCCACATTACCAAACTGCCTATATTCCATATTAAGGCAAAACAGGGCAGCAATTAAACTATCCCAAAACTATTTGAAAAACAGTTTACCAAACTGTATACAAAACTGTGTACAATTATCTAAACTGCTGCTATCAGGCAGCATGTACTCTGTTCACTTAAACATGCATAACTTTCATTCCGTATGTCGGAATTTCAATTTGTTTACACCGTTGGAAAGCTAAATTAATTGTCTTTCTAACCATATAGGCCTTGCATTTTAATTATTTTCCAATTAATACAGTTTTTAGCTTAAAGACAGGGCAATTTACAACACTGGACAGTTTGCACTGTCCCTAGTGTTTCTTCTCTACTATTCATTATACAATCCATAATTCAGTTATGTTTTCTCCTAATGAATTTAGACATGTTAAGGCACTATCCATAAAATTTTCAGCCTTAAATTCCATTTATACAATTTATGGTGATTTTTCAAAGTTACTGCCCAGAAAGAGTATTCTGGGCAGATTACACTAGTTTAAGCTTCAAGCTTCATAATTAATCTAAATAGGATTCTAACATTATAATTCAACTTATTTTCATGTTCTTACATGTCTAGGTCAGTCTAATTCACCTATCAATGTGATTACAACAGAGCATTATAGTGCTATGTTCAATTTGATCCATTTGATCAACAACATTCCTCTAATTCACCATTTGAGCAGTCCATTACCTAGCTCTAACCAATCCAACTATATGCATTCATTTTCCAGCAAGCTATTTACTCTATTCAAGTCTAAATTCATCTAGAAATGTGATCAAAACAGGGCAGCATATACAATTAAACATGTTTACACATTTTCATCTAGCAAAACAGTCCCTAATCGGAACTAGTTTCAACTATGATCCCTATCCTCAATTTCCAGCAACCATACACATTCTCTTTAGCAATTTGGCTACTAATACTCACAATTTCAAGGATCATTAGAAGCTATCATCATTATAACATGCATAACAATCATCCTATTCAAATTAGGCTACAAGAATACCACTAATTCAAGATTCAAGCATGTAATTGAAGTGAGAAATCAAGCATTTTACCTTCTCCTAAGCCAAAGCTCAACAAGAAACATGAGTTGAAGATGGTCTAAGAAGCTTTTTCTCCTTTTTTTCTTTCTCAAACATTCGGCTATGGAGGATGAAGAAGATTACACAATTTTTGTTCATCTTTCTTACCTAGTTGCTATGAGTCATCACTCACAAGGCACATGTTTTCATCAAATGAGAACATGTGTCTAGGCCTCCAATTTTAATTCAATTTACATGCAAACTCTAGAGCTTTCCATGTTCACATTTTCATCCTTCCATTTAAGCCTTCTAGTTTTAATTTCAATTCGATTTGGTTCTAATTTCACTTATTTGATCTAAAAGATAGCTAATGTTCTTTCCTCTTTAATTTGATTAGCACATAATTCAATTAGTCAATAGCTTAGATAGTGGTAACCTTCCTAGGCCAGGATTATGGTGTTACAGTTTGGGAGGGGCTCTTGTCCCTCTTAAACTTTTTTGGGATAATTATATTTAAGGTCCCTTTAATTTAAATAGTAGTAAAATCAAGTTTTTGCCATTCTCATTTTTTAGATTTAAAGGTTTAATAAACTTGTGTCCCTCCTAATATTTGATCCTAACTCCGTCACTATTCTCGTGTCCTACATAAATTGATGTTACGGTTCCAAGTGAGTGGATGATTAAAATAAAACCCTAAGACACATAAATGTTGATTGGAATCCTTGTCTCTGTTTTAGAATATGGGTGACTCACCAAACTAGCACCCTACATTCTATATTCCCCAAACTAGCACCCAAAATTCTATATTTCCTGGACTAGCACCATTACAGTGAACTTGCCGTATAAAAACTTAATCAGGTGATTAAACTAATCCTAAACCGAACTCGTCATGCATGCATGACTAGTTTCATGTGGGTTAATGGCCGTCGTAACGTTTGTAAATGGATTATAACATAAATTTTAGAGTCCATAGAACTCGCCCTGCATTCATGACGAGTATGGTAAAAAAATAATTTAATTTTTTAAAACGTTTTGTAAAGTTTGGGTAATAAATTATGTTAGTGACATTTAAAATTTGTTTAAAAATTATATAAGTTTTTGAAAAGTTTTTATTGAAAAATAAATTTGTAAAGTATCTAATATTGTAACTAAAATTTAGTAATTGTATTTAAATGCACAAATAGTTTAAGAAGTATGTTGTATAATGTTTTAAACAAAATATAGAAGTTAAATTTAATTGATCCCTCCATCCCATGAAAATGTAAATAATTAAATTTAAGAAATTTAATATTTAATATAAATAATTAATTTCAATATTATATCCCATTATATAATTGCAGTAGTGAAAAGTTAAATTGAAGTTTCATACTAAGATTTATGTTAAAGAAACGCATGGGTACTTATTATACAAAAAAAATAACAGATTTTAAAAGCAAATGGCCTCATCGGTGATTAAAAGATTGTATTAGAGATGAACATTTTTGCCTTTCGTGACCAGATAGTCTACAATTTCCGCAGAGTCTAGGTTGGCTAGTAGGCTCTTGTTGACTCATGTCGTCCATAGAATTATGAATCCATGTGGATTTTGAACGCCCTGCTTTTTTCCTTCGCAGACTTTGGTCAAGTAAAATTGTAAGCCATGTCTGCTCAACATTCCATTATGTTTCACTGTCGTTTGATGGGAATTCCATTTTGTAGACCTTAGATACTGAATGAAGTCAGTATACAGGATCCACGAATTGTTTGCAATCGCGTCTGGCAATAGAGCATGCAACGCTGACATGCTCACATGCAGTCTTGAGTGCTTGAAAGTACCCACAATTGCACAACATGTGTTCAAGATCCACCATGTATGACGTTGGATCAAAACCATGCATATGTAGATCTGAGACATGGAAATTGTTTTCGGTACGGGACATTGGCAGAACATGCAACCTGTTGGACTTAACAACTTTGTCTTGAATTTCTTTTTGTATCTTCAGGTGGAATGTGCAGCCATGTTGCTGCATAACGAAAGCTTCTTTCCTCAAGGTTACGAACAACTTGGCTAAATGAAAGTACGTAGCTTTTCACGATGGTTGTCACTGGAAAATTTTGAATCCCCTTCAAGGAAGAATT
The DNA here is from genome assembly GCA_019671005.1 of Hibiscus mutabilis. Taxonomy (NCBI): domain Eukaryota; kingdom Viridiplantae; phylum Streptophyta; class Magnoliopsida; order Malvales; family Malvaceae; genus Hibiscus; species Hibiscus mutabilis. The sequence continues at coordinate 30,814,472 of CM033711.1, read as the reverse complement.
TATGGCCTTAGCCAAGTTAGTTGTCATGTGGCTATATCTAAAACCGCCATTGTATTCGTTGGTCCATTTTTCCTTGGGAATTTTCTCAACGTAGTTGTAGCCCTCAAGATTCCTCCCTCGCAATTCTTCTAGCATTTGTTCAAATTTCTATTGTACTAGTTATTACCCTAAGATACAATAGAGTGTACAAATAAGTTATAAGGAAATAATTCTATTTATGACCAGGGTAGTGTTAAATAGAAAAATTTTAATACGTATCCATGCGTATAACAAGCCTGCGTTCATCGTCCTTGTTATGTGCGGCATGGTAGTTTGCTACAATATGGCGTATGCAGAAATGGTGTTCAATGTTTGGAGATTGAAACTGACTGCCCAAAGATTGGATCGCTGACATTATTTTGTCGCCTCTATCTAAGATCAAGCATACTCGATCCTTTCATATAATGTAATGGTGTAACTTCTTGAGGAAAAACCCGCATGATTCAGTATCATCTCTCAGCACAATTACGAACACAATAGGTATTGTTTTGCGATTGCCATCTTGAACAACAACTAGCAACAAAACTTATTTGTATCTTCCAAACAAGAATGTGACATCGATCTCTACAAAAGGCTTGCAATTCTTGTACGCATTAATACATTGGGAAAATGTCCATAACAATCGATGGAATTGGCGAACATACGGAACTACACGATCGTTCTTGTAGTATGGTTCAGTTTCTACACCTGCAATCGTTTCGTGGTTATATTTCTTCATGATATTTATCCAACCTGGGACCTCATTGTAAGAACCGTCTCATTCCCCATGCAAATTCATTATTGCCTTGGTTTTTACCCTCCAAGTCTTTTTGTATGCGGGAGTGTATTCGTATACTAACGTAACATGTGCATTCAATGTAGAAACATTGACTTTAGGGCTTTCTTGGACAATTGGTTGGATGCTCCTGGCGGTGAGTTTTGAATCCAGGTTTTGATGATCTTGTTTGTAACCGATGACACAACAAGTATGTGGGTCGTTGTAGACTACAATCTCCGTGATGTTGTCTTTTTTTCCTTTTGGACCACATCTTCTAGTTGCATCTCTGTTCCGCTTTTTGAGTACATTAACATACGTATTTCTCTAGTTGCATCTCTGTTCCTCATCATTAGGCTCCACAAATAACACAACCTTAGAACCATCAGGGCAGAGCTCTTGAATCGGTGCTTCTGGGGATAAGTAACCTTCATCAGCATCCGTGCATGTATAGGCAGGTGCAGAAGTTGTAGATGTTGACATGGGGAAAACATTATGAGGAGCATATGTTGTCTTATTTAGATCGAAGGATGTTGCGCAAGAGTGTAGGCCAACTGAAAAACTTAATCCAACCATTCTCGATGGATACCCATCAACGTAAGGGTTGAAGGTCCAATGTTGAGTTGATGGTTGTTCGATGTTTAGGTCGAAGAAGTTGGCGGGCAAGTGTCAGGCTGTTGAACATGTAGATACATTTCTGATTGTTTCTCACAAATAAAAAATTCTTATTGAATAAAATTGTTAAAATAAGTTATTATCTTCTTGTTCCGTCAAAAACCAAATATCTAAAATGGTTTCACACATGTGAATTGAGTGAGGACAGATCGAAACCAAATATTGCAGCTTTACTTTCAATCTAGTTCCCTTCGAATGAAATTTTTATAGGTAAAATACACAGTTCAACACTCAACAATCTTTGGTCACTCAACTTTCAAACTTTTCAATTTAATAATTGAACTTTATACATTTAACATTTTTGGTCACTCTCGAATATTTTATTATTATTTTCAAAATTTTTAATACTATTAAATATAATTTAAATAAATAAAAAAATCTTATTTTATTATTACTAAATTTTAAAAATGTTTAAAATTATCGTCGCCGCTTGTCATCACCGGTGGCCTTCAAAACTTGCGTTCGTTTGATCCTAAATTGCACCGAACGACTTATTTTGACACACTGAGTTCAAATCTGGTGGTTGTTTCACCGAAAAATGTCCTGAAACTCGCAAATCTCAACATAAATGTTTTGGTTTCCTTACTTTTGATCTCTTTTTGTGGATTTCAGAGTACTTTTCGACAAAATGGGGTTTTGATTTGGACTCAGGGGGTCGAGACGAAGCGACGAGTAAAATTTGGAACCAAACGGCAACCAGTGGCCGACGAACAGTTTGGCTTAACTTTTTATTTTTTATTTTAAATTATTTTTAATTAAATAATAATAATAATAATAAATGCCATGTCATACTAAAATAATAATAAAATATTCAAGAGTGATAAAAAACGTTTAATGCATAAACTTCAGTTATTAAATTGAAAAGTTTGAAAGTTGAGTGACCAAAATAGGAATAAAAAGATTGTTGAGTGATGAATGGTGTATTTTACCCATTTTTATAATCAATTTGAACCCTTGGAATGTGGGAAATCTTTGACCATTCTCGTCCTTTACTCTCTTACACTCTTCTATTAGCAATGGACAATCGATAAGAACCAATGAGCCAAGCGAGAGACGCCTGTTTCTTTCCGGAAGAGATGTGAGCTTAGTACAATCTTGGATAAACAATCGCACAAGAGAGGTATCCCCAAATAGGTTCAATAAAATATGATTAAAGTAAAACCCTAAGACACGCCCATGTAAATTGGAATCTTTGTCTCCATTTTAAAAGGTACGTCACGGCTCAGTAGAATAGACCATAAACATTTAAGTCATGGGTTTTTTGACACCTAAAGTCGGTTGTCACTATGTGCATTTTTTTATAAGAAAGTAGGCCTCGTTAAAATCTTCCTCATATCAGCATCATATCAAGGTATGATAGTAACAACGGAAAGAGGAAAAGAGTGCACAATTTTATTAATGATAATATCGTTCATTACAAGCTTTGGTAACATTAGAATATAGGTGGCAAATGGGTGATTTGGATTGGGTTTATTTCGGGTCATTTCGGTCGGGTCAGGTTCGGTTTTGATTACATTTAGTTTCGGTTCAGTTCAGTTCGAATATGGTCTGGTTCGATTTTAATTCGGGTATATAGTGATTCAGGTCGGATATTAGTCCAGATCAGGTTACATCGGTTCGGTTGATTTTTGGGTCGGGTATTTTTGAGTCGATTGATTTCGGGTTAGGCCAAGATCGGTTCAATAGGAGATCGATATATTTCAGTCAGGTTTTCAGGCCAGATCAGTTTTTTAAACCCATATATGGCTTTATAAAGCCAATATATTTGACTTTTTGGTGAGTTGTACGATGATTCACATCAAATCTTTCATTATTTCTTTTAATAACTTTTCATTATTTCGGGTTGCCTTCAGTTCGGGTTATGTTCAGTTCAGATGAAATCAATTCGAGTCCATTCGGTTCAGTTGGAAATTGATTCAGGTTCGTTCTGTTCGGTTGAAAAATCGAATCGGACCTATATCGGTTCAACTAAAAATCGGGTTGGTTTCAGTTCGGTTCAGTTTATTTTGAGTTTCGAATCAAGTTTGGGTCATCCTATTCGGGTCGATATCGAGTCCCGAATCGAGTAAAATCGGTTCGGGTCTAGGGTCAGTTTGCCACCACTATAATAGAATAAAGACCATTACAGAATCCTAGGGGAATACCTCCCATCCAGACATGCCATCCCCTAATTCAAATTACAATCCAATCAAAGCTCCTAGCAATACCAATGTAGCATCCAAAGCTCCTAGCAATACCACTGTAGTTGATCATGTTATTTGGAGACCAAATGCAAACAAGCAATTTTTGGTATGCTCGGCTTATGCACTGTGCTTTTCAAAACCGATTGTATCCATCAAGCTAGTCTAGAAAGTGGTTACAAAATTTAGAGGTTGGCCAAGGTGAAGCTACTTTTATGGTTAGTTTGCCACAAGAGAATCATGTCGAATATAGAACTTGTGCGAAAACACCCTGCGCAAGATAGTACCTGTGGTACATATGGTGAAATCGAGGAGGATGTTGATCATATACTATGCCAATGTTAGTTAGTTATTTCGTTGTGGAGACATTTGATTCAAGGCGCAAAGCTACATAAGTATTTTTCTAGTAAGGTACTTTAGAATATTTGGATACGAAGGAATCAGTTGATCTTTGACCCGATTTTAATTGTTCATGAACCAATTGTGCTTAGGAGCCGAAGAATGTTAGGTGAATTTCGGGTGGCGTTTATTAGAGGGATGGCCAGCCAGGTTGCAGCGGTACCAATCATTTGAGCATCTGTTCACTGGGAAGCTCCACCGCAGTCTTGGTGCAAAGTAAATGTGGATTGAGCAAGGAATTTAGCAACTGACACATCATCATGTGGTGGATTTGTTAGGGATGCGACTGGTCATTAGATGATTGGTTTGATTTTGCGAGTCAGTTGGATATGTCTTCGATTTTGGAAACAAAATTGTGGGGTATGTACGAGGGGCTACTATGCGCTTGGTCAATTGGTGTACCAAATCTAATTTTGAAATCCGATAATCTTGATGCGGTTCGGCTAATTAAAAATGTTGAAGGCAAATTGTAGGGTGTCTTCCTTAGTGGCTCGTATTGTGACTTTGTTGTGGCATTATGGGAGGTTCAGATTGTTCAAGTTCCTCGGGAAGGCAACAAGGTAGCAGATAGAATGGCTAAGCTTGTTCGGAACAAAGACTTATTGTGTCACCATTTTCTATTGCCCCCACATGAGAGCTTATCATTGTTACATGATGATGTTGTTACTTAGGCATTATGGTGGAATTTGGCATGTAATGTTTGGCGAGGGTTTCTTGTGCATTGTCTTTGCACTTATTACCATGTGTACTCTTTTTCTCTGACTAGGTTTAGGGGGTTTTAATGAGGTACATGGTAATAATCTCTTTTCATCAAATATATATAGGAAAATACTTTGATACACAAGCTTGTGTAAATTTTAGTTTACACAAACCTTTCAATTTTGGGTTTAGGGTTTTAGGTTAGGGTTTAGGGGTTTAGTGTGTAGGGTGTAGAATTTAAGGTTTATGGTTAGAGTTTAGGGTTTAAGGTTTATGTTTTAGGGTGCTAGGGTTTGGGATTTAGGTTTTAAATTGTATAGAAGGGTTGTGTAAATTTTTTACACAGCTTATGTATCAAAATATAATATATATATATATATATATGTTTATATATGTTTAATGGAATAACATGGGTGATCAATAGGTTAATTCGATTGAAAAATATTAAAAAAATACTTTAAATTTTTAAATTAAAATCAAATCAACTTTCACATAAAATCAACCGCACCAAATTAATTTTTTTCGATTGGTTCGATTGAAAAGTTTATTTAATCAAAACATTTGTGTATATATATTTAAATTGAAACCTCTAAAAAAGAGAAAAATACGTGGATAACCTAAAATTATAAAATGCTACTTGAAATGTCTTGAAATATTTAAACTTGGTGTGTGTATATATATTTAATGAAACCTCTAATAAAAGAAAAAAATATGTGGATAACCTAAAAATATTTATTCATTTATAGTAGTGAAAAGTTTAAAATTTGAGCTCGGTTTGTTATGCTTACATATATATATAATATTTAAACTTCGTATGACTTTTTTAATCTTCTAACAAAAGGATATTATATGTTTAAATACATTCAATCATAAATATATTTAGATTTATATTCTTCTAATATATATATATATATATAAATTGTTCATAACATTTTCAACCTTCTAATTGAAGATCATTGCATACTTAAACACATTAGAATTTATATTTTTAAACTCCTATAATAACAACAAAAAAATTAAGACAAAATTCAATCCATAAATCTCTAATCTTACATGATCTTAACGGTGTCGGTACCACTGAACGCAATGACACGTACAAGTTTTCATACGCAAGTTGCATGTAATCAAGAAAATAATAACGAATGCATATGTAATTATTGGAATAAAAAAAATATTAGTTTTCTTGGTTATTTCTTCTCTTTATTGTCATTTTCCGGTCCAGCAGTAACTGACGTAGGCCCATCAATTGCACTAACATCTGCAATTGGTGCGGATGAAAGTTGGCCATCTGACACAGGTCCTGCAACAGCACTAACATTTGTTATTGGTGTAGACGAAGGCTCGTTGTCACCGACAACGAACTGGACTGAATGAATTATGATCATCGAGATCAAAACAATGAATAAAGCAATCTTTGCCATTTTTTCTCTTTTTATTTGAAAAGGAAAAAGAGAGAAAGTAAGGATTTTTTGGTGTAGAAATGGATTTATTTAGTGAAATGGGATCGGTGATTTGAAGTTAAAACTATAAAAATTTATAGCATTTGTATGAGACATGTGCTGCAAGTCGACAGGCAGAGATAGTTACAAAATTGTTTTCCGTATGGTTAAAATTTTGACACATGGTTTTAGTTGTTGTGAACAATTTGTCTTGGTTAACTTCTATCACGTATAAGTTCAATATTTATTTTTTTACGACTAACTCAAAATATTTATTTTTCCTATTTTCAAATTTCCAAACATTTAATTTAATTTTCCTTATCGGTGCGTTTATTTAAAGGGTGAGAAAATAAAAGTTATTTGATTTTTTTAATTGTTAGATAATTTATTTATTACGATTTTTCAAATAAACTATTAAAGTTATTTGTTTATAAAACAATAGTTTTTTATATAAAATTTGAGGTTTAACTATATGTCAGACTGTACTTTTTTGATAATGACCACAGAATTTTTATTAAAAAACTATAGAAATATCACAAATACAACATACCCAGAAGGGAGAATAATTGAGACTAATCCACCAAAAGCTCTTACAAACTCAAAAATACAAAGAAAAGTGAATGCTTCCATAAAGAATAGCATACCATCAAAATCCAGAAACCTTCCTGAATCTCCTTGTCTCTATCCAATCGAGACATATAACGGAGTGAAGAAAGAGTGGCGAGCGACCCAAACTATCAAGCAAAATGTTCTGCTACCCAAGACTGATTATATCGGCAAACAACTATCATTCGAGTGGGGATCTAACTTTCTATGACCACCGACAGAATCATAATCGGAAACTAGCATCGTTAAAATCTCTGTGCGAACACCAAACGACCGCTAAGGTATGCTGATATCATGCCATAACGATAGATGAAACGAAACCAAAAAACAAAGAAAAGTGTGCAACAAAGGCAGAGATTCTTATTAAAAATATGAAAAAATAAGAAAAAACAAGAAAATATTAAATTCGGTGGTCGACAACCAATACTAAAACTGATAACCAACCACCGGCTAAGGAGACAACAGTAAAAGAAGGTTGCGACACTCTACTTTGCAGAGAAAAAGAAAGGTTATTAGGGTTAGGGTTGCGGCCCTAACGGTTTGTCGGACTGTACTTTTAAGACTACTTTTGAAGGAGTCAAGATGATTCTTTTTTTTGCTCGGTGTCTTGACCATTTTTAAACCGGGTGTGAAAATAGCTCGACGATCGATCTTTTAAAAATAGGATTTTTCCTTTTAATTCATTTTATCTTGAAAAATTAGGTTTTTCATATTAAATTGGATTTTCCCTTTATTTGACCTTGAAAAATGTTTTGGAGTCGCCACCGGTCACTTTGGTAGACCAGATACCATAAAAACAACCAGAGATTCATTTTTAAAATTTGGGTTTGGGAGTCGGTTACGTGTGGGGAAGGATTAGCACCCCACAAACGCCCGTTATCGGTACCTTTTAATTTTACGTGGCGTTTTGGCATTTTGGGAATAATAATTTGAATCTAATTATTGAAGTGCTAACCCTAATTAAGGCTTTAATCTAATTAGCTAAATTAATTTTCATATTCTAAGTTAAAATGGGTATCAAATATTCTTCTTAAAAGTTCCATTTGAATAACATCTCATTGCAATGAGACACTATCCAACTTAGAACTTAAAAGCTTTCCATTTAATAATCATTTATTTCCTACAATTATCTTTCCTATTATATTATTTAATTCTGATTATAGAACCTATGCATTAAGGCTCTAAACAATTATCAAATTTAAATGTTTAGCTGTCTAAATATTTTTTTTGCTCAGCAAAAGCAATTTATTAATTTTTTATTAAAACCAAAATTGGATGCCTCGTTAAAAACCTCCGTAAGCATAAATGGAGGAAAAGAGTACGGTCCAATTTGGTGACCGATACAAATGGGGTCCCAACTTGTATAAAGCAACATGCAAATTAAAGCAATTAAATTACACAATTTAAAAGAATTAACACTGAAATCTAGGATCAAATTGAATGTTTATCAAAATAAAGTGCCAAATACAAAGAAATAGTGACCAAATTGAAATGTTTACAAAAATTAGGGCCAAAACCGTGAAAATCAAGGTGTTAGGCGTGAATCCTTATACAGACCCGGATAACCGACGCGGGTCGAGTTTACCCAGTGCCAAAACGGCATCGTTTTGGGTCGAGTTTACCCAGACGACATCGTTTTGGCTCGAGGTATTTAAACCCCTAGACCGAGTTAAATCGGTCATTTGGTTCCCAAACTCTCTCTCTTCATTCTCTCTCCCTTCAAAACTCTCTCAACTCAAACAGTATTTTCCCAGAAATATGAACCAAAAATGGATCAAAACTTTTTTTTTCTTTGCGTTCATCCATTGTTCATAATTTTTCCCCTTTCGATCCATATAAGCTCAACCCTGACCAGCCTCCACCGTTAGTCGGCCACCGCCCCACTTCCGATCATCTTCTTTCTCTCCCCGACCACCTCCTCAACTCTCGATCACCTCCTACCTTGCTCCGACGGCCTTGAAGTGATTTTCGTCCACCGTGCTCCACCGCAATCGAAACCCTAAAACTCCTAAATCAACCCAATTTCAACCCTAAACCTACATCTAAACCTTGTTTCAATAGAAACACCCTTCTTCACCCTCTAGGACTTAGATCTACCCGAAACCCATACCCTCTTCAACTCCGACCAACATCATTTTGGCCAAACTCCGAGATAAACTTCTACATCTCCTCTTTCCCTATTTTCATTTTTGTTTTCCTTTATTATTTTCTCGATCTAACCTATTTTGTATTTATTTTTACACGAAATCGAAAAGGTGAAGGAGATTACCTTCTCGATAATGTCTTTGGCGTTGTTCTACGGCAGTTGACATTCCGTCGGAGACCCTTGCATTCCCGATGACGCTTCAACTCAAGGCGGTTCAGCTTCCGACGACGTTTGGCCTTCCTAGTGTCCCTCCAGCTGCTCGACGTCATTCGACATTCCCCAGGTAACTTTCTCTCTCTTCTTTTATTATCTGTTATTATTATTTTTATTAAATATGATTATTAATTGTTAATCATTGGATCTGACACTCTCTTTCCTGCTATTTATATAAGGGTTGACTTGGTGATGTGATACTGATGTCAGTAAGACCACAATCCGCGTGAAGGGCATTTGGACAAATAAAAGACCGCCACGTAGCATAAAAAAAGGCGAGAAAAATGATTTTCTGCTGGGTTTGTGTTTGTTTGGGTTTTAAAGCCAATATATGAGCCGTAAAGGATTTTAAAATTGGGCTTTGGGTATTTGATGTAATTGGGCTTCATGATATAAAATCGGTTTGAGTAAATGGACATTGGACATAATTTTTGATCTATTTTTTATTTATTTAATATGAGATTTATTTATTTATTTATTTATTTAAAGAGATATATATGTATATATGGGTACCCGAGCAAAATTCGGGTATTACACTCGGCAAAGAAATTTTTATTAGAAAATATAACCTGGATCATATGCCTCATTGAAAACCTCTCTAAACTTCTCTGAGTTGGACAGAGATCCCCCAAACAGTTCTGACTCTTCCTATGGCTTGACCTTCTTGTGTTCCATTCTAATTGCTCGGTCACTCTTTCTTCTCTCAATAACTGACAAAGTCTTATCCTGGAAATCACTCAGAGAGCTATATCTCTTTCCTTTCTGTTTCTTTTTACCCAATTCTCGGAAAAATGCTCTAGGCTCGTCACCCTCGTCCAAGGAAACAATAATCACCAGTTTCTTTGCCTTGCTCCAAAAATCCAATTCCTTGTTATTATTTTGTTTGTCAACCATTCTTTCCCAAATAGATTTATATGAGTTGGGTTGAGTTGGATCTGCACTTGCTTTGTTTACCTCTTTTGGTCCTAAACCCATACAGCAAATATCATCCAAGGCCCAATTAGTCATTTTTTCATGGCCTAAAGAGATTTACTCCTCTAGCTATTTAGAATCACTTCCCGACCCCTTTGAATTCTCTTTCTGCCAGCTGTCAGTATTGATATTCCTAGAGACACCCTCTTTATTCTTATGACTCATAACGGTATCATCATCTCCCAAGTTAACTGCAGAATGCTGCCACCTAGCCTTTTTAGATACACCTCCCATCATATCCCCTTCCCCAAAGTGTCCAAGCTGTAACCATGATTATAACCTTTCCTAATGCAGACTGCATTTATTGTTTTGTTCTGCATTAACTGTAAGTTTTTTGCTAGCCACTGTATATGTCGACTCATCCTTAAAACCAGTTTCAGAAACTCTAACAACATGAACCATATTCCCAACTTTAATCTCCATTGTCTCCTCAATTTTCTTATCCTGGTTTGTTATGATCAGAACTGATACCTTTTCACAATCCTTGGAATGTTTTGCATTTTCGCCAAGTGATTCAAAAGTCCCCCATAATTCTGCCACTTTTATTATCGTTCTATGATTCTAGCAGTGTAGGGGTAAATCATACAATTCTAACCATGTAGCTCTACCTCCATGACTTATACTTTCTGACGAAGGAAAATCTCTTTAAGGTAAGACCAGTTAACGTCCTTTAACATCGTGAATAATTCGTTGTTATCAAAAGACAATAGGTAGATTTTTTTCCCTCTCATTCTTTGAACTTTAATCTCCCCTAATCCCCACTCATGGAGTCTCAACATTATGCTTCTCATACTACATACCGTCGACATCACACCAACCATAAACCTCTTCAGTTTCCATAGTTCTTCCGTCTCCACTACTCCAGATATTCTCTTGCATTTTCCTGCACTTTTAGAACTGCACTCACCTCTTTCATTTTCACTCGAGTCTTGGTTAACTTACCCCTACCCCTGGGATTGGCATCTCTTGGACTTCCTTCTGGATTCATATTTTCATTTTGTTTAGCTCCCATGAACATATCACCTGAGCTCGCCGGATGTACTTTCCTCTAGTAAGACTGTCTAGTTTTAAACGCTGCCATCGCCACCTAATCCTGCTTCCAAACAACACAACCATTAATCTTTCAATTGCTCTCTCTGCATCAATCCTCTTTTCAAATCTTACGAATCCGAATCTTTTTCTCCTCCTGTTGCGTTTCCTTTCTATGAATGCTTCTAGCACATCTCCATGTCTCCAAAAAGCATGCCTCAATCCTTGCCAATGGAGTTTTTCCGATAGATTTTCAACAAACAGGATGAAAATCTGTTGATTTTTGCCTCTCCAGCTCCCAAAACTATTCTCTCTCGCCATTAATTATTTTCACTAAATCTATTGGATGCAGATACTCACCAATTCCACTATTATTCCTTCCTTCGCCAGGAGTCAAGATGATTCTATTAATTAGTATTATATTTTTGAAAATTTATGCTCAATTTAGTTCTAATATTTTATCTTTTGTAACAAGGATTTTGTGAGAATCTCGCTAATATTTTACACAGTGTAATGGGAGTTATAAGGTCTACAAAGGAAACTTGTCTTCATTTCTGGGGATTCCATTCCATATAGGACACTTTTGGGGATATGATAAATGACAATATAGTTACTTATTAATGTTCTATATGCACTAAGACATGAGCTCGAATTCCACCAATAATAAAATAATTTAGTTTCTCTTGATAGACTATCAATACTGGTAATGGAGTAAGGGACAGTAAGAATATATTTTTTTATTGATTCCAATAAGAATAATGTTCTATGTCTTTACATCCTCTAACGGAGGGATTCAAAATCTCGAGACTAAAATCAATTACTAGCACCTTGAGAATACATTTTTAATTGATTTTTTGGGGTTCAAAGAGTTGTCTGCTTTCCAAACTTTTAAAGTATCATGTCATAATTTTATTCTTTTATATATTTCAAGACATTTAAAGTAGCATGTTACATACATACGTACGTACATAGTTTAAATATTTCAAGACATTTAAAGTAGCATGTCATAATTTTAGGTCATCCATGTAACACCCCTCACCCGGGTTAGGAGCAAGGAGTGTCGGGTACAAACAATCAACAAAGACATAAAATTTGGAATCAATTTGAACATTTCTTACAATTTACTTAGACATCAAGAAACATGTCCATCTTATTCGAATAAGTTACTTATAGACCAAGAAACTATATTTGTCTTTACCAATTAGTCTCATTCGAACACTATATAGATAATTAGGGCCTAATTCATTTAAATTCAATCTAGATTCACTAAACAATTCCTAACATCAAGAAACATTTCTTACAATTTACTTAGCATTGCAATTGTTTAGTCGCAACTTTGATAGTATTCTCGAACCAATACTCGGCATCCTCGGGTTTCTCAACATTTGTACCAGCAAAGGTATAGGCTTGGTGTTGCGCAAGTTTTTCAATTGGAGCTCTACTTGATGTAGCAGCAGGAGGGGCAACAGGTTGGTCTCGTTTGAGATTCGATACAAATTTATCGAACATCTCCTTCATACTAAGGAGACATTCCCTTTAGACAACTTGGATAGCAAGAGCTTCCTGCTGAGGTTGAGCCTGTTCTTGGGGTTCAATTTGTCTTGGAGGATTCGATTCCATCCTCACGCTACCTCCTTCATTAGAGGAGCCTCGGGGACTTTCATCGTCCCGAGCAAGTCTTGTCTCAAACATACTAAGATCGGGTAAATAGGAAGGAGTTAGATGAGCAAAACACAACATATCAAGAATACGACTCCCAGGTGGCTCGACTCAATCCTATATGATGCATGAATACTCGGTTTAGTCCAAGGATCTAAACCTTTAGCTCTAATTACACTTTTATATAACACCCCTCACCCGGGTTAGGAGCGAGGAGTGTCGTATGCAAACAATCAACAAAGACATATAAAATTTGGAATCAATTTGAACATTTCTTACAATTTACTTAGACATCAAGAAACATGTCCATCTTATTCGAATAGGTTACTTATAGACCAAGAAACTATATTTTTCCTTTACCAATTAGTCTCATTCGAACACTATATAGATAATTAGGGCCCAATTCATTTAAATTCAATCTAGATTCACTAAACAATTCCTAACATCATTCGAACAATCTACTTGCAAATCAAGAAAGGGTTCGAAAATTCATACATGTATACAAGCAAGACCATTTATGTTCAATTACTAATCTTGGTTACCTATAATGTTCTTTTGAGCATGTTTCAACAATTAAATTATGCTAAGGTGCCAAATATGTCAATTCGAATAGTGTACAAGATTCAAGGCAACATGATTCAAGATAAATATGATATATACCAATAGAAAGGTTCATAAGCCTTACAAACTTTATCTACAAATTTACATACCAAAAGGTGCCTTAAAGGTCATACATTAGGTTCCATATAGGTACTCAAAACATTACAAACCATATCCTCAAGTTTTCACAAACATCTCATATACAATTTCAAAATGAGCTAAATGCATGAGACTTGCACAACTAGACATAAAACTAGGCCACCAACTAGGAGTGCAACAAGACAAAAACAAGGCATACTTTTAATCTTCTCTTGATAACACAGCTCAAGGTTGGGATGCTTTAATCTCTTTAAAACCTGTGTTTTGGGAAGAAGGAAACAAGAGTGATAAGTACACATGGTACTTAGTGAGGTAGTTCCTAGAACTAGCATGTTATTGAGTTAATCACTTTAGGGAATTATACTTCATTTATTCTAGATCAACCTATTTAGGCTTTAAATCGATTAGAGGGTGATCAAGCTAGTTCAATTACTAATCGAAAGTACACAATACACATTTTAAACAAATAGCCAAACACAAGTTGAAACAATCAAGCATCAAGGTCTATCAAATTCAAGCAAGTGAACACAATCTTCATTAATCCCCTATTTGAATGGGGTCATAAATCCCTAGGGCTTGCTTGCAAATAATGAGCAAATCAGAATAGCATTATATCATCATATACATGTAAATTTCATTTCAATATAAGCTCAATGTCAAGTATTACAATGATCATTCTTAAATCATGTGACATGTCTTATTCAAACTTAATAGCTTGTTTTGCCTTTGTAGCTAGTAGGGTTAGGTAATCAAGTCTCAGTAGGGTACTCAAAGTACCAGAAATAGTAGGGTGTCTACAACACCAAGCAGTAGGGCACTCAATGTACCTGGAAAATTCGATACCCAAGGTATCTAACAGTAGGGTGCCTTCAACACCAATCAGTAGGGTACACTAACGTACCAAATTATCGAGCTCTAGACTCTAAGGCATGCCGTTCTACCTAAGACCAACTAGTAATCAAGGACTTATATAATCTTTTATTTCAAGCAATCAAACAAGTTGCTTAGTCATCAAGTAATTCAAGATCAAATACAGTTAGAACTATAGGCCAATTGTATTTAGTTCATTACACATTAAATCAAATTTAGCAAGCATCATTCCATACAACAATGATATCCATTTCCATTCGGCATTTGCATCCAAACAGTAATTCCATCAACATTTCACTACTTCACAATCAATCCTCAATAAATCAAACAAACAATTGAATTAATCAATCATTATTAGTCCTTTCTTCCCATTTAATCAATTACCAAGTATGATTTAGTTTCATTTCATAGTATGGAAATCAAACAATAATTTAGACATGTAAGGTTGGTTAGGACCTAAGTCCCAACCCTAAAATACTACACTCACAATACAATCCAGCAATCTAGCAATTGTCTTGAATAGATATTCCTTTGTTCTTAGCCCTTGAATGATTTCCCCTTTCTTCTTCCACCAATTTCACTTCTTGCTCTAGCAAATTCATAATTAAACATGATCATCAATATGTATATACAAGACAATTCAACATGACATCAAGATCATTTCAATACATATAGTCATATACATACAATTCTTCCAACAATCCAATAAACAAGATTAGGCAGGATCCAATTATCCCAACAGTTACAAAACAGTCTAATAAAACTGTGTACAAAATAGTTTCCAACTAGCTTAACTGGCAGCTTGCGCACTACATGCTTAAACAGGCATATCTTTCAATTCCTAAGTCGGAATTTCGATTAATTTATACCGTTGTAAAGCTAACAAAATTTTATTTAAGTCTATAATTGGCTTGCATTTTAGTTCTTAGCCAATTAATACAGCTTATTGTTTAAAGATAAGGCATTTACACTGCCTGGACAGTTTGCACTGTCCAGCTATTTCTATTTACAGTTTCCAGCATAGGACCCAGTTTTCAGTTCTGTTTTCACCAAATGAAAATAGACATACCAAGGATCATTTCATTAAAATTTCAGCCCTGAATTTGAGCTATACAATTTTTTGTGAATTTTCAAAGGACAGCCCAGAACAGAGCAATTCTGGGCAGATTGCATCTAATCACATTTTAATGCCTTAAACTC
The DNA here is from genome assembly GCA_019671005.1 of Hibiscus mutabilis. Classification (NCBI taxonomy): domain Eukaryota; kingdom Viridiplantae; phylum Streptophyta; class Magnoliopsida; order Malvales; family Malvaceae; genus Hibiscus; species Hibiscus mutabilis. The sequence goes on along the minus strand of CM033711.1, from coordinate 30,798,893 downwards.
ATTCTAACCAATGTTTTGGTCCTACAATTCATTTCATACGGCATCCTAAACATGTTTACTCATTGTTAATCCATTTTCAAGGCAGCCAAAACAGAGCAAATTAATTACAAAGCTCAATTTTACAAGTTTACTCAATAGGTTCAACTAAAACAGTTTCTATGTTATACAACTATGTTCATACTTTTGATCTTTCATTTCCAGCATATAACCACAACAATTCAACTTGTTTAACACCCTAATTACAATACCTAATCATGATCATATTCAATTCATTCATCAATCTCATCATTTAAGCAAATTTTCAATTCGGCTATGTCACTAGATGAACTAATTCATTGTTCACAAATTCCAGCATAACATCCATGCTTCTTTCTTTAAATTCAACCATATACAACACTAATTCAATCATCAATTTAAGTTCATACAATAACAATTTCTACTTTAACACATCACACAACCAAATTCAATTAACATCTAAGCTAGTCGAATGAACAAAGGTTCAATTATACTCACTTCGCTTCCTAGCTCAATTTCAATGAAAAATCTCTACACATGCAAGCTTAATTCCTTCTTCAATGGCTGATTTCTCTCAAGGTTTCTTTCTCACAATTTCTTCTCTCTATTCGGCTGGTAAAGAAATGAAAGGGATGATGACAATGTGGTTATCCACGTTAGTGGATTTGTGTGTTTACAATATTATCCCTAGTTAGTCACTAATCATATGATTAGTCAAGGGCAATTGAGAGAATTAGGAATTTTATCATGCAAGCTTAATCTTTCTTGCTTAATTCGGTTTGGTCCTTGCAATTTGATCACCTTATTTGTTCTCTCTTTCAATTAAGCCCTTTAACCAATCAATATAGCTTAATTTCTAAATTCAATTAAGCTATCAATTTAAGCAATTGACTATATTTCTACTAGGCTAGGATTTGGGATATCACAATCCACATATTTTTTTCTTTTATACACACACAAATTTTTTTGAATAAGTAAACTTTCAAATCGAAATGATAAAAAATTGATTTGACGTAGTTGATTGTATTGAAAAATGATTTGATTTGATTTAATTTTAAAGTATAGAGTCTATTTTTAATTTTTTTCAATCAAATTAACCTATTATAGATCATCCCTATTATTCCATTAAACATATATTCTTGAGTACTAATTTCAAATGAATTTTAGTTTTTTAAAAAATAAAGACTCATTAAGTGCTTTGTTAAGAACAAATTTGTAGATAATAGGTAATAGGTAAAGCATTATATATATTTTGTATATAAACCTATAATAAAAGTAATAAATGTGGATAACCTAAAAGTTTTTATTTTATTTATAGTTAGTGAAAAGTTTAAAATTGGATCTCGGTTTAAGTTTCTTATCTTTGTTCTCTCATATTCCCTTAAGTCATGAGTTCTAGACCCACTAGGAGAACCCTTCTTCCATCCCTAGAGTCTCCCTTCCCCTCTTTTCTAGGTAGGATTATGATTAGAATTTATTGTCAAGTATGTGTTGGGTTGTTGAGTATCAGCTGATTGTTATTTTTTTTTGGTTTTGTATTAACCGATTAATCTTCTTATGCTCTAGATGTTTTTCAGCTTTTGTTTTGTATGGTTTCGATCTTAAACATTTTATGGTATTACTAATTGTTGAAGTTTTGCAATAAATAAAACTTCTAAACAATAAATTCTAGGGTTTAGGGATTTTGTTTAGGGTTTATAGTTTAGGGCTTTTAGTTGATGGGTTTTTTTTAATTTAAGGGTGTGGTAAGAATTTAGGGTTTAAGGTTAAAATTTAGGGTTTATAGGTTAAAATCTAAATCTCTAACCATATTACCATAAAAACTAAACCCTAACTCTAAACTATAAATTCAAAGCATAAACCTTAAATTTTAACCATAAAACATAAATTTTAAACCTTACACTTAAACCCTAAACCCTAAAATTAAGGCGCTAATGAAAATATTTCATTTTCACCGCTTATGCATGTGCTATTTTCCCATAATAAAAATACTCATAAAGAATTAAAGAGTGTAATTACTCCTCTAAATACACTCATAAAGAATAAAAGAGTGTAATTGAAGTCTCCAATAACACACATTTCAGTGAGACCTACAAATTACAATGGTTAACCAACCAGGATACAATTATATAGCCATATCCAAAACTAAATAGACGTTAATTTTTCAAACACGAATTTTTTTAACAATATTTATTACTTAGGAGAGGGAGAAGGTAGAAGGACAAAAGGGGATTGTTCCTACTAAATATTGAACCCATGGCTTAAGGAGGGGATGGGTATCAACAAAGAGTCTTAACCATAAGCTCCAGTATTAATTGATTACAGATATGATTTAAATTAAAGGTTTAAATGATATAAAATAATAATAAATCTAGAAATGATCACACATGGTGATATATATATTTTTATGATAAATTTTAATTCTAATCCTAATCCTACCTAGAGGGGAGGGGGATAAGAGACTCTAGGGGAAGGAAGGGAGTGCTCGTAATGGTTCAAAACCTATGAACTAAAAAATTATGAGGGAACAAAGAAGAGCAACTTGACCAACCAGCCAAATATTCTTGCTCTATACATGGCGATACTTAAATGATACAATACCCGAAAGTAACATGCACATAGTGACATTGTTTGGCACAAGGTACGCTCTCCCACTTCCGTTGATTCAATTTGGAATTTAATCCATTTTGTGGTATTGTGGACTGTATGGCTGTTTAGAAATGAAATCGCGCTTAGCTACATGGTTTAAAGTCATTATTCCTTCGATCAGTGTACACCTGGAAGATTTAGTTGCGGATCCCTTAGTTGCTAACAAGATAATTCATGGCGTTTCATATATGGTGGTTCTCTCATGGAAGGCTCCTCCTTTTGGATTCATCAAACTGAATGTTGATGGGGCCATGTTAAAGAACGGTCTTGCTGGAGGTAGTGGTGGGATTTTTAGAAACAGTGAAGGAAAAAGTCTCACAGCCTTCTCGGAATCTATTGGCAAAGGAACTCCTGTATTGGTTGAACTATTAGCAATCAAGTACGGTTGGAGTTATACTTTCAACGGGGGTGGGATTCCTCCTCTAGACTCATTATTGAGAGTGATAGCAAGATGGCAGTTGATTGGATTTTTAGTCCGAACAATAGTCCCTCCTGTTACCTGGCCTTGGTGAGGGATATTGCTGATTCTATCGGTCTAAAAAGTGTCATTCTGCGTCATATACCAAGGGAGTGTAATGTGGATGCTGACCTTCTAGCGAAAATGGGGATTGGTTGAAATTTTGGCTTTGATTGGATTGTAATTTGCATTTGGGGATGGCATGTCTGGATGGGAGGTATTCCCCTAGGATTATGTAATGGTCTTTATTCTATTGTGGAGGTGGCAAACTGACCCGAGACCCAACCGATTTTACTCGATTCGAGACTCGACATCGACCCGAATAGGATGATCCGAACTTGATTCGAAACCTGAAACAAACTGAACCGAATTGAAACTAACCCGATTTTTAATTTAACCGATATGGACACGATCCGATTTTTAAACAGAACAAAATGAACCCAAATCAATTTTCAACCGAACCGAATAGACTCGAACCGATTTCATCCAAACTGAACATAACCCGAACCGAAGGCAACCCGAAATAAAGAAAGGATATTAAAAAAATAATGAAAGATTTGATGTGAATCATCGTACAACTCACCAAAAAGTCAAATATATTTGCTTTATAAAGCCATATATGAGTTTAAAAAACTGATCCGGCCTAAAAACCCGACTGAAACATATCTATCTCCTATTTAACTGATATTGACCTTACCCGAAATCAACCGACCCAAAAATCAACCGAACCGATGTGACCTGATCTGGACTGATATCCGACCTGAATCACTATACATCCGAATTAAAATCAAACCAAACCATATTCGAACTGAACTGAACCGAAACTGAATGTAATCAAAACCGAACCTGACCTGAACCGAAATGACCTGAACCAAACCCGATCCAAATGACCCATTTGCCACCTATATTCTATTGTTACGAAAGCTTGTAACGAACGATATTATCATTAATAAAATTGGGATACTCTTTCCCTCCTTCCATTGTTACTATCATAGCTTGATATGATGATGATATGAGGAAGATTTTAACGAGGCCTACTTTCCTATAAAAGAAATGCACACAGTGACAGCCGACTTTAGGTGTCCAAAAACCCATGACTTAAATGTTTATGGTCTATTCTACTGAGCCGTAACGTACCTTTTAAAACGGAGACAAAGATTCCAATTAACATGGGCGTGTCTTAGGGTTTTACTTTAATCATATTTTATTGAACCTATTTGAGGATACCTCTCCTGTGCGATTGTTTATCCAAGATTGTACTAAGCTCACATCTCTTCCGGAAAGAAACATGCGTGTCTCGCTTGGCTCATTGGTTCTTATCGATTGTCCGTTGCTAATAGAAGAGTGTAAGAGAGTAAAGGACGAGAATGGTCCAGGATTTCCCACATACCAAGGGTTCAAATTGATTATAAAAATGGGTAAAATACACCATTCATCACTCAATAATCTTTTTACTCCTATTTTGGTCACTCAACTTTCAAAATTTTCAATTTAATAACTAAACTTTATACATTAAACGTTTTTTATCACTCTTGAATATTTTATTATTATTTTAGTATGACATGGCATTTTGATTATTATTTAATTAAAAATAATTTAAAATAAAAAATTAAAAGTTAAACCAAATTGTTCGCCGGCCCGTTTGGTTCCAAATTTTACCCATCGCTTCGCCTCGACCCCCTAAGTCCAAATCAGATCTCCATTTTGCCGAAAAGTACTCTGAAATCCACAAAAAAAAAGATCAAAAGTAAGGAAACTGAAACATTTATGTCGAGGTTCACGAGTTTCAGGACATTTTTCGGTGAAACAACACCGGATTTGAACTCAGCGTGTCAAAATGAGTCGCCCGGTGCAATTTAGGATCAAACGGCCGCCGGTTTTGAAGGCAGCGACGATAATTTTAAACATTTTTAAAATTAGTAATAATAAAATAAGATTTTTTTTATTTATTTAAATTATATTTAATAATATTAAAAATTTTGAAAATAATAAAAAATATTCGAGAGTGACCAAAAATGTTAAATGTATAAAGTTTAATTATTAAATTGAAAAGTTTGAAAGTTGAGCGACCAAAATAGGAGTGAGAAGATTGTTGAGTGATGAACTGTATATTTTACCTATAAAAATTTCATTCGAAGGGAACTATATTGAAAGTAAAGCTGCAATATTTGGTTTCGATCTGTCCTCACTCAATTCACATGTGTGAAACCATTTTAGATATTTGGTTTTTGACGAACCAAGAAGATAATACCTTATTTTAACAATTTTATTCAATAAGAATTTTTTATTTGTGATAAACAATTAGAATTAAAAATAACAATTTAAAATTAACTTATTTTAAATTAAGTCTTGGCATTCAAGCTTATACCCCAACACTTAATCCAACCGATGTTGCTCATGATGTATCTGCATGTTCAACAGCCTGACACTTGTCCGCCAACTTCTTCAACCTAAACATCGAACAACCATCAACTCAACATTGGACCTTCAACCCTTACGTTGATGGGTATCCATCGAGAATGGGTGGATTAAGTTTTTCAATTGGCCTACACTCTTGCGTAGCATCCTTCAATCTAAATAAGCCAACATATGCTCCTAATAATGTTTTCCCCAGATCTACATCTACGACTTCTGCACCTGCCTATACATGCACGGATGCTGATGAAGGTTACTTATCCCCAGAAGAATCGATTCAAGAGCTCGGCCCTGATGGTTCTAAGGTTGTGTTATTTGTAGAGCCTAATGATGAGGCCCCCACAAACTTAACTAAAAATCAATTGGGACATGTTGCAAGCAGCAGTGTCCACACACCTTACGAGCCTACTTCGCACACGCACAACATTGACATGGTGGCAATGGATGTGCCAGATTTCCCTAACGTGCATGACTTGGGTTTCGGCGATTCTTACTTTGGCATGATAAAAGATAACTTGAGGCGCGGGATGCAGATCAGCACAAGCACCAAAGCAAAAGCAACTGTTAAAAACTACAACATACGTAATGGTCTACATTCTACAGTGAAAAGATTGACATCAGAGAAATACGTATGTTAATGTACTTAGAAAGTGGAACAGAGATGCAACTAGAAGATGCGGTCCAAAAGAAAAAAATAAAGACAACATCATGGAGATTGCAGTCTACAACGACCCGCATACTTGTTGTATCATCGGTTACAGACAAGATCATCAAAACCTGGATTCAAAACTCATCACCAGGAGCATCCAACCAATTGTCCAAGCAAGCCCTAAAGTCATTGTTTCTAAATTGAATGCACATGTTACGTTAGTATACGAATACACTCCCGCATACAAAAAGACTTGGAGGGTAAAAACCAAGGCAATAATGAATTTGCATGGGGAATGAGACGGTTCTTACAACGAGCTCCTAGGTTGGATAAATATCATGAAGAAATATAACCACGGAACGATTGCAGATGTAGAAACTGAACCATACTACAAGAACGATCATGTAGTTCCGTATGTTCGCCAATTCCATCGATTGTTATGGACATTTTCCCAATGTATTAATGCGTACAAGAATTGCAAGCCTTTTGTGTAGATCGATGTCACATTCTTGTTTGGAAGATATAAGCAAGTTTTGTTGCTAGTTGTTGTTCAAGACGGCAATCGCAAAACAATACCTATTGTGTTCATAATTGTGCTGAGAGATGATATTGAATCATGCGGGTTTTTCCTCAAGAAGTTACACCATTACATTATACGAAAGGATCGAGTATGCTTGATCTTAGATCGAGGCCGCGAAATAATGTCAGCGATCCAATCTTTGGGCAGTCGTTTCAATCTCCAAACATTAAACACCATTTCTGCATACGATATATTGTAGCAAATTACCATGCCGCACATAACAAGGACAATGAACGCATGATTGTTATACGCATGGGTCAGTATTAAAATTGTTCTATTTATCACTACCCTAGTCATAAATAGAATTGTTTCCTTATAACTCATTTGTACACTCTATTGTATCTTAGGGTAATAACTAGTACAACAGAAATTTGAACAAATGCTAGAAGAATTGCGGGGGAGGAATCTTGAGGGCTACAACTACGTTGCAAAAATTCCCAAGGAAAAATGGACCAATGCATACGATGGTCGTTTTAGATATAGCCACATGACAACCAACTTGGATAAGGCCATCAATGCTTCCTTGAAGGAGATTCGAAATTTGACAGTGACAGCTATCGTGAAAGCTATGTACTTTCATTTAGCCATGTTGTTCGTAACCTTGAAGAAAGAAGTTTTCGTTATGCAGCAACATGGCTGTACATTCCACCTGAAGATACAAAAGGAAATTCAAGACAAAGTTGTTAAGTCCAACAGGTTGCATGTTCTGCCAATGTCCCGTATCGACAACTATTTCTGTGTCTCAGATCTACAAGTGCATGGTTTTGATCCAATGTCATACATGGTGGATCTTGAACACAAGTTGTGCAATTGTGGGTACTTTCAAGTAGTCAAGACTGCATGTGAGCATGTCATCGCTGCATGCTCTATTGCCTGACGCGATTACAAACAATTCATGGATCTTGTATACTGACTTCATTCAGTATCTAAGGTCTACGAAATGGAATTCCCATCAAACGACAGTGAAACATAATGGAATGTTGAGCAGACATGGCCCACAATTTTACTTGACCAAAGTCTGCGAAGGAAAAAAGCAGGGCGTTCAAAATCCACATGGATTCATAAGTCTCTGGACGACATGCGTCAACAAGAGCCTACCAGCCAACCTAGACTCTATGGAAATTGTACACTATCTTGTCACGGAAGGCAAAAATGTCCATCTCTAATACAAACTTCTAATCACCGATGGGGTCATTTGCTTTTAAAATCTGTTATTTTATTTGTATAATAAGTACCCATGCGTTTCTTTAACAGAAGTCTTAGTATGAAACTTCACTTTAACTTTTCACTACTGCAATTATATAATGGGATATAATATTGAAATTAATTATTTATATTAAATAATTAAATTTCTTAAATTTAATTATTTACATTATCATGGGATGGAGGGATCAATTAAATTTAACTTCTACGTTTTGTTTAAAACATTATACAACATACTTCTTAAACTATTTGTGCATTTAAATACAATTACTAAATTTTACTTACAATATTAGATACTTTACAAATTTATTTTTTAATAAACACTTTTTAAAAACTTACATAATTTTTAAACAAATTTTAAATGTCACTAACATAATTTATTACCCAAACTTTACAAAACTTTTGAAAAAATTAAATTATTTTTTACCATACTCGTCATGAATGCACGGCGAGTTCCATGGACTCTAAGATTTATGTTATAAGCCATTTACAAACGTTACGATGACAATAACCCACATGAAACTAGTTATGTATGCATGACGAGTTCGGTTTAGGATTAGTTTAATCACTTGATTAAGTTTTTATACAGCGAGTTCACTGTAATGGTGCTAGTCCAGGAAATATAGAATTTTGAGTGCTAGTTTGGGGAATATAGAATGTAGGGTGCTAGTTTGGTGAGTCACCGATATTCTAAAATAGAGACAAGGATTCCAATCAACATTCATGTGTCTTAGGGTTTTACTTTAATCATCCACTCACTTGGAACCCTAACTTCAATTTATGTAGGACACGAGAACAGGGACAGAGTTAGGATCAAATATTGGGAGGGACAAAGGTTTATTAAACCTTTACATCTAAAAATTGAGAATGAAAAAAACTTGATTTTACTACTATTTAAATTAAAGGGACCTTAAATATAATTATCCCAAAAAAATTTAGGAGGGACAAGAGCCCCTCCCAAACTCTACATGGCTCTATCCCTGCGTGAGAAGACTAGGAGCCAAGTCTTCTTTGATGGGACAAATCACTCTAATGGTCTCACAACAAACTATTATTAGGGGTTATCCACTTGCTTTTCCACCATTGGTTCATATTCTTTTTGGGAAGGATATAGATTAATCAAAAGCTAAATCTAAGACTTATATCAATTAAAATTTTAAATCATCACATTAATTTTAACGAGATAAATGAATTTTTATAGATATATTTTAAAATTCTATTTAGATTAATTTGTGATAATAAGATCATTAATTTTACTTGTTTACATCATTTTAATAGGTTTAATATATCACTCAGCTTTTGGATTTATAACATTTTTTATCGGCAATAGTATGATTATATTAGAAGGGGAATCATACAAGTCAACATTATCCTAAGCCTCGTTAGAAAACCCCTAAACCTAGATGGAAAAAAGAGACTCATGATAATGATCCAACAACTGATGGACTCGATTTCCCTCAACCGCTTTATGCTTGCCAAGTGGTGGAGAAGATTAATTTTGGGTAATAGAGGTGGAAGTTATGAAAAGATAAATACACGACAATTTTAGAGTGGTTAGAGCTTCTAACCCAAGCTCTACATCCACTACCTTAGCTTCCTACAAAGGATTTCAACAAATTCACTAAGGAATTTCGTCCCATTTTCTAGGCTTAGGAGGAAACCTTTACACACTCAAAGCTCTCTACTCAAAGCATTAAGAAAGGCTCTCTTACAAGAGATAAACAATAAGCAAACTGAAATCTCTCTCAATAGGTATATGTTTGCACTCTAAAGCACTCACTCAATTCTAAAACACTTGAGCATACATTGACAATTAAGCTCCCAAGTGTTGTCTATACAAAAATTACAACACTTGAGCACTAAGACATAATTTGATCATAGGATTGTTGACTTGAGGATCATTAGTTACTTCAGACGCTTCTTGAGGTCTTTTATACTCCCAATTAAGTTTATAACTGCTGGAGACTGTTAGGATTGAATTGGAGTCATTGGAACCATTATTTTCGCAATAAATGTAGTTCTAGGCAGTAGTGTATCGGTACACGGATTACTATATCGGTACGCCCTTCTTGGAAACTAGCCGTTTTGATCTTAACTGCCTACCCGTATTGGTACGCTTCATAGCGTATCGGTACGACCTGCTTGGGAAAATAGTTGTTGGGGTTTTTTCAAATAGCCGTTGGAGATAAAAATAAAGTCGTATTGAAACATATAATAACGTATCAAAACTCTTCACTTTGTATCACTACGGCCAAGTCTATACCAGTACGGGTTTTGGCTACTGGAAAATTACTGTAGCTAAACCCTTAAGTGTATCGATGCGGGGTATATATCGTATTGGTACGGGCTTGCAGAAAACTCATGTTTTGCTACTTTAAAACCGTTTCAAAGCATTCCAAAACCTTTTGAAAACTGCTCAAACATAATTTCAAGTTGTTTGGTCTTAAAAACATTTTTTGAGTTCTTTTCAATTTAGTCCAAAACTATTTTCCAATTATTATATCAAAACAAATCTCCTAACAATCTCCCCATTTTTGATATAATAAAACCAACTTGAAAAATTGTGTTTGGGATTCTCCCCCTTAGTAAAAATAAGTTTTGAATAAGAGTTTAAAATTTAAATGTAGTTAAATCTCCCCCTTATTTACTTGAAAAGTCAAATTTTCAAACCATTCTCCCCTTTTTGTTATATAAAAAATGGTTCAAACCAAAGCTTGAAAATTTTTTAAGTCCATAACAATATATAATTTAAAAAGATTTTTACAAAATAAGAGTTTTGTTTTAAAATGGCTCCCCTTACTCAATGCATCATAAAATGTTGCTCCAACAAATATATGATTATCTAGTTGAATTAAAATAAATCAAATTAAAAACAAATAACATCAACAAGATTTTACCACTTGAATCAAAGGTAGGATGTGAAGCCTTCCTTCTTCAAGTGATCTTCCTTGTGTGTATGGAGCTCCCCCTTAATTTCTTCACTTGTCGGTCTTTTCTAACACACCTAAAACAAGACAATCAAGTGATTTTTAGTATCCAGATTGCTTTGGATCCATAAGCATTAGTAGCACAAACTTTAGTCCCCTTAGGAATCCATTTTACAATTTCATCATTTTTATGTGAAGTAATTAGTCCTTTTGGGACCCAAAAGCTTCTAAAACATTTTCCATTCAAAAATCTAGGGGCACTAGATTGTCTTTGATAAAAGTTTGATTTTCCAAAATTGTTTTTCTTTTCAAGTTCCTTGGAAATCAGAGCTTTTTCCTTCTTATGATCATCCACTTCCTTTTGATGATCTTTTTTCTAAATTTTGAAGCAAATTTTCTAAATTCAAAACTTTAAGCTCAAAATCATTGATTTTTGCTTCAAACTCTAAATTGGTTTTCAAAAGCAAATCATTTTCGGTTTTCAATTTTGAAATCAACTTTTTGTTTTTCGAAAATGAAGCCTTGAACTCAAAAACCAATTCGTCATAGGCTTCTTGTAACTCATCAAATGAATATGAATTTGAATTAGATGAGTTACCTCACCCTCTTGGAGGGCCATAAGACATAAGTGGGCTACCTCATTGTCGGTGAAGTCTTCTTCATCACTCCATGTTGCCACATATGTCTTCTTTAAAGATGATCACTTTTTGTTGAAGTGAGGGCAATCATATTTGGTGTGCCTCACCTCCTTGCATTCATGGTTCTTATTCATTCTTCATCATCTTCTTCGATTCATGCTTGGATTTTTCCATTTCGCTCTTCATGAATCGGGTGAACTTCTTGAAGAGATAGGCCATCTCTTCTTCTTCACTTTCAAAAGGATGTTTTTCTCAAAATCCAAATTTCTAAATTTTCTCATTCCAAAAGAATGTTTTTCTCAAAATCCAAATTTCTCAATTTTAATCCTTCCAAAAGGACATTTTCTCAAAATCCAATTCCTCAATTTTAACCCTTCCAAAAGGATTTTTTTCTCATAAAACAATTTTTTCAATTTTATCCCTTCAAAAAGGATGTTTTTCTTAAAATTCAAATTTCTCAATTTTATCATTCCAAAAGGATTTTTTCTCAAAAACCTAATTTCTCAATTCTATCCCTTCCAGAAGGATGTTTTTTTCTCAAAGTTTTAATTTCTCAATTCTATCCCTTCAAAGGATGCCTTTCTAAAAACTCGATTTCTCAATTATATCCCTTCAAAGGACGTTTTTTTCAAAATTCGAGTTTCCCTATTTCAAAATCAAAAGGCTCACAGCTCAAGGACTTCGGAGTGAAGGAGGCAGATACTCATAGCTCTAGATTTCAGGGAGAGAAAGGGTGAATAGTTTTATATAGGAGGAACTCGCAGCTCAAAATCTTCAAACAGGGGTGCTTATGGTCTTTGCTTTATTCTTGTTCCACAAGGATAAACAAAGAAGGGCAGATGTAATCACTAATTTTGTCTGGGGTATTAACCCGTTTTACATTTCTTTCAATTTCATAGTAATGGGCTGTCTTTTATGTATTGCTATTTACTATCATATTATACTATTTATTATCATGTTATTGTTACAATGTTGTTATCCGGTTAAGAAAAGAAAACCCCAAAACATTATTAGTGTATTATGTTATTCTTTATGTTATCTTAGTATTAGCATATATCATAATTATTATTAGTACATATTAGTGATATATATATGATGTTCTATGTTAAGTCTCTTTTTACCTATTGTCATTTCTATTTAGTATTATTATTGTTTATATTATTGCAAAAATCAAAAAACCAAAAAATATACTAAGTTAATTTAAAATAAAAGTCCATCTTAATTCATTTAAACATACCATAAATTACAACCCAAAAATTAAATATATATACATGTATATATTCGACCCAATTAAGCCCGACTAACTAAGGCTCGATTACACAAAAACCCTAATCATCTCCATCTCTTGGTGCAGCCGAATTTTAGCCGTTAGATCTACATCAGATCTAACCATCAAGGTGAGACCGTTGACATCTCCCACGCACCCACGCGGGACCCCTTGCGTCACCCACGCGCGCGTGCAATCTATACGCTCGTCCCCTCAGCTCCCAAGCCACGTCTGTTCGCCTTCCGAATGCTCCCACACGTCATCCAAGACTTTTGGCTTCTATACGTCGGCTTGTAGCCACGCCATCAACTGTCTTGTCCCCCTTTCTCTCGAGTCGTTCATCGCATGCAAGAAAATCAAAATATTAGAGGAATATCAGAACGGTTTCCCAACAAACCAACAGTGGCAGGAAACAACATGAATATGGCCAAATATGCACAGATCGGCCAATAGGGATTAAGTAATTAATTTTATTTTTTTTTTCTAAAAAAGACAATGTAAATCGGCTATATAAGAAAAGCCCCAAACAATTGTAACCCTAAGTTCGAAATTTGGGGGAATTTTAGAGCAAGCAATACAACAGGGTAACCATTCGAGGTATATACTCTTAATTTTTCTAGTGCATGCATATAAAAAAATAGAATTAGGGTTTCGGTTTTTTACCTTCACGACTTTTCAGTTTCTTTTGTGCTATCTAGTCTTCGCTGGTGACAAGCCCAACGATCCCCTCGATCGTAACGGGTGAGCCGTCGAGAGAGCGAAGCGTCGAAAGAGGGATTTTCTTTTTTTTCTCTCGCTTCTGTTTTTTAGAGATTTAGGAGGCAAAAAGGCTTCATTTTGAGAAACTAAGGTAGGATTTGATTTTCTTAAAAAGGGGTGAGTGTTTTGGTTAGAGTTTTGTGGGTTACCAGTGCCGGCAAGCCGCGACTGATGACTGGCCACGGTGTTCATCCGAAGTGGGGATAGAGGAGAGAGCGTTTAAGTCTTTTTTTTGAAATGGGCTTGTTTTTTTTCTTTGTTTTCAAAAAAATTCGCATATATACCCAGCACCCTTTTTAAAATGGGATAATTACATTATAAATCCCTTCGCCCTTTGATAATACCGCCTGCAGCCATTCTGCATCCCCGAAATTACGCCCCCGGTCCTCCCATTTTTTTAAATCTCCGTCGTAATCCTCGAGTTTTCATAATCCTTGCCTTATCATCTTTTCACACATGTTTCAATTTTCCCCTGTAATTAGCCTTTCTTTTATTTCAGTCCCTTTATTTTATTTGTTTTTTTTCTATAATACGTGTATGCTAAATGATGTGTATATAATGTATGGCTCATAAGTATATAATATATGGTTTTAAATGTATAATATATAGTATAAGAATATATAGTTTTTAAGTATATATAATATATAGTATACTATAGTATATAGTTTATATATACGTAATGTATAGTTTTTATATAATATGTGAATTTTATATAACCTATAGTTTTTTTATAATATATAGTATATGTTTTTTATAACATATAGTATTTTATATAATATATAACATATTACATAATATATAGTTGAAATATAGATATATTTTCATGTAGGTATATATGTGTGTTATTTATTTGTACATAATATGGTTAGTTTGCTATGTTGCTTTAATATATTTAGTGTTTTTTTTTACTAGGCTAAGCTTTTAGGTTAGTTTAAGGTAATTTACTGTAATTAATTTAAAATGTGTGCACGACTTACAGGGGCATAATCTTTAAATTAATTAAATTAAATTTAGGGTTATTTTTTTTAGCCGTAGTTAGACTTAGGGTTCAAATTGGTTTAATGAATTTAAATTTATTTTTGGCTTATTGAGATAAATGTTAAATTCATTAAGTTAGTTGAACTCCACTTAATTACCCCCAAGATAAAATTGACATTGGGCTTAAATGGACATTTAATTTAAAATCATGATTAATTAACTTGATTCGTTTTAAATAACATCTTTGGCTCATTGGGATACTATTTCAAAATTAATCGAATTAATTATCATGGTGCAAGGTAATCCATATTTTATTAGTTTTTTTAGTTTTAGGGTTTAATTGATTTAGCGTTAATATTAGACCAACCTAGTTAACAATTAGATCACTAATTGAACTTTCATAATTTGGGTCTTTTTAGGTTAGGGCTTTAGTGGGCCTTTTGTGTGTTTATTTTGATCCCTTATGTGACCTGCATTTATAATTTTCATTCATATGACTTTCAATATTTTGATTGCATGGTAATTAATTTAAACCCTAAAAAAGAGGCATTCATTAATTCCAATATTTGTGTCGTAACAGTCCTGACTTAATGGATGTTCACCAAATATTTGAATTAATCCTTACCGTCCAAGGAAAATGTTAATTAAAAGTTGACAAGTCATAACATCATACTTAATTGCTTGCATCATGCATAAAGGTGACGTACGAAATTTGAACCATAAATTAACACGGCAATCAGGCTTATATGATGTCGGTTTAATCTATGGTCCGATGAATCGACATCCTTATTAATTAAATGTCCAATTAATTTGAACCCACCAATTTGATAAATCTCATTCAATTAAGGTCAATTTTCAATTAAGTTCACTTAGTTAAATTCAATTTAAATTCCAACAATTTACATGCATTTAAAAGCAACAAATATTTTGGTACCGATTTTCAAGCGTGATGGGGATACTAATCATTCTCCGCACGTAACCAACTCTCGAACCCTTTCAAAATGAATCTCTAGTTTTGTGGTGTCCGGCCAACCTTACCCAAATGGCTGGTGGTGACTTCAAATCTTTAATGTTTTCATAAACACGAATTTTAAAAAAAAAATCCCCTTAAACCGAATTTCAGAAAATAATTGGGATAATCCGTAGCCGAACCAACATAAGAAAAGGTCGCTACAGTTGCTGAATGGAAACATCATCATTAGTTGGCAGTAGCTCGTGCTCTTTATTTCAGTCAAAGGTTCCAATTCGATTTTGGGAAGATTGTTTGCTCACTGCTACTTATATAATTAATAAATTTCCATTTGTAGTTTTTGAAAACAAGTCTCCTTAGCATCTTAAATCTTTTGGTTGTCTATGTTTTTGTCTCTACTCTTAAAGCAAACAGGGATAAATTTGTTGATCAAGCTTTGTCTGGGATCTTTCTTGGGTATGCTCCAGGGGTTAAAAGTTACATATGTTCTTCAAACTCGTACTATAGTGATTTTCCGGGATGTGATTTTTCATGGAAATATATAACTTTGTAATATCTCAGAAAACGGGTTAGAAGATTCGGATAAATTATCGAGATCAAGTTGAAATTTTAGGTTAGGCTTTAGCTAATTAATTAGTTTTGGAAAATAATTTTGGTTGATTAAATTGGTTTCCGATAAATTTATCGTGGCAAATATTCTTGAAAGTATATTTAATGAGTTTATTAAAGGATGAAATATAGTTTTGAATAATTTTTAATGGGTCAATTGAATATTAAATTAAAAAGTGACTATTTTGCAATAGTTGTAAAATATTAGTGATGGAATATTGTAAAAAAAAGAATTAAAATGATATTTTATTCGATTATTAAACCAATTATTAATATTTTTCCCTCTCATTTTTAACAAAAGAAGATGACGGTTATTGTTTTCTCAAAGATAAGAAAAAACACATTCAAACTTTTCTTAAATTTACTCTCTTCAATTTGCCAAACAAAATTTAAAAAATATTGATTTTCCTTCTTGATCTTCATTTCTTTTATATCCTACATGATTTCTAATTAACAATCTAGCAAGAGCTAGTAGTCTTCATCAAATCTTATTGGAGTTCACTTTCATTTTTACTATCAATTGGGTAAGCTTTTGACTTTTAAAGGTTCTCTAATTGTTTTTAAGGTAAATTACGCCAGGTACCACCAAATTATTAGGGGTGACCCGTTTTTATCACCAACCTTTCAACTAGTCTAAATTTGCCACTAAATTTTATTTTTTGACTCGTTTATACCACCGCGCCGTTAACTCTTTAACGGCATGATGACTTGAATGTTAGACCAAAACAACGTCATTTTGGTACCGTTATTTTGGTACTAAATTGCCCAAAACGGCTTCATTTTGCTGGAGGAAAATATGAAAAATTATGCACCCAATGAGATTTAAACTTGGAACTTTTAGAATCAAAGGCAACCACCTAACCACTAAGCCAACTTAACATCTTTGTTTTTGGACGTTTGTAACCTTTGATCATACTCATTGGTACTCTTTTAATCCATTTAGGATTATGGAGGTTTTTAATGAGGCCTTTGAGTGTGATGGCTTTGTATGATTCCATTTAATAAAATCATACACTTTTGCCGATCAAAAAAATAAAATATTTATATTAAATAAAAATTATATTATCAATAATATTGAATGCAAATAAATAAATTATATATTATTATAAAACTAAAAAATAATTTTAAAAAAACCCTAAAATCCACCAAAACATTAAATTATAACCTATAAACCCTAAAATCCTACCCTAAATCATAAATCCTAAATCCCAAAACCATAAATCCATTATCAGCCAAAATGGATGGATTTGAGGTTTAAGCTTTAGGGTTTTGGTGAATTTTTGGGTTTTTTTCGTAAATTTTGGAAATTTCAGATTTTTTAAAATAAATTTTTAGTTTTTATAATAATATATTATTTGTTTATATATTTTCATATTATTTGTTTATGAATAAAATTTTAGGGTTTAAGGTTTATGTTTTAGGGTTTAAGGTTTTGTTGGATTTTGGTCTTTTGGAAATTTTGGGTTTTGAAAATTAGTCTTTTAGTTTTTATAATAATATATTTATCTATTTATATATTTAATATTATTTATAATATAAACATTTTTATAAATTTTTATTTTATTTATTATTTATATATTAATATATGTATAATAATATATTTATATTATTTATATAGAGTAATATTATTTATATGATAAATTGCAATTTTGAATATATATTATTTGTGCTGGAAACAAAACAAAGATGTTAAGTTAGTTTAGTGGTTTGGAGGTTTCCTTTGATTCTAAAAGTTCTAAGTTCAAATTTCATTGAGTGCATAATTTTTCATATTTTCTTCTAGCAAAACGACGTCATTTTGAGCAATTTAGTATCAAAATAGAGGCATCAAAACGACGTCGTTTTGGTCTAGCGTCCAAGTCATCACGCCGTTAAGGAGTTAACGGTGAGGTGGTATAAACGAGTTGAGAAATAAAGTTTGGTGGTAAATTTGTACCAATTGAAAGGTTAGTGGTAAAAACGGGTCACCCCAATAGTTTAGTCATACCTGGCATAGTTTGCCCTTGTTTTTAATTGATTATTTATCTTTTTTATTGGAGTTTAGGAATTAAAATGAATTTAATTTGGTTTCTTGGATGATAAAAGAGTGATGGTAATTTGATAAATAAAATCAAAATATTTTAATTAGATTAAAAGTTAATTTTATGGGTAAGATAGAATCTAACATCAATTTTATAGAATTATTCTAGAATTTAACTAAATTGGTTAATTTTAGATTTAGGTTCTTGAACGGAGTGATAAAAAAAAAGGAGATTAGAGGGAATAGAATCAGGCAGTGGCGTGAATTAAAGGAATTGGGGAATGATTCCCTACTGTGTCGTGAAAATGGAAAAATAGATAAGGGGCGATTTATTGTTCGGTATTAGTTATGGGAATTATAGTGGTCCAAAGAAACAATGGTTTAGGGAAGATTTTATTGTGCTATGGGGTATTTTAATAAAGTGGTTACCTTGGTGTTGTCCTATTTATATTGACCCTTGCAATTTCTCATGGTGGTTGGCAAGTATTTGGACGATTTTCGAATAGGCGTCGAGGCGTTTGCGTCAAGGCGTTGACATCAAGGCAATAGCAAGTTGGTGAGTGCAAATGTGTTTTGGTACTATAAAGAGGTTTGAATTATGGCTTAGGGGTTTAGTTAAAGTCTAGCAAGCTTAGCTAAGCTCGTAAGTAAGTTTTCCTATTTTCGTCTTTTGAATATTGGTTTGATATGAGACTTGAATTACATGTTTTGGTTTAAAAGCATAGAATGATTTACTTACTGTTTTATGCACCATTTAAAAGATATGCAATGATTTATCAAGTATGAGGATGCCTAAGAGCATAGAGAAATGATTCCTTAACGGAATGTGGTTGTTGCCTTTGGCAATGTGATTTTGCATATAGAAATGTTTTGTTAATTGCATATGGTAAAACAGTAAGTAAATGTATGTAAAAAGGGTATATTGGCTATGTGACACCTGAAAGAAAGTATCGGATATAGTTAGCATGCCATAGGGTTTAAAGTGCACTATAATATAAGTCGATCGCCTCGCGACCCTTGAGGATAGAGATAGTACTACTCGGGATGATGGATTCTGCGGTTTGTTGGTAAAGGTAGTCCTACCCGAGCTGAAGACAAGTAATTGGTGGTTAAAAGGTATCACCGAGAAATATGTGTATCCAATGGGATTTTAGAAGAGATGATGTTTTTGTCATGAGCCACACTAATTGCCAATATATGTGAAATAAAGGAAAGCATGAAATAAAGCTTTTGTGCATATGGTTGTTATGTATGTCATGTTTAAAAGGAAGAAGTAATTGCATTGGCTTTTACATTCGTAACTCTTTTGCTATAACGATATTGTTTTTTCAAAGTATGATGCCTATGTTGTGATTAAACATGCCATGTTTTGTAAGAAAGAAAGTATGATGCTTATGATTTGATCAAGCATATTTTATTTAAATGTCTTGAGAATGAAAAGATTGTTATGAAAGCACAAAGTATATGTTTCGAATAAAAACGATTTGTTTAAATGCTTTGAAAATGGTGAGTTTGAATTGCTTTAATATGAGTATCTAATATCGGTTTTGATTTTGTAAATGCATTGACGTTTTATCCTTTTTGAGCACACTTACTAGGCATTATATGCTTACGCTCTCTTGTCTCCTGTCAATGCAGTGAATTATGAGTATGTTTATGGTATTATGATTATTTGTAATAAGGCAATGTGAGATATTAATTGGAATGCTTGTTGTGTATAAGGCGTGATTATTGGGTGGAAGTTTGTATTATTTGGGTGATAGCATTATTGAATAGTATTGATGTTTAATTTATAATGCTATGTATATTTGATGGTTATGGTATAATGTTTTTAAATGGTTAAAATATTAATTGGATGAAATGTTTGATTACTATGTGTTCATATGATTGTATGTCTTTAGTTTTATTTGACTTGTGGTCTACGTTTGGGGTCTTGACTATTTGGTGCATAATGGATGATGTGTTGAATTATATTATGAAGCATGCCTCTAGATTTCTTGTTTAATTATGATTTGAGTTGGTTTATGGCATATAACTGATTAAACATATATGTTTAATGATGGTATAATTTTAGGAGCCTGTGAAGATAGTTTGTACGTGAATTGGATATGTTTGGTTTGGGATTTGAATCCCATAACGTGCATTTTGGAGCAGCCTTATCGGTATGCATAGTGTTAGTACTGGTACGTGGGGTCATTTTAGTGACCAGTAATGAATGTGGGTATTGGTACACATGACTGGGTTTCGGTACATGTAGCCGAGTATTAGTATGCCCTGTTGCATACTGATTCCAATATTTTCTTCGATGTTTACCTATAACGGTACAACATCCCGTGTAACGATATGACCAGTAGTTATTTCGGTTATTGAGCTTTACAAAGTTTAGATTCTTTGCATTTGATCATCGTTTATTAAAGCATCAATTGTATGAGTAAGTGTTGTCCATTTTACCTGAGATTTTGTGTGCATGCTTATATTATTTCTATTTTCAATATGAATTAGTTCCTTTGTTTTGGCAGTTTTACGATCTAGTCCTTGATTTCATAATTTGTCAAATTGGATGCTTAATTGTGATCTGTTTGAGCTGAAAATCGACATGCTAGCATGAAATATGGTTCATTAAAAATTGGTAACCTGAATTTTGTCTAAGTTCATATAATTATTTATATTTGCATTTTGGTCCCTAAATTGCTCGATTTTGCGTTTGAGTGTCTTATCGATGTTTGTATCAATTGAAAATTGAACCACTGCTTTTATGTCCACTTTAAGACTTAACGATTCATAAGTTAAGGGGGTTACAACCCTTTTCACTCTTTAAATATTAATGAATCCGCAATTGATACTTTTCAATATTTTTCTTTACCAAATGTGATTTCTAATTGTTATTGTTTGTTTCCTAGACAAGTTGTTCCAAATTCTAGTTTTTAGCTTATTCCTACCTTCTCTGGTAATGACCATGCTAAAACTGTTTTTGAGTCCTCTCATATGACTCAAAATAACCACGCTATCTAGAGTGGCTCAAATACTTATATAGTATCACATGAGCATATTGTTAATGATTATGGTGTTCACAGTGCTGAATCTGCTGAACAAAATGCTATTTTCGCTAAAACTGTTGAACATAATGTTTCACCTACTGAACATGTTGCTCAATCAAATTCTATAGATGTTCTCATTGAATAAAGTACTCTTGTTGAACATATGCATCAAGCCGATCCTCATGTTGAACATGAAGAAAGTTTTTTTAGGCGATCAAATAGGGCCACTCAGAGACCTTCTTATCTTCAGAATTACCATTGCAACAATATATCTTCCACTTGTGCCTATCATAATAAAGAATTTGTTTCTACATTTAGACTTTCTTCTTGTTATGAAGCATATATTGGAAATATCTCTACCTCCTATGAGCCTTCTTTCAATCATCAAGCACTAAAATATCCAGAATGGAGAGCTGACATGCGTGATGAATTAAAAGCTATGGATGATCTTCAAACTTGGACAATAGTTTATCTTCCTCCAAGGAAGCAAACCAATAGATTGTAAGTGGGTTTATATGATAAAATACAAAGATGATGGCACGATTGACGAGGTCGGTTGCCAAAGGAAATACTCAAATAGAAGGTGTGGATTATACTGACACTTTTTCAGCTGTTGCCAAGATGAATTATTTCAAAATTCTGCTTGCTTTGGCTGCTACAAAAGATTGACATCTTCTTCAACTAGATGTTAGTAATGTGTTTCTTATTGAGAAACTTGATGAAGAGGTATATATGAAATTACCACTTGGATATAGTTCAAATGATGCATGCATCATGGTATGCAAGTTGAACAAATTCATTTATAGTCTAAAACAAGCATCAAGGCAGTGGTTTCACGCATTCTCTTAAGTGATTATCAAGTTTGGTTTCCTACAATCTCCATAAGAACATTCTCTTCTTACTAAAGGCTCAGGGGATGATTTTGTAGCACTCCTTGTCTATGTAGATGACATAGTTCTTGTTGGAAAAACTTGAATTTATTGCATCTTGTCCAAGATTTTCTTTAGCTACATTTTAAGCTCAAGATTATAGGAACTTTGGAATTGCCCGAAATGCTACTGGAATCTCTTGTAGTTGTTTATCATCTATTATCTTAAATTAAGAAAGCTCCAGGTTTCGGGTTTTTTTTCCTACAAGCAACAATTTACAGCTCAGTGCTTTTGTGGATGCTGATTATAGTTCATGCCCCAACACTCGTCAATCCAATACTGGTTATTGTACTTACATTGGTGATTGTATTATTACATGGAAATATAAAAAGCAACAAACTCTAAGTCGATCATCTTGTGAGGCAGAATATCGTGCAAATGGCTTCAACTACTTACAAACTAGTATGGATTGCATCCCTCTTTTCTTCATTCCAAGTTCATGTATCGTGTACTTCTTTTTTCTGTGACAATCAATCACCCATTCATCTAGCTTCAAATTTCACGAACACAACAAGCATATTGAAGTTGATTGTCACTTCATTAGAGACAAGGTTGTTGTTGGTTTCATCAAGCTGTTTCATGTTAGGTCCATTATTCAGTTAGCAAATATTTTTACAAAAGTTTTTTCTTCACCAGCCTTTAGAGACCTCATGGTCAAGTTGGGGTTTCTCAACATTCATCAGCCTCCATCTTGAGGGGGTGTTACAGCTTATAGCTTAGTAGGTTATACTCAAGATTAGTCACTTATACTCATGTTAGTTAGGGTTAGTTAGAGTTTATCTATTATAAATTTATAAATAGGTAAGTAGTATACGTGAGAAGATCATTAAATTCTTTGTAAAACTTCAGAAAGTTGAACAATAAAGAAGTAGTTTTTCCATACTTCTTATTCTTGATAGGTCACATGGTTGGTTATTCAAGGTAATTCCTCTTCCTTTCTAGAATGAAAAATCTTTCAACAATTTAGCTAAATTATTGGGGGAGTTAATCTCGATTGATTGGGATACTCTTAACATGTCAAACCTGAGTGTTAATTTTATTCAAATTTCAACAAAACAATCTTCTAAGATTGACGAAACGATCCTAGTGAATTGTCATAATATTAAATTCCTAGTATGTGTTTTTTAATCATTCGAAGATCACAGGTTTGTTGGGAGCAGAAAAAGGTTTTCGGATTCTCTAACGTCCTCTTTCGATGGAGGTGATGTAAATGTTGAACTGTATAGTTCTCATTCGGGTGCGGCAACTAGGAAGATGGGAGAGGAAATGCCAAAAGGTTTTGAGCTGACTTTAAAAACTGAGATAGGTAAACAACTGGAAACTAATGTGTTGTCAGAAGAGTTTGTGGCTCAAGTTTTTGAAAATTCCAAGCTTTGATTGAATTAGTCGTATATTAATGAGGTGTCAGCTTTAATTGAGCCACAAGATCTTTCGGTGCCCGTGTTGCTTAAGGCCTGGTGGTATACGTGTATGATTGGTGAAGCAAGGAAAGTCTGTTAAAGATTGTAGATTCTGTTCGGAGAGTTTAGAACAGCTTAGTATTTATTTTATTCTTGCTGTGGACTATGGTGATGGCATCGTTTTAAGATGTGAGTTGCTCGTGCATGGTCAGATTTGTGTTTGTACCCTAAGTGGGTTGTTCCATTATCGATGATGGATGCACAAAATTCAGTGTTGTATTCTATTAGCTGGGTTATGGTTGATTGCTTGTACTGTTCGAGTTAGGCATAATGTAATTATTCTTGGTATTTTTGTAGGTGATTTCATCGAGTGTTTGAAATGTGGTTTTGTTCACAAGGGGTTAAATTGAGTTTGGTTTCAATTTTTTGAGACCATGCAATCCACTTCAGGTGGTTTTAATCAATAAGAAACTTAATTGCATAGCAAAAAAAATGCGCAGGATGAGATTAATGCAGCTGATTTGCAGTTTGCAACTCTGTCTCTTATAGTCTTGGAAATGGAGCTTGGGGTGCTGCTTCTGTTGCCAAAAACCATGTTGAGTTGGGTAGTGTTATGGTATAAGGGAGCGGAGACCCAGCTATCACGATCATTTTTAAAACCGAGTGTGCAAAATAGCCTGACGGTTGATTCTTTTTGAAAATTAAGGATTTTGTTCATTTTAATTCATTTAATCTTGAAATTAGGGTTTTCGTATCAAATCGAATTTCCCTTTTATTTATCATTGAAAATTAATTTGGAGTTGCCATCGGTCACTTTGGTGCAACTTCTGTGGTATGTTGTTCACGAACAAGGTGATTGTTCCTCTCCTTGTAAACGTCTGCTCCATTTTTTCGTTTCCATAAGTATATATGTTTAATTAGTAGGTGCTTGCTGCTATATCATCATATAAAATGCAAACTATGGTCCTTCCAAAAGGGATTTGTGTGGAGATTGAACGGTTGATTAGTCAGTTCATCTGGGGACATTGGAAAGAAGTGAGAAGGTTCATTTGGAGAAATGGGAGACTCTTTGTTCAGCTATTCATGAAGGAGGACTCGGTTTAAAACACCTGACTATCCAAAACAATGTTTTTATCATGAAACTTATGTTTCAATTGATGGCGAATGTGGACCAGCCTTGGGTTTGATTACTGAGGACTAAATATAAGTGTGGGCAGTTGGGAAATCACCCTCTTTGAACCATAATGGATCATGACTTTTGTAAGGTATATGTAGCGTGCAGGAAGATGTATACCGAAACACCCAATGGAAAATTGGCAGTGGCAGATACAGTTAACACGGAAGGGGAATAGAAATAGGGGCATTGGAAAATGTGTTGCCTGTTAGAATTCAAACTTTATTTTAACCTTCAAAGTCGGAAAAGTGATCAAAAAATCCTAGAAATGTTGCAGCAAATGGGTGAAGCTTGGTGGCTCAAATCCTTATCAATTAAAGAGTGGATATTGACAACACAAATGGATTAAGGAAACATGGGACAGCAAGACAAAATCGTGGAGCAATTGGCATAAACCCTTAACAATTAAGCATCATCTTGGCAGCAACTATAAATAAGTGACCATTGTAGCATGTATAACCATCGCGAGAAGAAAAAAAAGTGAGTGAGAGCAAGAATGCTTAGCAAAGCTTTAGAGTAAAAAAAACTTGTAGCAACTAGTACTAGAAAAATATATGTATTTACTTTGTTCTTTTAATAATATTGTGAGTTGTTATAAATTATCTTGTGTGCCCATCTAACACTTCCAACAAGTGGTATCAGAACCAAGTTCGAATTCGAATTTACGCAACAGTGAAAATGGCCAACATGATTCAACCACAAATCTCGAGATTGACAAAGGCAAATTATAGAAACTGGAGTATCCAAATGAAGGTGTTACTCAGTTCCCAAGATTGTTGGGATATCGTCGAAGAAGGATATGTTGAACCTGAAAATACAGTAGTAGAAGTAGCCCTATCAAATGAAGAGAAAAAGGAATTGAAAGAATCTCACAAGAAAGACAAGAGGGCATTGTTCTTTATTTTTTAAGGAGTAGATGAATCTACATTTGAAAAAATTTCTGATGCAACAACCGCGAAGAAAGCATGGGAGACTTTGCAAAAATCACTCCAAAAAGTTGAAAAGGAAAAAAGGGTATGTCTTCAATCACTTGAGCTGAGTCTGAAATATTGAAAATGAAAAATATAGAAAGCATAGATGACTATGTCAATTGTGTGAAAGTCGTAGCAAATGAAAAGAAAAGAAATGGCGAAGCGCTCAGCAAGGTCAGAGTCATGGAGAAAATTTTATGATCGTTGTCACATAAATTTGATTATGTGGTCGATGCAATTAAAGAATCAAAAGATTTAACTCAAATGACTATCGATGAGCTTGTTGGATCACTCCAAGCCATGAGAAAAAAATGAAGCTAAATGAAGAGAGTGAAAATATGGGGCAAGTCCTTCAAAGCAAGTTGTACGTCAACGAAGGCGGAGCTAGCAGCAGCTACACACGAGGCAGAGGAAACTATGATGGATATTGTGGAAAAGAAACACGTGGACGTGGCAGATGTTCATGTGTTAGCAACTAAACAAATGAAAATTACCAATCACCAAGTTGTGGACGAGGATATAGGGGCTAAGGAAGAGGCAGATATCAACAAAGAGATAAATCTCATATACAATGCTATAATTGCAATAAGTATGACCATTATAGTTACGAGTGTAGATCAGCTCCTAATCCTGAAGAAAGAATTAATGTAGCAATAGCTGAAGAAGAAAACACTAAAGAATCTTATGTAATCATCACTAATAAAGGAAATGAAGAATCAAAAGAAAATATTTGGTATCTTGATAATTGTGCCAGTAATCATATGTGTGGTGAAAAGGAGTTTTTTGTGGCATTAAACAAAACAATCTTTGGACGAGTAGCTTTTGGTGACGACTCACACACAGAGGTCAAAGGTAAAGGCAAAGTCATGATTACACAGAAAATGGAGAAAAGAAATACATATCAGATGTTTACTATGTACCAGCTATGAAAAGCAACATCATAAGTCTTTGCCAGCTCTTAGAAAAAGGATATGAAGTGCAGATGAAAAATCGTTGACTCTCAATCAAGAATAAAAATGTAGAATTGGTTACCCAAGTTGATATGACGCAAAATTGCCTCTTTACAATTTAAATCGAGGTAGGAGACGTGAAATGCATGAGGACCTCAATCAAAAATGATTCGCGACTGTGGCATTTGACGGACATGTTGGGTTTTCTGGCTTGAAGTTATTATCAAAAGTAAAGATGGTGAATGGATTGCCAGAAATCAAACTTTAAAAATCAACTGTGTGAGGCCTGCATCAAAGGAAAACAACACAGACAGAGCTTCGAAGTTGGAAATCTTGGAGAGCAAGAATAACATTGGAGATAATCCACACTGACATAGTCAGTCCTTTCGAAATACTGCCACTTAGAGGATACAGGTATTACCTAACCTTTATTGATGATTATAGCAGAAAGTGTTGGGTATATGTTTTAAAACAAAAGTTAGAAGCATTGGATAAATTCAAAGAATTCAAAGCAATAGTAGGAAAGCAAAACGGCCAATACTTAAAGATGCTCAGATCTGATAGAGGAGGCGAGTATACTGTAAAGTTATTTCAAGATTTTTGCAAGGAGCATAATATCATTCATCTGTTGATAGTTAGATACACCCCTCAACAAAATGGAGTTGCAAAAAGAAAGAATCGCACCATTCTCAACATGGCAAGGAGAATGGTAAAAGGTAAGCATCTACCAAGAAATTTCTGTGACGAAGCAGTTTGATGTGCAGTTTACTTGTTAAATCGTTGTCCAACAAAGATTGTGTGGAACATGACACCGAACGAAGCATGGAGCAGTAAAAAACCAAGAATTGGCCACCTCAAAATTTTGGATGCATCACATATACCCACGTACCTGAGCAGATAAGAAAGAAGCTCGATGACAGGAGAAAATTGCATCTTCATCGGCTATGATGAATGAAGTAAGGCTTGCAGACTCTATAATCTGCTAACCAAAAAGTTGATAATCTCAAGAGATGTTGAGTTCGATGAAGCTGAACATTGGAAATGGAGCACAAAAAAAAAGAAAGTTGAATGACTATTTTTAATGAAGATAAAGACGATGATGACTTCATCAACCAAGAAGATCAAGGTGATGATCAAAGTCCTCAACAAAATCCTATTGACCTATCTTCGTTAAGTAGTAGCAGCTGTAATACTAGTACAGAAAATCATGAAGTACAACCGACCGAAGTTCGAAGATTTACGAGGGAAATAATAGTACCAGAAAGGTATAAGGATTATGAAACTCAAAATATTTCACTTTTCTGTTTACTTACAAATAGTGATCCAATAACATATGAAGAAGCAATCAAAGATGTCAAGTGGAAGAATGCTATAGATGAAGAAATTGCATCAATAGAAAGAAATGATACGTGGGAGCTCACAAACCTAACAGAAGGACAAAATACAATTGGAGTCAAGTGGGTGTACAAGACGAAGATCAATAAAGAACGAGAAATAGAGAAACACAAAGCAAGAGTAGTTGCCAAAGGCTACAAGCAAAGACAAGGAATAAACTATGATGAAGTATTTGCTCCAGTAGAAAGGATCGACACTATTAGACTTCTCACAACAGTTGCAGCATAAAACAAATAGAAGATTTATTAGATGGATGTGAAGTCGGCATTTCTAAATGGCTACCTAGAAGAAGAAGTTTATATCGAGCAACCACTCGGATACATTAAATAGGGACATGAAGATAAGGTATACCGCTTGAAGAATGTCTTACATGGATTGAAGTAAGCACCAAGAGCATGGAACACAAGAATAGATGAATATTTTCAAAAGAATGGGTTCATGAAGAGTCCGTACGAACATACCTTATATACAAAGAGAAAAAAGATGGTGATATTATGATCGTGTACTTATATTTGGATGACATGATCTTCACCGAAAACAACCCATGTATGTTTCATGATTTCAAGAAAGCTATGACTAAAGAATTTGAAATGGTAGATATTGGTGAAATGTCATATTTTCTTGGAGTCGAAGTGAAGCAAATGGAAGATGGAATTTTCTTATCGCAAAAGAAGTACGTAGAGGAAATCTTATACAAATTCAAAATGAAAGATTGCAAGCCAGTAGCAACTCCAGCTAAAACATGCATGAAATTAAGTGTTGATTCAACAAGAGAGCTGGTGAATCCAATGTTGTTCAAAAGCATTGTTGTAAGTTTAAGGTATTTAACTATCACACGAACGGACATAACATACGTTGTGGGATTGGTAAGCAGATTCATGAAGAAACCAAAACAAGATCATTGGATTGCAGCAAAGAGAATTTTGAGATATGTCATAGGTATGTTGAATCATGGTTTGTTCTACACGTATTCACAAAATTCAAAGTTAGTTGGTTACTCCGATAATGACTACAGGGGAGACATAGATGATCGAAAGAGTAGTTATGGTTACCTATTTCATATCAGCTCCATAGCATTTTCATGGTCATAAAAAAAACAACAAACAATAGCTCTCTCAACATGTGAAACAAAATACATATTCGCTACAGCGTGCACCTGTCAAGCAATATGGTTGAAGAATATTTTGGACGAGCTAAATTTTTCACAAGAATGACCAACTACAATATATGTTGACAAGAAGTCCACTATATCTCTTGCAATGAATCATGTCTCCCATAGCCGAAGCAAGCATATCGATACGAAGTATCACTTCATACGAGAACAGGTGAAGAAAAAAATGTGGAGTTAGTCTATTGTAGAACTGAAAATAAATTAGCAGACATTTTTACGAAGCCATTGAAAATAGAAACATTTCACAGACTAAAATAAAAGCTCGAAATAAAATTCAAGTTTGAGGGGGAGTGTTAGAATTCAAACTTTATTTTAACCTTCAAAGTCGTCAAAGTGACCAAAAAATCCTAGCAATGTGGCAGCAAATGGATGAAGCTTGGTGGCTCAAATCCTTATCAATTAAGGAATGGATTTTAGCATCACAAATAGATTAAGGAAACATGGGACAACAAGGCAAAATCGTGGCAACAATTGTCACAAACCCTTAGCAATTAAGCAACATCTTGGCAACAACTAAGTCGGCTAATGTGGACTATAAATAAGTGACTATTGTAGCATGTATAACCATCATGAGCAGAAAAAAAGAGTGAGAGCAAGAATGCTTAGCAAAGCTTTAGAGTAAAACAAAAACTAGCAACAACTAGTACTAGAAAAAATATATGTATTCACTTTGTTCTTGTAATAATATTGTGAGTTGTTACAAATTATCTTGTGTGCCCACCTAAAGCTTCCAACATTGCCTATATTAGCATTGCTACATATTGTAGCGTCCAAAGCTCCTAGCAATACCACTGCAGTTGATCATCCCATTTGGAGACCGAACGTAAACAAGCAATTTTTGGTATACTCGGCTTATGCGTTGTGCTTTTTGAATCCAATTGTATCCATCAAGCTAGTCCATAATGTGGTTACAAAATGCATAGGTTGGCCCAGGTTAAGCTACTTTTATGGTTAGTTTGCCACAAGAGAATCGCGTCGAATATATAACTTGTCCGAAAACACCTTGCACAAGATAGTAGATGTGGTACATATGGTGAAATCGAGGAGGATGTTGACCATATACTATGCCAATTTTAGTTAGTTATTCCGTTGTGGAGACATTTGATTTAAGGTGCAAAGCTACATGAGTGTTTTTCTAGTAAGCTACTTTAGAATATTTAGCTGCGAAGGAATCAGTTGATCTTTAACCCGATTTTAGTTGTTCATGAACCAGTTGTGCTTAGGAGTCAAAGAATGTTTGGTGAATTTTGAGTGGCGTCTATTAGAGGGATGGCCAGCCAGGTTGCAGCGGTACCAATCATTTGAGCATCTGTTCACTGGGAAGCTCCACCGCAGTCCTGGTGCAAAGTAAATGTGGATGGAGCAAGGAATTTAGCGACTGGCAAATCATCATGTGGTGGTTTTGTTAGGGATGCAACTGGTCATTAGATGATTGGTTTGATTTTGCGAGGCAATTGGATATGCCTTCGGTTTTGGAATCAAAATTGTGGGGTATGTACAAGGGGCTACCATGCGTTTGGTCAATTGGTGTACCAAATCTAATTTTGAAATCCGATAATCAATATGCGGTTAAGCTAATTAAAAATGTTGAGGGCAAATTGTAGGGTGTCTTCCTTAGTGGCTCGTATCGTGACTTTGTTGCGGCATTGTAGGAGGTTTGGATTGTTCAAGTTCCTCGAGAAGGCAACAAAGTAGCAGATAAAATGGCTAAGCTTGCTCGGAGAAAAGACTTATTGTGTCACCGTTTTCTATCGCCCCCACATGAGAGCTTATCGTTGTTACATCATTATGTTGTTACTTAGGCATTATGGTGGAATTTGGTTTGTAATGTTTGGCGAGGGTTTCTTGTGCGTTGTCTTTGTACTTATTACCGTGTGTACTCTTTTTTCCGACTAGGTTTAGGGTGTTTTAATGAGGTACATGGTAATAATCTCTTTTCATCAAATATATATATAGAAAAATACTTTGATACACAAGTTTGTGTAAATTTTAGTTTACACAAACCTTTCAATTTTGGGTTTAGGGGTTTAGTGTGTAGGGTGTAGAATTTAAGGTTTATGGTTAGAGTTTAGGGTTTATGGTTTAGGTTTTAGGGTGCTAGGGTTTGGGATTTAGGTTTTAAATTGTATAGAAGAGTTGTGTAAATTTTTTACACAGCTTGTGTATCAAAATATAACACACACACATATATATATGTGTGTGTGTTTATATATGTTTAATGGAATAATAGGGGTGATCAATAGGTTAATTCGATTGAAAAATATTTAAAAAGACCTTAAATTTTTAAATTAAAATCAAATCAACTTTCACATAAAATCAACCGCATCAAATTAATTTTTTTCGACCGGTTCGATTGAAAAGTTTATTTAATCGAAGCATTTGTGTATATATATTTAAATTGAAAGCTCTAAAAAAGAGAAAAAAATACGTGGATAACCTAAAATTATAAAATGCTACTTGAAATGTCTTGAAATATTTAAACTTGGTGTGTATATATATTTAAATTGAAACCTCTAATAAAAGAAAAAAATATGTGGATAACCTAAAAATATTTATTCATTTATAGTAGTGAAAAGTTTAAAATTTGTGCTCAATTTGTTTTGCTTATATATATATATATATATATATATATATATATATATATATAATATTTAAACTTCGTATGACTTTTTTAATCTTCTAACGGAAGGATATTATATGTTTAAATACATTCAATCATAAATATATTTAGATTTATATTTATATTCTTCTAATATATATATATATGTAAATTGTTCATAACATTTTCAAACTTCTAATTGAAGATCATTGCATACTTAAACGCATTAGAATTTATATTTTTAAACTATTATAATAACAACAACAAAATTAAGACAAAATTCAATCCACAAATCTCTAATCTTACATGATCTTAACGGTGTCGATACCACTGAACGCAATGACACGTCACAAGTTTTCATACACACGTTGCATATAATCAAGAAAATAATAGCGAATGCATATGTAATTATTGGAATAAAAAAATTAGTTTTCTTGGTTATTTCTTCTCTTTATTGTCATTTTCCGGTCCAGCAATAATTGACGTAGGCCCATCAACTGCACTAACATCTGCTATTGGTGCGGATGAAGGTTGGCCATCTGACACGGGTCCTACAACTGCACTAACATCTGTTATTGGCGCAGACGAAGGCTCGTTGTCACCGACAACGAACTAGACTGAATGAATCATGATCATCGAGATCAAAACAATGAATAAAGCAATCTTTGTCATTTTTTCTCTTTTTATTTGAAAAGAAAAAGGGAGAAAGTAAGGATTTTTTGGTGTAGATGTAGATTTATTTAGTGAAATATGATCGATGATTTGAAGTTCAAACTATAAAAATTTATAGCATCTTGTATGAGACATATGCGGCAAGTCGATAGGCAGAGATAGCTACAAAATTGTTTTTCATATGGTTAAAATTTTGACACATGGCTTTAGTTGTTGTGAAAATTTTGGCTTGGTTAACTTCTATCGCGTATAAGTTCAATATTTATTTTTTTACGACTAACTCAAAATATTTATTTTTCCTATTTTCAAATTTCCAAACATTTAATTTACTTTTCCTTATCGATGCGTTTATTTAAAGGGTGAGAAAATAAAAGTTATTTGATTTTTTAATTGTTATAATTTATTTATTATGATTTTTCAAATAAACTATTAAAGTTATTTGTTTATAAAACAATAGTTTCTTTTTATAAAATTTAGGGTTTAACTATATGTCGGACTGTACTTTTTTTGATAATGGCCACTGAATTTTTATTAAAATAATATAGAAATATCACAAATACAACGTATCCAGAAGGGAGAATATTTGAGACTAATCCAGCAAAATCTCTTACAAACCCAAAAGTATAAAGAAAAGTGAATACTTCCATAAAGAATAGCTTACCATCAAAATCCAGAAACCTTCCTAAATCTCCTTGTCTCTATCCAATCGAGACGCATAACGGATTGAAGAAGGAGTGGCGAGCGACCCAAACTATCAAGCAAAATGTTCTGCTACCCAAGACTGATTATATCGGTAAACAAATATCATTCGAGTGGGGATCTAACTTTCTATGACCACCGACAGAATCATAATCAGAAACTAGCATCGTTAAAATCTCTATGCGAGCACCAAACGAACTCTAAGGTATGCTAATATCATGCCATAACGGCAGATGAAACGAAATCAAAAAAACAAAGAAAAGTGTGCCACAAAGGCAGAGATTCTTATTAAAAATGTGAAAAAACAAGAAAATATTAAATCTGGTGGTCGACAACCAATACTAAAACTGATAACCTACCACCGGGTAAGGAGACAAAAGTAAAAGAAGGTTGCGACACTCTAATTTGCAGAGAAAAAAAGGTTATTAGGGTTAGGGTTGCGGCGCTAACGGTTTTTCGAACTGTACTTTGAAGACTACTTTTGAAGGAGTCAAGATGATTCTTTTTTTGCTCGGTGTCTTGACCATTTTTAAACCGGGTGTGAAAATAGCTCGACGATCGATATTTTAAAAATAGGGTTTTGCCTTTTAATTCATTTTAACTTGAAAAATTAGGTTTTTCATATTAAATTGGATTTTTCCTTTATTTGACCTTGAAAAATATTTTGTAGTCGCCACCGGTCACTTTGGTAGGTTGAACACCATAAAAACAGTCAGAGATTCATTTTTAAAATTTGGGTTCGGGAGTCGGTTATGTGGGGGGGAAGGATTAGCACCCCCACAAATTCCGGTTATCGGTACATTTTAATTTTAAGTGGAATTTTGGGAATAATAATTTGAATTTAATTTAACCATAATTATCAACTAAATTTAAATTCTGAATGGAGATATCCTTTTATAAGGAAATATATTTTTTGAACGAATATGAGATTAGAAACACCGACGAAGAGGCATGGTCTAAAGTTAGTAATGTTGATCCAGCTACAACACCAACGAAGAGGGAGGATCAAGAGTTAGTGAATTTGGTCTAACTACAACACCGACGAAGAGGCAAGACCGGAAGTTAGTGAATTAGGTTCAGCTACAACACCGACAAAGAGGCAGAACCGAAAGTTAGATTTGACCAAGCTACAACACCGACGAAGAGGCAAGGTCTGAAGATTTGATCCAGCTACGACACCGACGAAGAGGCAGGATCGGATAGTTGTTCTTTTTTTGAGATCAAGCTACGACTCTGACGAAGAGGCATGATCAGAATTTGGTTGAAAGCTCATTTTTTTCATTTTTTTCATTTTTTGTTCTTTTTCTTTTTCTTTTTCTTTTTTTTCTTTTTCTTTTTCTTTTTATTTTTCTTTTTCTTTTTCTTTTTGCTTTTCTTTTCTTTTTTCTTGCTTCCTTTTTTTATTTTTTTTCTAGCTACAACATTAATAAAGAAAACTTGAAAATCAGTAAAGTTGGATCTATCAACGGAGAAACAAAAACATTAACTGGAACCCTACTACACCATCAGCAAATAAGTAGGACAACAAAGAATCGGACCTAGCCACTCCCATCAGCGGAGGACTGGATCGGATAATGATGACTGAACCGCTACACCATCGGCGAAGAGCGAGGATCCGAGGGCGACGGAGCTTGGACCCGGCCACTCCATCAGCGGAGGACCGGATTGGACAATGACGACCTGGAACCGGCTACACCATCAACGGAGAGCAGGATCTGAGGGCGACGAGAGCTTAGACCCGGTCACTCTATCAGCGGAGGACTGGATTGGACAATGACGACCTGGAACCGGCTACACCATCAGCGGAGAGCAGGATCTGAGGGCGACGGGTGCTTGGACTCGGCCACTCCATCAGCGAAGGACTGGATTGGATAATGACGACCTGGAACCGGCTACACCATCAGCGGAGAGCAGGATCTGAGGACGACGGTAGCTTGGACCCGACCACTCTATCAGCGGAGGATTGGATAATGACGACCTGGAACCGGCTACACCATCAGTGGAGAGCATGATCTGAGGACGACGGGAGCTTGGACCTGGCCACTCCATCAGCGGAGGACCGGACCGGGCAATGAAAGTTGATAAATTTTCTTTTGAATTTTCATTCATTTTTTCGATTTTTGATTTTTTTTATTTTTTTCGACTTTTGATTTTTTTGATTTTTTCTGATTTTTTTCTAATTTTTTCAACTCTATTTTTTTGATAATTTTTTTCTTTTTTCTTGAACTATACAAAAAAGTAAGACTAGAGAAAAAAATAGGTCTGGTTGCACCGTCAGCAGAGAAACAAGACCTGAATAGAAATTCGATCTGCTTGGGGAAAGGTTCGGATCTGTTGCACCATCAACGGAGAGACGAGATCTTCGTGGATGTCTATCTTGTTGCACCATCAGCGTAAAAAGCGAGAACTGGAAATTGTTGGCCTATCAACAATGACGATGGCAAGATCTGGAAAAGTCTACTTCTGCTGCTCTACTGACGGAGAGGTATGACCTAAAAATGAAAAAAAAACATTAATTAGTAAATGTTCACAAAATTTGTCACTGTTACCTTTTATTGAAGTTTTAGCATCCTCTTTGTGTTTGGCATCTTCTAAGACTAAGGTTGGCTGTCATGTTGTTGCCCCCGCGGCTGAGGATGTTCGGTCTCTTTTTGAACCTTTTTGTAAGCAAAAATACATGAATTTTATGCCTAAATGCATGGTGACTTTGGTGTATGCACTGAACATAGATGTACGCAAAAATGATGAATGCAACTAAATGCATGAATGTGATATGATTTTTCTGGCCCTCAATGGGATGCCCCTGACTCCTCACTGGTCCTGTCAGGATCTTGGTCTTTTGCATATGACGGTGCCCTAACCTCTTCTTGGGTTTGATCATCCATCTGGGTGCATGCCCCAACATTTTGTTTGTTCTTATGCCATCGTCTGAAATTGCTCTTGAAGTTGACACTTTGAGTGCTGATTCTGTTGCCCCCTAGGTTGGGTTTATAAATTGTGTTGGTTCATGGCAGCTCGTTACTATTATTATTTTGGATTATGTGCATTTTTGCAGACTGTGGTCAAAGATGCAAGAGTTTGACTCGACAATGAAGGCTGAACCTTGGCAAAGAATGTCCCCGGACTGAGGCCTTGTTAGAGGCATAATGTTTGTAAAAGATGTGGGGTGCTTTTGGACATGCCCCAAGACCAAACTTTTGTAAGGTGCTAGATCGACCATCTTCGTTGTATTTAATGGGGCAACCCGAGGATTAGTTTTATTATTCTGAAAATGAATGCATGCAAAATGTGTTCTAAATCGATGCAATGCAAAATTAAGATTGTTATGATGTTGTGCCATGATGCAGGTGAAATCAATGCGATGAGAATAAAATGAAACGAGTTAGTAACAAACAAATGAAAAATAGAGTAATAATAAAAATTGTACATAAACAAGAAATAAGGCACCAGAGCCTAAATAGGGTGACCACTAATTGGGCAGAGTTTCACATGGCTCTAAAGGGTTGGCTCTTACGGCTCACTATATGCAGTTTTGGTGCTAAGAGGTACTCGAATTGTCCTTGCTGTCCTCTACTAAGAGTAGCAAGGCCCCCGGTCATCATCCATTATAGGCTCCTTTCAACCGGGTTCAATTCAGGGGGACTCATTCGCTTATACCCTTACGAAAGAACGATATCCTTACGAAAGTATAAGGTACTCGAGCCCCGAAGGTACTTGCTAGGCCCATACGGGAGAACGATATCTCCACGAAAGCATTAGCGTTTTCCCCCCACTTAAAAAAACGGGCTTATATGCTATATTTTAAATGAGTTAAAACAAACGCGCCATTATAACCGAATGTTAGTTTAATAGTCACTTTAATCCGGAATTTCCAATATTAATAGAGCGGTAATTATTTGAAAAAGCTCGACTCTCATTTGTTTTTGAAAAACAAAAATTTCCCAGCAGAGTCGCCATCTGTAGCGATGTCTTTTTCTCGCTAAAAATGATGTTTTTTTTATTTGGAAAATATTTTCTTCCGCGTGGGGTTTTAGAAAACCCGCATTTTATTTTGAAAATGGAGTCGCCACCGGCCACTTAGGTAGGCCAGACACCGTAAAAAACCAGAGATTTAAAATTTATGGGTTCGGGAGTCGGTTACAGATGGGGAAGGATTAGCACCCCCACACCGCCCAAAATTGGTACTTTAATAATTACCGCTTTATTAATATTAAACTTTCCGGATTAAAGTGACGAATAAATTAAAATTTGGTTATATGTGCGAGTAAATTTTAAAGGCCCCATTATTCGAGAGTAAACGCCCAACCGCTATCACTACGCCTGATATTGGCCCCGTTTACGCTCGAATAAAAGGGCACCGCATTGACAAAATATATGTTCGTTATGCAAACTTAAAAAACATGGTAAATATAAATAAATACATTGTGATAAAAATATGAATAAATACTAACATAATAAAATACTAATATAACATAAATAAAATACTAATCTAAAACATACGTACATAACTATTAATTTAACACATAAATAAAAACAAATATAACATAAATAAAATACTAATCTAAAACATACATACATAAATATTAATCTAACTCATAAATAAATCTAACATAAATAAAATATTAATATAAAACAAATTTAAAACATACTAATCTAAAACATAGATAAACATACAAATTAAAAGCACAGTTTTAAATTAACTACTACTTCATTAAATCATAAAAATTACAACATAAATAAAAAAGAAAGAAATATACCTAACTAGGAGTTCGAATGACGAACCTCAATTGAACCCCACCGAGATCTACCACGACCTCTCCAAAAAATTTAACTAGATCGGATCCAAAATAGGACCCCGATCGAACCGGTTAGGACCGAGGACACTGTCCCGGGCCTGGGCTAGCCGGGAGCCTAAGCTCCCTTAGTTGGCCAGCCCTGCCGATTTCTTCAATTTCCATTTGCATTTCATGCCTATTTATAGGGGTGAGGTGGGTGACGTGGAGCCTTGTGCTCCACTCCCCTCCCCTTTTTTTATTATTTTTTTAGTTTTTTTTAAGATTAATAATATTATTACAACAATACTAAAAATACTAAAAACCCGGACAAAAATAAGTGATTACACCCATCTCTCAACTTCAATTCAAGTTCATCAACAAGAAGTCAATTCCTCGCCTTTCACTGGAATTGCCGTGAAAATTTTCTGCTTTTATCTCAATCGAGGCTTAGGGTCAGTTTCCTCTTATTGCCCTATCATCTTTTGTATATACATATACAATTTCATTTAGGGTCTTTTGATTATTGTCTTCAGCTGTTTATGAATTGATATTTTTGTTTCCAGTTAATTCAATGTTTATAATTTAGAGTTGATTTTCGGTTCTTGGTTGAATGATTTCATGGTTTGGTTAAGAAATTTGTTTATGTTGTTTCACTAAAGAGTTCACATAAAGCATTATAATATATATATATATATATACACATATATATATATATATATACACATATATATATGTGTGTGTTACAAAGGATATTGTGGCTCGGGCATGCCGAAAGGGATTGTATATGCTGGAATTTGAATCCGATGTTTTCGAAGTGTTTCCTTGGATTGATGCATGAACTAACCAAGTAATATTCGGGTTCAAAACTGGAATTTGAATCCCATATGTGCTTAGTGTTACCTCTTAATGATGGCTGTATGAACTAACCGAACTGGTACTTCAGTTCAGAACTGGAATTCGAATACCGTACTTACTTGGTGCATCCTCTTAGAGATAACAACATGAACCGAGCTAATCTTTGAATTTAAAAGGTTGGTATTGTTTTAAAATAATCAAATTTCCTCATTGCGAGTAGATAACATATACCATTTGGGAGGTGAAGATGGTGAGCTGCTGTTTAAACCTGTTGAAATGTTGTATTAGCAAATAACTTGAATGAGGAACTTAACACATTTTCCTTCTTTGTGTTTGGTACAGTGGGGTTTTAGAGATAAATGAGTGCAGCAAGACACCGGACCCTAGTGGGTGGGGGTCACCATGTATTGGACTATTTGAGACGAATGCAAGCGGAGAATCCGTCGTTCTTTTATGCAATTCAAGGTGATAATGACCACGCTGGTGGAAGCATATTTTGGGCAGGTGCAACAGCAAGGATGAATTATGCTTACTTTGGGGATACCGTCGTATTCGACACAACATATACGACCAATCGCTATAGGGTGCCATTTGCATCGTTCACGGGACTCAACCACCATGGGCAGCCGGTGTTGTTTGGATGTGCTCTAATTCTCAACGAGTCCGAGTCCTCGTTTGCGTGGCTATTACAGACCTGGCTTCATGCAATGTCTGATCATTGTCCCATATCTATAACAACTGATCCCGGTCGTCTCATACAGATGGCTGTTAAGCAGGTTCTTCCGGAAACATGGCTTTGCTTCAATAGGTGGAGCATTTTCAAAGAAACCCAAGAGAAGCTGGCTCACATATGCCAATCGCATCCTACTTTTGAAATAGAATTTAAGAAATGTGTTGACGAGACCGAGACGATTAACGAGTTTGAATCATCTTGGGTATCGCTTCTGGAACATTACTTTGTCATGGGCAATGAATGACTTCAGTCAATGTACAATGCTCGGCAACAGTGGGTCCCTGTTTATATGCGAGATACCTTCTTTGGGGACTTCTCTATAACCGAGAGAAACGGAGCCTTAAACTCATTCTTTGAAGGGTTTGTCAATGCCGCAACTACCATACAGATGTTGATTAAACAGTACGAGAAAGCCGAGCAAACTGGCACGAGAAAGAGTTGAAGGCTGATTGCAACACCACCAACACTTCACCAGTTCTTAAGACACCATCTCCCATGGAAAAACAAGCGGCCAATCTCTATACACGTAGAATATTCATGAAGTTCCAAGTGGAGCTAGTTGAGACCCTTGCTAATCCTGCCACTAAAATT
The DNA here is from genome assembly GCA_019671005.1 of Hibiscus mutabilis. Taxonomy (NCBI): domain Eukaryota; kingdom Viridiplantae; phylum Streptophyta; class Magnoliopsida; order Malvales; family Malvaceae; genus Hibiscus; species Hibiscus mutabilis. The sequence goes on along the minus strand of CM033711.1, from coordinate 30,758,805 downwards.
GATGACTCGGGAACTGTCACAACATATCGGGTGGCCAAATTCGGGGAAGAGCACAAAGCTCACACCGTTAGTTTCACCTCTTTTGAGATGAAAACTAATTGCAGCTGCCAAATGTTTGAACATTCCGGGGATAATATGCAGGCACATATTAGCAGTTTTCAGGGCAAAAAATGTTCTTACACTGCTTTCACAATATGTACTAAAGCGATGGACAAGAAATGCCAAAATTGGAGATGTGCAGGTCGAACAAGCTTCTGAATTGCCAAATAACTCCCATGAGTCCTTAACAGATCGGTATAACATTCTACGCCAAGAAGCTATTTAGTACATCGAAGAAGGGGCAAAATCTATTTATGTTTACAATGTGGCAATGGATGCTTTACAAGAGGCACTAAAAAAGGTTACTTCTGCAAAAAACCAAAGCATTATATCCATAGAAGATGGAGCACTGAGAAATGAACATAATCAGGAGTTGCATGCGGCTGGAAATACCGAGACTGTGGCATGTCAATCTGCGGTCAGTTGATCCTACTTTAGGACATTATCTAGCTTGTTAATGCCCCCCGTTATGAAGCTTATCGAATGGACTAGATTGCTAATTCATTTCACTATTTGATGAAATTATTGATTGCTTCTTTCTATGCCAACCAAGAATAGAAATCTGAGCTGTTTAAAACAAATCCTGAAGTCGCTAAATGTAGAAAATAGGTTGATCTCTCCCACTTCCTGGAATACTTGTTTTTTTTTTTTTCTTTTCATCTTTTCAACAATCTCGGACGCCTTGCTGTCACCATTTCATCGTTTCAGTGATTGAAATTTATGTTATTTCCCTATCATCTTGTCAAACAGGATAAGAAGGAAAAGAAAATCCGTGAATTGTCTACGGACTTGGAGAGCATAAACCGGCGATGCGAAGTGTACAGAGCGAACCTGCTGGCGGTGTTGAGGGACATGGAAGAACAGAAGTTAAAGCAGTCTGGTAAAGTTCAAAATGCAAGGCTTAATTTGAGAGGGTGAATGTAATGAGTAAAAGAAATGGTGTGAAAATGAGTTTTTCTATAGTATTTTTTAGCTTCCTAGATGATTTTGCAAAATAATTGATCAATGGCTGATTGGATTAATTCGCCAATGTAGTTTCAATTGTATGAAAAGATATGTTGTATTATATATTAGGGTAAGAACAATTTTCTGATTATTTTTAGAAGTTAGAATTATCTTGATTCTTAGTTTAATTTAATTTTATCATTATCTAAACTATAATGAAACTATAATTTAATTTAAATTGATGTCATGAAATAAAATGTCTATTAATATCTTAGAATTGGTTTGGCCTTACTTGAGTAATTGTTTTTAATATAATAATAGTATTTTAATGTGGTCTATTTTATTTTTTTAAAAAAAAACTATAAACTAACGCACACCATGTAAATAAATAATATTGTTCAGACTCGATCCTCTTAGTAAAAATAACCTTTTTGGAAACACAAAGATTATGCTTTGGGTTCGGTTTAGGTGAAGGTTTTAAAAAATAATTATTTTGTCATTCTCTTTATAAAGGTTTTTTTTTACAAATCTTTTTTTGGGTGAAAAAAAAGCCTAATAGTTAGCTCGTAAGAGCATTGCAGTCCCTTGTAGTTTTTTGCTAGGTGAAATCAGGTGGAGCTCGGGAAACATGGAGAAGACCGGGGGAATCATGGGTATGCTTGGCCAAGCCATTTGCTACTTGATTGTATTGCCGGTGAGTAGGGTGTTTTAAAGTATCCGTCTGGATCGACCTGACCCGCTGACCTGCATATCGATTTAAAATTATTGAGTTTTTTTTTGTTGAAAATACCTAAATTTTCGGGTACTCGGTCCGATATTTTTTCAAGTATTCGGGTCAAGCTCAAGTCACAAAATATCTTTCAGTCGGGTACTCGACTATCCGATACCCGGTTTAGTTATTATTATTCTTTTCTTATTATTATTTTACTTAAATTTAAAACTCACCGTTTCTTTACCTCACTCACCCAATCTCCCACCTAGTAACTCTCATCATCTCACGGCCGCGCCTTACCACAATCCTCAAACCAAAAAAAAATGTATGAAAATTGGATTTAAAAGATTTTTTTACATCTGATCTAGTAATTGAGGTGGATCTTGTTGCTGAAATAATAAACTTATGGATATTTTCTTCGCTAATTGTTTTGCTACGACTTGAGGTTAAAATAAAGTAAAATGGCAGCTTTAAAACGGGTACCTTATTACCCCAATTAACGGATATTCGAGGTTTTACGAATATTCGATTTGCGGGTACCCGACTTTTAACGGTCAAGTAACGGCCGACAATTTAGTACCGACAAATTTCGAGTACCCGGAAATAGACACCCTTACCGGCGAGTATAGCGGATATCAACCTACCACCTCCTCACCAAATGCCGAATATGGGCTATGAGCGTAAAACAACCAGAAGTTGTATCTTTTCGGTTCAACATTTTGAGTGCCTCCAAACAGTGTCTCAAGAATTAAATTACGACAACCAATATTCCATGCTTGTAATAATCCTTCATAGATTCCCCACAATTCCGCACACAGCAGAACCACTAATGGAAGCCCTGAATGTTAGAGTATATCCAAAGATCAGTCATAAGATAATTGTAAATGACATTTGTTTTACCTTGTTTATCCATAAAGAGCCATTGCTATTATTATTTTCAGTTACAATTCTGCGTGCATAAATAAACTGAATTATAATAAAGTCCTTAGAATAATATGGATATTCTAAAATGTCCTTAGTCGAGTATTATTGTGAGCATGGACAACAATAATGCATTAAGACAAATATGTAGTTGATTGATGACAAAGTGTTGTCATTGACATGTAGATGTCAAAATCAATACATAAGTATGTGTTAGAGAACGACATACTGGACTGACCCGCTATTAGTATGTTTCTTGGATTATTATGTGACAACCACAACATTGCTCATAGTGATAACTACATGCATGATCCTCAGACTTGAGATCATCATTATTTCAACATCGTTAGTGGCATATTTTGATATGGTCAAACGTGTGTCGTAACTGACTACACTATAAAGACTGATATTGGATATGTCACAATCTATGTAGTGGAATATGGTTGATCAAGATAGGATTTGCCCCTCCTACATAATAGGAGTAATATCGTAGGCCACTTGATTGAGTGAGACTAGAAATGCATGGCCATGCTCGAATAAGTTGATATAAGATATCATAGTTATTCGTTTATAATAGTCTACTCAAAATATCAAGAAACATTAGACGGACTATATAAGTGTGACTGTTCCATGACTTGTGTCCAATCTAGATATAAAGGATGTAATACATAAATAGAGTTAATCACGAAAAGGTTATGTCGAATCATGATTTTTTGTAACTTAGGTGACAATGACATATTGCTAGATGTCACTCATTGTTTGTAATATTAAAAACGTTCTAATATTTACTACTGACGTTACATGAACTTACAGGGCCACACCCACAGTTGAAATGAACATATATTAAACGAATTATATATGTACAAATTTGTTGTACACGGATTTAGTTAAATTAATATATATTTGATATATATAATTTAACTATTGGGTAAATATTAAAAAAATAATTATTGTAATTATGCTCTTTTAATATATAAATAATATAATTCGATTTAAATTAATATATATATTGAAATCCTAATTAAGTTAAATTGGGATTATATATATTTAATATATATATATATATTGAAATTCTAATTAAAATTGAATTGGGATTATATATTTAATATATATATATTGAAATCTTAATTAAGTTGAATTGATATTATATATATATTAAATATATATATATATATTAAAATCCTAATATGAGTTGAATTAAGATTACAAAGGCTATATGGTAACGAGTTCTAGCAGTCATTAATGCTTTTTGGGAAAAATCCTCTAAATAGTTTAGAGTTATATGCTATTTTCCTTCTAAATGGTTTAGCGAGTTTTTTATATACTCGTTTCAACTGGGTGAACTACGTAAATGTCGGAGCGTTATTGTTGCGGCTTAAGAATCGACATCGTGGAATCGTGATTGAATATCTATCTCCTCCAAACTCAGAATTTCAGATTTTAAACAGGTATTTTTTTATCCTTATTTACCCCGATTCGTTCCTCGTACATGAATCTCTAGTGGTAATCGCCGGATAATTTTTCTGCTGTGCCATAGGGTACACCGGAACCGTCACAATTCATCTTAAACCAACCAAGTAAAGGCAATAGCCAATGCTCCCTCTGGTCAATATCACGATTTGGCGGAGAACGAAGAGGTGAAACAGTAGCAATTGCACGAATCATCTCCTCCATTAACGCACGGCTCGACTCCAGCATTGAGATGTGTTTCAAGTCAACCTGATATGAACGTCAATGGCAAAGACCCAGAGAAGTACCCAGGTGGCCCCATTACTCGAGCAAGGGCCAAGGAGTTCCAAGCAGCCATGGAAAATATGTTTACATCAAGCTTGGGACGTGAGAAAGAAGAAATAATAAGGGAGGAACACTTTACTTTGCTTATGCATGAATTTGCATGAGTATTTAAAGTTTGCATAACATTCATTGCATTCAATAAACATGTTGTTCATTAAAGCATGCGTTGCATTTAAACATGTAGTTCATTTAGTTATACACTTCATTTAACTAAGTAGTTCATTGATTAAACTAGTTCATTCAAGATTATTAGTTCATTGAATAAAGTTAGTTCATTAATTAAACTAGTTCATTCATCAAACTAGCTCATTTATTAAACTAACTCTTAATTGTTTACATGCATGTTTTCAATTAAAGATTGAATAAAGTTTACCTTTGTGTCTAGGTGCATGAGGGAAGATGAACGGTTTTACGGATGCAAGAATATCAGCAGAATGTCTTCCAATTCTGGATGCGATACATGACGTGTTTGGATCCAGAAATCAATTGGACGTTATTCCTCCATCTCTTAGCTTTCCAATACCTTTTGAATCACCTCAATCCGATATCGGGAGCTTGAGATACGAATGATTTATCAAGACAAAGCAGCTGAAATTTTTATTACGGGAATTTTATGCATGGATGATTTGAATGAATTTGAGCCAAGGAAGAGTTCTTTCATCTTCTACCAAGAGACAAGCAATTGATGGCCATCTTAATTCAGCAAATTCAAGGCATTCAAGGTTGATGTTATCACCATTCAAGTGGGGTTTTCAAAATTCATTGAGGAGACATGAAATGAAGGCTGGATGAAACTCACCTTTTATGACATTCAAGTCATATTAATCAGCTTGGAAGATGAAGAGTTGCACTTAAACTGGACAGCAAGGATGTCTACATTCATCCTTGTCCACATTCATCCCTTTTCTCTTCATATGATAGCAAAACAAGGCAGCCCAAGAGTCTTTCTTAATTTGGACGAAAATATGACTAAATTCAACCTCAATTTGTCTAAACTAATCAGCTTTGAAGATGAGAAGAAAGGACAAAGCATTCATGTGTATTCAAGTGCATTAAGATGAGCATTCATCTTTCTTGTAACACCTTTTCATATTCTGCCTACTTCTACTATAAATAGGCATCTTTAGGATCATTGTAAGGGACACTTTTGAATATATAAAACATCTTTGAAAGATTGCTTTCATTCTTGTTCTCTTGTGGAACTTTATCGGCTTCAAGTTAGTCTTGTAGTCTTCATCCATTTCCCTTTGTTATAGCGTTGGTTCCTAGCTCATCTATAGCTAGTGGGTCACGTTCCATATCCTACCACTTCATTTCCACTTTATTATATTGCTGGTTCCTAACTCTTTATAGTTAGGGGTCACAATCCATCCTTTGAATTTCTTCATCTTAACGCCAACACCCCATCATCTTCACCTACATTTTTCATCTTTTATTTTTTTCTTCCATAATCACAACTATCACTCTTCCTACACCCCTTCTACATATCTTTCATCCCATTATTTCTATTTCTTATTTATCTATTTCTACTTACATTGTTGTTTGAGTAATTTGTAATACATTCAAAGCATCTTTGAGTTCTTACTAGAATCACGATCGGGCATTCATATATATGATTCAAAACTCATAGTCGAGATCATATCATTTGGTATCGAGCCTAGACGATTCAGTAAGCGTATTATTTTTTTCTCTCTCCGGTTAGTAAAAAAATCAAAAAAAATCAAAAAAAATCTTAAAGAGGGAGGGAGCAGTCTATTCTTGTTTAAAAAATTACAATACATCATTTCTTATTGCTGAATTACAAATTCCTTTACCTATTTTTAGTAATTCTTTCTTTTTGAAGCCATTATCCTTTTATTATTCATCATTCTCCTACCAAGCTAGAATTGTTTCAGCCAAGTCCACGAGACACTTGTAAGCCTTGAGGAAGTTCCCAAAAGGACTTGAAAATAAAGCACGAGTGGTAAAAGGCATGAGTGTGCATTAAGGGGAAAAGCCTAACCCGAGTGAAACACGAGTGTGAGTGCATTTTCTTTGGAGTGGAAAGGTGAGATTTTGTGTTAGTAAGGTTTAATTTCTTTTGTTTCTTTATCTAACATGTCACAAAGATCTGGTCATAGTGGTGAAGGAATTCCCAATTTGCAAAATCAGGCTATGCTTCAAGCAATGGCCAAAATGATCCAAGAGCAATTGGAGCCCCTAATTGAACGAATAGACCAGCTTGAAATTTCACAAGCTAATCAGGGTAATGAGGAGTATCCTGAAGAAGTTGAAGTAGATGATGTGCAAGATCAAGTATCCCAACATAGCATGGTACAACAAGGCCAGAGAGCTCGACCACGAGTAGACGATAATCTCAAAGAACATCAAGATTACCATTCCTCCTTTTCAAGGAAGAACGGATCCTCAAACCTATCTTGCATGGGAAAAGAAGGTTGAGCACATTTTTGAGTGCCATAACTATTCAGAGCTTAAAAAGGTAAAACTCACGCCATTGAGTTTACGGATTATGCACTAATATGGTGGGATCAATTGACATCAAGTAGGAGACGAATGGAGAACATCCTATCACTACATGGGATGAAATGAAAGCGGTGATGCGAAGGCGATTCATTCCAACCCACTACCATCGAGAGTTATTCAACCGTCTTCAAAATCTTTCACAAGGTAAACCGAAGTGTTGAAGATTACTACAAAGAGATGGAGGTGTCCATGATTCGAGCCAACATCGACGAGGATCGAGAAGCCACAATGGCAAGATTCCTAGCGGGACTAAATCCGGACATTGCGAACGTGGTCGAGTTGCAAACATTATGTGGAGATGGAAGACATGGTGCATATGGCCATGAAAGTGGAAAAACAGCTCAAAAGAAAGGGTGCCACACGATCTTATGGGAGTTCAACATCAAAATGGGGGCAAAGTTCATACAAGAAGACTCCTCCATTACCGTCCCACGAAAAAGGAGGACCACCGAAAAGAAGTAAGCCCATTGCGAAACTAGCAAGGGTAAGACTACCGCTACTCCAAATCGTTCCCGTGACATACAATGTTTTAAGTGTTTGGGGCGTGGACACATTGCAAGCCAATGTCCGAACCGCAACACCATGCTTCTTCGAGATGATGGAGAAGTTGAATTGGAACAAGAAGAGGATGAGAATGAAGATGTTGCCATCGAAGAAGAAGAATTAGAGTATGGCGTGGAAGGAGAGGTTCTTGTTGTCAAAAGAAGCCTAAACGTACAATCCGTTGGAGGAAATGAACAACGAGAAAATATCTTCCATACTCGTTGCCATGTTGGAGGAAATGTATGCTTTGTTATTATTGATGGTGGTAGTTGCACTAATGTTGCTAGTACCTTAATGGTAGATACACTTGGCTTGGCAACAACAAAGCATCCACAACCTTATAAGCTACAATGGCTCAACGATGGAGGAGAACTCAAGGTGACCAAACAAGTTCGAATTGTTTTCTCTATTGGGAAGTACAAAGACGAGGTATTATGCGATGTCGTTCCAATGCACGCAAGCCATTTATTACTTGGAAAGCCTTGGCAATTTGATAGGCGAGTGATCCATGATGGGTATACCAACCGGTATACGTTCACCCATGAAGCAAAGAAGATCACTTTAGCCCCACTTTCTCCAAAACAAATACATGAAGACCAAATTTTATTGAGAGGAAAAATTGAAAAAGCCAAAGAGAGAGAGACCAAAATGGAGGTAAAAGCAAAGGAGTGTGATCAAAATGAGGGAAGGAAAATCAGCATTCTTTCTAAAGAGAGAGTTGAAAAGAGTTTAATGACAGCAAAGGAAGCACTTGTGCTCATGTACAAGGAAAATTTCTTGAATACTAACTACCTTGATCAAAATTTGCCTGCTTTTGTTGTGTCTTTATTGCAGGAGTTTGATGACCTATTTCCGGAGGAAATACCAAGTGGGCTGCCACCTATTCGTGGCATAGAACATCAAATAGACTTTGTTCCCGAGCCGTCATTCCAAACCGACCAGCGTGCGAAAGCAACCCCAAGAAACTAAGGAGTTGCAAAGGCAAGTATCTGAGTTGATGTCAAAAGGCTACGTGAAGGAAAGCCTTAGCCCATGTGTCGTGCCGGTTCTACTTGTGCCAAAGAAGGATGAAACTTGGCGCATGTGTGTGGACTGCCGAGCGGTAAACAAAATTACGATAAAGTATCGTCACCCTATTCCTCGCTTAGATGACATGTTAGATGAGCTTAGTGGTTCTAACCTCTTTTCCAAGATTGATCTTAAAAGTGGTTACCACCAAATACGAATCTTGGGAAGGTGATGAGTGGAAAACAAAGATTCAAAACTAAGCAAGGCCTTTATGAGTGGTTGGTTATGCCTTTTGGCTTAACTAATGCTCCAAGCACGTTTATGAGGTTAATGAATCATATTCTTAGGCCATTCTTGGGTAAGTTTTGTGTGGTTTACTTTGATGACATTCTAATCTATAGTAAAACCATGGAAGAACATATTCAACATTTAAGGTCAGTTTTGCTAGTTTTGAGGAAGGAAAAACTGTTTGCTAACTTACAAAAATGTACATTTTGTACTGACAGGGTTGTTTTCCTAGGTTTCGTTGTGAGTTCTGAAGGTTTGGAGGTGGACAAAGAGAAGGTTAAAGCCATTGAAGAGTGGCCACGACCAGCAAGCATTTCTCAAGTTAGGAGCTTCCATGGACTTGCAAGTTTTTATCAAGATTCGTCCCCAACTTCAGCACCATAGCCGCCCCACTAACAAGTGTTATTAAGAAGAATTCTAAATTCTTTTGGGGGAAGATCAAGAGAAGTCCTTTAATAGCATTAAAGATTGTTTAATACATGCCCCTTTACTTGCTCTACCTGATTTTAATCTAACTTTTGAAATTGAATGTGATGCATCGTGTGTAGGAATTGGAGCACTTTTGTCTCAAGGTGGACGTCCTATAGCCTATTTCAAAAAAAAATTAAGTGGAGCTACGCTTAATTACCCTACCTATGACAAGGAGATGTATGCTCTTGTGAGGGCAATGGAAACATGGCAACATTACCTTTGGCCTAAGGAGTTCATCATTCACACCGATCATGAGGCATTGAAACATATCCGGGGCAGATAAACTCAACAAAAGGCATGCCAAATGGGTGGAGTTTCTTGAAACTTTCTCATATGTTATCAAGTACAAGAAAGGTAAGGAGAATATAGTTGCCGATGCATTGTCACGGAGGTATATTCTTTTAAACACTTTGGAATCTAAGTTATTGGGTTTTGTTTTTATTAAAGACTTATATGTCTCTCGACTCTGATTTTGGAGAGATTTACAAAGCTTGTGAGAAAGGGTCAATTGAAAAATACTATAAGCATGATGGTTTCCTATTTAAGGAAGGAAGACTATGCATCCCTCAAGGTTCCATGCGTGAATTGCTAACTAAGGAAGCTCATGGAGGAGGATTAATGGGACATTTTGGGATAGCAAAGACTTTGGCTATACTTCAAGAGCACCTATATTGGCCTAAAATGAAACGAGATGTGGAGAGGTTGTGTGAGCGATGCATCACTTGCAGGAAGGCCAAATCTAAAGTCATGCCACATGGACTTTACACACCACTACCCATACCGGAAGCACCATGGATGGATATTTCAATGGATTTTGTGCTAGGGCTTCCACGTATTAAGAAGAATAACAAAGATTCCATCTTTGTAGTTGTGGATAGATTCTCCAAAATGGCTCATTTCATTCCCTGTAACAAAACTAATGATGCCTCACATATTGCTACTTTGTTTTTCAGGGAAATCTTAAGGTTACATGGCATACCAAGAACTATTGTGTCTGATCGGGATGTGAAGTTCTTAAGTCACTTTTGGAGAGCCCTATGGAGTAAGATTGGTACTAAGTTACTATTCTCCACCACTTGCCACCCTCAAACGGATGGCCAAACTGAAGTGGTGAACCGAGTACTTTGTATGTTACTTGATCCATCATTAGGAAGAATTTGAAAACATGGGAGGAGAGTTTACCACATGTGGAGTTTGCATACAACCGTTCGATCCATAGTACTACAGGCGCACACCTTTTTGAAGTGGTGTATGGATTCAATCCATTAACACCGATAGACTTGTTACCATTACCCGCTGATCAAATTGTGAATAAAGATGGACTTAATAAAGCTGAATTTGTTAAGAAGCTTCATCAACAAGTGCGGAGAACATTGAAAAACGAACCAAGCAATATGAGCAACAAGCAAATAAGGGTCGTAAGCGAATTTCCTTTGAGCCGTGGGATTGGGTGTGGCTGCACATGAGAGGAAAGAAAGGTTCCCGCTCAACAAAAGTCCAAATTAATGCCTCGGGAGATGGACCATTCCAAATAGTCAAGAAGATCAATGACAATGCCTATCAATTAGATCTTCCAGTGAATTTAATGTTAGTGCAACCTTCAATGTTGCTGACCTATCTCCTTATGATGTAGATGACGATTTGGGGACAAATCGCCTTAAAGAGGGAGGGACTGATATGAACGTCAATGGCAAAGACCCGCAGAAGTACCCGGTGGCCCCATTACTCGAGCAAGGGCCAATGAGTTCCAAGCAGACCATGGAAAATATGTTTACATCAAGCTTGGGACGTGAGAAAGAAGAAATAATAAGGGAGGAACACTTTACTTTGCTTATGCATGAATTTGCATGAGTATTTAAAGTTTGCATAACATTCATTGCATTCAATAAACATGTTGTTCATTAAAGCATGCGTTGCATTTAAACATGTAGTTCATTTAGTTATACACTTCATTTAACTAAGTAGTTCATTGATTAAACTAGTTCATTCAAGATTATTAGTTCATTGAATAAAGTTAGTTCATTAATTAAACTAGTTCATTCATCAAACTAGCTCATTTATTAAACTAACTCTTAATTGTTTACATGCATGTTTTCAATTAAAGATTGAATAAAGTTTACCTTTGTGTCTAGGTGCATGAGGGAAGATGAACGGTTTTACGGATGCAAGAATATCAGCAGAATGTCTTCCAATTCTGGATGCGATACAGACGTGTTTGGATCCAAAATCAATTGACGTTATTCCTCCATCTCTTAGCTTTCCAATACCTTTTGAATCACCTCAATCCGATATCGGGAGCTTGAGATACGAATGATTTATCAAGACAAGTGCAGGCTGGAATTTTTATTACGGGAATTTTATGCATGGATGATTTGAATGAATTTGAGCCAAGGAAGAGTTCTTTCATCTTCTACCAAGAGACAAGCAATTGATGGCCATCTTAATTCAGCAAATTCAAGGCATTCAAGGTTGATGTTATCACCATTCAAGTGGGGTTTCAAAATTCATTGAGGAGACATGAAATGAAGGTGGATGAAACTCACCTTTTTATGACATTCAAGTCATATTAATCAGCTTGGAAGATGAAGAGTTGCACTTAAACTGGACAGCAAGGATGTCTACATTCATCCTTGTCCACATTCATCCCTTTTCTCTTCATATGATAGCAAAACAAGGCAGCCCAAGAGTCTTTCTTAATTTGGACGAAAATATGACTAAATTCAACCTCAATTTGTCTAAACTAATCAGCTTTGAAGATGAGAAGAAAGGACAAAGCATTCATGTGTATTCAAGTGCATTAAGATGAGCATTCATCTTTCTTGTAACACCTTTTCATATTCTGCCTACTTCTACTATAAATAGGCATCTTTAGGATCATTGTAAGGGACACTTTTGAATATATAAAACATCTTTGAAAGATTGCTTTCATTCTTGTTCTCTTGTGGAACTTTATCGGCTTCAAGTTAGTCTTGTAGTCTTCATCCATTTCCCTTTTGTTATAGCGTTGGTTCCTAGCTCATCTATAGCTAGTGGGTCACGTTCCATATCCTACCACTTCATTTCCACTTTATTATATTGCTGGTTCCTAACTCTTTATAGTTAGGGGGTCACAATCCATCCTTTGAATTTCTTCATCTTAACGCCAACACCCCATCATCTTCACCTACATTTTCATCTTTTATTTTTTTTTCTTCCATAATCACAACTATCACTCTTCCTACACCCCTTCTACATATCTTTCATCCCATTATTTCTATTTCTTATTTATCTATTTCTACTTACATTGTTGTTTGAGTAATTTCAGAATACATTCAAAGCACTGCAGAGTTCTTACTAGAATCACGATCGGGCATTCATATATATGATTCAAAACTCATAGTCGAGATCATATCATTATAACCGCCAAACAGTCGCACTAAACATAAACTTCCAATGCAAAGGGTTACGAGCAAAATAATCTGGCCGAGTAAAGTTAACTACTAGCCACTTAGTTCGGTTCATGGACATGAATTTTGAAAGTTTGTCTGGTTTAAGTAAAGTTGATCAGACAAAAAAGGCGGTCAGACACCAATAGAAAAAATGAACAATGAATTTAAGATGCTAACTGCAAACTTCACCGCAATTATTAACAGTAAAATGACGACACTCTCTTTCAAAGTTCATTAGGAGACTACCACGAGCCATTAACCATAAGAAAGTGCAGATACGAGGAATACCTTTGAACTTGGAGATGATGTGCCAAATGTTTGCACCGTTAAAATTATCTAACGGAATATGAAGAAACAAAAATTAACATCTTAACCATTTGACCAAATATTAATATCATTGAATTAAGTAACATAAAATCTAATTAGATAATAGTATAGATAATTAAAAAAACTATAATATATTTTTAATAATAATTCAAGTTTTTATCATGATAAACCTCTTCATAAGTCAAATGGCCTGCACTGTCAAATCAACTTTAAGACAAGATATTTCAATTCACAAACAACCAAGGGGATAAATTAGAATAATGGTCAAATTGTATGTCTCCTAAAACCATGTTTTTTTTTTGTGTCTCAATTAAATTATCGGATGCGTTTTTAAAATTATCTCACTTAAATTGTTAGTTTAAAAAACTCAATAACTTTTACAAGAAACATTTATTTTTCGATCATTTTTCAGTTGTTCAACAAACATAAAAGTTAATTTTATAAGAAAAAATTTGTCATTTAAATTATTTTACATCATACATTTTATATAAATTTTTTCTTTTTAAAATTCCGTAAAAACTCAACCTATAATAAAAAAATTAATACAAAAAAATATAATTATATTATTGTTTTTCCTAAATTTAAATACTTTTAAATAATTCTATCAATAAATAATATTGTTTTCCACCATTATAAACAACTGAACCTTGATTCGACGTAACCCATGAACATAGGTACACCATGGCATTGACCTAATAACACCTCTACATCATGGTGCTTCCCGAACCCAAATTAATCATTTTCAGGCGACCATTCAATCCAGTTCGACCCATGAGTATTCTACAACAAAAAAGGGAAAACTACACATTTAGTACCATAATTATATTTGCGTTATTATTTTAACACCCAATTATTATTTTTGGTAATTAGTACCTAACGTTATGTTTTGTTCTGTTTTGACGTTATTGTTTTAACACTCTAACTATTATTTTTGGTAATTGGTACCTAACGTTATGTTTTGGTACCTCTGTCGTTTATAATTAATAGAAATGGTGACATGACTTGAGTTAATAACAGTTTTAGTCCAAAAACTTGTGCAATCTATCAATTTAGTCTAAAATCCTATCAATTTAATATTATTTTAATTTTTGAATTAAAATATAAATTTCTTATTTTTCTTCTTACAGACGAACACTTTTTTTGAGTTTTGGAGTTTAAAAAACACGTTAGGGATAGTCAAAACTTTAGAATTTGGGGATCAATAGGGGCTAATGCGGGGTCCATTGGAGGATCCAAACTCCACGATCAGGATACCGACGAGAATACGAGAAGTAGGAAAAAGATGAGACAAAATTCTATCAGAATTAAGATGATGTTTTACCTAAAAATTAAGATGATATTTTAAATTGATGAATTTTAGACTAAATTGATAATATATATCAATATTTTGGACTAAAATTATGATTATACCAAACCACGTCATTATCTTCGTTAGTTTCTAATGGCCGAGTACCAAAACAAAATAAAGAAGTAACATTCGACATCATTTTACCAAAAATAATAGTTGGTGTAGACATAGTTGGGTACTAAATATGTAGTTTTCCTATTTAAAAACTTGGCACATAGACTTGATATGTTGTTGGGCTTGGGCTAAAAGCCCATTAAGACTTTCAAGGGCTAACAATTCATTTGGATGGTTTAGTTTCAGATAAAATTTCACAATCACAAGTAAACAACAGTAGCTTTTAATTTTGTTTTGTAGTTCAACAGTTCAAGTATCCCTTCCTCTTGTATCTTCTTTCATTTTTGTTTTCTTTTTAAAACTCGAAACCCAGGGTCGAGGCCGAACCCAAGGGTTCAACTCGCTGCTGAGTCCTTGACTCACTCCTTCCAACGAAGAAACCAAGTGAGTTCCTTTTTTTCGTTTTGTTTAGGGTTCATAATGCCGTAAGCTCTCTGGGTTTATGTTTTGGACATTTGTTTTTTCTTTCATGGTTATTTTTTGCAGGTCTCAGGAGAAAACGAAACCTTTTTTTTTGTTTAAAAGTTTTTGTGTTTATTTCATGGTTCTTTTCCCGTTTTGTTTCTTTTATGTTGTAATATAAATGAGCACAAAATGGAGTGATCTTTGTGTGTGTGTGTATGTGTGTCATTGGGTTTTTTTTTTTGTTTAAAGAAAGTGTTTTGATTTTTGGGTTTGTTCTGTTTTCTCCATTTTTTGGTGTTTAGGAAACTGAGAAGGTGTCTGGTAGTGTTGGTGAGGCTCAAATGGATGATTCCAAGCCAGTTATGGAAGAACCTGAAACTGTTGTTGTTGTTGCTAAGGTTGAAGTTGAGGGTCAAGCTCCTATGGAGGCTGAGACTGGAGCTGGTGAAGGGAAAGGCCAAGTTCAAGTTGAAGAACCTATAAAAGTTGAAGAAGATGATGGGAAATTGCAGGCTGAACCGGTTGGTGAGAACCCAGATTCAGTGGAACAACCACAAGCCCTTGAAGACACTGGCAAAACTCTTGATGTCGATGATATCGGTGCTCGAAATGAGGAAAAATTAAAGCCTGAGGAGAGTGTTGATGTTGAATTTAAGGATGTTAAGGACAAATCTTTGGTTGAAATTCATACCAAGATGGATGATGATGGTCTCATTCATTCGCTTGATAGTGGACTTAGCAGAAGCTCCAACTCTGACATGAAACCCCAAGATGATGACCATGACATTGGCAATGGGGAGCCGTTGAAGGATTTGTCTACAGAAAGGGAGATTAATACCCCATTGTCTTTGTCAATCCCTAATTTATGCTTTGACAACTCAGGGACAGACACAGAGGAGGAGCAAGCTGCTTTTGTGAAGGAGGTTGAAGCTTTTTACAAGGAGAAAAACCTTGAATTCAAGCACCCTAAGTTTTACAAGGAGGATCTGAATTTGCTAAAGTAAGCCTTTTGAGTTCTTGTGTTTATGCAAACTGTTTCTTTCTTGGTCGAAAAACGAAGCCTTTGTGCTAACCTTTCCTCACTCTTTTCCCTTTGACTACAGGTTATGGAGAGCTGTCATTAAATTGGGGGGATATGAACAGGTTTGCCCTAAGTTTTGAAAACTATCTGTACAAAGTACAAACAATGACCGGTTTAATTGAAAGTGTGAAAACTAGAATGGAACATTATATGAATCTTTTAACTTTTGGGTAATACATGGTTTTCCTGATTCTGATTTCCAAGTATATGCAGCGTTTGCATATGCATACTTGTTCTTGTCCTTGACACTGAATTGTAGTTATCCGGGTTTGACACAACCAATAATATGTGATTAGTTTAGTTGTCATGTTTATTTATGATGATAAAAAAAAATCTTTCATTTTTGGTTAAGAATAAGACAGAATTATGGACTTTCCTTTTTAACCGTGCTGTGGACTTTGTAGGTGACCTCATGCAAATTGTGGAGGCAAGTGGGTGAATCATTTAATCCCCCAAAGTAAGGATAATGTCTAGTCTCTTGTTGATGTCATTCTTCTAGCATACCGAGCAAATTTTAGGGTTAAAAAATGAATCTGTTAGCTCTTTCTGTATAGTTATGAGTAATTTTGTTAACGAGGCACCTGGTTTTTTTGGTGTAGGACCTGCACCACTGTGTCGTGGACATTCCGTATCTTTTATGAGAAGGTTCCGTTCTAACTGATAATTTCTTTTTTAGTTTGAAAGAACGAATACCGTGTGATTTAAGGCCGTAACACCAAGACATTCCTCTGTCAACTCTAACTTTTGTTTTCTTTATTTGTTAATTTAACACATTGTTCTCCTGTAATTTGGTTCCATAAATTTATCAGGCACTGCTCGAGTATGAAAGGAACAAAATACATGGTGGCTTGATCCCTCACTCGGATGCTCCCTTTATTGAGCGTAACACAGTTGAAACACAGGTAAATATGCTCGTTGATCAGCTTCAACATCAATGTTGCTTGTTGCAGCCGCTTTTTATGTTTATCCAGTTGTCTTTCATGTAACTTTTATGAGTTCATGCGGTGAACAAGCGAGATTGTGGATATTAAATATGAAAAGTTGCCTCGTTTTGAAATGATAATAACTTTACTAAGACAATTTAAATTTGTAATAAAAATGATGTCATCAAAGTAACCATTGGTGCCTAAGTTGGTAAGAGAAAGGAATCATGGAGCTAGATCTTCCCTGAAAGGTATGCTTTAATTTTCTTCGTAACACGTGTTATATTTATGGGAATAGAGATTTTAAGAAGGGATCGAAGATTTAGGTGCTTTCACAATTCATGGAAAATCTCTGGATATTGTTCAAAGCTGCAAAGGGGTATCATAATTCGTAATTTAACTCCCACTCGTTTTAACAGATATATTGGCTAGTGCAATGATATGATGGATAAGTTGCCAATGGAAAATTAGATGGTTGTTGGTGTTTGAAATTGTGGCGTTAAATGCAGGGTGTCCTTAACCCTAATCGTATTCTTAGTAATATGATTGAAATTTGTCTTGATAAATATTATCATAATCCTATATGTATATATATTTTATCCAGTGATTTCTACTACTTTTTTGTAGGCCGGTAATAATCAAGCTCCTGGGTCAGGTAGGGCAAAGAGAGATGCTGCTGCTCGTGCCATGCGAAGCTGGCATTCTCAGCGTGTTCTCGATAACGGTGAGGTCTGTCATCCAATCATCAAGGTTTGTGGAGACCTTCTAATCTATGTGTTTACTGTGTTGTTTAATCTTTTTGCTTTTTCCCTTTTCGTTTGCCCTGATTTTGCCCTTTTTATGCAATGTTTTCGATTTTTCTAGGACAAGACATCTAGTCCGACACTCAAAAGTGACAGACAACTTAAAAATTTTGGTATTCCTAATAAGCTGGCCTAGCACATTCAGCAACTACAATGCCCAAAATTGTCTTTATTCATGAGACTTGGTCATTGTCTCAGGTTTATTAAAGCGTAAAAAGTCATCCACCATGGAGCCTGGTGCCCGAGCTTCTCATCTTAAAGCAACTAAACCACAGTTACGATTGCCAATTATTCTTATTTCCCCGTTCTTATTATGTATTCAAAACAGTATCTTGACTTTTCAAGGTGCCAAAACTAGGTATTCTTTTGGCAGGTTGGATACAATGGTTGTCGATATTGGAGCCCCAGCTGACTGGGTGAAGGTTAACGTGCAAAAAACTGTAAGTCTTTCGTGTGTTATTCTCAGGATAATGTGATACATCCTAAGATACTTCACTAATTTGCCATTATTATATGTCTCTCACTGCCCCTCACAGGTTGACTGCTATGAGGTATATGCTTTGGTTCCCGGGCTTCTTCGTGAGGAGGTTCGTATATCTTCAGACAATTCTCTGTTTCATGCCGTGTATTTTACTTTCTAAATTGCACGACTTTAAGAGGTAAAGCTTACTTAGAAGAGACTTTTTGTCACTTACAACAATGGAACTTTACTAGGATATCTGTTTCGATGCTCACGTGACTTTGTGGTCATCGACCTGAGGGAGTAAGGCTGAAGGAATAATTGGGAAAAACTTAAGGCCGTTGAAATAAACTGATATATCATTAGAATAGCCATTATACCTGTTCCACACGAGCACAGTATTTTTGGTAAATTTCCAGGATTGCAACTAGCTAAGTAGATTAATCTCGAGATCTCTATCCTTTTCGATAAGATTCGTAATTTAGTATGGAAGAGGATCCCAATAATAATTGCTTTAATTGCTGAATCCATCTTCCGTTTCTTCATATAGATTGCGTTTGATTTTTGTTGGTGGATTACCATATGTGCTTTAAGTGAATCAGGTGCATGTTCAGTCCGATCCAGCAGGACGCTTGGTTATATCTGGTCAACCAAATCAACTCGATAATCCTTGGGGTGTCACACCCTTCAAAAAGGTTAGTCCGAGTTTATGAAATTCCAATGTAGTGTAGCCATTTATCATTGGTTTTGATATTGTGGCACGATTCCGGACAACCATTTTTCGTGTGCATCAATGGTATGCAATTTGTGTCCAGGTTGTCAGTCTGCCATCAAGAATTGATGCACATCAGACGTCGGCTGTGGTTACCCTGCATGGTCAGTTATTCGTACGAGTCCCGTACGAGACGCCGGATGTATAAGAGTTGATTGTAGGGTTTCTTTTTTACCTTAACATTTAGAGATTTCTTAAGTTTGAAACCAATCTTGACATCTAATTCTGCAATGCACATGTTTGTTGTGGTTAGTTTATGTGAATATGACTCAAAAAAGATTGGATTGTGTTCCATTGCTTGACCAGTTTGAAAAAGTAAACAATGGCAAGGGAACTGCCATCCATCCCTCATGACCTTAAAATGTTACATGTGCATGTGACAAACTAGTTGCTGACATAATGATTAATGGTAAAATAGTGAGAGAGATTGAGAGTTTTAAATAATAAAAAATATAGGGACTTATTGCTACAAAATTAAGATATAAGGATTAAATTCAAAATTTTGAAATAGTATATGGACCCTAACATATTTAAACCATTTAACCGAACTCTTCTACTTAATAAGATTGCTAAATTCTTCTATTAGTCCTTGTACCATGCATAAATTATGTATTTAATCACTACATTTTAACTTGATCATTTTTTTTGTTTTTGTACTTTTTCAAATTTCAAAATATTGGTCTTAAACTCTTAATCCCAAGAGTGATTATTAAATTTTGCTAAGTCAAATTCTTCTAGTAGTCCTTGTACTACAATCAAGGACGGAGTTAATTTTTAGAAACCGAGGGCAAATTCATAGTTAATCATTTTCTAAAAAAATGTACACAAATTAAAGGTTAATTTTTTTTTTTGCGGGGTCGGGAGACATGAGCGCCTCTCATTGTCTACATAAATTCGTTCCTGACTACGATAGAATAGATCGATTTTGTTTATAAAGATTAAGGATAAACTACTCAAATAACTATTTAAATATGGGTTTATATCGATATGATCACTATATTTTTAATTTTAGTAATTTTATCACTTAATTATTTAAGTAGTTTTAATCAAGCCACTAACCGTTAAAACGTAACGGGAGGCTAATGTGGGTGTTAAACAAAACTGGTATAATTGTATATTTGGTCTTCATTATTTACATATTATATCAATTTGGTCCTAAATTAAATTAAATTTAATAAATTTATCATTCAATCAGATAGTAACATGTGTCACCATCAAATTGGAAAGAAAATTTTAAACCCAACTTTGACTCCAGTGGAGTAATAAGGGTTTTTTAGAAAACAAATACCGTATGGAAAAAATATATTTTACGGCATCAAAGGAGATGATACTCGGAGACCGGGATGACACTCCCACTAAAATACCTAAAAATTTAAAATCGATGGAAAATTTGTGGGAAATAAAAAGGGAGGATGGAGTCGCCACCGGCCACTTCTGTAGGTCAAACACCATTAAAAATCAGAGATTCTAAAATATTTGGCTTCGGGAGTCGGTTACGCGTGGGGAAGGATTAGCACCCCAGGACGCCTAAAATTGGTACTGTATTGATTTAGTGTTGTCTTTGCAAGAAAATAAAAATTCAGGTTTTAATTAAAAATTTAATCTCAAAAAGCGGTCTAAGGAGAAAATTTCTTTATTTACGACAACTGAGGAAGATGACACCTGAATGAGTCAGAACACCACTTTCTAGCCAGTTCCCGAAATAAAGTAAAAAATATTCCTTTAATATTAAACCAAATTTAAAATAAATTTTATCTTGATAAAAAATACATACATATATACATATATATACATGTACATAACATATACACGTGTTTAATACGAATACAAAACTATATACACATAATAGTATACGGTATAATATAACATTATATATATAAAAAGACAAAACATATATATATATTATATACATGATATAACAATACTTATAGTGTTTAATATGTAATACTATATACACTATACCGTAATAATAATAATAATAATAATAATAATAATAATAATAATAGCAAAGGCTTAAAAAGAAAAAAAAAAGTGACTGAAATGAATTAAAGCAAGAATTAAAAGGCAAATATTTAAAGGATATTGGAGTGGAAGGACCGAAAGTGCGATTTTCCCCTTTAGTCAAAGATACGCGTATCCTAGGCCGGTTATTCGCGGGTTGGAGAGTGTCAAAACGACGTCGTTTCGGTAAGGGTATAAATACCTATTTTTATCTAAAAAAACAATCATTTGTATCAGATAATTTAAAAAATATTAGATTCTCTCAAATGCTCTCTTCCTCATTCTCTGCCCAGAAATCGGTTACTACCGAGCCAACCGTCGCGTATCACCGTTGACCGTCGTTCATTGGTGACGGCTAGCCGTCGCCTCTGATTGCTGGAGTTGATGAAAAAGGGTCGAAAGATTCGTTTTGACTTGTCATTCCATTTTCTTTTTTATTTTCTTTTGATCTTGACTCCCTAGATCTCTCTGTTTTTCTGTCTCAACTCTTTTTTTGTGTTTGCTTTATATTTGGCTTCAAATGGAATGAAAAATAAAGAATTTTTGTATATTTCTTTTATTATTTCGAACTCGAATCCCCTTTTTACATCGATTGCATGTTGGGTTTAAATACTCAATTTTGTTTACAACTTTTTCAGATATACATATTTTTTTAGATTTAACTTGCTTTTTCAAGCGGTGGGGTGGTGGCACAGAAGAGATGGAGCGATGGAGCAGGCATGGGCGGCGAAAGTGACCAATGGTATCGCGTGTGGCGGCTAGGGGCACTGGAGAGCCGCGCGTGACTGCCATGCGCGGGGAGTTGGAAAGTCAAGGGGCGGTGGTGGAAGAAGTTTTAGGGTTAGAGTTAGGGTTAGTTTTAGGTTATAAGAGCTGAGCTTGGGTTTTAGGTTTGATGTGTACATGTAATGGATTTGGGTTATTTGGGTATGGGTTGTTGGGTTAATAATTTGGGTTTGATCTGTAATGGGTTTGGGTTTATTATTTAATTTATATTGGGTTTGTAATAATAATAATAAAAGGATTTTTTTAATTTTGGGATTTTGGTTTAGTTTTGGGTTTAGGCATGGGATAAAAAAACGGGTTTTAGTTTGGGTCCGGAAAAAAATGGGTATTACAGCTGCCTCTCATTGCTCATTGCTATGTAACGGGGTGATAAGTAATTTATTTGGATACTATTTTATCTTTAATTATGCCTTTAATGGTTGGTTCATGTTGTTGATCTGGATGTTTTTGTGCATTTTCTATGCAGGACTACAATTCTAGAAATTGCACTTAAAAGACAATATTCTGCAGTTTTATTTCCTAGAATCAAGAATGGGCTAGTGGGCATGACTCTGGGCATGAAGTATGACGTGACATCCAGTCAGTAGCTTCTAGAAGATCCAGTCAGTGACTTCCTGAAGGTCTAGTCAGCAAGAACGGATAGCATGATCAACTGCGTTTTGAATTTTAAACTTGGAATTATCTTTTGTTTTTTGGATTTAATTTGAATATTTTTTTAAGATTTATCTTTTATCATTTCTAGGTTATTTTTAGGGTTTTAGAATACTATAAATACCCCCCTTAGGGTAAGCTAGAAAATGATATTTCTCATTCTTAGTTTGTTCTTGCTTTTGAAGTTCTATAAAATTTCTTTTCTTCTTTACGTTCTTGTTTTTAATTTTTTATTTATTCTCTTGTAAAATGCTAAGTATGATTTTTACCATAATCATTCTTAGCTAATTTCCCAATTAGCCAAAGGCTTAAATTGATGCCTCAATTCATTTTGTGAGAAAGGAAAAAACACTTAATATCTTCGGATAACATTCTCAATTTTCTGGAAAATGAGATCGGCAATCGGCCTTTCTTTTAAATCTTAACACTTTCATTTCAAAAAGCGCACATTGGCTTGAATGTTGTTCTGATTTACAATTGGGAGGAATGATCGACTTGTAGCATATTCAACTTCCTATGAACACACTTAGCGACAGATTCGCTAAGGGAAATTGAGATCAGATTTGATTCTCATTGAGACAACATGATCCGAGCCGAGCTTTTCTAAACACTTAACTACATTGGTGCTAGCGACAATAATTGTGGCTAGTCCAAGTAAGAACCGAATTCCAAATATTGCTTTTGGATTGTTGGTTACAAAAGTGAAAAGCAAGTTACAAGGGCTGGGCTTTGTAGACTATAACCGACGTGTATCCGGTGAAAATATCTTTTTCTATAATCAAATTGAATTAAGGCTTAGCTAAGCCTGAGGCTATTCCATTTAATCAATTTTCTCTTCAAAAATTACTTTCGTTATTTTCTACTTTCAAAACTTGCTTTTACCTTATTTTCTAGTTTTCTTGATCAACCCTCCATTTACTTTATTTACTCGCAACAGTCAAGATCAAAACCTTCAGATATCAGAAGCTCCTTAGTCCAAGCAGATCGATCATTCTTCTCTTTACTACGTCTTTTATTTATTTTATTTTGAGATTAAGGCATATTTATTTAACAAATATGATGCTTGTCATAGGAATAAAGCAAAGACAAAAGAATAATTATTTTTGTCCGATCAGGTTTGGGTTTCTTCTCTAGCCACCGCTTTTTCTTGAGCTTCACTTGATCTGCTTGGCTATTCTTGTAGGAAATCCGTTGGGGAGTTAAAATCTTCAAACTATGGTGATCTGTTGGGGGAGCAAAATGAGTTCAGTTTGCTACGACTCTGACGACAATGCAATACCTAAAGAAAATTTGACCTAGCTGGAACACTGACGAAGAGGCAAGGTCTGCAAAACTTGACCAACTACAACATTGACGAAGAGAGGATCGAAGGATGAAGGTTATGAAATTTGATTCGACTATAACATCGATGATGAGACATGATCGAATGATGAAGGACCTGATGTTTGATCCAGCTGCAACAATGACGAAGATGCATGATCGAATGGTGAAGGTTCCGATATTTGATCCAGCTGCAACACCAATGTAGATACAAGATTTGATGAAATCTTTCTTTTTCTCTTTTTTTGGCTTTTTTTTTGCTTTGTTTTTTTGTTTTTTTTTGCTTTTTTTCTCTTGTTTTTTTCTTTTCTTTTTATTGGCTACAACATTTACGAAGAGAAAATTTCAAAGTTAGTAAATTTTGACCCATCTACAATATTGACAAAGAGGTAAGGTCTATAGTTAGTAAGGTTGATCCAGCTACGACACCAACGAAGAGGCAAGATCGAGAGTTAGTGAATTTAGTCTAGCTACAACACCGACAGAGAGGCAAAACCAGGAGTTAGTAAGGTTTGACTCAACTACAATACCGGCGAAGAAGAAAGGTTTGAAGTTTAAAATTTTTAATCCAGCTGCAACATCGATAAAGAGGCAGAATCAGAATTTTGGCACATTTGGTCCAGCTACAGCACCAACGAAGATGCAAGACCAGGATTTGAACGAGCTGCAACACGGACAAAGAGGCACGATCTAAAGGTAAATTTTTTGATCCAGCTGCAACACCGACGAAGAGGCCAGATTAAAGGATGAAGCTTTGATTGATTTTTTATTTTTTTGAATTTTTTTCGAAACATATTTATTTGGATTTTTATTTTTTTTATTTTTTTGAGCTACAACTACAAGGAAGAGATAAGATCTGAGGAAGAAACTTGGTCTAGCTGCAACACCGACGAAGAGGCATAACCCGCAAAATGTTTGATCCGTTGTACCATCGACGGAGAGGCAAGATCTGTAAAATGTGGAATCCACTACACCCCTGACGAAGAGATGAGAACTTGATATGAATACCATGGACGGAAAAATAAGATCTTCAAAAATTCGATCTGCCACACTATTGACGGAGAGGCAAGATCTGGAAAATGTAGGATCTGCTACATCACTAACGAAGATACGAGATTCGGAAGAAAATTTTGATTGTGATTATCTGAATGTTTGAACTTTTCTGCGTATTCAGCTTCCTTTAGGGCTAAAAGTTGGTCACCAATTGTTACCCCCACTGTTGAGGTTCTTCGGTCTCTTCCCTGGACCTATTTGTACGTTCAAGCCCAAAATAAATGTGTTATGGATACACCTAACTTTGTGCTCAATGCATGTGTCTAGCCTAAATGCATGGTGACTTAAATGCATGTACGATACATGCAGAATGATCTTAATGAAAGTGTGAATGAAAGCTTCTAGTTTTGCCCCTCAAAGGAATGCCCCTAACTCTATGGTGGTTAGATCTTTTGCTTCTGATTAAGCAGTGCTCGCTGCCTTGTATGTAAGGATGCCCCAACCTTCCTTGGGTTCGATCATTTTTTGGATTACTTCCTCGGGTGAATGCCCCAACATTTTCGTCTGAGATTGCTCTTGAAGCGAACTCAAAACTTGAAGTATGTTTTCACCTTTTCTCGAACGGCTTTCATTGTTCTCAGGAACGCGTTATGTTGCCCCCCGATCGGATCTATAAATTTGTTGTATTGGTGCATGGAAGCTCATTACTTTAGGCTCTGGCAAAGTGCTATGGCTGGTAATTGATGTAGTCATCTAGGGTGCAGAAGTCTGACTTGGCATCGGATGCTCGCTTCTTGAACTCGTCAGGGAATGCCCTCAAATTGAGGCATTGTAGAGGCATGGTGTTTGTATGAACGCAGAGGTTATTCTCAAAAATGCTCATGGACCGGGCTTTTGCATAGGTTTAGTATGGTGATAGATCAGCCGACTTTGCTTTATTCGGTATTTGCTGGCAAGGGGCATCCTGGGGACCGATTTCAAAACTTTGAAATGTATGCATGTAAATGCAATGTGCATGTCCTATATGCGAAGGTATTGATTCAAAAATGGTTCACATGGCACAACTTCTGAATTCACGGGATTCATTTACAACTTTGAATGTTGCATCGACATCTAGGGTACTTGATTTTCTCTTAATGATAAATCCTTTTCAAATTAGGAACTAGTCGTGAATCAGTACTTCATGCGAATGAAATGCAAAAAACGAAAAATTAATCATGCTTCTAAAGATGTTATTCAAATGAAATAGATGTGATATAGATATTAAATGCAAAAAAGAAAAGCAAAATGGGTTAGTCCCGATGAAAATGATTAATTACGTACGAAAACGGAACAATAAATGCAACAGATATTAGAACAATTAAAAAATGTACACAGATAATAGACAAAGGCACCAAAGCCTAACAGGGTGACTGCTAAACGGACAGAGTTTTGCATACCTCTAAAAAGGTTGACTCTTACAGCTTACTGTATGCGATTTGGTTCTAAGGTGACGGTACTCGAACTGTCGTTAGAACATTGATTCGAGAGAATACGATTCTTATACCATACGGGGGTGAAGACCCCACGAAGCGAAGTAATCACTCCCACTTAACAAGGTGAGAAGCTCAAGTAAAAGGCTCATGCATGAATGCAGAGGGATTAAAAGTTAAATTAAATCAAATTTTCGTTTTCTTGTTGTAGTGACATTTTTGAAAAATCGATACGAAGTATCCCACATTTTGAAAAATTGAATTTGGGGGAACTTCTTTTAAAATTTGTATTTTTAAAAATAGACTTGAAACCGTCACCGATCACTTGGATAAGGTAGAAAGGACACCATAAAACAGGAGATTCATTTAAAAATGGCTTCGGGAGTTGGTTACATGTGGGGAATAATTAGCACCCCCACAATGCCCGAAATAGATACCAAATCATACATTGTTTTCTATCGATGGAAATCATTGAAATTTAAAATGGAATTTAATCAAGTGTTCTCAATTGAATATAAGCTCTAATTAAGTGAGCTTTAACATTTGATGGGCTCGAATTATTTGAGCATTTAATTAATAAGGATGACGCAAATCCGGACCATAGATTAAACCAACATCAATTAAGTCTGACTGTCGTGTTAATTTATGGTTTGTCGAGTACATCACCTTTATGCATGATGCAAGCAATTACACATGATGTTATGACTCGTCAAATTTTATTTCTTTTGAAATTTACTATTAGACAATGCGAAGTAATTCAAATATTTGGTCAATATCCATTAAGTCAAGATATTACTACACAAATATTCGAGCTAATAGGTATTTCTTTTTTATAATTAGAGTTAGTTGATTATCAAAATACCCATTAAAATATTAAGGTCAAATGAATGACAATTAAAGACGTGTCATAACAAACATGCTAACAAATAAACACGACAAGAGAAACAAGCACACATGTAAATATAAACGGATATGGGCAAATAAGAAGACATAAATATTAAACATGAATATCATACAATAAATGGATATACACATAACCAAAGGGATACACAAACACGCATACTGTCAACACCTATATGTATATAATATAATAATATATATAAGCTATATTATATAAAACAATAACATAGTAATATATATGCATGGAAAACAATATAGCGTATAAAAACACATATATTACGTATATACATATATGGTATAAACATACTAATTTAAAAGCATTTAAAATATATGATGTGTTACATATAGTAAAGGAACAAACTTGTATATATAATATATATATATATATTTGGAAAGAAAAAAAAGGAAAATCAAATAAAAATGGCATAAATGGAGAAAAAGAAAAGGGGATTTGATCTCATATTTCAAATATAGAAAAACAAAAGGGCTTTCCTTCTTACCCTCTATTCTCTCAACCTTAAACCCTGAGGTTTTCACGACCGCCGTCATTATTGCTGCTCTGCCGTCTAGCGTCGCTCCGAAGACTCTTCTCGGCGAACGGTGGTCACGAAATAAGCCTTTTGTCACCCTCGTTCTCCTCCACATACCAAATTTGCGAAAGCGACCTCAAATCTCACGAAATAACCTTGAGTCCGTCAAGCTTCCTTGTCACCGATATGAGCAACAGACCATCAGATCGACTTGGTTTTAAGATATGTTGTTATCCTCGCCAAGACACTTCAGTCCAAAATTGGGATCGTCGATCAGAAGCTCTAGTCACCGAGAACCTCTCGGCCGAGAATGGGTAAGCCTCTCTTCCTCCTCTTGCTTTTTTATTTTCCTAAAAAAAGATTTGTTAGTGTTTTATAAAAACAGAAAACATGACCCTTTGCTTTGCATTTTTTATTTGAAAATGAAGAAACTGGATTAATCAACTCTCTAAAAATGCCTCTTTTTTCATTTTATTTCTGATAATCTCCTTTACAAATGTTTAGGGCTTTTGGTTTTATAGCCGAATGATGTTACATTTATTTGATAGCAAAAATATACATAAAAAAATACATTGGTTGCTTTCCTTGATCTGTTCTGGTATTCCTTTTCTTGCCTTGTTCTTTCGTTCCTTGTAGATTACCACAATGGGGAAGACGTCTAGAACACCTCTGTTATGCAGAAATCCTAGGGGCTCGAGGAGTCACGAATTTCTCTTGGTGGCTGAGGCTCCATCATGATCGTTGATGAGGTTTCCATCTCACGATTACGGGTGATTGAAAATCTGACGATTTAGATCGTTGAGTGCTGGTAACGTGGAGCAGATCCAACGGTGAGAGGATTCCCGAAGCGTTGACATGACCCCCTTGAATGTTGTGTATAATTAAATTGGTTTCTTTAAATCTCGATCTGCATTAAAGAAGACATTCAAAGAGTCAAAAGCTCTGACGGCTAGGGTTTAAACTTAGCTGATCATAATTTTATGTTTTTTTGTATTGGGCTCAGGTGTATTGGGCTTAACGTAAATGGGTCATAAACTAATTTTTATTTAATTAATTGAGCCTTCATATATTTCCAATTAGTCTTTTGTTTGATTTCATTTAATAATAATAAATATAATAATGATGACAATAATAATAACAATAGTAATAATAATAAAGCAAATAAAATAAGATAAGATAAGTAGCTAAATAAAACAAAAAAGAGATTAACTCGGACAAAAATAAGTGATTACAATTGTCATTTTTTGCCTATTCTTGTAAAACGAGAATATAGCAAAGATCAAAAGTACTAATTTTTGTCACACTTCACTGTCTGAAGATTGGAGCTACGAGTTCTTATGTGGAACAGTTTGCTCTTCCTCTTTCTGAAACCTTGGAACCATAAGTTCTTCATATATAGAACTTTTCGTCTTCCTTGGCAAATTCTTTGAGTTGCAAGTTCTTCTTATACAAAACTTCACTCTTCTCCTCATTCAGAGCTTTGGATCTACAAGTTCTTTCTATATAGAACCCTTCACTTTTTTGATACTGGAGCTACATGTCTTTTCTAAACAAAACTTTTCATTTACGAGTTCTTCTTATATAGAACTTTTTGCTTTGAAATCTTTAAGTTCTTGTATAAAACTTAGAGATGGCACCCCATTTTCTCATGGCGTGAGTATTGGAAGATTTTCACTGCTCCTGAAAAGTTGAAGAGCGGAAAATCTAAAACTGATGCCCCAATTTCTTGTTGTGTTGCCATGATGAGATGTTCATCACTCCCAAAAAGCTGGAGGTCAGACAATTTGTAAAGATTGGGTGAGTTCAAGAACTCTTGATTCCCTGCTAGGATCCACCTTTTCACAAATGAAGTAGTAGATTGAAATCTTCGTTGGGATCTACTCCTTCAAACATGAAGTTGCAGATCAAAATCTTTACTGGTCTTTGAATATTTTTTTGGCTTGTCAATCTTGACTTTCCCTTGCTTTCTTCTTCTTCTTCTTTTCAATCTTCATAGAAGCGGTACCTCATCTTATATTCAAGTACAAACATCTTTATTTTTTTGCCCCTTTCCTCTCGAGCTTCTGAATCTTTTGCTTTGAAGAGCTTTTTCAGGTTTCCACTTATATTTACTTTTCTCAAAGCACCCTTTCAGATTTTCATTTGAGTTTTCTTTATTTTTTCTATTTTTTCTTTTTCTATCTTTTTCTGTCTTTCTTTTCTTTTCTTTTTCTATCTTTCTTTTTTTTTCCTCACTTTTTTCTTTCTTTTCTTTTCCCTTTTCCTTTTTCCCCTTTACCTTTTTTTCTCTTTCACAATTTTTTAAAAATATCCTTACGGAAGGGTCGAAGTTAAAAACATATTCTCCCTTTTTAGCATCCTTATGGAATGATCGAATTAAAAAAACCTTTGCTTCATGAAAACTTGTCCTTATGAAAAGATCAAATTGAGAAATTCTTTTGGTTTTGAGAAAATCGTCCTTAGGAAAAGACTGAATTACAAAAAAACATCTTTAAGGAATAATGAAATTCAAGAATTTTGCTTTTCTAGGAAAATCCTTATGAAAGGATCAAGTTAAGAAATTTGGGTTTTGAGCAAAACATTTTTATGGAAGGATCAAATCAAAAAATTTGAGTTTTAAGAAAAACATCCGTATAAAAGGATAAAATTGAGAAATTTGAGTTTTAAGAAAAAACATCCTTATGGAAGGATAAAAAATAAGGAATTTTATGTTTTAAGAAAACATCCTTATGGAAGGTTCAACTTGAGAAATTTGAGTTTTAAGAAAAACATTCTTATGGAAAGATTAAATTAAGAAGTTTGGGTCTTGAGAAAAAACATCATTATGGAAGGATTAAATTGAGAAATTTGAGTTTTAAGAAAAGCATACTTATAGAAGGATTAAATTAGGAAATTTGATTTTAAGCAATGGGCTTGCAAGATCCATTAAGGTAAATATAACAATGTAGACGACACGCAAGCACGTGCTTTCTTGGTCAGTGCAAAGGTGCACGAAATTCTTATCAAAGCTACCTTATCAGATTCTGCTTATCTGACTTCCTGTATGAAAGCTTCATGATAATGTCACAATTAAGAAGATGCATGGGCATACTTTAAGATGCAAAGATATGTATGTTCATGTAGGATTAAATTCTCAATATTAATAAAGATGCAAAAAATGCATGCAATTCTTGTTAAGCTCTTCTTAAATCAGCTCATGTCTTTTTCCTCTAGAGTATGCATTCTTCATCATTGGACTACAAACACTCATCATTACCATGCCCCTACAAAATATGCCCATAAACCTTTTTTGCTCATTCTCTATTCAAACCTTCAAGTCAAGTGGCCCTCGGTCGAAATCAAAATCATTAATCAAGTTTTTTCAAACTTTGTGCCATCTCTCGTCTATTCTGGTTCAAACTTTTTTGTGCAACATATTTTGTTGTTTCATGGACAAAGATGCCCCATTATCGTGGATAGGCCACAAAAGGCACTTCATCGTCTCACATCGGCGTACTCTCATAATTCAGCACTTGAGACCTTTTCTTTCCTTAAACCATGGCATACCTCTTTCGACAGTAAACTTGAATACCGAGGTTAGCTTCTATCTTTGGCCTATTATACCAAATTTTTCTCCATCTCAACATTAGGACGAGGAAATGTCTTAAGTCCCTGAACTTTTTTAGGTTCATTCTTCAATTTCATAAACCAATAATGGTAGAAACTTTCTTTAAGTCCCTAAACTGTCTGGCAAATGAATTCATGTTGTTATCCTCACCATAATCACTGATGGGTTAGGTCGACCATTTGCATCCACAACCTTGCATTTCAAAATTTAACCCTAAAGCAATATGAAGAAATTTTTTTGTTCATAAAAATGTTAGTTGCTGATTGACATTTCAATAAAGGATTCATTTTTGGATTAGCATACAAGACCCAAAAGCCAAAATCTTAATATAAAGAAAAAAACATAATAGGATGCCCTGGATATTGAATGCAAGAGCATCTCAGATTCAACTCCCGATGATCGTTTCAAGCATAGCTTGTGTCTATGACGACTTTGAATATTGTGGCAATATTTGAAGTTGTGAAATTCCTCTCAAATCGCTCGGTTCATCCTCATGATTATCGTGTTGCTTGATCTGTTCGAAAACTACTCCTTTTAATTATCATTATTTTTCTCCATTCATAAATGTGTTCAAGTTTCCCGGACTTGTTTAACCAATGGTGTGCAAAAATATCATTCTAAGAATAAAATTCTAAGTGCATGTGTGTGCTTATGATTGTAACTAGCCGTTATTGTATTATTATTATACATATGTCTTCAAAGATACATATCCGATTCCAGGGTATTGGACAGGTGGAGCATAGCTCCTTATTAGATTTGTCACCCCCACAGCTTCATCAGAGTGCTCCGAGACTTATTCAATTGTTCATTCATTCATTAATTCATCTTTTCATCATTTTCCAATTTTCATCTATTTTTAACTTTTATATTCATTTATATTTTGGGAGCTAGTTACAATCCAAGTGTTCTTATTAAGGCATAGAAGACTATGCTTGGAAGTTTAATTTCAAGCAACTCCACTTAGTTAAACTTGCCTAGTTCACTTCACTTTTTATGAATTTTGGAAAAATTTCCTTTCATCATCGAACATCATCAAAGGAGTAGTATTCTTACTTCTCGTGCTTTGCTGATCAGAGTAGGCTGAGTAAGAAATCGCACTTCATCATTATCACAATATTCGACTGATCTTTGCATCAAAATTAATGTCATATTATGCACGTGATATCTAGGGACCTACGGAGGTAATAAGGGGTATAAATGTATGGTTTCAAGGTTATTGTATACTAAGCAAAGATGTATCTTTTCATTGGAATGAGAATCCGCAGACACAACATATGCCTTACAAAAAGATCTTTGCTACTTTTGGGCCAAAAGTAGCAAAGTTGATTCCACGCATTACTTCAAAAGAAATTCAAAATGCAAAGAAACTTAAACAAATCAACACTAACATAAACATAAAAAAACATGAATAAGTTGCATCAAAACTCTAGACAACTTTGAAATTGATTTCTTATTCGTCTTGATTCTTTATTCCTTCAACTGAGGTAGTAGTCTGTCCCATCTCTTCCGTTTTCCATTGCTTAACCATATCATGTGTCAGTGTTCAATTACCAACCAAATTATTTATTTCTTCTTTCAAAACCCAACACTTCCTCGTACGGTGCCCTGATGCCCAAATATGGAAATCACAAATACTATATGGGTTGTAATGAAATGGGTCTTACATCTCCACTATAGGCCTAGGGACGAGATATTGCCCTTGAATTAAATGAGGAAGCAATACTACAATTGATGTCTTGAAAACTTTGAAAGGTGCTCTTGCTTGAAACCTTTTTCTATAGTGGACGTTGCCCCTTAGTTAATTCCATCGTGATTATTTCCTTCTTGGTCACAGTTTTCTTCTTGTTTTTCTCTTCGACTTGTAGAGAACTCCGATCTTGATGAATTTTTGACAATGGTAGTTTGAGACATTGATTTCGATCTTCTGTCAACTTTCTAGCATGCCCCAATCCTCGGTGGAACCTGGGCTTTCCATCTTCAAAGCAATGTAACCATTTTTCAATAAGGC
The DNA here is from genome assembly GCA_019671005.1 of Hibiscus mutabilis. Classification (NCBI taxonomy): domain Eukaryota; kingdom Viridiplantae; phylum Streptophyta; class Magnoliopsida; order Malvales; family Malvaceae; genus Hibiscus; species Hibiscus mutabilis. The sequence goes on along the minus strand of CM033711.1, from coordinate 30,725,572 downwards.
TACAAGCCCTAGTTTTAAAAACGCACAATCTTCCGTTGTGCGACCACAATCAACATAATGGAAAACACATGCCATCTTGGTACCATACATATTATGATTAAAATAAGAGTAGTGCTTTGATGGGGGCAACTCCAAGAGCTTGTTATGAACTAACAGGGGTAACAACTCGTAATACATCATCGGGATTGCCGTCTTTGTCTTCTTACCACTCCTCTTGGTGTCCTCAATATGCATTTCTCCATTCTTCACTCATTTTTTTAGTAGAATTGATTTTTCTTGGGAACATCCTTATTCCCAATCATTGTCGCCTCCGTGGAATCTTTAAGTGCCATTCTTGACTTCTCAAGCAAATTTTCTTGTTGCATGGCCCTCATAACCAAATGTATCTTCTTCGTGTCCTCTTTGTCTTGATCTTCATCTAATTTCGTAGCTGGATGATTGATTTTCAGACCTGAAATTGTTGGTTCAAACTCTAAGACCTCGATATTTAGGAGGTGTTGAACTTTACGCTTAAAGTTTATGCATTTCTCGATGGAATGACCATGAATTCTGGTGTGAAATTTACAACGATCCTCCTCTTTGAACCAACTCGGGTACGCGGGTGTCTAAGGCTTGATGAAGCACGGTGGAATCAGTCGAGCGTTCAACAGTTTGGAAAACAGTTCTTGGTAGGTGAATTAAGTATAACTGAATTGAAAGTCCTTCGATTTTTCCTTTTTCTCTTGAGAATTGAAAGCTTGATTAATTGGTAACTGATGAGAAATCGCTGACACCAAAGGTTGACTATGTCAAATGAGGTGACACTTTAGATGTTGATGCACTCAACATCTTTATCCTCTTTTTGCATTTTGCATTTTCCCCGACTTGCAGATCTATCTTATCTGAGCCTCCGTTCACTGGCGATAATAGGAACTTCAAGAGTGAGTCTTCAATCTTATCCAATATCAATTCAGTTGGACATTCTGAGGCGGTGCACACTATCTCGTACTGGTTGATGATAGCTTGGTCTTCATTGGATAAAACCTTTTCTGCTATAAAGTTGTAGTCCTTATTCTTGCTATTTTTTCAATATCTTCTTGCACGAAAGAGTCTTCCGCCACACCCTTTTCTTTGGTTAGGTAGCTATCATACCATCAGTTCATTGATTTGCCCATTTATTTCATCCTGAAACTTCTTCACCTATGTTATTATCTCTATTTGATTCCAAACAAAATGTTCTTGGAGCTGTTCGAGCTTATCCACCCTAGTCACTAAGTCATTCATGGTTCTAAAGCTGTATTGGCGAGAAATTATTCTCATGTCACTTCTACTTTCTCTGAGACGAATGTTTCTCCCAATAAGCAATGTATACATGTGATGAATGCATTACTGAACAGAACTAACAATATGTCATAAAATAAAAAGTAATAATGCTACCATGAAAGAATGAATGTAAAGGAGTGTTGATTGGCGAACATCCTCTTTAAAAAAATTTTGATAACGGAGATCAAGTCTCATTACAGCGAGAAAAGAATATAACAATACATGGGTACAACTTTCAATAGGTTTTTCTCATATTCATTCTCTAAATCAATGCATTCCTGAAGCTCTGGTGCTATCCGTGCTAAGGCTTGGATACATTGAGGTACTCTTTGCATGGGCTATCAAATGACTTGACTTTTAGGGGCTTGAAATAAACTCGACCAACTTAGATCTTCAAACATGGTAGCACATCAATTTGGCCAATGCTAACTAAATTGGCTAGATCTGACACGTAGTCATGTGAAACGTTGCATTCCTTGTCTTTGTTCATTCCCTAATCACTCTTGAACTTCGGGATTCTTCAACTCATTATTATGGATTCTTTCTCCTATTACTAAAACTTTCAATTTTAGACTGTTCTTGAATCAACACTTCATATGAAAATGCCATGAATATGCATAACAAATAAACAGAACAAGTAAAAGAACACCGAGAAAGAAATGTGTTAGTAATAAAGTAAATAATTAAACGAACAATAATTAAATACAAAAAAGAGGTAAAAACAAAACTAATCACAAGGAGAAAAAGATTTAACCATAACAAGACAAAATAAAAAAAACCTAACAGCATGAATTTTAGTTCTACGGTTATCCACATGACTCTAATGGGGTAGGCTTCTTAGATTCTCACACATGTGGGTTTGGTTCTAGAAAAGGGCACCCGAACCTGTCTTATTACCTACTAAGGTAACAAGAACCCCAATTCTGGCCCATTACAAGCTTGCGAACTGGATTCGGATCGAGAGAAAACACAACCTATTGACGTGGAGGGCTGCTTACATGTCAAAAGATATAGATTCTGAAAGTGAATTACCGACCCGTTGAGGGCTGCTCACGTGGGCATATGGCGCTTAACTCCCACTCAATGGACAAAGCTCGGGTAAAAGCTCGATGATTATGATGTAACACATGTCGGTGATTCTTTACTAATTAAATGAACAATTAACACAAAACCACCAATTATCAAGGCCCACTTAATTAGAGTGTTGCTTTTAAGAAAGAAAAAATCAATTAAAATCAACTTGAATTTCAAAATTTCAATCGATAATAGCAACATATGATTTTTTTGGCTTAACTCTCAAAGAAAGTTCCCAGTGGAGTCGCCATGTTGTAGCGACATTTTTGAAAAATTGATACGAAGTATCCCACGTTTGAAAAATTGATTTGGGGGAAATTTCTTTTAAAATTCGTATTAAAAAAAACTTGAAGTCACCACCGATCATTTGGATAAGGTAGACCGGATACCATAAAACCAGAGATTCGTTTAAAAATGGGTTCGAGAGTTGGTTACGTGTGGGAAAGGATTAGCACCCCCATAACGCCCGAAATCGGTACCAAATCATACGTTGTTTTCTATCGATGAAAATCATTGAAATTTAAAGTGGAATATAATCAAGTGTTCTCAATTGAATATAAGCTCTAATTAAGTAGGCTTTAACATTTGATGGGCTCAAATTAATTGAGCATTTAATTAATAAGGATGACGTTAATTCGGATCATAGATTAAACCGACATTACTTAAGTCTGTCGTGTTAATTTATGGTTCGCCGAGTACATCATCTTTATGCATGATGCAGGCAATTACACATGATGTTATGACTCGTCAAATTTTATTTGTTTTGAAATTTACCTTTATACAATACGAATTAATTCGAATATTTGGTCAATATCCATTAAGTCAAGATATTACAATACAAATATTTGAGCTAATATGTATTTCCTTTTTATAATTAGAGTTGGTTGATTATCAAAATACCCATTGAAATATTAAGGTCAAATGAATGACAATTAAAAACATGTTACAACAAACATGCTAACAAATAAACATGACAAGAGAAACAAGCACGCATATAAATATAAACAGATATGGCCAAATAAGAAGACAAAATATTAAACATGAATATCATACAATAAATGGATATACACATAACCAAAGGGATACACAAACACACATACTGCCAACACCTATATGTATATACAAGGACGGACCAGAGGGTGTTGGGGGGCAGCTGCACCCCCTAAAAATTTTAAGTTCTCTTATATTTTCTATTGATAATCTAATTCAAAATCTTGTAATTTTTGCACCCCTACATTTCTAATATAGTTTCTTGATAGTTCGCACTCCCTACACAGAATCATGCGTATGTTCCTGTGTATATAATATAATAATATATATAGGCTATATTATATAAAAACAACAACATAGTAATATATATGCATGAAAAATAGCATAGCGTATAAAAAACACATATTACGTATATACATATATGGTATAAACATACTAATTTAATATCATTTAAAATAATATAATATGTTATATATATATATATATATGCATAAACGTATTTGGCAAGAGAAAAAAGAAAATAAAAATAGCATAAATGAGAAATAAAAAAAAGGAGATTTGATCTCATATTGCAAATATAGAAAAACAAAAGGGCTTTCCTCTTTACCCTCTGTTCTCTCGACCTCAAACCCTAAGGTTTTCATGGCCGCCGTCATTATTGTTGCTCCGCCGTCCGGTGTCGCTCTGGAGATTTTTCCGGGCCAACGATGGTCACGAAATGAGCCTCTCGTCACCCTCTTTCTCCTCCATTGACCGGATTCGTGAAAGCAACCTCAAATCTCACGAAATAACCTTGAGTCCGTCAAGCTTCCTTGTCACCGATCTGAGCAACCGACGGTCATATCGACTTAGTTTTGAGATATGTTGTTATCCTCACCAAGAAACTTTAGTCCACCATTGGGATTGCCGATCAAAAGCTCCGGTCGCTGAGAACCTCTCGACCGAGAATAGGTAAGCCTCTCTTCCTCCTCTTGCTTTTTTATTTTCTTAAAAAAAGCTTTGTTAGTATTTTATACAAACGGAAAACATGAACCCTTTGCTTTGCATTTTTTATTTGAAAATGAAGAAACTAGATTCATCAACTCTCTGAAAATGCATCTTTTTCATTTTATTTCTGATAATCTCCTTTACAAATGTTTAGGGCTTTTGGTTTTATAGCCGAATGATGTTACGTTTCTTTTATAGAAAAATATACATAAAAAATGCATTGGTTGCTTTCTTTGATCTATTCTGGTATTCTTTTTCTTGCCTTGTTATTTAGTTCCTTGTAGATTACCACAATGGGGAAGACGTTTGAAACACCTCTGTCATGTAGAAATCCTAGGGGCTCGAGGAGTCACAGATTTCTCTTGGTGGTCGAGGCTACATCATGACCGCTGATGAGGTTTCCATCAAACGGTTACGGGTGATTTAGAATTTGACGATTCAGATCGTTTAGTGCTAATGACGTGGCGCAGATTCAACGGTTGGAGGATTTCTGAAATGTTGACGTACCCCCCTTAAATGTTGTGTATAATTAAATCGGTTTCCTTAAATATCGATCTGCATTAAAGAAGACATTCAAAGAGTCAAAAGCTCTGACAACTAGGGTTTAAACTTAACTGATTATAATTTTAGGGTTTTTTTGGTATTGTGCTCGGGTGTATTGGGCTTAATATAAATGGGCCATAAACTGATTTTTATTTAATTAATTGGGCCTTCATATATTTCTAATTAGTCTTTTGTTTGATTTCATTTAATAATAATAAATATAATAATGATGACAATAATAATAATAAAGAAAATAATATAAGATAAGTAGCTAAATAAAACAAAAAAGAATAACCCAGATAAAATAAGTGATTATACTTGCAAGATAACACAAAATCAACATTAGCCTGACTCTTTAGTAAATATCAATTATAGTCGCCATATGTAATAAGGGTTTTTTAAAAAATCAATAACGTATAGAAAAAATATATTTTACGGCATCAAAGGAGATGACACTTGGAGGCCGGGGTGAGACTCACACAAAAATACTGTAAAAATTTATAATGGATGGGAAATTTGTGAGAAATAAAAAGCGAAGATGGAGTCCCTACCAGCCACTTCAGTAGGCTGGACACCATTAAAAGCCAAAGATTTTAAAACATTTAGGTGCGGGAGTTGGTTACGCTTGGAGAAGGATTAACACTCTTACAACGTCCAAAATTAGTACCACGTTGATTTAGTGTTGTCTTTGCAAGAAAATAAAAATTAAAATTTTAATGTAAAATTTAATCTCAAAAGGCAGTCTAAGGAGAATATTTCATTATTTACGACAACCGAGGAAGATGATACCTGAAAGAGTCAGGACACCACTTTCTAGCCAGTTCCCGAAATAAAGTGAAAAATATTCCCTTAATATTAAAACGATTTAAAATTAATTTTATCTTGATATATATATATATATATATATACACGTACATAACATGTACACGTGTTTAGTACGAATACAAAACTATATACACATAATAATATACGGTATAATATAACATTATATATAAAAACAAAACATATATATTATATACATGATATAACAATACTTATAGTATTTAATATGTAATATTATATACAGTATACCATAATAATAATAATAATAACAATAATAATAATAATAAAGGTTTAAAAAGGAAAAAAAAGTGACCGAAATGAAATAAAGCAAGAATTAAAAGGCAAATATTTAAAGGATATTTGAGTGGAAGGACTGAAAGTGAAATTTTCTTCTTTAGTCAAAGATGCCTTTATGTGATGGACCTTTTAAAAGGTCAATCACATAGAAAATATAGAATACTCTCTTCCAAAAAAAAATTATTTGCATCAGATAATTTTAAAAAATTATCAGATTCTCTTAAATTCTCTTTTCCCCATTCTCTGCCCAAAAATCGGTTGCCGTCGAACCGTCCGCCGCGTATCACCAGAGTTGATGAAAAAGAGTCGAAAGGTTCGGTTTTGACTTATCTTTTTCTTTTCTTTTTGATTTTCACTTTTTTTTATATATTTGGGTTGTTTTCTCTCGATCTTGACTCCTTAGATCTATTTGTTTTTTTGTCTCAACTCTTTTTTTGTCTTTACTTTATATTTGGCTTCGAATAAAATGAAAAATAAAAAATTTTATGTATTTTTTTATTATTTCAAAATTGGATCTTTCTTTTACATCGATTGTATGTTGGGTTTAAATACTCAATTTTGTTTTTAACTTTTTCAAATATACTTGCATTTTTTAGATCTGACTTGTTTTTTTAGGCGGTGAGGCGGTGGCACAAAAGAGTCAAGACGGTGGAGCAGGCATGGGCAACGAAAGTGGCCAATGGTGTCGCGTGTGGCGGCTATGGGCCCTGAGGAGTCGCGCGTGGCCGCCACGCGCGAGAAGTTGAAAAGCCAAGGGATGACGGCGGCATAAGTTTTAGGGTTAGGGTTAATTTTATGTTATAAGAGCTGGGTTTGTGTTTTAGGTCTAATGTGTATATGTAATGGATTTGAGTTATTTGGGTATGGGTTGTTGGGTTAATAATTTGAGTTTGATCTGTAATGGGTTTAGGTTTATTATTTAATTTATATTGGGTTTGTAATAATAATAAAAAGATTTTTTTAATTTGTGATTTTTGGTTTAGTTTTTAATTTAAGCCCGGGTTAAGAAAACGGGCTTGAGTTTGAGCCCAGACAAAAATAGGTATTACAAGTAGAATTCAAACCTACGATTGCATGAGTGGAGTTGGGCAGACATAACCGCTAAGCCAAGGGTTATTATCCGTTTAAGTATTGCAACTTATTTTATTTAAAGTTCAATGGTGAGAAACAACCGGCAGGATCGTCCATGCCTTCTCTAACATCTACACTCGACAAAATGGTGGTGTTAGTATTGGTGGTGGTGGTGGTGGTAGAAGCGGTGTCTCTAAGCTGCAAAACTCTGTTAATATTAGTATTAATGAGGAACATGAATCGAAAGACGAGGAAGACGGTGAGGAATTAGGGGAGAATCTTTTTTCAAGGGACATATGAGATTTTGCAGTTGGAGAAGGAAGGGATCCTTGCACCCATGCTCATTTCTGCACCATATGTGGCAAAGGATTCAAGCGTGATGCGAATTTACGGATGCACATGAGAGGGCATAGAGACGAGTCCCGAAACCTAACAAAGAGTTCAGCTCTAAACCGACTCTCATTAAGAGATCTTCGTGCCCTTTCGCCGATTGGCAAGAGGAACAATGATCACAGAAAATTTCAGCCTCTTAAGATCATCTTGTGTCAAGAATCATTACAGAAGAACCCATTGTGACAAGAGCTACACTTGCCGCAGATGCAACACCAAGAAATTCTCAGTCATGGCCAATCTCAAGACGTTTTTAAGGAAAGATAAGTTGTTTGGTCATATAGCTCTCTTCCAAGGACACAATCCGACAATTCCCTTGGATGACATTAAAGGATCCACCGGTACATGTGATCCGGGCGATGGTAGTGAAGCCATGAATAAGGTTGGAAGCATGGATATGTTCAACTTCTCGTCGAGTGTGGGTGTTAAAGGGAGTGGACGATCCTGCCGATTGTTTTTCACCGTTGAACTTTAAATAAAAAAAGTTGTAGAACTTAAGTAGATAATAACTCTTTTGGTTTTGTCCTCCCAACTTCACCCATCTTATCACACGTTGGAATCGCACTCGAGCCAAACTTGAGTTTAAAATTTTCCTTTCATGTTGACACGTATTACTATTTGATTAGAGGATAAATTTATTAAATTAAATTCAATTTAGGACCAAATTAATAAATGTGTAAATAATAAAGACCAAATGTGAAATTATTCTAGTTTTGTTTAACAGTGACATCAACCTCTTTATTATGTTTTAACGGTTAGTGGCTTGATTGATACCACTTAAATAGTTAAGTGGTAAAATTGCTAAAATTAAAAATATAGTGATAATATCGACGCTAATTCAATAATTAAGTAGTCATTTAAATAGTTTACTCAAAGATTAAAAAACCGCAACCAATGCATAGTGTGTTTTACAAAGGAAATACATGTTTTTATAGAATTAGTTTATTTTTTGTCTATTAGAATTATTATTTTAAGATCAATTTTCATAAAAAAACTCCTTTATTTTTTTAATAATTTTTATTTAGAAGAAAGAGAAAGAAAAAATTGTTTTCATTGGAAATAAAATTCAAAGATTAAATGTTAATAGGAATCTTTAACCACCTATTCTAAATTGTGTTGATAAAATTCCATTGGTTTCATTCCTCAATTCATCCCTCTATTCTAATTATATAATATTTTTCTGCTTTTTTGTCAAAATAAAATAAAAAAATCAATTAATATTTTTTTGGTAAATTGTACAGGCAAGTGATGCATATATCACTAGAGAGACTGTTCGTCTAAGAAACGTATACAAAAATGAAATGCAAAACAGGCGAGGGAGTGAGAGAGGCCTTTTCCGGCGCTCAGGGGAATTCAAAACCACCGTTGGCGGTGTTACTGGCCGTTCCGATGGAATTGATGCCACCGGGGTTGAGTGCCATCCACAGCAACGAGATAATAATGGAGATGAGACCGGCCCAGACGTAGACGATGGTCGGCGTCTTCCGTCGCCGGCCCATCAACCCTTTAGCGAAAGGATACAAATGACACAACACCCAGGACGCGAAGAATGCACCTCCGATGAACATGTTCCACTGCCCGCTGCCGAACAGTGTCCTCGAGAAGGCGATGACCAATGCCACGATGTTAACCAAGGCGATGACGATCGGCGGAATCATCAACGAAGTCCATTTCACTAAGTACAGATCGGCGTATATGTCGTCCTCATCATCGCCGGCTGATTTCGATGTTAATGTGAAAGAGATTTCGATGCCGGCGATCACTTTCAGAAGACCTTGAATGCATGCGGCGAAGTGAGAGCTGGTACCGGAGATGAGCCAGAACTGTTCGTTTCTCCACCATTCTTCTAATCCGATCTCCGCCCATCGTACCTCCAGGAGGGCTAACCCGATGAGGCAGAACGTGATGATCATTAGGTAAACTAAGAACCAGATGTTAAGCTCTTGGACGATGAACTGGCCTGAGATGAGTGACATTGCCGGGAGGAAGCAATAGACGATGAGGAAAAGTGAAGTGAAAGGGTATATTCCGACGTTTAAATAAGCTAATCGTTGAAGGAATTTGAGCTTGAAGGTGGCGAGCAAGGCGTTGTTTTTGGAGAAGAAGATCTCGACGGAGCCTGTTGCCCATCGGAGCACCTGGTGGAGACGATCGGTAAGGTTGATCGGCGCTGAACCACGGAAGGCGTCACGCTTGGTGATGCAGTAAACCGACCGCCAGCCACGGTTGTGCATACGGAAGCCCGTCACCACGTCTTCCGTCACTGAACCGTAAATCCACCCTACTCGTTCACCCCATTCTGTCTTGTCCTCGTACCTGGTCGGAGAAAAAAACAACAGGAAACATGATTTCATCATTTCAAGTTATAAGACTACCGCCGCGTTTTCGATGGCATTGTGTTTATTTCGAACGCAGACATACCAGCAAGAAATGACGGAAACAGATTCGCCAACAGTGACTGCATCAAGTGGCTCACGAGGGACCCTGAGAGCACCGGGAGGCCTTCCGAATTTGATGGCGGGATGATCGGCAAGGGGTCGGCCTTGGAACTCGGCGACCGGTATTGATTCCGCCAGCAATGTCGAATTCCCGAATCGCTTCGGCAACAAATTCACATCTAAGTTAGGATCAAAATCACTAGTCGCCAATGGTTGTGTTTCGTTCTCTTTAGACAATATCATTTTATCAGGATTTGGAGGATCGAATGCGTACAGAGCAAATCGCCTGAACATGCAACCAGTTCCGACATACACCGGGCCTTGCACACCGTCAAGTGCACGCATGTTGCCGTCGAAAAACACGGTGTTGTGATTAGCATAACGATCCGAAGGATCGATCCCTTCGAACCTCTGAGGGAACTGAATGTAGCATATGTCTTCGCCGCCTCGATCCATCATGAAGCACATCCCTTCTCGAACAGCCCTGCAGTTGTTTATATAATGATCGCAATCGAGATTGAGGATGAACGGACCGTTCGACAAGATCGCCGATGATCGCACCAATGCATTCATGGCGCCGGCTTTCTTGTTATGATCGTACCCCGGACGCTTCTCTCTTGACATATAAACAAACATGGGCAGCCGTATGTCGACATCGACGAAACTAATGAGCTTATCTTCGCTATTTCCCCCGGTGAGTGGATCGTGGCTCGGTGGCTTCAACATCACTTGCAGGATTCCGGCATGGTCTCCTTTCGAGTGTTCCTTGGATGGGTTGTTCCAAGTTCCAGGCCAATGGCTGCCATCAGCCATCCATGTTGCCTTTTGTACCTTTGGTTTCTCCATTGGGTCTGCCCCTGTTTCCCTAAGGTGTTTCAACAACTTCATTTCTTCCCTTGCATTAAACGCCTCGGACCGCCTTCGGATTGCGTCAGGGAGCCCGTTGATCCTCACTTTGAACTCTTCGTACTCCCTCTTTACCCTTCTTCGATCCTTCACGAAGTCGGGCCGGCTCTTGCCTTTAGTCGGATCACCTTTTAAGTTGAAGTAGGCATCGGGATTCCTCGGCTCAATGTCGTGTTTTCGACAAAACGGAACCCATATATCGGCAAAACTACAGGCTTCCGCCATTGCTTCGAAGGTGAGGAGGGCGCCACCGTCGTCGGAGACATAACACGCTACCTTTTCCACCGGATAATCAACTGCTAAAATAGAAAGGATAGTATTGGCAGTGGTGAGCGGAGGTTCCTTCTCCGGATCGGCAGTCGATACGAAAAAGTCGATTCCCGGGAGATCGGAACGGCCTGTCGGATTCGAAGGCGATGGTAAATCAAACTTTTCTTGCAGGACCTCGAGATCCGTTGAACGGTTGATCGGACACAATTTAGGAATCTGATCAAGGATCCAGGAGAAGGCAAACCATATTTCACATATAATCGACATTAGCCACAACCATATAGCATTATTATTTGGATTGACAACTCTCCAATGCAGGAAGAATCCCAGCACCACCAATCGGACGAAAATCAATAACCTACAAAACAAAACTGATTAAATTATATTCCGAGTCGAGTCAAAAATAAAAAAAGCCGAGTAAATTTGCATTATACCTGTAAGGGCTAATGATGCTATTTTTTATGGGAATCACACGACTTAAGGGCTTCCAAGGCTTGTCATTGGTCTCTAAGTCCCCCTGGAGCCTTTCATCACCACCATCACCATAATCGTCACGAAACGCATTGCCATATCCATATGTACCACTCGTCTCGAACAACCATCGATTGTGATCAAAGTCTCCTCCCGGTTTCATCATAGACATGTTATTAGCATCTCTTTTCCCGCTTGGAGCCGGTAGTTTCAACGTCCCGTTTGAATATTCCGGCTCGTCCTCATAGTCCATGACCTTGTATGATTCCTTGCAACCGGGGCACACGCCTTTGTCCTTTTGAGCATCCATGTAACAATCTCTGCATATTTTGAACCTATAGGAAAAAAAACACAACAATGTCATTTATTACCAATCAAGAATGTATGTTTCAATGGTTTTGTTTGGTTATAAATTATAATGTACCTGCATGGGCATGGCGTAATGTCATCTCCACGTTCATCCTTCATGACTTTGCCATCGCATGCATTCATAGAACACGACGCACCCTTCGCGCCCGCCATCTGCGGATGAGTAACCTCGGAATCGATCACCTTATCCATCAAATGCGCCCGTGTAACGCTGTTGAAACCGCCAGTGAACAACGAGTTCGAGACGTATTGTTCCTCGGCCTTGGAGGCGATTGAGTTGTCCATTGGCTGATTATCGGGCGTGGGCGGGATATGCACGGTGTAGTTCATGTAATCCCCCGACAGCTCCCCCGACATATCCATGTCCTCCCTCGACAAACTTACATACCGTCCACTCGATGTCCGGCGGGCAAATTTCACTTGTTGTCCGGTGCCGCCGGCGGAATTGTTGGAACCGCCCTTATTCGTTTTTTGGGATGATGGTGTGGCCATTGTTGATATTAATTAAAACGTAAAAGAAAAGAAAATAAAGTAAAACAATATTACCTTTCCCTTGTCAAGTTATTAAAGGTAAAGATCTCCTCACCATGGCATTAAACTATTTTCCAAGCTTTTGAAAAAGTATTTTGCCTGGAAATTATTATTTCTGCTGAGTTTAGAGATGAATGACAGGGAAAGGTAGAATGGTACTCAGTTGTTTGTAATTGATTAACTCGTTCCATTTGTACTAATAAACACACCGAATGTTGGGACCAAATTGAATTTTTTACGAAAGATTTGGTGGTGGGAGACCAAGTCCGAGGTTTCACGACTTTTGTGGAGATCTCCTTGCATGATTTTACTAATTTTTATGGTCCATGTAAAACTCTGCTTCCTGCTTTAATTCCTCCATGTTGGTTACTTGGTTTGTTGTTTTTAGTATAGGTAAATTAGACGTATGGCAACTAAACTATTCCAAAAAAAATACAAAATGGTCACCAAATTTTTTAAAAATTACATAATGAACATTAAACTTAACCCTTTAGTATCTAGTGTTGTTAGTTGGTATGATTTTTTTTTTTTATAATTATTGGTATCTAATTTATTGGTTGACTAGTCTAATTCAGGTATCGCAGAAGCTCATTATAGGTGATCCTCCCAACCTAATTTTCCCATTTACAACATCAGGATTTGAACCATTGATCTTGTTTAAGGGATCCAACGCCCAAGTGGTTGTTGGTTAGTAGGGTAATTTTGGGGATAAAACTTGTGTTTTAATGTAAATTTAAGTGTGAAAAATATGTCTCTTCAGTCCCCATACTTTTGTGAAGTTTGATATTTAGTCCTTGTACTTAAAAAGTTACAAATTCTCTTACTTTTTCATTGTAGAAGTTCTATTTCGTTCGTTGACACCGTTATTATTTTCCTGTTGAAATCCGTTGACTGCATTCATAATAATTTGTCTAAAATTGGTATAGGCAACTACATATTATAGAGGAGGAGACATTAGGTCATTTAAGCAAAGTTAGAGATTCAAATATTGGTGTTACGAATGGAACAAATTAGGTCGAGAGGGTTGCCCTCCATAATGAGTTTTTATAATATCTAATTCGGATTAGTCGATCAATGGATCAAATTCCAATAGTTATACCAAAATTGATATAAATTCATGGTTGATAGCATATTGTGACAAAAAATACTGATGGCATCAATGACTAGACTATAATTCTTTTTAATGTAATACTCAATGACCATTTTATAACTTCTAAAAATTTAATGACCAAAAAATCGTTTCAACATGTTTAATGACTATTTGTGTAACTTATCCTTATTTCTTTAATGCTATTTGATGACCTAAAATGCTTTTGTAGTTTCAAAGTGGTCGAAGTATGTTGTTAGTCCTTGTACTTTAGTAAAGTTTGATATTTAGTCAATATACTTAAAAAATTATAAATCCTTAGGTTTTGCTATACACAACCCTAATGGGGCTGCATATAAGAACCATTAGATTCCTATCATTAATATTTATTTTACTTTTCAATAGAATCTATTAGAATGTAATTAATTACATTCCTAAAAAATTAAACATCATTAATTTAGGGTGTTTAATGTAATTAATAATCATGTAAAAGGGTTTGGAGTTTAGGTGTTTATGGTTTAGGGGTTTATGATTCATGGTTTATGGTTTTTTGAGTTATGGGTTTATGGTTTATAGTTTATGGCTTTAGGATTTAAGGATTAGGATTCATGATTTAAGGTTTAGAGTTTAATTGTTAGGATTTATGGTTTTATGTTTTTTAGGGTTTAGGATTTGGGGTTACAATTTTATTATTTTAGGGTTTAATTACATTAAATACCCTAAATTAATGATGTTAAATTTTTTAGGGATATAATTAATTACATTATGACAAATTTTATTGAAAAGTAAAATAAATAATAATAATAATAAGAATATAGCAGTTTGGCTAATCTAATAAAAAATCTATCTTTCAAAATTGCCAAAACCTAAGCGGACTAACTGTCAAACAAAATTCACAAAGAGATTTCTCCCAAGGACTTTCACTGGTTGTGAGCCAAGCAATAAGAGTGGCTTTCGCTCCTGGTAAAATTTCTCTCCAAGATTTAGAATTTGAAGTCGATTTAGCAAGAGTCAGTCAGTGTGATGGAGTCTTGTAATTGTTCTATCTATCTTAGAATAAGTAAGACGGTACTCGAAATAGGCCTTCTAAGTAATGAAAGGAAGTGAAAACGAAAAACCTAAATCCTATTGTTCTGATTCAAATGTTTTGCTGCAATCATTGACACTATTAATATCTTCCATAAAAATTTTCTTGCCCTTAAATTATATATATAATAATATTAAGATAATTACAAAGTAATAAATGTTCACATTTTTTAATCTTTTGATACCACCCACTTTACGCAAAACTAATAAAAAATTAATTAACAAAGATGAATATCATTTTTTCCATTAGAATCACTCGTTAATTCTAGATTATATACTTATTAAATTCATAATAATTTGTTTTTCGAAATTAATATTATTATGTGTCACAACGCAATATTAATGGTGCCAATGGTTACACAAAGTTTTAGTGTTATCTCAATGTTGATCTTATAAAAGAAATTAAAAATTATTCGGTAACCTAAAAACGAAAAAATATGTCTTCATAGTTTCATAGTGGTCAAAATATGTTGCAACTCCCTATACTTTAGTAAAGTTTGATATTTAGTCCTTTTACGTAATAACTTAAAAGTTAAATTTTCTTATTCTTTCGATTCAAAAGTTCTAGTCCATCATCGACACCTTTATTACTTTCCATCAAATTTGCTTACTTAGGTATGCTTACTGAGGTCATAATGATTTGATTATAAAATTTGTATAATTACATAATTAACGATATATTATAACAAAATATACAAATAATGTCAACGATTGGACTAAATTTTTTAAATAAAAAAGTAAAAATATGAGACACTAGATCCCTTAAGCAATGCTAGGAGTTCGAATTATGACGTTATAATTAGAACAAATGGGATTGAGAGAATCACCCTGTAATAGACTTTTGTAGTACTCGATCTGAATTAATCAACCACTAGGTTGGATACTAATGATTAAACCAAACTTTTTTTTTTCAAACTCCATCCAAGTACAAAAAGCTGTTGTATACTCTGACCTTTCAAAGTTTCCTTTTCCTTGTTCATCCTTAAGTCTCATTTCTAGATAGGAGTTTATTATTTTAAATATATATTTTTTATTCTAATTATCATTTTGACTCTTGAACTATCTATGTTTTCTCAATTTGATATCTATCTTTTTTTTTTTACTTTAGTACTGAAACTATCATTTTCATCCACTTTACCCTGAAAATTATTAGTGTCCAATAAAAACATGCTACGTATCACGTGTCATGTTCTTATTGGTAATTTTTAGGTAAATTTAAATTAAAAAACTGATAGTTTGGGTGTCGAAGTGGATAAAAAATGTTTAGTTGTTAAAGTCGGAAACGAGAATAATTAAAGGGTCAAAATAACATTAAACTTTTCCCAAGTAGAGGTGAGAGTTCGATCGAGTCAAAAATTTTGAGTTATCCGAGTTGACGCGTCATATTTTACAACTCAAACTTTATTTGAAAATTTTCAATTCGAGTCGAGTTTTTGAGTTCTTATAAAAATTTAATTGTAATTATTTATAGTACGGTTTGATTCTAATTTAAACGAAGTTCTCTAATCGTATAAGATATGCATATATATTTCTTCATATGTGGCATATATTTCTTCATTTTTTATAGTGGTATATATATCATGAAAAACCAATGAACTTGACTCGAATTTAAAAATCAATCCACTAATTATTAAAAAATTTAGTTATTCAAATTTTTATTTTACAACTTAAACTTTATTTAAAAAAAATTTCGTGTCGAGTTTTGCTCACCTCTATTCCCAAGATAGAATGTTTATTTTAGACATTATTTTTGAAAATATAAAAAAATTGTAATATAAATATCAAACGAGGATAACTAAATAATTTCACTTTAAAATACTTTTTGACAAAAAATAATAAAAAATTACAAATTTCGATTATGATTTCATACGTATATTAACTATGACTCCAAGAATACGTCTGATAAGTAATGTTAAACTCACCCTAAGTTTCACTAATAAATCATCAAAATCAATATATGTATTAAGAATAAGATAAATGAAATGTTTATACGTTTATTTAGTTGTTAATTTTCAATTTTCTTTTTAAATTATATTATTGTAGGTAATTATACCATGCACTAACGGTGAAAATATTTTATTTTCACAATCGCCTTAATTTTAGGGGTTAAAGATTCAATTTAGAATTTATACTTTAGGGGTTTAGGTTTATGTGCTTATAATTTAAGGACTGTGGTTTGAATTTAGAATTGAGGGTTAGAATTTAGAGGTTGTAGGTAAAAACCTAAATCCCTAACATATTTCCCTAAAACCTAAACTCTGACCTCTAAACCTTAAAACCTAACTTTAAACCCTAAATTCTAACCACAGACCTTAAATTTTAAACTCATAAACCTAAAACCCTAAACTAAAAACCCTAAATTAAATTTCTAACCCCTAAAATTAAAACACTTATGAAAACAATATTTCTATCGCCAATGCATCATATTTTTTTTATTATATTATATTATTCTAATGAATGTATTCTAACGTTTCTACCGATGCGTCTCTTACGCATTATTTCTCTATTTCCGATGTTTTTGAAGTCCCAAAACTAAAAAAATTCTCCTTTTCCCCTTTCTCGGAAATTTAGGGTTTTTTTTTTATGCCATTGCAAGCTTCCCCAAAACCTAATGTAGTATTATATGTAGCCGATGAAACAATTATATATTAATTATACTTTTATTTAAATAGGTTATATGCATCGAGTTTTGAGTAAATTAAAATTGTTTAACTATTTATATGATGTTATAAATTTTCAACTTTTAAATAATATTAATCATTTAAAAAATATTATTTTCGATCGATATGAATTAAGTATATATATATAAAGATTGATTCAAAATTTTATGCATGAAAAATAAAATTATAAAACTAAAATCTAATGGTAAGTTTATTAAGATTTAACCATATAATAAGTTATGTTTAAAATTAATTTAGTTCTACATATCATATATATATATATATTCAAAAATTTCAAAGTATACGAGAATTTACTTCATCATATAGGTTTTGATCAACAAACCAGTGCCAATAAAAGTAAGAATTACTTAATTATTACTTTAGGATTTTATACATAATATTAAAATATTCACTAATTGTGTATAGAATTATGCTTTATGTATATGAATCAGATATAGGCAATGTTTGGTAAATAGCAGTTTGAACTAAAATTAGAGGTTTGAGTTAATATTAGAGGTTTGACCAGTCAAATCCGTTAATATGGATATTTGGTGAATAGCGGATTGGGGTGAAACTTCTAATTTTGAAAAAGCTGCTAATATGAACTTTTTGAAATTAGCGGTTTGACATAATAGTTATAAAGACCCTTTTATCTTTAACAATTATAAAAAACCTCCAAATAACCTAAATTTAAACTTTTCTATTTTAATTTTTCACTCTCACATATTTATACCGTGACATTTGTAAAATAATACTTTTATTTTTTATTTTATTCTCACACATTTATAATTCTATTTAAATTTAATAATGAATTAAATTGTACAAAAAAATAATTATATAAATAATAAAGTAATATATAAATCCTTTGAATATGCTTATTATTGTTATATTTAAAAAAATATTTTTATAATCTAATTAATATTAATATATACAAAATATTTTTTTGAATGGTAATAGATATAAAATATTGATAACTAATAAATTATTTAAACAAACATCGAATATAATCATGTCCTTATATGTCATTTCACTTGTTTAAATAATCAAACAACTATCAGTTATCAGTTAATTTTACCAAACACTTTTATACAATCAGCTAATACAATTCGCTAGTCAAATCAGCTAATGCAATAAGCTATCAGCTAATGTAATCCGCTATCAGTTATCCCTTAATTGCTAAACAGAACCATAAACGATTTAAAACTGATAATATTTTTATCTAGTTCATGTTTTGATAACTCTCGATGGACCCTTCATACAATGGACCGTAGAAATTTTTTTTAGTGCAAAGTGAAAATGTCTGATTTGACTGGTACAGGGCTTATAACTTTTTTAGATTTACTATTTTATTTTTATTGTTTTTATATGTTTTAAAACTTTTATTAGGTTAGGTTCTAGTTTTATTTTGTTTAGGCTTAAGGGTGTAAGAAGCCCTTAAACTTAAAAAAAAATCAATTAAGCCTTTGAATTTTTTTGTACTCAATTAAGCCCTTGAACCAAAAAATTTAATCAATTAAGCCATTTGACCAATTTTGACCATTAAATCTTGACAGTTTTTTCTTTAGATATTATTGGCACATGATACACTATAGTTCTATAACATTACAATTACGGATTTTTTTTCAAAAAATATTTTTTTATAAATTTTATAAGTCTTTTACAATTTTATAACGTTTAATGAAAATTTTAAAACAAATAAAAAAGTTTTTGAAAGTGTCAAGTGGAGACATTGTGATGCGACGCACTGCACTAACAAATCCAAAAAAACCGTCAAAATTGGTTAAAGAGCTTAATTGATTATATTTCTTATTTCAAAGGCTTAATTGATTATATTTCTTAGTTTAATGGCTTAATTGAGTAAAAAAATTCAGAGACTTAATTATTTTTTAAAAAAAGTTTAAGGGCTTTTTACACCTTTAAGCTGTTTGTTTATTAATAAAGTTATTTAATTAATGTGTAAATAAATACCATTAACTTGATTAAAGCTTCCCATATTTATGTATATTATTGTTTTAATGCAACATATGTATTGAGGACTTTCAATATCGTAAAAATCGAACCGGTAATTGAACCGATTATATCATAGATTTCCAATTCAGTCGGTTTTACTAGTTAAATTGATTTTTTTGACACATTAATCAGGTAATTTTATTAATAAACAAAAATAAAAATATAATATAACTTAAAAATTTTAGAACACCAAAAAACAATAAGAAAGAAAATGATAAATCTAAAGTTAAAAGATAAGCGCTGCACCAGTCAGATCAGACACTTTATCTTTATACTAAAAAAATTCTATTGTTCATTGTAGGAAGAATCCTTGGGGAGTTGTCAAAACACGATCTAGATAAAATCTCCAAAATTTACAACAACCATCTTCACGCATATTCTCAAGAATGACAATTCGTTATAAGTTACATTGACAAATAACCAAAAAAGGATCAAACTCTACGTGACTACCGACAAACCGAATTAGAAACAAACATCGTGAGCGTCACCGTACAAACACAAAAAACCTGCAAAATCACCATAGTAACGTGTCATAAGGCGGAAACATGATATAAAGGCAGAAAAACATGTCATAGAGACAAAAAAATAAAAAAAATAAACAAAAATAAAAAAATATATATTAATTACCGGCGGTCGACAATCAACATCAAAATTAATATCGTCACCGATTAAATAAAACAAATAAAAAAACAAGCCACTAATTAAAAAAAATGGAGAAGTGCGGCTAGGTTTTAAGAATTGTTTTAAAATTTGGATAACAAACACGGCTAGGGTTTTAAGAATGGTTAAACTAGTTAGATTGATTAAACAATTAGTTTAACAATAATTAGATAAAAACAATATATAATCAACCATTGAACTATCGATTTTTTTACGACCTTCCTTGAACATGATCTCTTCTATATGCTCGTGCTTAAGGAAGGACGTTCGACTGAGTCTAGTAAAAGCTCGAGTTTACGAGTATTATATTACGATTTAAATTTTATTTAAAATTTTTTTATTCAAGTCGATTCGAGTTTTTTAGTTTATATACAAATTTAATTGTAATTATTCACAATGTTATAATATATATTGATTCTAATTTTAACAGTTTTCTATATCCATATATGATATATATATAATAGTGATATACATATATATATATATATTATATTTTCACATGTAATATACATAATATATCATGCAGAATTGACAGATTAAACTCGAATTTAAAACTCGATCAATTAATTACTAAAAATTTTGAGTTATTCGAATTTTTATTTCACAACTAAAACTTTGTTTGAAATTTGTTTGTTCGAGTTGAGTGTATGAAATTACGAGTCGAATCAAAACGAGTCAGTTTTTTCGTGTCGAGTCAACTCAAATATTTGATTTTTTGAGTCGAGTCTTGCCCATCCTACTCATACCTATTTATCCTCGAGATCTAAAAGTTGAACTACCATTTTTTTACACCAAATTTTCGTTTCTAAATGACTAATAATAATTCACATAATTTTTTTTAAAAAAATTCCACCCATTCAACTAGCCAAAACACTGGTTTTTTTTTTGACAAATTATTTTTATTTATCCAGAAAATTGAACCACGTTATTGCCCGCATTTGAGTTACAAGTAGACATGACTCCACTCCATAAATTATAGAGCTTTGCTCATGAAGGGATTTGAACTCAAATACTAAGGGAAGAAAGACGATTTGCACTCAATGAAATTTGAATATAAAATCTTTAGAATAGAAGGTAAACTCTTAACACTAAGACAAAAGAAAACATCAATTTTTAATTCAACCAACCAGTCCAACATTTTTTCGAACCATCTCAATTTGTGAGAGAGATGAAGGTGAAGGGAAAGCTTGCATGTTATTCAATTGTAATGCCCTATACTTTCCCCAAAGTAGGTTGATCATTAAAAAGTAAATTATAATATAAATGAATAATTAGCAAAAAAAATATTCAACACAAAAATGAACACATGCATGCAAAGATTGATTATAAATGGAAATTTAAATTAAAATAACAGCTCTTCTCCGTTAATTTATGAAGATGGTTTGAATTTTGAAGATAACTCTAGAAAAATATACATTTATGTATAGTTTTAGAAATCTTCATTGTTCATATATAAATTAATCGTGTTTGGAAAGTGAGAAAATCCCAATAGAAAGCAGAAAAAGGGAAATATATATATATATATATATTATACATATATGCTTTATACAAAAAATACTCTAACTTACTGATGGAACATTCTTCTTCCTTAAACCTTTCGACCGGGAAGGTACAAGTTCTTTAGGCAGCATTATCTCAATGTTGTGAGCACAGATTTATCTTCTCGAAAGCACGGCTCAGTTCGAACTCGGATTCGAATTAAGACCTCATCATGACTTGTGTTCCGCAAATTCATAATCCTAAGAAGACAAGAAAAAAAATCCAGAACTTACAACTATTGTTCTTGATTCATGGTGAACCTTAGAAGGAAGGTCTTGTTGCACTACTACCACTCCAATTACCAAATACATCACCTGGAAAAGGATAAGTTCCCATGTTTGATCCCAAATTATAGAAAGGAACGCCGCCGCCGGTTCCGGTTGCGCCACCACCGTTTCCAGTACCTCCGCCACTTCCTGTCAATGCAGACGATTGTGAAGCTGCCGGTTGATGTTGTTGTTGTGGGTCTTCTTCTTCTTCAAGCGGTAACCTATCGTAAACCGCATTTGCAAACGATGCAGCCATTAATACAACCGGACCCGAAGCCATCAACGGACCCACCACGCTCCCTCCTACTACTTGACCCTGAACGCCGGCGAGATAAACCGTTAATCCACCCGCTCCCGGAGGCGCTGGCGGTGGGAGAGAAGTCCCGGTTAAAGATAAAATCTCGAAACGCCCATGTAATGTTACGACACTTCCCGGTGGAGCGCCCGGTTGCCGCAACGTAACATTCGTGACGGCACCGGTCCCACTGAGTACACAAACTCCCCGACCGCGCCGACGCGCGTAGTCCGACACCGAATCAACTATGTCCGAACCGGACGAGATTTCGAGGACGTGGGATCTCAGTGCGTTCGGACTGTCGCGAGTAACGATTATGGGTGCCTTCGGCTTGTTCTTCGACCCCGCCGGACGTCCACGTGGCCTTCTTCCGGGAGTCACACCTCCTCCGCCGGAGCTTGTGGTGGTTGCTGAGTCGGGATGATCTGTTCCTTGCTTATCCGGCGAGTTTCCGAGCAGCTGATGCACATAGCGAGAACCGGTGCCCGATTCCATCGCTAAAAATCCCACTTTCAAACACTTTTAATATCGAACTTCGATTAAAACTGGGAAATTAAAGAGAAAAATGATTAGAAAAAAGAATAGAAAATTTGATTAAAAAATAACAGAAAATATTCTTTATGAAGGGCTAGGTTTTCTCATAAATATGAACTCAAAGTTCTTGAGAAATTCAACTCAAAAACAAGTTAAAAGCTTAAGCTTTTCCTCCATACCCAGATCCAGATCTTTGCAAAGAAGAAAATGACAAAGAAAACTGATAATAAATAAGTGGGAAAATGAAAGAACAAATCAAACCCACTCCATGAACTACAGTACTGCATCTAAGTATATATATAATTAAAATGAATGAAAATTATTTATGGAGGAATTAATAGAAACTATGCTATTTTCCTTTTTATATGTTGGGGTTGTTTTTCTATTCATTACCTCAAAATCTATGGGTTTGAATGTCTGAAACTGGAGCTTTGATTTTCTTTTTTCTGGGGAAAACAAAGGAGTGAAGCAAAGTGAGGAAAAGAGGGAGAAAATTTTCCTATTTAATGTTAAAAGCTTAAAGCTAAAGAAGTAAGCTTTGTTGACAAGCAAGGCATGAAACTACCATGTAGAGATACTACTATGTTAGTGAATATAATATGAAAAAGTAATTAAAATATATGAATATATTAGAATTTATATTATATAAATATAAAAGAATTATATTTTTATACATAATATATATAAAAAATTGTATTAAACTCGATAGTCGGTGTACGAATAGAAATGATATAGCCAATACGCATGTTTGTAATGTTTGGGGTTCCTCTAAAATTGTATATCTTGAGGTCCCTTACATAGAGAATATGTTTTTTTTAAACAAGTTATTGATTCTTGATATATAATATAAAACATTTTATCTAAAAAATATGTATAAAGACTATACAATTTTTTCCGTTTGAATTATACAATCTAAAATCTAAATATCTAATCATAAAATTTTAAATCTTAAACTATAAACACTAAAACTCTAACCTTAAATTTTAAATTCTAAATCATATGATCTACACCCTAAACTAATTCCGTAAATCCTGAATTTCACAAATTTTGTGTAAACTAAAATTTACACAAACATATATATATATATATATCAAAGTTTCTCTGATATAAAACATCTTAAACATTTTCTGTAAAAAGATATCATAAGGATGTAATTTTCCGTAATTAGAAGGATTATATGACCATAAGATACTCTCAATCTAATAAAAAAATCCAAATTAATTATATCAACAACCATTTGGTTTAGCGAAATGAAACATTACATTCCTTAAGCAAGGTTAAAGATTTGAATTTTAATGTTGTGAATAGAAAAAGTCGGATTGGGAAGGTTGCTCTCATATTAAATCTCTACAAAATCTGAACTAAATTAGTTGACTAATAAATCCGATAACAATAATTAAATAAAAAAAAAACCCAAACTAATTATAAGTTAAAATTTGAGTCGATAATTGATAAATATAATATAAATACCACTAAATTAAATATATATTGTCTTTAAATATCATATTAATATCATAATCATATATTTAATATATAATTCATAAAACATAGGATTTGCTATACTTTGACCAAACATATGGTGGCAGAGTTGGAGAGGTTAAGAATACGAGACACCATATAATTATATGATGTAAATATAATATATTATACAAATATATCAATATTTTATAGTAATATAATTAAACTATTAAAAAATAATATAATAATATTGATATATAAATAAATTATTAAATCACAATAACCGATGAGTCAAATGCAGCATCCACGTCTGCCCAACGTGTCAGACACGTGGGGAGTGTCCGCATCATTGGAACTTGCCAGTCAGACCAACGTATCTTATTCTTATCCTTTTTGTTTTCCAATTTTGCTTCATATAATAATAGTTATTAATAATAATAGCAATAATAATAATAATAGTTATTATTTTCTCTATACGTATTCTCTAAATTTTTCTTTGAGTTTTTTTTTCTTAATTATTGTTGTTTTCAACCTTCATACCGTCCGTCAGTTTTTAATTTCTACGTAAAGTGTAAAATGGCATTTGACAAAATAAAATATAGAAAAAAAAACAAAAGTAGAAAAGAATAAATGATCAATGGTATTGTTTGTATGACAATTTTTTTGTCTGTATTTTTTTTAATTTTATCTGTGTTTGAGATAATATTGTTTGTCGTTATGACAGTTGAGCATTCGTATAATAAATATTGTGTAGCGTTTTTTAATCACACGACAATTGCCAATTTATTATTTTTCTGATTCTTTTGTGGTAGTTTATTATTGTACCAAGAACTCCTAGCGAAAAAGGTGCTTGTTTCATGAAATTTTATAGTCAAAAAATATATATTTTTGAATTATCATCTGAAAGAAAGAATACGTTTTTCATGAAATGAACGCATTTTGATTTCATCTTCTACACTCTTTCGAATTTCTAGTATTCTTTTTTACTCTTCATGAATATTTAGAATTTAAAGTGTGTTTATATTTTGTAACCATTCTTTTATTTAATAAATTTAATCTTGATTTTTCAATAATAATAGTAGTAATAGTAATAATAATATAGTTAGTAAATGTCATTTAATTGGTTGCTTGACATATCATAAAAGGGATTGCTGATGGCCCCATAATAATAGCCTCCACAATGTATAAAATATATAAAAAAAACTTGACCACATGAACCCATCATTTGCCTATTATAATGGGATTCAATTGTCATAGATTTAATAATTTAGGTTTAAAATGTAATATAAAATAGAATAATGTTATAAAGACTTGTTAAAGATTTGAGATAATTCACATGGTCTCGAGTGTCGTTATTGGTGGTTTAAGTGAACTTAGATTAAAAAAAAAAGTTTTGAGAGTAGTTTTTATAAAGGCTTAATATAGAAAAATATTTTTAAATTATATATTTTTAAGGAAAAATTACCCCAGTGACCACTCAACTATTGGCCGCGACTTGTTTTGACCACCCAACTAAAAAATTTAAAATTTGACCACCAAACTATTTAAATAGACCTATTTTGACCATTGGCCGTTAAAATCTAACAGAAATGTGATGCGGTAGTTAAAGTAAAATTTGTATAATTACACTTTTAATCCCTTTTAATTACATATTATATCAATTTGGTCTTAATTTTAATTTAATTAAATAAAATTAATCAGATAATGGCACATGTCATCACTCGACTGAATGAATTTACTCTAATTTTTAATTTAATTTATTTAATATTATTACCACCTGATTGGAGGAATATTCAAGAGAAAAAAAATGGCCTTGGTAGGATTTGAACCTGTGACCTCTAAGGGGAAAAGGCCAAGGCTTAACAACTACTCCTTAGTGATGTAAATTGCACCATTCTTTATATATTTTATAATGAAGTAAGTGCTAGGGAAAAAAGAAGAAAAAATGTTTGAGAGGAGACTCGAACATGGGTCACATGAGATATATAAAAACATGCATATCACTAAATCAATTCAAATAATTAAAAAATGAAAACTTTTTAAATATATTTAAAGTATATGTAAAACCTTTGAAGATTTTGATATAAAAATATTTTTCAAGAACTTAATTGTAAAGCAAACAAATTTTTTAAAGTGTCCCAAACTGACAAATATTTTAAAGCATATTTGATTCTAAACCAAAAACTTAAAGCCCTAAATTTTTCTAAGTGTTTTAAAGGCCAAACTATTGAAATAGCCCTAAATTTTTCTAAGTGTTTTAAAGGCCAAACTATTGAAATACGCCCAAGCGTATCGATACGCCTCTAAGCGTATCGATACAATTTTTGAAACATTGGCCACTGTAAGCATCCGTTTCGATACGGCTCTGTCCGTATCGATACGACCTTCAAATGGGCTAAGTATTTTTCCTTAGGTGTTTCGATACGATTACATTCGTATCGATACGACCT
This sequence comes from Hibiscus mutabilis, assembly GCA_019671005.1. Taxonomy (NCBI): domain Eukaryota; kingdom Viridiplantae; phylum Streptophyta; class Magnoliopsida; order Malvales; family Malvaceae; genus Hibiscus; species Hibiscus mutabilis. The sequence goes on along the minus strand of CM033711.1, from coordinate 30,699,063 downwards.
TCATACTAGGTTAAAGTTTTAAGCATTGCATACCGATACACCATTAGGTGTTTCGATACGCTTCAAAGATTTTCTCAAATATCAACATTTAATGACTTAATCGTTGCAGTCAATTATTGGGAAAGACCAATTTTAAAATGCTGTTGGACCCGTATCGATACACCCTCAAGATGTACCGATATAGGTTCAGTCAGTAGCTCAAGCTAGCAAAATTGCATCGATACAACTTCTCCCATATCGATACGCCCATTTAGTTACGCTAAGACCGTGCCGATATGCTTCCCCGCGTATCGATACACCCATGTTATTTTGTGCACAACGGCTCTTTCTTCTTATAGACAGGTATCAATATGGGTCTTCGTGTACCGATACGGATGGTTGATCAAGAGCATTAATTGCGCGAAAAATGCAGCCCAACGGCTACAATAATGATCTCAACCAACCAAATGGCTAAAAATCAATGCAAGGATATAAAAGCAAGTCTCCAAAGTACCACCAACAATTATTGAACCTTCAAGCAACACCCAAGCATTAATCTAAACCTTTGTACCTTATAGAGTCATATCTTTGTACCCAACTCATTAGAGTTCTTCATTGTAAATCTTTATTTAGAGTTTGAGGAGTGTTTTGATTGTAATTGGGCAATATCCATCTTGTAAGAGATATATTTAGATTGCCAACTTCTTCTTTCTATTGAGAGATTTCTTGGGTCAATCTTTGGGTAGAAAGATTGACCAATTGTAAAGGTTACCTCCTAAGCCTAGAAAAGGGGAAGAAAATCTAGTGGATTTTGTTGAAAATCCTTAGTGGGAGCTAAGGTAGTGGATGTAGAGCTTGTTAGAAGCTTGAACCATTATAATTGCCTTTGTCTTTCATTTTTCAATTTCCATTTTGCTTCCTCAAATTTTAAATAGCCAATTCACCCCTTCTTGGCCAAATCACTATCATTTGATCTACTCAACAATTGGTATCAGAGCTTAACTCTTTGAAGGCTTAACATCCACAAGAGGCGATCCTTGAAGAGTGTTGATCATCTATCCATTCATTACCATGGCTTCTATCTCTGGGCAAAATCTATACGAGTCACAATCGATCACAAAGTACCTTATTTCAATGGGGGATAACTATCCCTATTGGAAGAACTAGATGAGACTCTTCATCAAATCCACTGACTATGTCCTTTGGGATGTAGTAAAAGATGGACTGGCCATTCTGATGAAAAGAGATGATGAAGGAAGACTTGTTCTGAAGACAAATGTGGTGATGATCGATGAAGATCGAAGAAGACTCCAAATTAATGATAAAGCCCTACACATCTTGTTCTGTGCACTCGGTCCCGACATGTATACCAAGATGTCTTTGTGCACAAGTGCAAAGGAGGTGTGGGACCAGTTAAAGACCACTTACGAGGGCACCAACGATGTGAAGGAGACCAAGATCAGGATCCTTAATCTAAGCTATGAGAACTTCAAGATGGAGCTTGATGAAAGCGTCTCCAAGATGTTCGACCAGTTCTCGATTATTGTAAATGGTCTCAAGGGCTTCAGTGAGATCATCCTCGAAGACAAACTTGTCCGAAAACTACTTTACTCTCTTCTCGAATCATGGGATGGGAAGAGAACCGCAATCATTGAGGTGCAGAACTTGAAGATGTTAAAGCTCGATGAATTAGTAGTATCTCTCCTTACTCATGAGATCATGAAGCAAGGAAGAGAAGAAGAAGAAAAGAAAAGAGAAGAGAAAAGAGTAGAGAAGAAGGAGGTGAACAGGAAGAAGCTTGGTTTTGCTCTCAAAGCTTCATTTAAGGAGAGCGATTCAAGCGAGGAGGAAGACGAAGAGACATGTTGGCCAAGCGATTTACCCTGTTCATGAAGTCCAATCGTGGAAGAAAATTCAATAGAAGAGGGGACTTCAAGAACAAGAGCAAAGAAGAAGAGAAGGACCAACTCATTTGTTATGAGTGCAAAAAGCCTGGCCACATTCGCACCGGTTGCCCTCAACTAAAGATGAAGAGCTTCAGGAAGAAGAAGAAGAAGCTTAAAGCTCAAATGGCAACTTAGAGTGATGAGGAGCATGAAGCGGTCAACCTTTACCTCATGGCCCTTGAGGAGGAACTAATGGTAAACTCTAACTCATCATCTTTTACTTATGATGAATTATATGATGCTTTTGATGAGTTACAATATGTTTACGATGAATTGGTAGAAAATACAAAGAGTCTATTTTGAAAAACAAGAAAAAAATTTCCGATTTGAAATTTCAAAATAAGTCTCTTTCAAAAACCAATTCTGAATTGGAAAATAAAGTTTTATATTTGATAAATCTTTCAAATGAGCTTAAAAAGAAAAATCACAATTTAGAAAAACTTCTTTCTGATTTCCAAAATTATCACACAAAGTAGGTGGATAATCTTAAAACTTCTCTTACTATTAGGAAAAATACTTTTGAAAAGGGTAGTTCTTCGAAAACCCAACATGTAAAGAGAAAGACTTTTAACCCCAAACAAAGAAGTTTTCAAAAGCAATCTAAAACTAAAAGAGTTAGGAGTGTATGGGTTCCTAAGGAACTTATAGTTTCTAACAATATGAATGCTATTGCTTCTTGGATTCCTAAGGGAACCAAGATTTTAGGAACTAATATGTATGGACCTAAAATGATTTGGGTACCAAAATTCAAAACTTGATCTTTGTTTGTAGGAGGAGCAATGCTACAAGGTCAAAACCACAAGTTAAAATTCTTGGTACCTTGATAGTGGTTGCTTAAGACACATGACCGGAGACAAGAGTAGATTCTTGGAGCTCAAACCAAAGAGTGGAGGAGTAGTGACATTTGGTGACAACTCCAAAGGCCACATTGAAGGAATTGGCTCCATTGGTAATCTCTCAACTACTCTTATTGAAAATGCTCTTTATGTCAACGGTCTTAAACATAATTTGTTAAGCATTAGTCAATTGTGCGATAAGGGTTTTAATGTTCTTTTTGATGCTAATGAGTGTAAAATCATGAACATTAAAACAAATCAAATAATGCTCATAGGTCATCGTATAGGTAATATCTATATGGTGCATTTAGATGACATACATACATCCAATGCATGCTTTGTGGCACATAATGAATATGATACATGGTTGTGGCATAGGAAACTAAGACATGCTAGCATTAGTGTTTTAGAGAAATTGGTTTCCCTTGATCTAGTAAGAGGTTTACCTAAGCTAAAGTTCTCTAAAGATAAAATTTGTGATGCATATGCTAAGAGTAAACAACAAAGAACCTCATTTAAATCTATTAATGATGTTTCTACTAATAGATGTTTACAATTGATCCATATGGATCTCTTTGGGCCTATTAGGACTATGAGCTTGGGTGGTAAGTCATATGCATATGTGTTAGTAGATGACTATTCTAGATACACTTGGGTTCTCTTCTTAAGTACTAAGGACGAGGCTTTAGAAAAATTCATCACGTTTTCAAAAATCACCCAAAATGATCTTGATCTTAAAATTTCACATGTTAGAAGCGATCATGGAACCGAATTTCAAAATATGGGTTTTGAAGATTTTTGTAATGAAAATAATATTAGCCACAATTTTTCGGCTCCTCGTACTTCTCAACAAAATAGGGTAGTTGAGAGGAAAAATATAACTTTAGAAGAAATGGCTAGGACCATGCTTTGTGAAAATAATTTACCTAAATATTTTTGGGCGGAAGCCACTAATACGGCTTGCTACATAATTAATAGAGTAATGATTAGGCCTATTTTGAAGAAAACATCTTATGAGATTTTAAAATCCAAAAAGCCTAACATTAGCTATTTCCATCATTTTGGTTGTAAATGTTTTGTTTTAGACAATGGAAAAGATAATTTAGGTTGGCGAGTCTTCTACTGAAGATAATTTGGCACGTCCTAATCTTTGTGTCATTTATTAAAAGAGTTTTGCAACCCCGACGACTCTAAACAACTTCAAGCAATACCAAAATTATAAAATCCACCGCGAAAGAGTAACATCTATCCCTTTTTAAATTCTGAACGTTTCAAGTTCAAATACCTTCCTCTTTTACATCGTTGGAACTTTATGTCTTTTTTTTCAATCTCCAGGTTTTGTACCGTAATCTTGTTTTGATTTTCTTTGCCAATGCCCGGTGCATCCCCAACCAAGACCGTACTAAAGTTATTGCTATTGAGTCTTTCTTAATGGGGAAGAAATTTCGGATAGATGTTCAAACTCTTGTTAATGTTTTTGGGTTCAAAGATGAAGGAATCGAAGATGAAGACTCTTTGGGACATGTTCTTGGCAGTTCTGTTACGGTTCTAGACGCTCATGATCGTTTCTTGCATCTCATGATCACTTGGTGGTTTCGACCATCCGGTGGAAAGTTTTCCACTATTCACCAAGTGGATGACTTTTGGATTCGATGCTTTCCTGAAGAGAAGCATCCCAATCTTGCTCGAATTATGTTTACGGAGCTAGTCTACCTTATCCAACATCGACACACCTCTCTTGTTGCATCATTCACTTATGGGACAACTTTGAGTTACCTGTTCACTTAGTTGGAGATTGATTGCTAACAAGATCTTTCCGAACCTCTTACTGATCCCATTGATGAACGATCTCTTGTTCGTTCAAAGTTCCACTATTTTAACGGTGAGTGGTTACGTCTTGCTGAGCTTTCACACGATGTGATTCTCGAAGTACCGGAAGTTCCTCCTCCAGCCGCCCTTCAAGCTCTGATTGCTTCACATGATATGGACACTCTCATGGCTTATCTCAATGAGCAATTCACTTCATTGAGGACAACCATGACAGAAGGGTTTGCAGCTATTGATACTCGATTTACTTCCTTAGAAGATCGACTTCAAGCTATAGAAAGCCAACAAGGTTCAATGGACATATCCCTAACGGCTTTCCATGGAGAATGGAGACAATCTCAAGCTACTCAAACCCATGATGAAGATGAAGATCAAGACGAGGATGACGAGGATTCTCCCTAGACATTTATTTCATTAGATGTCATATTAGACTTTTCTTTTCATGCACCTCTGATATTTACTCTATGAACCTATGCTTTGATTTTAGCTTTTTTTGGATTTGGATTATGTTGCCTTAATGATACTTATGTTGCTTAGATTATGCTTTGAATTATGCTAAATATGATGCTTTGAATTATCCTTTACTATAATTGATTTGATCTAACAAAAAGGGGGAGAAAGCGCATAAGCTAAATTTTAAAAACTATTTCAAAACCTAGCTTACTCTAAGGGGGAGTAATTTCAAAACACTTAAAAATTTGCTTTGGGTTTTGTTATATAAAAAAAGGGGAGATTGTAAAACCTTTGATGACTTTGATGTACCAAATATTTTTCAAGAACTTAGTTGTAAAGCAAACAAATTTTTTAAAGTGTCTCAAACTGACAAATATTTTAAAGCATATTTGATTCTAAGTAAAAAACTTAAAGCCCTAAATTTTTCTAAGTGTTTTAAAGGCCAAACTATTGAAATACGCCCAGGCGTATTGATACGCCTCTAAGCGTACCGATACAATTTTTGAAACATTGGCCACTGTAAGCATCCGTTTCGATACGGCTCTGTCCGTATCGATACAACCTTCAAATGGGCTAAGTATTTTTCCTCAGGTGTTTCGATACGATTACATTTGTACCGATACGGCCTTCATACTGGGTTTAAGTTTTAGGCATTGCATACCGATACACCACTAGGTGTTTCGATACGCTTCAAAGATTTTCTCAAATATTAACATTTAATGACTTAACCGTTGGAGTCAGTTATTGGGAAAGGCCAATTTTAAAATGCCGTTGGACCCGTATCGGTACACCCTCAAGATGTACCGATACAAGTTTAGTCAGTAGCTCAAGCGAGCAAAATTGCATCGATACGGCTTCTCCCGTATCGGTACGCCCTTTTAGTTACACTGAGACCGTACCGATCGCTTCCCCGCGTATCAATACACCCCTGTTATTTTGTGCACAACGACTCTTTCTTCTTATAGATAGGTAACGATACGGGTCTTCGTGTACCGATACAGATGGTTGATCAAGAGCATTAATTGCGCGAAAAATGCAGCCCAACGGCTACAATAATGATCTCAACCACCCAAACGGCTAGAAATCAATGCAAGGGTATAAAAGCAAGTCTCCAAAGCACTAACAACAATTATTGAACCTTCAAGCAACATCCAAGCATTAATCCAAATGTTTTTGCCTTATAGAGTCATATCTTTGTACCCAACTCATTGGAGTTCTTCATTGTAAATCTTTATTTAGAGTTTAGGGAGTGTTTTGATTGTAATTGGGCAATATCCATCTTGTAAGAGATATATTTAGATTGCCAACTTCTTCTTTGTATTGAGAGATTTCTTGGGTCAACCTTTGGGTAGAAAGATTGACCAATTGTAAAGGTTACCTCCTAAGCCTAGAAAAGGGGAAGAAAATCTAGTGGATTTTGTTGAAAATCCTTAGTGGGAGCTAAGGTAGTGGATGTAGAGCTTGTTAGAAGCTTGAACCACTATAATTGCCTTTGTCCTTCATTTTTCAATTTCCATTTTGCTCCCTCAAATTTTAAATAGCCAATTCACCCCCTCTTGGCCAAATCATTATCATTTGATCCACTCAACAGTATAGTTAAAAAAAGATTTAAAATGAATATATATATTATCTGGATAATTTTACCAGCAATGATCTATTTCTTTAAAGAAACATATAGTGTATAAATATTTTTTAAGAAAATTATCAACACATATCAGATCAAAAAAATTAAATTTATTAATTATCAAAATTATATTTTTAATATAATATATATAATCATTGAATTAAGATATTTAATAAAAAAATTAAAATTATTAATTAAATTAAATAATTTGATTCAATAATATATATATATATATATGCATGGAGTTATTAAAATAAATGCGAAAAATGGTTGACTTTAGTGATATGCGTGTTTTTATATATCTCATGTGACCTATGTTCGAGTCTTCTGTCAAACATTTTTTCTTCTTTTTTCCTAGTACTTACTTCATTATAAGATATATAAAGAACGATGCAGTTTACCTCACTTAAGAGTAGTTGACGCAGTGGTTAAGCCTTAGCTTCTTCCCCCTAGAGGTCACGGGTTCAAACCCCCACCATGACCATTTTTCTTTCTCTTGAATTTTCCTTTAACCATGTGGTGATTTCTTTCTCTTGAATTTATATATATAATATTAAATAAATTAAATTAAAAATTAGAGTAAATTCTTCCAATCAAGTGATGACATGTGTCGTTATTTGATTAGTTGATTAATTTTATTTAATTAAATTAAAATTAAGACCAAATTGATATAATATGTAATTAAAAGGGACTAAAAGTGTAATTATAAAAATTTTACTTTAACTGCCACGTCACATTTCCGTTAGATTTTAATGGCTGTGGTCAAAATAGGTCTATTTAACTAGTTGGATGGTCAAAATTTAAATTTTTTTAGTTGGATTGTCAAAACAGGTCACAGCTAATAGTTGGGTGGTCACTGAGGTAGTTTTCCCTATTTTTAATTTAGGTGTTTAACGTTTATTTCGATATTATTTTAGGGGTCTAATATTGAATATCGTTAACATTTTAAAGACCTATTAAAAGAATTTTGACACCAAATCGTTGCTTGCACTACACCAGACTTGGTATATAGCGGCGGTTTTCGTGGCGTTTTTACAACAAACGCCGCTAATATTCCACTTATACCGGCGTTTGGATGATAACCGCCACAAAATGGCAAATGTCGCGGTGTTTTCTAGTCAAACGCCGCTGTAGAAAAATAATTAGTGGCGTTTTTCTTATAAAAATGCCATAATAAGTCTTGTTATAACGGCGTTTAATTTCATAAAAGTCGCAGTAGGTATCCTGTTAGTGGCGATTTACACAAAACACCGTAAAAATTATCATTTTAGCGGCGTTTGGTTAAAAAACGCCGCAATAGGTATCCTGCTAGTGGCGTTCTTTTAGGAAACACCGCAATAATTATCATTTTTAGCGGCGTTTGTTATGAAAAACGCCATGATAGGTAAAATTTAAAAAAATTGCCGTTTTGACTTATTACTCTCAATCTTAGACTTTTAATTTTCATATCCCCCAAATATATCGAAAAAAATTCCTAGCTTCTCCATGCCTCTCCTCGCGCGCGTTGTTGCTCATCACCGACGTTCTTGGGCGTTCGCCTCGCCGTCGACAATAAGCTGGTACAAAATCAATTTATCACTTGGCGTTTTACTTTCCATTTTGGGCTAATTTTCCGTTGTCTTCCCCAAATAATATAAATACCATTTTCCAAGCCTTATTCGCTCACAATAAGCTCTAAGTCGTAAAGAAATTCTAGGGTTTTCATAATCTAAGAAAGAAAGGAAGAATCATGTTTGATTTTGTACCAGTTACTTTTTTCTTTTTTCCTCATATTTATCTGGTATTGGAAGATGTTTAATTTAATATAGATTTTTTTTATTATAACTGATGTTTGAATCTGCTGATTTGATTTATGTCGTCAAGAAATATTTCACTGCTTATGCAAACTTATCTAGTTGGAGTACCAAAGGTCGTTATGCTTGTCCTTGTTGTGCTGCACAGACATGTTCGAAGTGGTTGTATAATGGAAAGAAGTTCTCTTACATGGGACATCGTCGGTGGTTAGATGAAAATCATAGATTTAGATATCAGAAGAATATATTTGATGGTACTGAAGAGCACGAAAAAGCTCCTGAGCAAACAACCAGGTTTGATATCTTGTCGATGTTGAAACATATGCAGTTTACTTATGGAAAGACAAATCAACCACCGAACCCGCGATCAAAGAAAAAAACAAAGGAAGTGTATGACCATGATGTTGGCCAGCAGAGTGATGATGATTCTGATGAAGAAGATGATCCAAATGAGGCAGCGTTGTGGAAAAAGAAAAGAATTTTTTTGAATTGCCTCACTGGAAGCATAATATTTTGAGACATAATCTTGATGTCATGCACATTGAGAAGAATGCTTGTGAGAATATTATTGGGGCCATTCTCAATGTCGATAGAAAAGAGATCAATTTGGTTTTACAAGTTATGTTAGTGCTAGGGACAAAATTGCGGAGTAGTTGTTACTTCTTCAATTACAAGTTATACTAGTGCTAGGGATAATCATCATGTAGAGAGAGATGTAGAATATTATGGAATTCTTACAGATATTATTGAGTTTGATTATTATGGCAAACGAAAGGTTGTGTTATTTCGCTGTGATTGGGCTGATGTGAATACTACTTAAGGCATTAAAAGAGATCATTTTGGTTTTACAATGGTGAACTTATTTCGATTAATTCACACAAGTCAACGATTGATAGACGAACCATATGTATTTTCTTCGCAAGTGAAACAAGTTTTTTACTGCCATGATCTAATGGATGAGGGTTGGTATGTTGTACTCTATAACACCCCCAGAGACTTGATAGACATCGGGGATGGAAGTAGAGATGATATTAAAAAAAGATCAGAAACTTTGCCTTTTGCAACACAAAACTTAGATGGCACAATCGCTAGTTCTAGTTCACAATCCCAATGGGTTCAAGAGGACATGAACGTAGATTTTAATGAAAACTGATGCCATAACAATGTAATAAGATTTTATAACTCTAACTTGTTGTCGAATATATATATTAATAGTAATTTTGTCAGTAGTTACTTTAATTGTTGTTGTTTGTTTATTGCAGATATTATGCCTAGGGGGAAATTGAGTGACCTGCGGATTGTTCAAGTTCCTCGAGCAGAGGAAGTAACAAATAATGAGGAAATGTTTGGTGTTGGATCTTCACAAGTTCCAGAAATAGTTGAAGAAAATGTAGAAATCGAAGGTAATGTTCAACACTTTATTTAAATGGTAGATTCTTTTTTATTTTGACTTTATTTTATAAATTTTACTGAATTATTTCTTATATAGCTAAAAATGGTCGAAAGCACAAGAGTAGAGGGCGCACGATGTTGAAAGAGTTATACAATCTTCCTCCCGAGGAACGCGTGAAAGTTTCAAGAAATGATGTTGGCCAACCTATTGGGGCAGAAGCAAGTGTTCTAGCCAATTTCATAAGCATGACTGCACGTAATGCATCACTTTTGCCGATCAATTATGAGTCATGGCGTGAGATGCCGAATAGTAGCAAAAAACCAGGCTATCGATTATGTTAAGGTAATAATATCATTGTAATAGATAATCTATTACAGCTCGATACTAATTTATATTTATTTGATTGTGTAATTTGCAGGAAAAAATTTCTTTAGAGGTCTTAGACGATTATGTGAAGCATGCGTTAGGAAAGAAATGGAGAGACCATAAGAGTTTTTTGAAAAAGAAATATTTCAAGAATGATCTCAGCCTTCAAGAGAAGATGCAAAATGTCCCACATGGAATGCTCCAGTATCAATGGGAAAATGCAGTTAGGTTTTGAAGTTCAACAAAAGGTGAGGTATGATCGATGTAATTAAAATAAATTACTCTAATGATAATATTGGCTTTATAAGTAATGCAAGTTTTTAATTTAGGATCGAGAGGGCGTTGGAGTTGCTAGTAGACAACAGCAAAAGTTTACTCACACAGCTGGGTCGAAGAGCTTTGCTCGTATAGCTAATGACAAGGTGTTGTTTTTTTATTTATTGATTATTTTTTAATCTACTATTTTTCGTAAGTATTAATTTTTATTATATATTGTAGCAAGTTTCGACCGGCAGTAGTGTTGGACGAGTAAAGCTCTTTGACATTACACACACAAAAAAGATGGCTCTCCTATGACTCTTGAAGCTGTAGAAATATTGGTATATTTGTTGAACACAATCTGAATTATGTTATATTTATATTAATAGTATAACATGTTTATATTAAATAATGTTTGAATTCGTTTTCTTAATTGATTATCAGACAAAATTGAAGGATAAAAAGATGGAGTATGAAGCTACAACTTCAACTAATGGTTCTGCTAATGTGGGTTGGATCGACAATCAAGTTATTGCTGAAGTGTTGGGTCTTGAATGATACGGTCGGGTTCGATGCCAAGGATCATTCGTTACCCCAACAAGATATTTTGGTGCTAACTCGTCTCAATACACGCCATCATAGAGCCAGTCTTCCCAAGCAGAAGTTAATCGTTTACAACAATAATTAACTCAATTTAAAGCCGAAGTTTTCACGAGGGAAGCGAAGAGAGAAGCTAGAGAAACGGAGAGAGAAGCGAGAGAAGCGGAGAGAGAAGCAGCATATAAGAATCTCGAAAATAAATTTCAAGAAATGATGGCGATGTTCAAGCAGAATCATCCACAGAATCACCCATCTTAGTTGATTTATTAGGTTCGTTCATGTTTTGTTTATTCTACTGAACAATGTTAAATTACATTTCACTTTAGCGTTGAACTACAATATGTTTAATTACATTTCACTTTAATGTTCTAGACTTGAATTTGTTGGATATGTTCTAGACTTAATTTCTGTAGTTATTTTTCAATTATATTCTTATTGGATGTGTTACAGGTTAAATTTGGGTAATAAATAAAAATTATGGTTGGTAAAATGCAATAAGTTTAGCGGCATTTTAGGGAGAAAACGCCACCAAAATCACATAAAACTTATTGCGACATTTGGATCAAAACCGCCGCTACAGAGTAATTAAATTACGGCGTTTATAAAAAACGCCGCTAAAGAACAGGACACATTTGCGGCGTTTGCTAAATATGAGATATTAGCGGCGTTTTAAATATCAAACGCCGCTATAGAACATGTACTTTAGCGGCGTTTTCTGTGGACAAACGTCACTAACTCTTGCGGCGCTACTTCCAGCGGCACTTTTTGCTGCGCTTCCTTTAACGCCGGGATGGTTTTTAGCGGCGTTATAAAACGCCACTATAGGGCTAAAAAAACGCCGCTAAAGACCTATTTTGCTGTAGTGTTGACATGTGACTTTGATTTGAATTTCTTTTAATTTTTAAAATCTAAAATTTTAAATTTAAAAAACCTAAGATTCCCTAATTTCTCACAAAATCCTAAATTCACACAACTCCCCAAATCCCTAACCCTAAATCTCAAAACCCCTCTTATGTCGTTGTTGATCACCACACTCCCGTGGTCGCGCAAGAAAGTCTCCTCCTCTCGGAGACATTGTTCATCATTCATCCACATTTCGTTTGTTGCTCGATTGGAGGCTTTCGAGATTTAACATTTGAAGTCCTATTAACATGTCGTTCATTATTTTTCGGTGACAGAATAGTGGCGTATTCGATAATGGAGGTCCAACGACGGAAAGGGTAGATGGTGACAGTTGGTTCAACGACGACAGTGGATGAATTAACCCTAGTCGAATTAGGTGATAATGAGGTAGGTTTTCAAAAATCACAATCAAATACGTGAACTTGATTATATATTTTTTAAATAATAACTCAGTTGAAATGTCTTTCTAATCTTATAGGTCTATTTGATCTTAAAATTTTAAATAAAAATTTAACTGAAATAACATTTCACTCATGGACTTATTTTGTCAACGCCTAATTTGACAGACGCCAATTTATTACATAATTTCATAAATTAGTAATATGGTAAATTTTAAGTAAATTATAATTTTAAACTCGAGTATAATATAAAATAGAAATATTATATAAATACTTGTATTTCCAAACTTCATGTAAGATACATTAAGGAATGTGCATGTAATGATAATTGTTAAAGTTAAAATCAAATCAGATAAGTGTAATTAATTATTTTTCAATTTTAATAAATATAATAAATCAAAAAAATTAAACAATTTTAATATATATTATAAACAACATTTGAAATGCACTAAAAAATATTTTTATAAATGCTATTGATGATTACCCCATATGCAAATCATCATCATGAATATTGATTTAAATATGATAAAACTTTTATGAAGCGATGTTTAGTATTTTAATTATGATGATAAAGAAACCTCTTCCGGTTGGTGGAATCCTAAAGCAAAAAAGGTGATTAACATGATTTGCAATTTCGGATTTAATATTAATTAAATTAAATTTTTAACAAATAAATTATTATTATTATTATTAATATTATTGTTTCATGCACTAACGATAGAAAAAAATATTTGACAAGTGATATTTAATAGGAAGTTAAGGGTGTGGGTTGAAAATAAAAATTTTACTTATAATTTTTTTGAATATAATTTACTTATAAATTTAGTATAGAAAATTTTCTAAATTATAACACCACTATTTATTTTTTTCTAGTTGTTATTATCGTTATTTTTTATATTATTAAAAAACTGATAACGATCATATAATAAAATTTTAAATAATTTTTCATTATCGGTGTATAAAATAATTATATTTATTATAATATTATTATACAAGTGCCTTTCTTGAGCCACCAAAAAGGTTCTATATTAATATATAAATTATTGAGTAGTTCAAATAATCTAAAGTTTGGTCAAATTCTATTATGACACTAATTAATCTTCATGGAAATATTATTTTAATCCCACTTGGTCAAAAAAAAAATTCTAAAAATATTTATTAATTTAAGTTGAGTTATTTATTTAATACTTCAAAGGGTTGAATCTGAATGAGAAACAACCTTTTCCCCCTATTATTATATTATTTTTACCAAATGATTCTTTCTTTTAAATTAAAAAATAGTATAAAATAAGACAATTATCATAATATGTATATATAGAAAAATCGTTATACTTTTTATTAAACAAATTAAAATTACAAAACACCAAACATGTGCATAAATTACTTCATCTATTAAAAAATAAAAGTGTGTTTGATATATCATTAAAAAATCATTTCATTGAGAATTTTTTTTTAACATTTTAATTTTTATTTATGTTTGATGATCATTTTAAAATTGTACTTACTAAAAAATTTTCAACAAAAAATTGAATAGGATAAATACAGAGGTACCCACTTTATCACTTAATGTTAAAAATGTTAAGTTGATTTTATTTAAAAACAATATTTAATATAAATTATCTTTATTTTTTTTGTTAAAAATGAAATAAGGGTGTGTTTGTACATCTGTCATGTAAAGTGAATTTGAGTGTAATTATAACTATACAATTGTGTTGCGTTTGGAGCAATTATCGTAATTTGTAGGTCAGCTGTTTAAATTTTATAGAAAAGAGTGAGCATTAGTGTAATTACACGGATAATTACACTCTTTAATATATTATATATTTATTTATTTATATTATAATTACCACATTAAAGTTTTATAATAAGTAACAACAATTTTTTTTTGACTTTAGTAACAACAATTTTATGTGTATACATTTTTCCAACTTTATATATGACACTTTAATTTCCTTTTATATATATATATATTTGTAAAATATATATATTATTTATTTTTCTTACAAATTCAACTTACAATTTATTATTATTATTATTATTACACGTTAGGGTTTTATAATAAATATTATATTAAATATTTTTATAACATCTTTTTTCGACCCTAGTAATTTTATTGTTTAATACTTACCTAAATATTTACAAAATATTTTTAGGATTTAGGGTTAATTCTTTTATATTCCATCTATCTAATTTAATATGTCAATATTAACTTTTTTTTGTCAATTTTTTGACTCATTATTACTAGGGTACCAGTGAAACCTAGGTACTCGGAAAATTGGGTATCATGATCATATTTTTTATTTTTTTATTTTAAAATTTTAAAGAAATCACATATTAAACACAAAAATATTTTTAAAAAATTTTAAACTTAAAACTTAAAAGTATATAATACAAACATAGAAAGAATTTAGGGATTTAAACTTAGTTTTAGAGTAAAAATATTAAGAAATTTAAAATAAAAATATAATTTAAAATATAAAAAATATATATTAAAATTTATGAGGTCGGGTCGGGTACCCTCTAAGGGAAAACTTCCGGCCGTGTCCCGGAAAGATTACCGGGTTAGATACCCGGCCCGGTCGGGTAATTTTGTTTATAAGATTACTCGGCATTTTTAGGTTCGGGTCGTCGGGTCGGGTCAACAGGGTCAGGTATTTTTGAACACCCCTAATTATTACTTTAAATTTATTATTGATAGAAATATGAAAAAATATGTTTTAAAAATCACTTGCTCTTGAGATTGTTGACGCTTGTCAAACATGTCTAAACAAGTAAAATTCCTAATAATAATTATATTTTCATGCGATTACATTGTGGTTCCAAATATACCCTTTAACTTCCATTCAAAATTATTTGATATAATAAAAAATGCAACACTACAGTTAAAAAAAAATGCAACACTAAAAAGTTTAAAATTATGAAACAAGAAATTTTCAAAATCAAAATTTATTATGAAAAAACATAATTATATATTACACACTACTTAATATTTACTAAAACACCAATAAATTTTATAATATAAATGTAAAATTCATTTCATTTCTAAAAATGCAGTACTTGGTTTTATAGAATTTCAAAAAAAAAAAATAACTTCCTTTTTCTTCTTAACCTTTTTTTACACTAAATTATACCATGAACTAGTAGTGGAAATTTTTGTTTTAATGAGTGATCTAATTTTAAGAGTTTAAGTTTATGTACTTAGAATTTAGAGACCATGATTTAGGGTCAGAATTTAAAGTTTATAGGTTAAACCTAAATCCTTCACATATTACTCTAAAATCTAACTTTTAAACCCTAAATTCTAACCATAAAACCTAAACTAAGTTTCTAATCCTAAAATTAGAGCACTTGTAGAAACAAAAAGTTTCTACCGTTAGTGCATAAATATTTTCCCATAATAATAATAATAATAATAATAATAATAATAATATAAACAAACTTGCAAAACTTGGATCATGATTTATGCCCAGATATGAACCTTAAAGAACAACCATGCAGGAATGGGCTGGAGGGTTGGTCCCCTCTAGACATTTAAAATTCGTATATGATTTAGAAAATTTTTAGAAGTTTTCTATGTATTTTCTATTAAAAATCAATTTTCTCCTCTGCAAAAATTTTATAAGTTCGCCCTTAGAATTTTATAGGTTCGCCCTCTAACATAGAATTATCTGTCCGTCCCTACAAGCATCAGTTGATCCGGTAAGATGAAATATTATATTCTTTAGGTAAAATTCATGTTCGAATTCTGACGTTTGTAAATGAAGTAAATTAAATTGGAAGGATCGTCCTCATAATAAACCTATGCAGTACTCAATCTAAATTAATCAGCTAATAAATTAGATACAAATAGTTATAAAAAACCCTTAAAATTGGAAAATTGCTTGAATTAAAAAATTGGAAAAAGCTTGCAATAGATGACAAAGGTTTATAGTAATCAATTAAAAAAACACTAATTGTTACATTTTATAATATAAAGTAATATTGTGGTACACCCATTGTCATTCTTCTTGCTTTCTTCAATATGGTATCTCTAATCTAATTGCCTGATTAATTTATTGATTACTCTTAATTCAATGCCCCAAAATTTTAATTGGTAAATGGCCGGTGCTTGAAATATATTAGTTTTAAATTGTGACCAATTATATCAGGCATCTAAGTGAAGTAAAATATTAGTTGAGAATGAGACATTAGTCTTTTTGGGTAAACTACAATTAGTAGTTACCAAACTATTTAAATTTTTATGTTTTGGGCACCAAATTATTTTTTTTACAAGAATAGTCACTATATTTTTTGGTCACTTTTCGTTAAATTTGATCCTTGACTTAATAAAGATGATGATGTGGTATGGTAACACTTTAGTCTCCAAAATCTATACATACTGTATAAGACCGCAACAGTCCCTGTAATATAGTGACTATTCTTGTAAAAAATTTGTGCCTCATTCCTTCATACTTTGATCTAATAGAACGATTGAAACTTGATTACTAAAGCAAAGTTACGCAATTGATGTTGGCTTGGAATTAAACACCAAACCATTTTGAGCCAACAATAATATGTATAAGACCGCAACAGACCCTGTAATCCACCAACACCGCAGCGGAACATACAATCCACCAACACCGCAGCAATCCTGAAAAACAACCAAAATAACATTGTGCAATAAATTCTCGAAGCAATCGTGATCTAGCAAATTCCAGTCCCCGCCATTGGAAAAACTGTTGAAAGTCAATGCACTTTCAGAGCGTTAATGCACCACTTGGTGCAGGTGAAAAACTTCAACATTGCCGCAGAGATGCAACCAATTTTGGTTGAAAATTTGGCATGGTGTAATCATTCATTTGGTCCTAAACTTTAGGATATTTATAAGTTGGTCCCTAAGATCAACTATAAATAGCCTAACTATTTGTCATTTCTCACCATCCCAAAAATCACCTTACAACTAGAGAAATTAGAGAGTTTTCATATAGAGTTGTTTTCTCCTTTTTATCAAGAGAGAATTGTCATTGTTTTCTCCTTGTTAGATTGAGAGAAATTGTAATTCCTATTTTTTATAGTGAAATTCTTCTACCTTATCCGTGGTTTTTACCCTATATTATTTAGGGGTTTTCCACATAAAATTTGTGTCTCCTTTATCTTCATTGTTACTTTCTAAAATTATCAGTTGTGTTTTTGCTCTATCTGACGATCATATTTCGCAACAATTGGTATCAGAGACTAATTTAAGTGTGTATATATACTTACCATATTTTCTGTTTGTTGCCATTGAAGAGTGGATCCTCCATCATAAGAAATTAAGTTAGATATTACTCATTCATTGAGGGTAGTGGGCACTATTCACGTTATAAAAAGTGAAATAGTGAGAGCTATTTGAAATAGAAGCTATGACAACGAAATTTGATTTTGAAAATTTCGACGGGAGAAATTCCCACTGAGGAAATTGAAGATAAATGCTATCCTAAGGAAAACAATCCGCCTAGCGGCTATCAACGAAAGGTCGACGGATTTTACAGATAACAAGAAATGGAACGAGATGGACGAGAATGCTATTGCAGACCTTCATTTAGAATTAGCAGATGAAGTACTCTTAAGATTAAGGAGAAGACAACCAATGAGATTTGGGATCATCTCACAAAATTGTACGAGACCAAGTTGCTGCACAATAAAATTTTCCTTAAGAGGAAATTATACACTCTACGGATGTCAGAATCTACTTCAGTGACAGAGCACTTAAACACGTGAATACTCTATTTTCTCAGCTTACATATCTAAGCTATAAAATAGAGTCACAAGAACGTATTAAAATCCTAATTCAAAGTCTACCTGATTCGTACGATCAACTCATCATCAACTTGACAAACAACAACCTTACCAGTAATCTAGTCTTCGATGATGTTGCAGATGCTATTCTGGAAGAAAAAAATTGGCGCAACAACAAGGAAGACAAACAAGGAAATCTGCAACAAGTAGAGACCTTAACGATGATGTGAGGAAGATCAACAAAACGTGACCAAAGTAGTAGTCACAATCATGGTAGATCAAAGTTATGAAGTAAGAAGAACTTAAAGTGCTACAACTGTGGAAAGAAGGGTCACTTGAAGAAGGATTGTTGGAGTTTACCCAAAAACTTCAATCCTCAAGGAAATATGGCAAACACTTCAGATGATGGAGATGTTCTCTGTTATGAAACATCAACGAACATGGAAGGTAGAAAAAGATTTGCAGATATATGGCTTATTGACTCGAGAGCCACATATCACATGACCTTAAGAAGAGAATGGTTCCATCATTATGAACCTATCTCAGGAGGATCTGTGTACAGCCGCAATGATCATGCCTTGGAGATTGTTGGCGTTTGGAACCATTAAATTGAATATGTATGACGGAACAATCAAAGTTGTTCGAGATGTGAGGGACGTGAAAGGTTTGAAGAAAAACTTATATCCTATGGATTGTTGGATAATAATGTAAGCAAGATTGAAACATAGAAAAGAATCATGAATATGTTCCATGGATCACTTGTGGTGATGAAAGGTGAAAAGATAGCGGCAAATTTGTACATGCTAAAGGGAGAGACTTTGCTAAAAGCAAAAACTTCTATTGCCTCATGTAGTTCAGATTCTAAAATGTTATGACATTAGAAATTTGGACACATATCAAAACAAGGAATGAAAGTCCTTGTGGAGCAAAAGCTACTTCCGGGTTTAACAAAGGTATCACTTCCTTTGTGTGAACATTGTATTACAAGTAAGCAACATCGATTAAAATTCAACACATCAAATTCTAGAGGCAAAGCTATTTTAGAATTGATCCATTCTGATGTATGACAAGCACCAGTTACATCCATAAGTGGATCAAAGTATTTTGTCTTATTCATTGATGACTACTTTATGAGATGTTGGGTGTATCCTATCAAGAGGAAGATCGATGTATTTTCAACCTTCAAAGTTTTCAAAGCTCAGATGGAACTTGATTTTGGAAATAAAATCAAGTGTTTTAGATTAGATAATGTAGGTGAATATAAAAGTGATAAATTTGATGACTTTTGTAGAAAAGAAGGCATCAAAAGACAGTTCAAAATAGTATATACTCCTCAACAAAATAGAGTGGCAGAGCAGATGAACAGAACCCTGTTAGAAAGGACAAGAGCAATGTTGAGAGCTGCAAGACTAGTGAAAGCTTTATAGGCAAAAGTAGTCAATACCGTCTATTATTTGGTGAATCGGGCTCCATCAACTACAATTGTTGAAGATACCGATGAAGATGTGGACTTGTAAACTAGTTGATTATTCAAACCTCCATATATTTGGAAGTATTGTGTATGTGATGTACAATGCCTAAGAAGTTTCAAAGTTGGATCCAAAATCCAGGAAATGTAAATTCTTAGGGTATGCTGATGGAGAGAAGGGGTATTGCTTGTGGGATCTCACTGCCCGCAAAATGATTATCAGTAGGGGTGTTATCTTTGTAAAAGACAAGCTACAAAGAAAAGAAGAAGATGATAACACTGAAAAAGAAAACTCAGAGACTACAAAGATACATATTTAAAATGAGTTTGAATAAAAAGATTTTTCTGAAGCAAAACTAGAGTATGAGGAACCAGAACTAGAGAATTCTGAAGCTCCAACAACTCGCCAATCATATCGGGTGAAAAGATGTTCCAATTGGCACTCAGATTATATTATAGAAGGTAATATTGCATAATGCCTTTTAATGGAAGATGGTGAGCCATCAACATTTTAGGAGGCAATGAACAACATAGATGCTTCATAGTGGATGGTGGCAATGCAAGAAGAAATTAAAGATCTTCATAAAAATAATACATGGGACCTTGTGCCACTACCACAAGGAAGGAAGCCAATTGGTAACAAATGGGTCTTCAAAATCAAGAGAAATACTGACGATCAAGTGGAGAGGTATCGTGCAAGACTAGTGGTCAAAGGATATGTTTAGAAAGAAGGCATTGATTTCAATGAAATCTTTTCTCCTATGGTTCGACTAACAATAGTTTGAGTTGTCTTGGTAATGTATGCTTCATTGAACTTACATCTAGAGAAACTAGATGTTGAAACGATTTTTCTTCATGGTGATCTTGAAGAAGAAATTTATATGCTCCAGCCTGAAGAATTTGAAGATAAAGAAAAGAAGAACTCGATTTGCATGTTGAACAAATCTCCGTACAGTTTAAAACAGGCACTGAGGTGTTGGTACAAGAGATTTGGCTCATTCATCATGAGCCTTGGATACAACAGACTTAATGTAGACCATTGTGCTTACTTCTAGAAGTTTGGTGAAAATGATTTTGTTATATTGTTGTTGTATATAGATAATATGTTGGTTACAAGCCCCAACAATGATCATATTGAAGAATTAAAGGCACGATTGGCTAAGGAATTTGAAATGAAGGACTTGAGACCAGTAAACAAGATTCTAGGGATACAAATTCACCGAGATAGAAGTAATAGAAAGATTTAATTAATAAAATAATTACTTGAAGAAGATCTTTTCACGCTTTAACATGCAAGATTGTAAGCCAATTTCTATCCCTCTTCTATTTAACATCAAATTATCCTCTAGTATGAGTCCTGGCAGTAAAAAAGAGAGGATAGAGATGTCTCGAGTACCGTATACATCAGTGGTGGGAAGCTTAATGTTCGCTATAATTTGTACAAGACCAAACATTGCACAAGCAATGGGAGTGGATAGTCGGTACATGACGAATTTAGGCAAAAATCATTGGAATGTTGTGAAAAGAATCTTGGGATACATCAAATGGACCTTAAATGTTGCATTATGTTATAGAGGATCTGTCACATCCTAAGAACCGTCCTAGTAGGAATAAGGCTCTGGTGATCGGAAATTCTGTATCGGACATGCCCGAAAGTGTAATTTTATGATCCTTGTACCCAATTTTGTAATCGATGAAAGTTCTAGGGCATTAAATTGATCAATTGACCTTTTTGTAATAAATTCAAAGTTCAAAATATTGTTTTAAGCTAGGAGTATCGATACGGTGGGACTGGTATCGGTACGATTTTGGCTAGGCGTATCGATACAACAAGACCTGTACCAGTACGACCTAACTGCCATAATGAACTTACCCATTTTAGCTTAGCCGTATCGATACGACCATAAGGTGTATCGATACGAACCTCTGCAGAAATCTGTTTTGAATACTAAATTGAAAGAAAAAGGGGGTTAGGGTGATGACTCACCACCTAGCTTACCCCTCCCACATGAAATACCTTAGAAAAGATGACTAATTGTCATCAAATAGTCAATTGAAAGAAAGGTAAAAAGGTGATTGAATTGGGTTTAGCAAACCCTCAAGGATAGGAAAGCTTCCTATTGGTTGTTAGGTATGTAGGAGAATGATTAAGGGTAGTGTGTGGTTTTAAAATAAGAAACAAAGCTTACTCCCTTACCTTTGAATCCTCCGAAAGCTAAAACTCACCCTTGTCATCCAACAAGCAAGCACCACCATTGTTGTCTTCAACCTCAAGCTTAAACAAGCATCTCAATCCAATCCTCAACCTTTGTTTGATTTCGATATAGCATTTGAAAGCTTGTATCTCGATAAGTAAAAGCCCTCAATCAATTTCGAAATCCATGGATGGTCAAAGTTTAATTTCAAGTCGAATTATTAAGCCTAATCTTTGAAATGAGCACTATATCATTATAGTGATTGTATTGATTCCTTGTGTTTCTTCCTAGCTCAAAAATTGTTAGGAAACAAACCGTCATCTCCAAACAAGTCTAGGAGCAAATGAATTGAAATCCGAGAACCTTGAAGTCTCTGAATATTAGGTGAGTGAAGTCATGTCAAGGGATAGCCAAGGAGCCATCCCGTTGCATTCGTTATGTTGCAATTACATTTTTGTTTAAGGGCTTACATAGAGCAAACTCGTGTGGATGCTAATGGTAAGCATGGTAAGTTCCCAATGTTATTCGATATGTTATAAGTTCCTATGTGATATGTGAAATACGATATGTGGATAATGCTTCATGTATATTTTGATATGGATGTGTTATAATATGAAATATGGAGCTAAGGCTCGATTTGCTATCCGATATGATGTGATCCAAAAGGTAAGAACTATGATGAAATATGTGACTTGGACATTCGTGGACATTGGATACAATTGGCATGCCATAGGGTTATTCAAGCTCACCAAGTAAGGGATTGGACTACGGTCTAGGGTTACGGCCTATGTGTGTGGTGATATAATGATAGATTGTGTAAGGGACTATCCGAAGCTACGGCTCAAGGCTACGACCTATTTTCGATATGTGTGGTGTACAAGGAAATTTGCGTATCCATTGGTTACCATGTCCAAGGAGATAATATGCTTATATGACCTATATTTGTTATATGAAATCATGACTAATGACTATGAATATGTTTGCTATGATTGATGTTATGTAAATTGTTAACCGAGCATGTTTATATGACATTCATGTAATTGATAGATTTATCGTGCATTTGTTATGACTACCTCACTAGGCTAAGTAAGCCTAACGTCTTAGTGTCTCATGCATTTTCAGGACCTTGAAAGAATCCGAGCTTTGATCTTGTGTTGTGGTGGCAAGTCACTCTCATCAAGCTCATGTATGCTTAAATTTTGCTTTGAACTCCTAGTAAGGTGGCATATGGTCTAGACATGTTATGTTTGTGCCGTTTGATATGTGTATAATAGCCTAATATTCCCTAAATGTTGTATGTGGAAATTGACATGTTTTGCAATGGTTTAACTAGCTAAAATGAGCTTAAAAACACCAAAAGGTGAAAACTGGGTAAATGGATTCGAAACGCTCTAAAATTTTGTATGCTATTAAAAACATGGATATGGGACTTTCTGGTAAAATTTGGTTAAATTCGGATATCGTTCAATAGGTTAATTCAAATAAAAACCATATGAAATCTGTCATTACAAGGCAAACGTATCGGTACGGGTCAAGCTGTATCGGTACGGGTCAAGCATAATTGGACTTGGTAGAACAAGGCGTATCGATACACATAGGGGGTGTATAAATACAAAGTTGGTCAGCAAGGTCTGAAAATAAATTGCATCGGTATGGTCTATAGGGTGTATCGAAACGGTCAACCCTAGTCAACTTGTATCGATACAAGGCTAGGTGTATCGATACAGACATGATACCTTCAAATCTTGGAAATGAAAATTTGGCTTAGTGTACCGATACGAATCTAAGTGTATCCGTACGGAGTTAGTTAATTTTGTTAAAAGGCTTAAAACACAGTTATAAGAAGTTTATAAAATGGTCACAAAAACTTGTATAGTTTAATTAGATAGATAAGCGATCTCCGTTAGTAACGAAACTTCATAGGTTAATAATTGGTAAGTATAATTAAAGATTGGTGAAAAGAAATTCCGATTAAGTCATCAGTTGCTAAATTTACAATTTAGTCCCTAAGTTCATAAAAGTTTAAAATTGACCCCAAATCGAGTAAGCTATATATGAATTAGTTCGATAATTCGTAAAAGAAGATTAAAAAGACATACTGAATAAGATTTTGATCTCCGATCAAAGTCTCCAAACTCTGATTCTATCTCCGGTAGCACTCTCTAACCCGATTTCCTACTAGGCCGAGAAGGGGGTGTTACATTTGTGGTATTAGAGCCTAGGTTTAGTCGTTTCTAGGACTAAACTAAAGTTTGTTATGAGTCTGCATCTTTATATGCCACCTAGGAGTTTATTTGTATATGTTGTTTGTGACTTGCAACTTACATGATTAAATCATTTCTGTACGAATAGATCTGAAAATGTCCGCACCCATCGATAGGCGTACTGAGAATGAACCACACCCTGACTCCTCCTCGACTCAGGGGGACTATTTGGGAGCTGAAGTTAGACCTGAGCAAGTGGGATAGAATGACCCACCTCATCCTCCTCCGATGCCTCCCAAAATGATCAAACAAGTGGCCGTGTCTCTCAGGCAAGAACCACCACCTCAGCTTGCTAAAGCATCTTCTTTTGTTCTGAAGGCTCTCATTAGCGAGCTCCGTCAGTATCCAGTCTACATCTTCACTGGTCAGGACATGGATAATGTTGAAATAGCAGAGTATTGGATGGAGAATACTCTTAAAGTTTTGAATAAGCAAATGAAGTGCCCTGAGGAACACAAACTGGAGTGCGCTCTAGCATTAATCTCTGAAGAAGCCTAGAGCTGGTGGGACACGAGAACGCTCATAGTGCCCGAGCACAAAGTTAAATGGGACTTCTTCCTTTAGAAGTTTTGAAAGAAGTATCTCAGTGAGCACTACATTGCCAAAAGACGCAAGAAGTTCCTTAACCCGAGAGAAGGAGGAAGACTTGTGGAGCATTACATCCACGATTTCTACAAATATGCGAGGTATGGTGCTGAGATCATACGCACGAAAAAGGAGAAATACAGACTGTTCATTGATGGTCTCTGTGATGAACTCCGTCCTCTCTTCACTGCTTTGGAGATAGAGGATTTTTAGACTTTGGTCAACCGAGCCATTGCCACTGAAGCCTCCCAAAAGGCTTATGAAAGAAGAAAGGGGAACCAAGCTCGGTCTGAAAAGAGGTTTCGAGATGATTCTAAGCCTCTTGTGACCCAGAAGAAAGGAAGACAGTAGGATCAGAAGTCTGTAACCTATCTACAGCTACCAAGAGTAGGATACGCACGACAATCCCAATCTCTCAGAACGTCTATTGCCCGTACAGATTCAGTAGATAGTACGTGTGGTTCTGCAAAGGGTTCTTAGATTTCGTTATGCAGCTTTTGTCAAAAGAGTCACCCTAGACAATGCCACAAACAGTCTGGATCTTGTTACCTCTACGGTGAGCCTGGCCACTTCATCAGGCAGTGCCCGCAGAATCCAAACGCTCCTACTACAGTGGCTTCTCAGAATAATCTTGCTAAGGGAAGAAGAGCAAAGCCAGCGCCGTCCGGATCACTAGGGAGACCTTGCAACACCAACGCTCTTTTGGTTGGACATAATCCATAGACCTCAGCCCAAATGTATCATGTTCGAGACCGAGAGCAAGAAGATGATCCTGATGTAATAGCAGGTATGGTGGAATTATGATCTGACCTTGTGTAGCGACATTTTTTTTGAAAATTCGTTTGAAATTCAAGTTCATCCGGTTTCTATGGGTTATCCCCAAAATCATCTCTTTGTAATCTTGGCTCAAAAGGATTTCTTTTAAAAACTCTTATTTCTTTAAAAAACGATTGAAAACTTGGAGTCGCCACCGGCCACTTGGATAAGGTAGGCCAGACACCACAAAACCAGAGATTCGATTTGAAAGGGTTCAGGAGTTGGTTACGTGTGGGGAAGGATTAGCACCCCCATCACGCCCGGAAATCAATACCAAATATTTGTTGCTTTTAATCGAAGGAAATTGTCAAAATTTGAAAGGAATTTAATTTGGTGACCTTAATTGAAAATTAACCTTAATTGAACAGGCTTTATCAAATTGGTGGGTTCAAATTAATTGGACATTTAATTAATAAGGTTAACGATGAAAAAATGGAGTGGGGGTGCCGCATGATGTGAGAAAAAAATAGGGTAGTGGTTCTTTTTTTAGGGTTCATGGGATTTATATTTATATAGTGATGAAGGGTATTTTTGGTTTATCCCCTTAAAATAAGAACCAATGAAAATTAAGACCTTGGTCACCAAGTAGTTTTTTTAACCAATGGGAATGAGGCATTGATTCATCCAATGAGAACTGTTGTCATTTTATTTTCACATTCGTTTTAGTTGTTATATTAATTTAGTATTGTTGTAGTGTTATACTGATAATATAGTTAAGTGACATTGATAACATAGTTAATATGTTTAGTAGTAAATATTAATGTTACTGATAATATAGTTAGGTGTCATATAGTATATAGTAGCATAGTTGATGTATTGAAGTTGTAAATATTAATGTTAGTATTAGAGTTGTTTAGGTGACATATACTTAGTGTGTTATAATTAGTATAATTGTTAGTATTAACATAGGTTATATATTTTAGTATCCTAGCTAGTAGTTAATATAATAAGTTATCAAACCCAAAAAATATAAAATAGATAAAAACAAACATGCCCATACATTATACAAAAGGGTCGGCTGGCCCAATTATAACAAAAAAAAAGAAACCCTAATCCCGTCTTCTTTCTTTGCGCAACCAAAAGGAGGACATTGGATCAATCTGAGATCAAACGGCACAGATCGTGCCAACTGGGGATGATATAGCACCTCAACTACACAGTCGTTCGATCAGGATACAATCCAACAACTTAAATCGTTTCGGGCTGTTCACGCAGATCACCACTCGCGCGTGGCAGCCACGTGCATGACGTTTCAACTTCGGCCGATCACTTAGTCTTTTCCGACGCTCCACTCGCTCCGATTGTTCCTCGCCAGCGCCATTTGAGTCACCAGAAACACACAAACAGAAGAACAAAAAGGGTTAAATCCCTAAATTAGGGCAGAGCAATTCAAGATAAAACCAACAAGGATTAAATCCCTAATTCAAATCCCTAGCTGGAAAAATCAGAAGCAAAACGGGAAAGGATAATCCCTAATTCGAAGCCCTAGCGAGAATCAAGCTACAATCGGATATGCAAAAGGCAAAATCAGAACCAAAAGGGAAAGGGTTAATCCCTAAATTGAAGCCTCTGGTAAAGATCAAATAATTCAAGATTATCCAAGGAAGAAATTAGGGATTCAGGCTTAAAATTCAAGAAATTCTTGTACTATATAAACCCCTTTGTAACCTATGTAACAACAGAGACACAATTACAGAGAAATCACATATAGCAATTACAGTAAACACTCTAGCATTCGAAAGTTGTAGGAGCAAGCAATTTGTAATCAGTGTTCAAAAGCAATAAAGAGAAGCAAGTTCTGGTAATTTTTCTATCTATTTACTTTGTGTTTCGAATTAAATAAAGAAAAAGGGTTTGTTTTTACTTTGTTTTTATCGGAAACACGACGAAAATTTGGCTTTGACGGAAAATTGTCAAAAAAAAACACGACTTTGGGGTCACCGAAATCTGAAAAAATTTGGGTATTTCTTGAAATTTTACCGCCGGCAACGGCGGTCGACGTCAGTGAAAGGCGGCCAGCACGACGGATGTTCATCGTGTTCTTCATAAAATGAAAAAACATGATGAGCTCGACAGAGGATTTAAAGAAATGGGTGTTTGATCTGTTTTGATGAATAAGAAAAAATGAAATATGTTTGTTATAATTGATATATATACTAACCCATTAACCCGACCCGAACCTGCGCTCTTCTTATCCGGTTTTCCTAACGCAGCTCATTTGTTTTCAATTGTTTCAATTTCATCTTTTTTCCTTTCAATTCGGCACCTAATTTCAAATTGTTTTCAAATTAACCCGCACATTTTGGTTTTCTTTAAATTCAGTCCATGATACAATTTTTTTTTATAAATTAATTGTTTTTTATTTTAATTACTTTGATAATTGATTTAGTTTAAGTATTTTGTTTCTTTATTCTTGTATGTATATGTATGTGTGTTAAACTTTAGGATTAAGGACTTAAAACATAGATTAGAGACATGTATGTAAAACATTCTTCACTTTCAATAAAACACACTTAATTATATAATAATCTTAATAATTAAAATGAATATAGCCATTTCTTTAGGATTATTCACTACTTAGATTTTAATTATAAGACTTTAACACATTAAATTTTTTTGTTGATTACTAAAAAGTGAAAACTTAATTGATATGATGTCTTATCAAACGGGATGACGGTTTTGCGCTAGGAGTGTTGGCGGTGATTAAAGTTTATTTCCCAGGCGATAAGGCCGTTAAAATAGATTTACATTCATTTTGCGGACAAATAAATCGAAACTTTGTGAACTTGCAAATTCCGGTTTTAAAAATCATTTTTTAAATCAATTAGGTACCAATTTTTGGATGTTGTGGGGGGTGCTAACCATTCCCCACACATAACCGACCCCCGAACATGTTTTCTCTTATTTTCGTAGACCAAAAATGTAATTTTGATAAATAAATCTTTTATTAAAATAACCCTTGTTTTAAAAAGTGATCCAATCACAATTTCTTCAAAAAGATTGGTGGCGACTCCGTGATTCTATAAAGTTTTCCAAAAAGTCAAAACCTTCATAAAAAGGGTTGTGACAAGAACCAAGCCTTGGTGAGTAAGGAGTTGGGATTTTTATTATTACTTTTTGTATATATTTTTTGACTATATAAAATTATATATAATGGGCCATGAAATTTTAGGCTTAGGGTATAAGGTAAGGTTTTTTGAGTATTTAAAAAAAGGGTAATGTGAATTTATTTTATTTCGAGCATTTAATTTAACCTGGACAAAATTTAGTGTCTACATCTTGTTTATGCTTTGGTAGACCCAGGTTCGACTCATTCCTTCATTAGTGGACCGTTGATTGAAAAGTATGCTCTAGAATCTAAACCAGTTACTTCTGAGATTGTTGTCTCTAACCCATTAGGAGATAGTGCGATTATCCGATAGATCTGTAAAGATTGTCCCCTGAGGATCCAAGAGATCCCATTTCTGGCTAACTTGATGGCCTTACCCTTCTATGAGTTCGATCTTATCCTAGGCCTCGATTGGCTAGCCGAGCATCAAGCCTGGATAGGTTGCTCGAATAAGAAGCTGTACCTTCATGGACTCGGTAAGAAGAGCATAACCTTGATGAAATCCAAACCCGGGCCTAAAAAGATCCTTATATGTGCCATGGAGTCTAAGGAAGAGTTGAAACTTGAAGATGTGCCAGTTGTGGAAGAATTCCCTGATGTGTTTCCCGATAAACTTCTGGGACTTTCTCCAACCCAAAAAGTAGAATTTAGAATTGAAGTGCAACCGGGGACTACCCAGTCTCCATCGCCCCATACCGAATGCCTCCAATTGATTTGAAAGAGTTAAATGCCCAAATCTAAGACCTTTTGGATAAGGGATTCATACGGCAGAGTTCTTCGCCTTGGGGAGCACCAGTTTTGTTTGTCAAAAAGAAGGATGGGTCGATGCGTCTGTGCATTGACTATCGTCAGCTGAATAGAGTGACCATTAAGAACAAGTATTTGTTACCAAGGATCGATTATCTCTTTGATCAACTGAAAGATGCTTTCGTCATCTCTAAGATAGACTTGCGATCCAGATACTATCAAATGCAAGTGAAGGAGTCTGACATTCCAAAGACTGCCTTCCGGACTAGATACATCCATTATGAGTTCTTGGTAATGCTTTTTGGGCTTACTAACGCACCTGCAGCCTTCATGGACTTGATGAACCGTGTGTTCCAGCCCTAGCTGTATGGATTCGTGGTTGTGTTCATAGATGACATCTTGATCTACTCCAAAGACACAACCACTCATGAAGAACATCTCCGGATTCTGATATCCGAAGTATCCTTTCTAGGACATGTGGTTTCGTCTACGGAAATTCAAGTTAACCCAGGGAAGATCCAAGCAGTTTTTGATTGGATTCCTCTGAAGGATGTTGGAGAGGTTTGTAGCTTTCTGGGCCTTGTAGGCTACTACCGTAAATTTGTTAAGGGATTCTCGACGATTGCTACACACTTGACGAAGCTTATCCGTAAAGAAACTCTCTTTGTATGGACTGTAGAGCAACAAAGATGTTTTGATCAGCTTAAGCAAGTTCTGACCCATGCCCCTATCTTGGTACAACTCGAGTTAGGTAGGGACTTCACTGTATACAGTGATGCATCCCACTTGGGATTAGGTTGTGTACTGATGCAATAAGGAAAGGTTATTGACTATGCCTCATGTCAGTTCAAACCACACGAGCTAACTATCCGACACATGATTTGGAGTTGGTCACCATTGTGTTTGCCTTAAAGATCTGGAGGCACTACCTTTATGGTGAGAAGTGTTATTTGTACACTGATCACAAAAGTATGAAAAATCTTTTAACTCAGAAAGAGTTGAATCTCTGTCAACGCCGGTGGATGGATCTTTTGAAAGACTATGACCTGGTTATTGATTACCACCCCGATAAAGCCAATGTCGTAGCTAACGCTCTTAGTCGGAAACCTACTCCCTCTCCAAAGTGTTTGAATGCTTATTTCTGACTCAAGAAGCATGGCAAGTTATTAGTTGAATTGAGAGTTCAGTCAACCATTGTGTCTAGAATCAAAGCACTCCAAGAATCTGGTGAGGAGTTGCGAACTCTTATTGAAAAGATCAAGGATAAGTCGGATCTTGACTTTGCTATGAACTCCGAAGGTTTGTTATGTTTTCGAAATTGTATTTGTGTCCCTGATGATGATAACCTTCGGGATCAAATTCTAAGTGAAGCTCACTCGAGCCCCTTTTCTATTCATCCGGAGCTATCAAGATGTATAAGGATCTAAAGGAGTTGTACTGTGGTCTGATATGAAAAGAAAGATCACGGACTTCGTGGCTAGGAGCTTGACTTGCCAATGGGTTAAAGCAGAGCACAAGGTGCCTACTGGTCTTTTGCAACCCATTGAGCTTCCACAATGGAAATGGGAACATATTACGATGGACTTCGTAAGTGGCTTGCCATTAAAACCAAAGAAGAATGATGCTATTTGGGTCATTGTAGACCGATTAACCAAATCTGCTCATTTTATTCTGGTAAGAATGGACTTCAGTTTGCCTAAGCTAGCTGAGTTGTACATCTGAGAAGTTATTCATTTGTACGGGGTTCCTATGTTTATCATGTCACATCCTGAAAATTGACCTAGTCGGAAGTAGGTTCCGATGATCAGAAATTTTGAATCCGATGTGTTACACGTTTGTAATAGTTGACTTTTTTTACCCCTCTTTTGTAATGAAATCTCAATTTGGTCCTATGTGAGTGGATGAACTTCCCTGTACGAAATTTAAAGCCAAGATGCAAGTTCTAAGCTAGGCGTATCGATACGGTCAAGCCAGTATCAATACGGCCCAACTACCATTAACTAACTTATCTATTTGGGCATGAACGTATCGATACGATCACGAGCGTATCGATACGGGTCCCCTGTTTTGAATCTGTTTGAAGTCAAAATTGAAAGGAAAGTAAGCTAGGTGCTTACTCACCTCCTT
Source organism: Hibiscus mutabilis (assembly GCA_019671005.1). Classification (NCBI taxonomy): domain Eukaryota; kingdom Viridiplantae; phylum Streptophyta; class Magnoliopsida; order Malvales; family Malvaceae; genus Hibiscus; species Hibiscus mutabilis. The sequence goes on along the minus strand of CM033711.1, from coordinate 30,667,619 downwards.
GCTTGACAATGCCCACGTGAAAATCATCTAAATAGGTGATTGATGAAGTCAATAGCTAAATAGAAAAGACTCTTGACCATAGGAATAAGCAAACCCTTGGTGGAGGGTAAGCCTTTCATTGGTTGGCATGTAGGTGAGAAATGATTAAGCCTCAATCTTTTACATGAATAAATGAATAAAGAGAACCTCTCATCTCTCATCTTTTGAACTCCCGAAAGCAAACCCAAAATTTGTCTCACAAATAAGCAAGCTCCCCCATTGTTATCTTCAACCTCTAGCTAAGCTAACACATTGGTGCAATCCTTGATCATCATTTGACTTCAATACCTCTTTTGAAAGCTCATAACTCAGTAAGCAAAACCCCTCATTCGATTTGATGATTCCAATCTTCGTTGGAGCTTAATTTTGAAATTAGGTTTTCTCGGTTCATGTTGAAACCTATGAATTAGGAGTTTGATTTTGTTAATTTGATGTTGTCCCTAAACTTCGGTAAGTTCAAAATATGTTTCTGAATCCTTAATTCAAACTCTAATATGACCCTTAATTTGTGCTAGCTCAAGTGTTGGAGAAGGACTCTTTGTCATCCCCGAAGGAAGCTAGGCACATCGAAATTTTGATTCGAGAGCCTCGTAATCAAGGTGAGTGTAGTCGTGTCATAGGATAGGCTCGGTGCCATCCCGTTGCATTATTGTGGTTTGCTATGCATTGTGTCAAAGCTCAAGTATAGCAATTGGCTATAAATTCGAATGGTAAGGTTGGGTAAGCCCTTGTGTTATTTTGATATGGTTATACATGTGACATATGACCCTCTATAAATGAACTATGAAAATGATATGTTGAAATATGAACAAATATGTTATATTACGTGAAATTGACATGGTTATGTGATGATTTGATGTACACATGTACAATGATATGCTATGGAGCTATGACTCACTTTCGCTTCCGATATGTCATGGCCTACGGGCACAAAGGTAAGAAAATACATTGATATATGTGAACCCTGGACATTTGTGAGTTTTGGATACAATTGCATTCCATAGGGTTATTTGAGCTCGTATAAGTAAGGGTGGACTACGGTCCGGGGCTACGGCCTATATGTGGGGGAGATAAGGATAGATTGTGTAAGGGATTTATCCAAAGCTACGACTCAAGGCTACACCATATTTTCCAATATATGTGTTGGTGTAAAGGGGAATCTGTGTATCCATTTGTTACATTATCTAAAGGAATTGATATGTGTTAAGTTTTGCTATGACTATGTGAAAGTATGGTAAATGACTTAAGCATGAGACTCATGTGATTAATAGTGAAATTATGTTAATTAAGTATGATGTTATGTTGTTCATGATCATAGTATGCTATTCATGCCACTTGATTATTTTACACTTGTTATGACTACCTCACTAGGCTAAAGGTCTAGACGTGTTGAAATGACCTATTTTGATATATATGTGTAAGCCTAAAATAGCCTAAGTGATGTATGTGTAGTATGGTATATTTCGGGGTTAGTAACCTAGTTAAAATAAGCTTAAATGCACTAATTGGTAAAATCTTAGCAAATGGATTCGAAATGCTCTAAAATTTGACATGCAAGTATAAATATTGTTTTTAAGATTTTCGGTAAAGTTTGGTAAAATTTGAATAAAGTTTGGTTAGGTAATTCGAATAAAAACCAGTAAAATTTTGTCATTATAGGTCAAAGCGTATCGATATGGGTGATGGCGTATCGATACAGGTGATGGCATATCGATACAATCAAGAATACTTTGGCTAAAATAAAATAGGGCGTATCGATACGGTTTGGGCATATCGGTACGAATTTTGGCCACTGGAATCTGGATGGGAAAAAGGTATCGATATGGTCATAGAGCGTATCGGTATGGAGTCAACGCGTATCGATACTAGATTAGCTGTATCGATACGGGTTTGACATCCTTCGAATTTGAAAATTTGAAATTAGGCTTAGCGTATCGTACGGCCCTTAGGGTATCGATACGGTGTTAGTTAATTCTGTTATAAAGGGTAAAAATAAGTTTGGGGCATTTTGCAAATTGGTCACTAATAACTATATGGTCTAATTAATCAGGTTAACGATATCCGATAGTAATGAAACTTCACAGATTAATAATTGGTAAGTTTAATTACAAGTTGGTAATAAAGAATTCGGATTAGGGTCGCTAATTCGTAAAGTTTACGGCTTAGTCCTTAAGTTGAAAAAGGGTAAAATTGACCCCGATTCTAATAAGACTAGTAACGAATAGGTTCAATAAGCTTTGATAATGACTAATAAAATATTCTGAACAAGTTCCAAACTTCAATTTTGTTTTTGATCTCTGAATAAGTTTCCGATAATACTTTCCAACCCGTTTCTCTACCAGACCAGGAATGGGTGTTACACATCATTTTCGATCGTGACCCACGCTTCGTATCCCAGTTCTGGAGGACCCTACAAGAGATTTTGGGAACTCAATTGCAGCTAAACACTGCTTTTCGTCCTCAAATCGATGGTCAATCCAAAAGGGTTATTCAGGTAACCTTATATGTTTCTTCGATTCGTATGTATAAATAATCTATAAGAATTCTGATTCTTCCTTGTAGCTTTTAGAGGATATGCTCCGAGCCTGTGATATTGACTTCTAGAATACGTGGGAGAAATCTCTACCTTTGGAGGAATTTGCTTACAACAATAGCTACCAAGCCTCGATTCAAATGACAGCCTATGAGGCCCTTTACGAGAGAATATGTAGAACCCATCTCTGTTGGACCGAACTTGGTAAAGGCAAGATATTAGGCCCTAACTTACTTCAGGAAACTGAAGAAAGGGTAACCATCATTCGAGACCGGTTCAAAGCTGTGTTCGATCAACAGAAAGCTTATACTGATTTAAAAATGAGAGACATTCAGCCTTCCTTAAGGTGTTTCCATGGAAGAAGATTATTTGATTTGGAAGGAAGGAGAAGCTAAGTCCTCATTTCATTGGCCCGCTCGAAATGATCAAAAGAGTTGGACCTATTGCTTACCGGCTAGTTCTCCTTGATGGGTTAAGTCGAATTCATAATATCTTCCATGTGTCTATGCTACGGAAGTACTGGTCAAATCCTTCCTATGTGATCGAGCCGGAGTCTGTAGAGATCTAGTCTAATATAATATATGAGGAAGAATTTGTACAGATCCTCACATGAGAAGTCAAAAGACTTCAAAACAAGTCCGTGCCCTTAGTGAAAGTTTTGTGGAGAAGTCATTCGGTGGAAAAAGCCACGTGAGAACCATAAGAGATGAAACAATACCTCTATCTATTCAATTAAAGTGAAAATTCGAGGATGAATTTTCTTAAGGGGGAGAGTTATTATATCCCGAGAACCAGCCTAGTCGGAATAAGGCTCCGATGATTAGAAATTCTATATCGGACATGCCTGAGAGTGTAATTTCATGATCTTTGTACCCAATTTTGTAATCGATGAAAGTTGTGGGGCATTAAATTGATCAAAAGACCTTTTGTAAGAAATTCAAAGTTGGAAATGTTGTTTTAAGCTAGGAGTATCGGTACGGTGGGACTGGTATCGGTACGGTTTTGGCTAAGCGTATCATACAGCAAGACCTGTACCAGTACGGCCTAACTGCCATAACGAACTTACCCATTTTAGCTTAGCCGTATTGATACGACCATAAGGTGTATCGATACGAACCTCTGCAGAAATCTATTTTGAATACTAAATTAAAGGAAAAAAGGGGTTAGGGTGATGACTCACCACCTAGCTTGCCCCTCCCACATGAAATACCTCAGAAAACATGACTAATTGTCATCAAATAGTCAATTGAAAGAAAGGTAAAAAGGTGATTGAATTGGGTTTAGCAAACCCTCAAGGATAGGAAAGCTTCCTATTGGTTGTTAGGTATGTGGGAGAATGATTAAGGGTGGTGTGTGGTTTTAAAATAAGAAACAAAGCTTCCTCCCTTACCTTTGAATCCTCCGAAAGCTAAAACTCACCCTTGTCACCCAACAAGCAAGCACCACCATTGTTGTCTTCAACCTCAAGCTTAAATAAGCACCTCAATCCAATCCTCAACCTTTGTTTGATTTCGATATAGCGTTTGAAAGCTTGTATCTTGGTAAGTAAAATCCCTCAATCAATTTTTGAAATCCATGTATGGTCGAAGTTTAATTTCAAGTTGAATTATTAATCCTAATCTTTGAAATGAGCACTATATTGTTATAGTGATTGTATTGATTCCTTGTGTTTCTTTCTAGCTCAAAAATTGGAAGAAAACAAACCGTCATCTCCAAACAAGTCTAGGAGCAAAGGAATTGAAATCCGAGAACCTTGAAGTCTCTGAATATTAGATGAGTGTAGTCGTGTCAAGGGATAGGTAAGGAGCCACCCCGTTGCATTTGTTACGTTGCAATTGCATTTTTGTTTAAGGGCTCACATAGAGCAAGCTTGTGTGGATGCTAATGGCAAGCATGGTAAGTTCCCAATGTTATTCGATATGTTATAAGTTCCTATGTGATATGTGAAATATGATATGTGGATTATGCTTAATGTATATTTTGATATGGATGTGTTATAATATGAAATATGGAGCTAAGGCTCGATTTGCTATTCGATATGATGTGATCCGAAAGGTAAGAACTATGATGAAATATGTGACTTGGACATTCGTGGACATTGGATACATTTGGCATGCCATAGGGTTATTCGAGATCACCAAGTAAGGGATTGGACTACGGTCTGGGGCTACGACCTATATGTGTGGTGATATAAGGATGGATTGTGTAAGGGACTATCTGAAGTTACGGCTCAAGGCTACGACCTATTTTCGATATGTGTGGTGTACAGGGGAATCCGCGTATCCATTGGTTACCATGTCCAATGAGATAATATGCTTATATGAGATATATTTGTTATATGAAATCATGATTAATGACTATGAATATGTTTTGCTATGATTGATGTTATGTAAATTGTTAACCGAACATGTTTATATGACATTCATGTAATTGATAGATTTATTGTGCATTTTTTATGACTACCTCTCTAGGCTAAGTAAGCCTAACGTCTTAGTGTCTCATGCATTTTTAGGAACTTGAAAGAATTTGAGCCTTGATCGTGTGTTGCGGTGGCAAGTCACTCTCATCGACCTCATGTATGCTTAACTTTTGCTTTGAACTCCTAGTAAGGTGGCATATGGTCTAGACATGTTATGTTTGTGCCTTTTGATATGTGTATAATAGCCTAATAGTCCCTAAGTGTTGTATGTGGAAATTGACATGTTTTGGAATGGTTTAACTAGCTAAAATGAGCTTTAAAAACACCAAAAGGTGAAAATGGGTAAATGGATTCGAAATGCTCTAAATTTTGTATGATATTAAAAATATGGATATGGGAGTTTCTGGTAAAATTTGGTTAAATTCGAACATCGTTCAATAGGTTAATTCGAATAAAAATGAGATTTAACCTGTCATTACATGGCAGGCGTATCGATACGGGTCAAGCTGTATCGGCACGGCCTTGTATAATTGGACTTGGTAGAACATAGCGTACCGATACACATAGGGGGTGTATCGATACAAAGTTGGACAATAAGGTCTGAAAATAAATTGCATCGGTACAATCTATAGGGGGTATCGAAACGGTTAACCCTAGTCAACGTGTATCGATACGGGGCTAGGTGTATCGATACAGACATGATACCTTCGATTATGGGAAATGAAAATTTGTCTTATTGTACCGATACGACTCTAAGTGTATCGGTACGGAGTTAGTTAATTCTTTTAAAAGGCTTAAAACACAGTTATAAGAAGTTTATAAAATGGTCACGAAAACTTGTATAGTCTAATTAGATAGATAAACGATATTCGTTAGTAACGAAACTTCATAGGGTAACAATTGGTAAGTATAATTGAAGATTTGTGAAAAGAAATTCCAATTAAGTCCCTCAGTTGCTAAATTTACAATTTAGTCCCTAAGTTCATAAAAGTTTAAAATTGACCCCAAATAGAGTAAGCTATATGTGAATTAGTTCGATAAGTCGTAAAAGAAGATTAAAAAGACATACCAAATAAGATTTCGATCTCTGATCAAAGTCTCCAAACTCTGAATTTGTCTCCGGTAGCACTCTCTGACCCGATTTTCTACCAAGCCGGGAAGGAGGTGTTACATGATCAGACTTTCTTATCAATGGGTATGTCGCTTCTGACTATGCAAGAGATTTGGATAAAAGCAAATCTACAACAGGGTATGTGTTTATGGTTGCTAGTGGAGTTGTAAGTTGGGTTTCAAAACTACAGTCGGTTGTGGCTACGTCAACAACGGAGACAGAATATGTAGCAGGTATACAAGCCAGTAAAGAAGCAATATGGTTGAAAATGTTATTGGAGGAGCTCAGGCACAAACAAAAGAATGTCTCTTTGTTTTGTGACAGTCAGAATGCCTTGCATCTTGCAGGGAATCTCGATTTTCACTCAATAACAAAACACATTCGGGTTCAATACTACTTCATTCGTGAGAAAGTGGTGAAAGGGACAATAGATATGCAAAAGATTCATACCAACGACAACTTAGCAGATTTTATGACAAAAGCAATCAATACTGATAAGTTTGATTAGTGTCGATCCTCTTGTGGTTTGTTAGAGACGTAAGCAACATAAATAATACAAGGTAGAAAGAATGGTGTGAAGATATGATTGTTCCAATCAAATCTTCGAGTGAGAGATTGTTGAAAGTCAATGCACTTTCGGTGCATTAATGCGCACCGCTTGGTGCAGGTGAAAAACTTCAACATTGCCGTAGAGATGCAACCAATTTTGGTTGAAAATTTGGCATGGTGTATTCATTCATTTGGTCCTAAAATTTAGGATATTTATAAGTTGTTCCCTAAAGATCAACTATAAATAGCCTAACCATTTAACATTTCTCATCATCCCAAAAATCATCTTACAACTAGAGAAGTTAGAGAATTTTCATATAGAGTTATTTCCTCTTTTTTTATCAAGAAAGAGTTGTTATTATTTTCTCCTTGTTAGATTGAGAGAAGTTGTAATTCCTATTTTCTTATAGTGAAATTCTTCTACCTTGTCCATAGATTTTACCATATATTATTTAGTGGGGGTTTTCACGTAAAATTTGTCTCATTTATCTTCATTATTACTTTTTCAAATTATTAGTTGCGTTTTTTCATCATCCTATAACCGTATTCCGCAACAAAAATCACATCCAAATTCCATAGACCATCACACAATCGTATTGAATATGATTAAGCTCACCCTCCCCGCACCAAACACATATACAAGATCTACCATGTAAAGAAACACCACGATCACGCAACAAGTAAAGAGTAGGTAGTCGATCAAGCATGATAAACCATAAGAAACACTGTTCTTGAGGAGGGACGTCAACTTTCCAAACCAAGAACGAATTCATTTCACATTCTTTAAGGCCAAAAGAAGTCATCACTTCAGCAATTCATTCGTCGAAAACATCCCCTTGTCATTCGGACACCAAATTAATTTGTCCACCTTACTCGGCTGCAGCACTTATTCACGCACCAAAGATTGTAGCTCTTGAAGCTGTTATCTTTCGAACACTCGTAACTCACGGCTAAAAAAAGAGCCAAACTTCATGTAGAATAGAAATACTGTACTTTTTTAGGGGACAAAAATCCTCTGCCCTAGCACTAAAGAATTAAATTAAGTCCTAACCCTATATTTTAAATCATAAATCATAAACCCTAAAAATACACCCAATCCTTAATTCCATAAACCCTAAGCCTTAAACTCAAACCTTAATCATAAACTCTAAACAGAACTTTTTAGTGTGAGACATAAATAGAGGCATCAAAAAGGGTCGGATGATTTTTATTCTATTTTCGGTGCCTCTATTTATGCACCCACATTAAAAAAGATTAAGTTTAAAGTTAGTATTTAGGTTTATGAAATTAAGAATAGTACATATTATTTAGAGTTTACAGGTTATGATTTAGAATTTAAAATTTAAATTTAAAATTTAATTTTTTAATATTAAAATATAAAAAGAACACCGAAAGAAAAATTACAGAAAATTTTTATCCTTTACATATCAAAAACCCTCTTCTCGAATAGGAAATAAGCAAGGCAGCTTTATTAACTGCCAAACGGAGCAACCTTGGATACGCAACACGCAAAGGTTCAGCTAAGCACCAAGTATAGTACCAAAAGATAATGCTCGCTCCCTTTCCCGCAATCCATGAAAAATTATCATCCCCATAGATTGTGACGCATGTACGTCCTCTTAAATATCTACAATTTATCGTCACACAGCCGGCATTTGATGTTGTTGAGCAAAATTAAACGTCACTTCATATTCTGCTCTTCATACTTTGTGACTATCAATAATTATTATAACGCATTTTATTCCGTAGCGTAATGTCATGCTTATATGGCCAACAACGATTTGTTACGCAAATGTAATTTAATCACTTTAAGACCCCCAAATATTTTCGTCTTACAAACTTTTTTTCAGCAAATTCAACTAATCTTCCATTTCAAATCCATGTAAGAAAAGCTCCTCGTATACCATCTATCTCCGATGTCATGGTCGGAGCCACGTTAAAGAATGAAGTGTCTCATAACATCCTAATTTTTTTATTATATAATTTGTATATAAAAAATTAAAAATATAAATAAAATAACACTAAATAGTTAATCTTCCTAACGAAAGTCTTTTTCTTCCACCCCGCCAATCTCGTTCTAACTTTCTAAAAAATTGGCTCCCAGATAATAAGTCCCCTTTTATTATGTATTATTTATAATGTTCATCACATAAAATTATTATTTGATACATGGTGTAAAATAAAATTTACACAATCATATTTGTTATATTATATAGTATTTTCTTACGATGTTTATCATATAGAGTAATTGTTCGATCCCATTCTAAATAAATCATATATAAACTCTATATAAAGTCATTCTAACATAAATTATGTCATGTATATGCTATGTTTTATTTATATTTTACAGTAATTAATTATACTTTTTGGTGTTTTGAATGTATTATGACCCCTATAATTATCGATTAGTATACAATTGTAATCCTTCAGAAATAAAATATTAGTTTATTTTTTTCTTAAAACTAATGATAGCTAGAACATTTACACTAAAGTATGCTAAATAGTGTATTATATTTTTTTAATATCCATTGCATAGAGTAATTATTTGATATTTAATTTTTAAAATCTCAAATTTTAAACCTTAAATATAACATATGATTTTGAAAAAGATAAAATTATGAAAAATTTATTTTACATAACATGCGTATTAAATAATTTTCTCATCAAATATTACATGTTTTTTATTCATTCTTTTTTTTTAAAAAAATTTAATACGATGGTGTTAGCTTTGATTTTATAAACTTTTCATACATCTTAAATAAATGTTACATATTTGTTTCTAAGTCATTGTAAGAAATATTATTGAAATCTTTGAAATATTTCTAAAGACTTTTTTTATTAGAAAGGGAAATTTTCATTAAACTAAATCCAACATTATATTGGGCAGCAAAGGCCTAAAACAGAAGAAGAGGACAACAATGACTACGAACATAAAAAAGGGCAATAGAGGCCCATAACCCAGGATTCAAGAGCCTCTGGAAAAGGTAAAAGAATATCCTAGTTGAAAATATACATGACAAACTTGACCAAGACCTGAAACCCGAACTAATTTATCCGACTTGAGACTCAATATAGACCCAAATATGATGGTCTAAAGTTGACCCGAATTGAAATCAAAACCGAATTTAGTTAAACCAAAAATCAACCAGAATTAAAACTAATCGAATCGAACACAATTGAAACCGAAAACAACTCGAACTAAAAATCAACCCGAACCGAAAGCAACCCAAATTTAATTTCCTCAAATGTGTATGTTTTATTCTCATTTTGTATTATATTACTAATTAACAACTACCTTTAGTAATAGCTTAATATCATTTTTTCTCCTTTAAAAGATCATCTTCATATATAGACTTAAATTGAAAGCCGACCGATTCAATATTGACCCGACCCGAAAAACAACTGACCCAAAAAACAATCGATCCAATATTGACCCGACCTGAAAATTAACTGATCCGATATTAACCCGACCCGATACTCGATTTAAATAACATATACCCGAACTAAATTTGAATCAAACCCGATCCGAATCGAATTTAAACCAAAACTAATCTAAACTAAAAATCAACCTGACCCGAACGATTCGATTGCCGCCTCACATTGAAAAGCAAACAAGCCATGTAGCGGAGGGCATCACAAGTAAAAAACGACGTCTTACGTTTAGACTAACAATAAGTTCTTTAAGTGGGTCTTTGATGGTTTAAAACACCGATAGATGTTTCAAAGAATTAAATTGATAGTGGCGACAAAAATAGATCATGTAGGCTGTTAAACTAAAGTATTTTTTTCTTGTAAAAAAGTTGTCAGAATAATTAGGATCCGTTGAAAAAGACGTTGAAAAGAAAATGAAATTTTTAGCTCATTTAAAACAAACCCGCAAAAGAAAAAATAGACAAAAAAATAACGATCGAAACAAAAGCAAACAATAAAAAAAAATAAAATGGTGAACACCAAAAAGAAAAGTGTTAAAAGAAAAAGCAAAGACAATGAAACAGAGGTTTGGTACTTCTTCCGAACCTCTATCTCTTTATCGACAGAGGGTGACTCTTTCTTACACCATTTAATGAACCCTAAAAAATACAATTAGAATTGAAAGAAAAAACCCTCATCAAACAGACGATTTTTTTTCACAAGTGGTCAAAAACCAAAAACGAAGAGGAAAAAAAAGGACTACTTTGTATTCTTTATTGGACAGGAAACCATTTTAACACTACATTGTTCATGAATAATTTGAAGAAACGTATTTAAAAAAAATTACTTGAAGAGATATTAAACTACTTTTATGTAAGCTGCCTTAATAGATTATAGATATATCGGCCATGTTTGACAATTAGCAGATAATTGATAGATGATAGCGGATTATTGTAAAATTTAAGTTTGATTTTGATATAACAAATTATTTGAGGACTTAATTGCAAAAGAAAATAAATTTTTAAGTAATTTAAAGTCTCACAATTGACAAGGATTTTAAACCTAAAAATTATTTCTAAGTCAAAACTTAAACCCCATAAATCTTTCTAAGTGTTTTCAAAGCAAAATTGAACAATAACGCCCCAGGCGTTTCGGTACGCCCTCGACGTATAAGGCTATTGTAAGAATCCGTTTCGATACAAGTGAGCCTCGTTCGATACGGGTGTTTCGATACAGTTCCATCTGTTTCGATACGGCCTTCATCTGGGCTTAAGGTTTAAGAGTAGCGTATCGATACGAATACAACCGTATCGATACGGGGTTAAGATTTTTCAAATATTCACATTTAGTATTTTACCGTTGCCTTGTTAGCTATGGGGAATCAACATTTTTGAAAAGTGGTTAAACCCGTATCGATACGCCTTCGATGCGTACTGAAACAAGTTTTGACAATTTCCCAAGTAAGCAAAACGGTATCGATACGACCATGTCTATTTCGATACACCCTTCTTAAGTGTTTCGATACGCACTCCCGCTTATTGATACACCTTTTGTTATTTCAGCACAACGACTCTTTCTATTTTGGAACAAGTATCGATATGGCCTCCCGTGTACCGATACGGTCGGTTGCAGTTGAGCATTTATTGTGAGAAAAATGCAGCCCAACGACTATATTGATGATGTCAGCCACCCAAATGGTTAGAAATCAATGAAGGGGTATAATAGCAAGCCTCCAAAGCTACAAAAACAACTAATGATCAAGTGAAAAACATCAAAGCAAAAATCCAACCTCTTTGTGCCTTTTAGAGTCAAATCCATTGTACCCACTTGTGTTATTTCATTGTATCCATTTTATTTCAAGCTGGGTTGAGTGATCTTGTAATTTTGGTCAAAATATCTACCTTTGAGAGGCTATTTTCTATTTGCCATCTTTCTTGTATAAAGAGTGTTCTTGATTAAGCTTTGGGTAGAAAGCTTAATCGATTTATAAGGTTTCTTCCTAATCCGAGAAAAGGGGGGGAATTTCTAGTGAAATTGGTTCAAAATCCTTAGTGGGAGCTAAGATAGTGGATGTAGAGCTTGTTCAAAGCTTGAACCACTATAAATCGTTTGTCCTTTCATTCTTATCATTTCAATTTCCTCCGTCCAAATTTTTTATTGCCAATTCACCCTATCTTGGCTAATTATCATCGATTGATCAACACAACAATTGGAATCAGAGCCTAACTCCTTGAGGGATTAACATCCGCAAGAGACGATCCTTGAAGAGATTCAATCAACCGACATCAAAGCCATGGTATCTACCTCCGACCAAAATTTGTACGAGTCTCAATCGATCACCAAATCGCCTTTCTTTAATGGAGACAATTATCCATATTGGAAGAATCAGATGAGGCTATTTATCAAATCCCATGATTACATTCTTTGAGATGTAATTGAAGACGAGCTATCCATTCCAATGAAGCAAGAATGAGATAGGAAAATTCTCAGGCCATGCACGAGATGATGGGTGATGTAACCCGACCCGATATGGGCCTATTGGTAAACTCGTTTACGATCCGGGCCTATTGGTAAACCCGACCTGAGTTGACCCAAACCTGATTCTATATAGATTGTAATGTTTCCACCCACCATTTTGTTATTTCAGGGTGACATGTGCCTATATTTTGAGATATATGACGTTTTGTTACGATCTTTTTGATACATTACTTGATGTTGCCTATTTTGTAATCATTATATGTCAGGTTTATAAAGATGACTTTATCAGTTTACGTAGTTATATATATATATATATATATATTCAAATTAAAAACTTTGACTCGGTCCTTCCGCATAGGCCGGTCTAGGGAGTTACATTTGATTGGTATCAGAGCTTTTGGTTTTAAAACCTCAGACCGTGGGTGAGTCCATTTAAAGTATTACTTTGAAATGTTTTACAAAAGTTTTATGAAACAGGCACTTGACTCGGTCCTTCCGCATAGGCCGGTCTAGGGGGTTACAGGTGAAGAAAGAAGAAAGCTACAAGTAAATGACAAGGCCTTGCACATACTCTTTTCTGCACTTGGACCAGATATGTACTCAAAGATATCTTCGTGTACAAGTGCAAAAAAGGTGTGGGACACGCTCGAGACCACATATGATGGTACCAACGATGTAAATGAGACCAAGATTGGACTCCTCAACTTAAGTTATGAGAATTTTAAGATGGAGCCTGATGAGAATGTCACAAAGATGTTCGGCCAGTTCTCTATTATCGTCAACCGTCTTAAAGGCTTCAGAGAGGTTATCCCCGAAGACAAGCTTGTCTAGAAACTACTTTATTCTCTTCCTGAGTCATAGAATGGGAAAAGAACCGCTATCATCGAGGCAAAGGATTTGAAGACTTTGAAGCTCAATGCTCTTATGGGTTCTCTTCTTACTCATGAGATGATGAAGCAAGGAAGAGAATAAGAGAAGAGAAGAAAAAAAGGTCGAAAAGAAAGAGGTAGAGAAGAAGAAACTCAGAGTTGCTCTCAAAGCTTCTTTTGAAGATAGTGATTTGAGTGAGGAGAAAGATGAAGAGATGGCTATGCTAGCCAAAAGATTCACTCGGTTCATGAAGTCCAATAGAGGAAGAAAGTTCAACCGAAAAGGAGACTTCAAGAACAAGAACAAAGAGAAAGATCAACTCATATGCTATGAGTGCAAGAAGCCGGGGCACATAAGAACCGAGTGTCTCCAACTCAAAAAGAAGAGCTTCAGAATGAAGAATAAGCTCAAGGCAAATGTGGCTACTTGGAGTGACTTGGAGTAATCCGATGAGGAAGACCAAGAAGTTGCCAACCTTTGCCTCATGGCTTTTGATGAGGATCCAAAGGTAACCTCTAACTCACCATCTTTTGATTTTACTTTCGATTAGCTTCAAGAAGCTTATGATGAGTTGCAAGAGGTGTATGATGAGTTGGTTGAGAAATACAAGGAATCAATTTTAAAAAAACAAGAAAACTATTTTTGATTTGAAAATTCAAAATAATTCCCTATATAAAACCAACTCAAAACTTGAAAAGAAGGTTTTGGGTTTACAAGAAGAACAAAAATATTTTGAAAAAGAAAATATTGATTTAAACAACTTTCTTTCTAAGTTTCATGATGATCACCACAAAGTGGTGAATGAGCTCAAAGCTTTCTTGAGCAAAGTTGGGGCAACTAGTTTTGAAAAGGGGCAATCTTCAAAACCTCACTATGTAAAAAGGAACTTTGATGGCTACAAACAAAGAAGCTTCTGAAGGCACTCATATAGTAGGAGAGTTAGAAGTGTATGGGTTCTAAGGAATTAGTAGCTTCTAACAATATTAGTGCCATGTCGTCTTAGATTCCCAAGGGAACCAAGTTTTTGGGAACTAATGTTCATGGACCCAAAATGGTTTGGGTACCAAAATTCAAGACTTAATCTTTGTTTGTAGGGGGAGCATTGCTACAAGGCCAAAGCTTCATGTCAAAACACATGGTACCTTGATAGTAGATGCTCAAGACACATGACCAGAGACAAGAGTCGATTTGTGGAACTAAAGCCAAAGAGTGGAGGAGTAGTAACCTTCAGTGACAACTCTAAAGGCCATATTGAAGGAATTGGTTCCATTGGTAATCACTCTTCCATACTCATTGATAATATTTTATATGTTAATGGTCTAAAACACAATTTATTGAGCATTAGTTAATTATGTGATAAAGGTTTTAATGTTCTTATTGATGTTAATGGTTGCAAAATTTTGAACATTGAAACAAATCATATTGTGCTCATTGGTCATCGCATAGGAAACATATTCATGGTGCATCTAGATGAAATTCATACATCCAATACAGGTTTAGTAGCTAAAGATGAACATGACTCATGGTTATGACATAGAAAACTAGGGCATGCAAGCATGAGTGTTTTAGAAAAAATGGTTTCCAAAAATCTAGTTAGAGGTTTGCCTAAAATTAAGTTTTCTCATGATTAAATTTGTGATGCTTGTGCTAAAGGCAAACAAAAATTAGTTTCTTTCAAATCCATTAATGATATCTCAACTAGTAGAGTATTACAGTTGATCCATATGGATCTCTTTGGTCCTATTAGAACCATTAGCTTGGGTGAAAAATCATATGCTTTTGTGTTAGTAGATGATTTCTCTAGATACACTTGGGTTCTATTTTTAAGTACCAAAGATGAGGCTTTAGAAAAGTTCATCACATTTTCAAAACTTCCTCAAAATGATCTTGGTCAAACTATTTCTCATATTCGAAGTGACCATGGTACCGAATTTCAAAATCTAGGTTTTGAGAATTTTTGCAACTCTAATGGTATAAGCCATAATTTTTCCAATTCTCGCACTCATCAACAAAATGGGACTGTTGAGAGGAAAAATCAAACTTTAGAAGAAATGGCTAGAACCATGCTTTGTGAAAACAACTTGCCAAAATATTTTTGGGCAGAAGCCACTAATACCGTTTGCTACATTATTAACCAAGTAATGATTAGGCCAATTTTAAAGAAAACTCCTTATGAGATTTTAAAATCAAAGAAGCATAGCATTAGCTATTTTCATCCATTTGGATGCAAGTTTTTTGTTTTGAATAATAGAAAAGAAAATTTGGGCAAGTTTGATGCTAAAAGTGATGAAGCTATTTTCTTAGGATATTCTTTAAACTCTAAAGCATATCGTCTATTTAACAAAAGAACTTTAGTTGTAGAAGAGTCTATTCATGTGGTTTTCGATGATAACCTCCTTTTGAGGAAGGATTCTTATGATGATAATGATGTAGGAATCATTGAAGCCATTGATGGAGGAAAAACATTAAAGGTGGATGAGGTTTAATACAAGGAAGAAGCACAAGATCCACCTCTAGAAGCCTTGAAGGACATAACTCTAGAGGAAAAGGAAGTGAGCTACCCAAGGGAGTTCAACTATGTCAAAGGTAGTGAGATCTTGAGTGATCCATCCAAAGGGGTAACCATTAGACTCTCTTAAAAATGCGTGTAATGTTGCATTCATCTCATGCATAGAGCCTAAGGATATCAAAGAAGCATTAAAAGATGACTATTGGATGTTGGCTATGCAAGAGGAATTAAACCAATTTGAGAGAAGTCAAGTTTAGACATTAGTTGATAGGTCTAGTAATAAATCTACTATAGGAACTAAATGTGTTTATAGAAACAAACTAGATGAGAGTGGTAACATAGTGAGAAACAAGGCTAGACTTGTTGCTCAAGGTTACACTCAAGAAAAAGGAATTGATTTTGATGAAACCTATGCACCCGTAGCTAGGATGGAAGCTATTAGGATGCTTCTTGAATTTGTATGTTTTCATGAATTCAAGCTTTTTCAAATGGATGTCAAAAGTGCATTTTTAAATGGTTTTATTAATGAAGAAGTGTATGTAGAACAACCACCTGGTTTTGAAGATCCAAAATACCCAAACAATGTTTTCAAACTTTCAAAAGCTTTATATGGTTCGAAACAAGCTCCTAGAGCTTGGTATGAAAAATTATCAAGTTTTTTAATTGAAAAAGGTTTTGATAAAGGAAAGGTGGATACTACACTCTTCATTAAAAGAAAAGGCAAAGACATTTTAGTAGTTCAAATCTATGTTGATGATATCATTTTTGGTTCTACTAATGAATTGTTTTGCTAAGATTTTGCTAAGTTGATGCAAAGTGAGTTTTAGATGAGCATGATGGGGGAGCTTTCATTTTTCTTGGGACTCCAAATCAAGCAATTGAAGGATGACATCTTCATAAATAAAGCTAAGTACATCAAGGATATGCTCAGGTTTGGCTTGGAGAATGTGAAGCCTCAAGCCACACCCATGAGCTCTTCTACAAAGCTTGACAAAGATGAAGGAGGTAAGTGTGTTGATTTAAAGCTTTGTCGCTCTATGATTGGATCATTGCTTTATCTTACCGCGAGTAGACCTGACATTATGTTTAGTGTTTACTTGTGAGCAAATTTCAAGCTTGTCATAGAGATCACACCTTATAGCCGTTAAGAGAATCTTTAGATACCTTAGAGATACACCTTGTTTAGTCTTTTTGTATCCTAGAGATTCCTTGTTTGATCTACACGCTTTCTCTAATGCGGATTATGGGGGATGTAAGATAGATAGAAAGAGTACCTCCGACACTTACCAATTCCTAGGTAGTATGCTCATATCTTGGTTCTCTAAGAAATAAAATAGTGTAGCCTTATCTACCACCGAAGCAGAATATATATCGGCCGGAAGTTGTTGTGCTCAAGTCCTTTGGATGAAGCAACAAATTTTAGATTATGGAATTGATGTAGGTACCATACCCCTTAAGTGTGACAACACTAGTGCCATATGTCTCACTAAGAATCCCATCCAACATTCTAGAACCACGCACATAGAGATAATACATCATTTCATTAGAGATCATGTCTTGAAAAATGATGTAGTTCTAGAATATGTAGACACCTTGAACTAATTAGCAGATATATTTACCAAACCATTGGATAAGGAACGCTTTTGGACTCTTAGGAGAGAGTTAGGTCTTACTAGCATATCTTGAACCTTTAAAGCCCTTTTTAGTTCAAAAACTTGCTTAAATTTGATTGATTGCCATGCTGTTGTAATTTTGTTCCTTTATGCTTATATGGTTGTTGCTAGGGGGAGTATGTATCTATTTTTGTCCATACATGTTGCTCGTATGTCTTATACATGCATTTAGATTCAATCAAAATTGAATTTTTGAGTACCTTGTGCCCAAAATGCAGTTTCTGGCACAAGGGTATCAAAACGGCTCTAAGCATTTCAATATGGGTTCATGAATAGGTTTCGGTACACGCAACCCTGTATCGGTACGATGAACTCTATGCTCAAAATGCAGTTTTTGGCACATGTGTTTCGATACGTGTTCTTGAACGGGTTTCGGTATAGACAACTCTGTACCGATACGGTATCGTGTTTTGGTACTACTTCAAAAGCATTTTGATACACCTGTTTCAATACGCCACGTGGCGTATTGGTACACGTTGTCGTCTACCTATTAATGAGTCTTTAAAGGGTTTTTATCTTTACCTAATTTTTCTCTTCAAAACCCTAGCCGAATTTACCTATAAAAACACATCAAATCCTTTAGTTTTCACACAAATTCTTCAAATCTTTTGAGGGTTCTTGATCTTCTTATCAAATCAAAGCTATTTCATCAAGCTAGTGCATCATATCATCATCATTCATCCATAATCCATTATCAAGGTATAAAATATTTTTTTCTTATTTCGTTTTGAATTCTTTTTTGTTTTTACTTAAAATATATATTTTTAGTACATATTTTATGTGGGTTTTAAAGTTTTTGTAAAAAGTTTTTCAAAACTGAAATTTTTTGTTTCAAATATAAAATTATACTGTATATTTTTTAATCTGTTTTTCAAAACTCTTTCTACCCAAAAATTCTTTTTATATTTGTATATGTTTTTAAACTGTATTATATAAGTTTTTAACTATACCTTGAATTGTTGGATTGAATTTGATGATTTATGCATACATGGTTTTTGTGCGCTGTTTTTTGAATTTTAGGTTTTATAATGGCACTTAGAAAAAGACCAAGATTGGGTGAAGTTGGAGAATCATCCAACAATAATGATGCCACTTGTCCTAACCTCACCCTTATCTACCAAAAGAGTTTTACCAATCCGTCGGCTACGGCTCACTTCAAACAATACCAGAATTATCGAATTCGTAGTGAGTGTGTCATCTTTATCCCATTTTTGAATTCTGAGCGTTTTCAATTCAGATATCTTCGTTTATTGCAATGATGGAATTTCATGCAATTTTTTGCCACACCTGGTATTTTGTATCGCAACCTTGTTCTCATATTTTTTGCTAATGCCCAGTGTATTTTTAGTCACGATCGAAGCACCGTTATTGCTATTGAGTCTTATTTAATGGGAAAGAAGATTCAGATTGATCCAACTACTTTAACCAATGCTTTTGGGTTTGATAATGAGGGTATAGATGATGAAGACTCCTTAGGGCATGTTCTTAGTGGCTCTATGACCGTTCTTTACGCCTATGATCGCATCCTTCACTTGGTGGTTTCGTCCATCTGGTGGAAAATTTTGAACGGTCCGACAAGTCAAAGATTTTTGGATTCGATGCTTTCGTGAAGGTAAACAACTGAACCTTTCTCAAATTATGTTTGCGGAGCTTGTTTATCTTGTTCAACGTCGCCATACTCATCTTGTCTCATCTTTCACCTATGGCACCGCTTGGAGTTACTTGTTCTCAAAGTTGGAAATTGATTGCTCACATGATCTCACTGAGCCCCTCACTAATCCTATTGTTGAACGTTCTCTCCACCGTTCAAAGTTCCAATATTACAATGGAGAGTGGCTTCGTATCATGGATCTTCCTCAAGGAGTTGCTCCCGAACCCTAAGTGCCTCCTCAAGCAGCCCCTCAAGCTCTGGTCGCCCAACCATCGATGGATGCTCCTATGACCTACCTCAATGAGTAGTTCACTTTATTGCATACCACTATGAATTCGGGGTTTGCTGCAATTGACACTCGGTTCGCTTCCTTGGAGGAGAGAGTTACCTCCATTGAAAGCCAACAATCTTCTATGGATATTTCTCTCGCGGCCTTTCATGGAGAATGGAGACAATCCCAAGGAAATCAAGCCAATGATGAAGATGAAGATAGTGAAGACGATGAAGATGCTCCTTAGTTTTGCATTGCACAACATGGCATAACATCTTAGGATTTCTTATTTTGCACCTATGTTTATTGTTTCATGAACTTATGCTTTGAATATCTATGTTTTTAGGAATTAAGTTTGGATTTTAATGTTGCTTTAATTCTTTATACTTAATGGTATTTAAGTTGTTTGCTTTATCTTGCTTATATTCTATTGCCTTTGAATTATCTCATTGATTTTGATCTAACAGAAAGGGGAGAAGTAAGTAAAGAGCCAAAATAAAAATCTATCTCAAAGTAAGGGGGAGTTTTCCAAACTACTTAAAAATTTAACTTTGGTTTTGTTATATCAAAAAGGGGGAGATTGTAAAACCTAAGTTTGATTTTGATATAACAAATTATTTGAGGACTTAATTGCAAAAGTTTCACATCCTTAAACTAGCCTAGTCGGAATTTAGTTTCGGCAACCGGAAATTTTGTATCGGATATGTAATCTCTCAATCCTTGTACCTAATCTTGTAGCAATGAAGTTAGTTGGGCTTGATTTAAATTGTGGGGGACCTTTTTGTAAGAAATTCAAAGCTAAAAATGAGCCAGGCGTATCGATACGATGAGACCAGTATCAGTACGGCCTAACTGCCCATAACTAACTTACATGTTTCAGCTTAGTCGTATTGATACGGTCATAAGGTGTATCGATACGATCCCCTGTCAAAATCTATTTTGGTGACTAAATTGAAAGAAATGGAAAATAAGGTGCCGAGTCACCTACTTGCTTGCCTCCCCTCACGTAGATTAACTCAAAAAGATGGTAAATGGCCATCAATTACCTTAAAGTTGGAAAAGGGCATGAGTGATGGAAAACAATTGTTTAAGCTTTCCTTCACTTGAGGGAAAGCTTCCTATTGGTCCCTTGAAAGGTGGGGAAATGATTAAGTCATGGACTCGTTAAATGAATAGAAGAAAAGCTTCTCTCCTTGTTTTGTTATCCACCGAAGCTAAAACTCACCTTTTGGTTTTGAGAAGAAGCATACGTCACTATTGTCATCTTCTTCATTGAGCTCCCCTAAGCACCTCAATCTCATCTTCATCCTTTGCTTAATTTGAATACACCAACTCGAAGCTAGAAGCTTGGTGAGTAGTTCCCCCTATCAATTTGTGGTCATCTTCACCTATTGGAGTTTAATTTCAAATTGAAATCTTGAATAAGCAAAGTTGAGCCCATGTATTAGGAGATTAATTTCTCCAATTTGGTGTTATCTTTAAGCTTTGGTAAGCTTAGAAAATGTTTTTGAATCATTGATTTTAATCTTAATACAATCCTCTAATTTTGATTAGCTCAAGTTGTGGAAGCTAAGCCACAATCTCCATCTCCTAATCCAAGCTCTTCCAAAAGCAGGGGGATCGTTATACTAGAGCCTTGAAGTATCCCGATCCTTAGGTGAGTGTAGTTGTGTCAAGGGATTAGCTAGGTGCTATCTTGTTGCATTTGTTTTATATATATGTGTTGCATTTGCTAAAGGGGCTCAAGTAGAGCAAGCATTGTAAAGTCAAGGTAATGGCCATGGTAAGGTCAACTTATTGCTTTTGATACATATTTGATGTTATATGTGTGTAATATATGATGTGTGATATGTTACGTGAAAAGGTGTTGAGGCTCAACATGTGATTAAATGATATGTTATGGCCTAAGGGCAATTGATAAGGTAAAATATGAAATTGTGCTCCTTGGACACTTGTAAACGTTGGATACAATTGGCATGCCATAGGATTATTTGAGCTCACTAAGTAAGGGATTGGACTACGGTCCGGGGCTACGGCCTACGTGTGGTGAGATAAGGTTGGTTTGTGTAAGGGATATTTTTCGGAGCTGCGGCTCAAGGCTATGGCCTATTTCTGATATGTATGGTGTACTGGGGGATCCGCGTATCCAAGGGTTGTTATGTCCAAGGAAGAATTGATTATAATATATTTATTGATGATATGCTATGGATTATGAAAAGTGATATTCAATGTCGTATATGATGTATTCATGTTTAATAAAGTTGTAAATGGTCATGAGAGCATGCTATATGTTATACATGTCATTTAGAGCTCAATATGCATTTTTTTATAACTACCTCACTAGGCTAAGTAAGCCTAACATTTTAGTGTCTCATGCATTTTCAGGGCAAAGGAATTCCAAGCTCGATCGTGTGGTTGCGTTGCAAGTCACTTCCCACAAGTACATGTATGTTAATTTTGTTTTAAGACTTCTAGTATGGTTTCATATGACTCAAACATGTATATTTTGGTTACTTTGATGTGTGTGCAAAAGTTGGTATGTTAGGAAGGTCATATGTGCATATTTGGTACTTTGGTGATTGAACAAAATGGACATATAATGCACCAAAAGGTAAAATCCTAGTAAATGAATTTGGATTGGTCTAAAATTTCACATGCTATTAGATTTATGTGTTTATAACTTGTCTATAAAATTTGGTAAGGTTTAAGCACCATTTGATAAGTTAATTCGAATAAAAACCAGATAAAAATATGTCATTACAAGACATGCGTATCGATACGGGTCAAGCTGTATCAATACAACCTTGCATGATTGGACCTAGGAAAATAAAGCGTACTGATACGAGTCAAGTTGTATCGATACGGATCTTGGCAGTAAGGCCTGGGAAATTAATTGTGTAGGTATGGCCTTGAGGTGTATCGAAACGGGTCAACCTTGGTCAACGCGTATCGATACAAGTTTGGATGTATCGATACGGGCTTATCACCCTTAGTTCTGGAATTGATAATTTTGGCTTAGCGTACCGATACGGTCCTAAGTGTATCGGTATGGTGTCAGTTAATTTTGTTAAAAGACTTAAGCAATAGTTTTAAATAGTTTACAAAGTAGTCACTAAATCTTAAGAAGGTTAATCCAATGGGTAAATGACCTTCGTTAGTAACAAAATTTTACAGGCTAATAGTTATTAAGTTTAATTGAAGGCTAGGAAAAGAAATTTTGATAAAGAACCTTAATTTGTAAAATTTACAATTCAAACCCTAAGTTTGAAAAAGTTTAAAATTGACCCCAAATTGAATTAGCTATTAGTAAGTTAATCCATTAGGTCTTAAAAGTAATTAATAAGACATTTCGAATAAGATTCCGAACTCCAAATAAGTTTATGATAACAATTTTTGACCCGGTTCTCTGTCAAGACGGGAAGAGGGTGTTACAAAAAGAAAATAAAATTTTAAGTTGTTTCAAGTTTCACAATTGACAAGGATTTTAAACCCAAAAATTATTTCTAAGTCGGAACTTAAACCCCATAAATCTTTCTAAGTGTTTTCAAAGCAAAATTGAACAATATCGCCTAGGCGTTTCGATACGCCTCTCAGGTATTTCGATACGCCCTCGACGTATAAGGCTATTGTAAGAATCTGTTTCAATATAGGTGAGCCTGTTTCAATACGGGTGTTTCGATGCGGTTCCATCCGTTTTGATACGGCCTTTATCTGGGATTAAGGTTTAAGAGTAATGTACCAATATAGATACAACCGTATCGATACGGGGTTAAGGTTTTTCAAATCTTCACATTTATTATTTTACCGTTTCCTTGTCAGTTATGGGGAATTAGCATTTTTGAAAAGTGGTTAAACCCGTCTCGATACGCCTTCGATGCGTACCAAAACAGGTTTTATCGATACGGCCATGTCCTTTTCGATATGCCATTCTTAAGTGTTTCGATGCGCATTCCCATGTATCAATACACCCTTTGTTATTATAGCAGAATGACTCTTTCTATTTTGGAACAGGTATCGATACAGCCTCCCATGTACCGATACGGTCGGTTACAGTTGAGTATTTATTACGGGAAAAATGCAGCCCAACGGCTATATTGATGATGCCAACCACCCAAACGGTTAGAAATCAATGAAGGAGTATAAAAGAAAGCCACCAAAGCTACAACAACAACTAATGATCAAGTGAAAAACATCAAAGCAAAAATCCAACCTCTTTGTGCCTTTTAGAGTCAAATCCATTGTACCCACTTGTGTTATTTCATTGTATCCATTTTATTTCAAGTTGGGTTGAGTGATCTTGTAATTTTGGGCAAAATATCTACCTTTGAGAGGCTATTTTCTATTTGCCATCTTTCTTGTATAAAAGAGTGTTCTTAATTAAGCTTTGGGTAGAAAGCTTAATCGATTTGTAAGGTTTCCTCCTAATCTGAGAAAAGGGGAAGAATTTCTAGTGAAATTGGTCCAAAATCCTTAGTGGGAGCTAAGGTAGTGGATGCAGAGCTTGTTCGAAGCTTGAACCACTATAAATCGTTTGTCCTTTAATTCTTATCATTTCAATTTCCTCCCTCCAAATTTTTTATTGCCAATTCACCCCTCTCTTGGCTAATTGTCATC
Organism: Hibiscus mutabilis; assembly: GCA_019671005.1. Taxonomy (NCBI): domain Eukaryota; kingdom Viridiplantae; phylum Streptophyta; class Magnoliopsida; order Malvales; family Malvaceae; genus Hibiscus; species Hibiscus mutabilis. The sequence continues at coordinate 30,643,491 of CM033711.1, read as the reverse complement.
AATTGATCAACACAACAATTACATTTGTTGATAGCTGATAGCATTAGCTGATTGTATATAAGTGTTTCATAAAATTAACTGATAACGGATAGTTGTTTGATTATTTGAACAAACAAAATGACTTATAAGGACATGATTATATTCAATACTTGTTTGAATAATTTATTAGTTATTAATATTTTGTATCTATTAATATTAATTGGATAATGAAATTTATTTTTTTAATATCATTACTGAGCATATATGAAGGATGTATATATTATTTTTATTTGTAAAATTCTTTTTTAGTATAATTTTAATAATTATTAAATTTATATATATATATATATTAATCTATATATTAATTTTTTATTTTCAATAAAGTCATACTTGCTGATAAAAAATTAATTTCTTGTTTAATAAATTATTTTTTTAATTTTATTAGTTATTCAAATTTATGTTATTTAGAAAAAAAATTATAATTATCAAGGATAAAATAGTCTTTATAAATATTTTATTCAAACCTATAACTAAAAAAGCTCCTAAAATGAGCTTTTTCAAAATGAGAGGTTTTACCTCAATCCTCTATTTACCAAACATTTAAATGAGCAGATGTGACTAGTCAAACCTCTAATGTAACTACCTGGATTTTCGATTCAACGATTGGGCGTTGACCCAGGTTATGGACGTTCGTGTTAGTTGGATTATTAGACTCGTTGGGCCAAGTTTGGGCCCTTTTAGATGAGTTTTGGATCTTGTAAGCTTGGAAACTGATTGTTTTACAAAAAGGGAAAAGATGGGGATTTTATAATGTGAATATACCCTTTTTGAAATAAAAGGGCTGACCATTCCTTTATTTCTTTTCTCTCACGTGGGTGGTTTAGGGAGCATGGTGATATCACCCTTCTCCATCAGTTTTTTCATCTTCCCCAAACACTTCATCTTCTCTCATTTTCAAACTCATTTCTCCACACTAAAAATCCAAACTTTACCAACCAATTTTTCCATCCAAGGTCCAAGTTTTTAGTATGTTAATCTCCACCTCGTAAGCTTCTAGAAAAGTATATGTTTGAAAGGAAAATGGAGGTTGAGGAGCTTCTTCAAGCTTGAGCCAAGAAAGGAGTTGAAGGAGGTTAAAGTAAGAGAGCATTTCGGGATTTTGGCTTAAGGTCAGTACATCTCTAACTCCTTTGATTCTTGAAGATCTTAAAGTACTTGCCTTGCTTGATTTTATGGTTAAAGATTGCTAGTTGGGTGTTTTAGTAGCTTAAAGCCCCTTTAATGGTGAATTTCAGATTAGTTGTTAATATTGTGTAAAAGTGATAGCAAATCACCCTAATTAACTCCCTTAAGATGTAGGATTAAGTTTAAGGGTTAAATGTTACATTTTGGGGGCTTGAGAAGTGATTTTTGGAGCCTTGGAAGCTATTTCTAGTCTTCGGTACCAATACATGGGAAGTCCGCATCGATACTCGAGGAAATTTAGGATTTCCAATGAGCTTTCCTAGTATCGGTATGTTGTTTTCTAGTATCAGTATGCTATTTTCCAGTATCAGTAAGCCATGTATTTTCAGTATCGGTACGTTGTTTTCCAGTATTGGTACGCTAAGACTTCAAAAATTCCAGTGAGTTATTCTGGTATCAGTATGCGAGGACCAGTACTGATACCCACTAGACAATCTACCAGTAACTGTTAAAAATGAGTTTGAGGGGTCGATAATTTAAGGTCTAAGGCCCAATGGGCTTCTAATGTTGTAAAATGAATAGTAAAACTGAGAAACCAAGTTCTAATCCTCGTGTATGAGAGTAAAGTGAAATAACTTGGTAAATGATAACTCGATATAAATGTGATGACCAGCGTTATGCCTTGGGGCATTTGTTGATGGCTTGGCTTGGTGCCACTTACCTCTTGGAGAGGTGTAAGAATTTTCGGAGAGTGTATTATCTTATGATTGTTGAAAAGAAATCTGAATGTCCTAGAGTCTATACTATACTTATATAAGGGGATGTGTACTTTGAGCTGAGTGATCAAGTACATCCGACTTACCCACGAGCTAAGTGATCTGGGTGTAGTTAGAAACCTATATATGGCTATGGTGATCCGGATAAGGTAATTAACTCGATAGTCTGAGTGAGCTCGAGTAACCTGATTGGCTGAGTGACCTCAGGTAAAGACTACTTGTTGCTAATGTGATCCGAGTATGTTTAGGACGTATCCGTGGCTATGGTGATCCGGATATGGTCTATTAACACGACAGTTGTGTAAGCACGGGTAAAGTAGGGCTTCATTGGCCTTTATGTAGATGATGTACTTATGTTTGTTGTGTAACACCCCTTTCCCGGGTTAGGAGCGAGAAACGTTACGACGAGAAAACGAACAAGCAAAATGAAAATACGGGTCAATTAAAATTTTTATTTTCATCTAGAACTCATCTCTAATAAATGAGTTGCTTATCTGGCAAGTTATTAATATGATCAAAAAGATTAAACTTATACTCATTATAGAATACCAATATGATTTAGTTACTACTTATAGGATCAAATTAAAACATTTTACATTTACTTGTTTAGCAAGCAACTTACTAGACTATTTCTTTTAAACTTTCGAATTCCATACTAGATTAAGTTCTAGATAATTTCAAGTCTAATTTAGATCTTCTATTCGAACTAGGGTAGTTTACAAGTTCATTATACCTTTCGAATGAGGCTACAAGAAAGGGTTAAGGATTCATTCGGTTTGGATCAAATTCATCACAACACATTAATTAACATGTTCAGTTCATTTAGACTAAGCTTAAACTTCTAGGGCATTACATTTGAATTAGGTAAACAAATTTGAATCTTAATCTTATTCGAATGGACCACTAATCAAATTACCAAGAATCAACTAAACCAATTCATGATCTCTAAGTTCTTAGCCAACTTGAAACAAGCAACTATTTAACGTGATTCGAATACAAGATAAGTTTAGAACATTACCAAGTGACCATCTTATATACATATACAAGCCAAATGCATGAACTTAACAAGTCTAGACACAAATCTAAGCCACCATCTAGGAGTGCTTTAAAATAGTTACAAAGTCATACTTCAAGCATAACAAGCCTTGCTCCGGGTCCATGATAGCTAACTTCAAGGTCAAACAATGATCGGGATGGCTTTTACCTGAGGTTTGGGAAGAATGCAACCAAAAGTGATAAGTACAAGATTGTACTTAGTGAGGCAGCATCTAATCTAACAAGATTATTAAGTTTCAAGGTTCTTTAATCCAATTATAACTTATTCAAGCCTTAAACATGTTAGGTCCAGCCTTAGCCTATTATTTCAATTATCACCCAAAGGTTCTAGCACACGATGAACAAGGGTTTCAATTCAAGGGTACACATTACACATTCAACAAACATCTCATGAGCAGTAACTAAGCAACCCAACAAAGGTTCATTCAACTTAATTCGAATTAGGCATCCAAACTAGATAGTCATACCTTTCTATTCAAATTAGATTCATTTACGCTTTAACTTATCTTTCAAGTAACAAGTAATCTTGACATTCCATTTTTCAAGTGTCTTAATTGACCTATACATTACTTCACTAGGATACAAACTTATTAGACTACTTGATTAAGCTTAATATTCCATTTTAGTTAACTCTTGACTTAGTCACAAGTATAATTATCTAAGTTGACAACATGACATCTTGTGGCGTGCATTACTTTTTATGCAAGCTATTACATTGATTCCTCTTTTGAACTCATACTTATTAATTCTCTTTTCATAACTTCAAGCATGTTATAATGTGATCATAATTTACATATCGTAGAAGACATCCAGTTAATTCATTACTGTTAACGTGATCATACCCTTTTTAAACCCGGCAACTTAACTAGGACTTAGTTCATTTTAAGGCCATTGAACTAACATACACAATCCATTTTATTAAGTAATTCATGGTTATAGTTTAATCTGTCCCCTTATACTTTCTTAGTTTCTCGATCAAAACATGTAGTGTATTAGTACCTTGTTTTGCAAGATATCACATATATCTTTCTACTCATCGACACCAATCATTCAAGAAAATTCTTTAAACTCAAGTATACATTTCATTACTAGAATCTAAAACTGTTTCTGTTTGTGGCAGTTTGTACACCCTTTACTAAATTGTCTATATCTTTTAATATATACGTCGGAATTTCAATTAGTTTATACCGTTAGAAAGCTTATTTAACCCTTTTTACAACCGTTTAGACCTTTAATTTTAATATCTTTCCAATTAATACAGTTTTTAGTTCAAAGACAGGGCAATTGCATTTCTGGACAGTTTGTACTGTCCAGAGGTTTTCATTTCCAGATTCCAGATCACAAATCAGAATTAAATTCTGTTTTCTCCTAATGAAAATAGACATATTAAGGTTCAATCCATATAAATTTCAGCCCTTAATTCGACCTATACAATTTATGGTAATTTTTCAAAGTTGCTGCCCAGAACATAATTTTCTGGGCAGATTTCACTAGGCTTGATTTTAGCTTCATTATTCAACATATACACATATTCCTACTAGTCTAGGTCAGTACAATTTACCTATTAATGGGATTAAAACAGGGCATTGTAGTACTATGTTCGAATCCATTTGATCAACAACATTTCTTTTAAGTTCTATACTACACCAATCAAGCAAAGATCACAACCACAAGAATTACACAACTTCAAGTAACCAATCATATGATTTCTTTCGAATAGGTGCTTTATATTACCATGTATGTTTTCAAGTAACAAGCAAGCTTAGATTATCAAGTTTGTCAATTCAACCATGTATATTCCTTACTTTACAAGTCATTGTCGAGAAACATGAGCATACATATTCATTCAAGATTAATTTGGCTCATTCTTAATCTTATTGACATGTTTTGTGTATTTTAATCAAGTTTAACAATGTTAAGCTTTAATCAAGCAAAATCAAGTCCTAGTTAGTTCATCTAGAATCTTTCGAATGGGCAAGCTCATGAAATCAAGGATTCATTTCAAGAAATTATATTGTACAATTCAAGCAAGTAGCCATTTACAAGTATCAGGTGATCTAGCAAGCAATGTTTTAGCAAGAGTCAAACATATCAAGCAAATCAAGCATAGAGATCACCAAATCCAATTCGAATAGGATCTTTCACCTTATGATTTATCCTTCAAGTAATGAGCAATTCAAGATAGCATGTACATCATTTTATTCATGTAATTTCATTACATTACAAGTTCATTCGCAAGTGTCAAGTTTGCTCATTCATTAATCATGTTAACATGTCTTATTGCAAGTTTATTAGTCTTGTTTTGCCTTGGTAGATAGTAGGACTAGGCAATCAAGTCTCAAGTGGGTACACAAAGTACCTAGCAAGTGGGTACACAAGTACCTAAACAAGAAGGTGGGTACACAAAGTACCTAGCAAGATGATGCCCACGGCATCTAACAAGAAGTTGTCTATAACACCAAGCAAGATGGTACACAAAGTACCTAACAAGTCGAGCTCTAGACTCTAAGGCATGGAGTTCTACCTAAGACCAACTAGCAACCAAGGACTTATTGAATCTTTTATTATCAAGCAATCACACGTCAAGTTTTTAAGCATCAAGCAATTCAAGATCAAATTCATTTTAAGCCTTTAATCCATGTGAACCTTAGTTCCTTTTACAAGTGATCAAGAATTTCAAGCATCAAGTAAGGTCACTCAAACCTTCAAGCAATTCGAACAAGCCATTCAAGACAAGGTAGCACGTTTCATTCATTTTCATTAGGTATCAAGCAAGAATATTTCTTAACCATTCATGTAGCATTTGAATGGTCTTATTAAGCATTTTTTCATAGTCTAGCTTTAGTATCAAGTTATTTACATATCCAACATTCAATAGTTCCAAGTGTATATTCAATTTAAATGTCCATTAGCTATCAAGCAAGGTCATGTAGTCAATCAAATGTTTAAAGCACAATCGTTAAGTATCAAGCTTATCCAAGTTTAAGTATTTAATAGTCAAGAACATTCAAGTTCAAACCTTATTTTTCAAGGTTATGATCGCCCTTAAGTTAATTAGAGCCTTAGCTCAAGTGATATGTATCATTCTGGTATTGTCAAGTACATATATTCATGTTTTAGGTTATCAAGCATGTTTATCCTAGACATATCAAGAAGCATTCAAATTGTAATACCCATTTTTTGTCCGGCCCCCAAGTTATATTCGAACCACTTATCCTAATTAAACCAAAAAAATCAATCAAATTAAAAAAGGAAAAGGGCATGCCGCCCATACCCTGCCTCACCTTTCCCCCATTCAGCCCATTCCCCATTACCCTTTCCCACACTCCACGACAATTCCCCATGATTTCATTATCCATTCCCCTAATCCATTTAAAAAGAAAGACAAATTGAAGCAAGAAAATGAGGCAGATTAAGAACAAATTGGAAACAAGATGGAAGAATTGAAAGGGCAGACGACAAATGAAAAAAATAGGGAGAGGCTCGGCATTTAAAAAAAAAGGGGTTCTCACATTATTTTGAAGACAAAGGGAGAAAACTCTCTACTATATTTAGGTTTGGGTATCCTTTTTTATGTATGTTTGTGGTATAATCTTTTTTATGATCTAATAGAAATGACGTTTTTAGTAATCTTTTTAGGTTTTTTTTCATTCTTACGTCTTACATATTTTCATGTTCACATGTCTCAATATGTTATTCGAATGCATTTAGTTTAATTCTCAATTATTGTTAATGTTTGTGTTTTATCGTCTCGTTTAAATATATAGAGATATGTTAATGCTAGTTGTTTTTATACCTATTGTACGTTTATATCATATCATATATTTATAGTAGTGTATTAATGAAATGTTTATTGTTGTGCGTAAATATAATATGCATGTAGTTTACATATATTATATATATAATCTATATATTTATATGTAAGGCTCGTATACAAGCTATTTTTTTTCTTTTTTAGGCATGTGCGTGTATATATATATATATATATACTATGTTTTTTGTACGTATGCTATCTCTTTGTTTTATACGTATTCAATCTAGGTATATATGTGGATAAGTATGTGTTTATGTTAGATTCGTTTTATTTTTAAGTTAGATTAATATTTATGTATGTATGTTTCAAATTAGTGTTTTATATGTTTTAGATTAGTATTTTATTATGTTAGTATTTATTTATATCTTTATCGCATTGTATTTATTTACGTTTATGTTTGCTATGTTTTAAGTTGCATTTCGGATATATATTTTGTCAATGTGGTGCCCTTTTATCCGAGCGTAAACGGGGCCAGTATCAGGTGTAGTGATGGTGGTTGGTCATTTATTTTCGGATAACGAGGCCTTTAAAATCTACTCGCACATATAACCGAGTTTTAATTTATTCGTTGCTTTAATCTAGAAAGTCTAATATTAATAAAACGGTAATTATTAAAGTACCAATTTTGGGCGGTGTGGGGGTGCTAATCCTTCCCCATTCATAACCGACTCCCGAACCCATCAATTTTAAATCTCTGGTTTTTACGGTGCCCAGCCTACCTAAGTGGCCGGTGGCGACTCCATTTTTAAATAAAAATATGGGTTTTATAAAACTCCCCGTGGAAGACATTATTTTCAAAATAAAGTAAAACAAAATAAAAAAAATCACTCTTTTTTAGCGAAAAGGACATCGCTACATATGGCGACTCCGCTGGGGATATTTTTGTTTTTTCAAAAAAAAATAAGAGAGTCGAGCTTTTTTCAAATAATTACCGTTTTATTAATATCAGAAATTCCGGATTAAAGTGACTATTAAACTAGAATTCGGTTATAATTGCGCATTTATTTTAACGCATTTAAAATATGGCATATAAACTTGTTTTTTAAGTGGGGGGAAAACGCTAATGCTTTCATGGAGATATCGTTCTCCCGTGTAGGCCTAGCAAGTACCTTCGGGGCTCGAGTACCTTATGCTTTCGTAAGGATATCGTTCCTTCGTGCAGGCATAAGCGAATGGGTCCCCCTGAATTGAACCCGGTTGAAAGGAGCCTATAATGGGTGATGATCGGGGGCCTTGCTACTCTTAGTAGAGGACAACAAGGACAATTCGGGTACCTCTTAGCGCCAAAAACTGCATATAGTGAGCCATAGGAGCCAACCCTTTAGAGCCATGTCAGTACTCTGCCCGTTAGTGGTCACCCTATTTAGGCTCTGGTGCCTTATTTCTTGTTTATGTACAGTTTTTTTGTTACTCTATTTTTCATTTGTTTTATTTAATTATTTTATTTGGTACTAACTCGTTTCATTTTATTCTCATCGCATTGATTTCACCTACATCATTGCGCAACATCATCACAATCTTGATTTTGCATTGCATCAATTTAGGACACATTTTGCATGCATATATACTCCCTTTCAAAATAAGAAAACTGACTCTAGGGGTGCCCTATGACCGTGATACTGGATAAAGTAGAAGATCAGTCAGCTCAGCATCCATACGAAACCCGGTACAAAACAAAGATGGAGAACGATGAAAGATTGAAAAAATTTGAGCAAGATCAGAAAGAATTGCAAGCGAACATAGCCAAGCAGGTTGAGGAACAGTTGGCGAGAGTCCAACAGGATATGAGGGAACAACTTGCAAAGTCACAACAAGACATGCTGGGCCAAATGGCACAAATGCTGGGATTAAAGCTTCCCGAGCTTGGAGAGGCCTCTATTGTAAATCCCACTGCAAATCCTAAACCCACTGTTGGGGACGAGGATCTTATGTATCCTTCGGGGTTCACGCCCATTCAAACCAGGATACAACCAGAAAATCAACCTCAGGTGATCATTTCTCGGGGAAAGTCTCATCTACATCAGGCCGGTACTTTGATCCCTATAAATCAGCTATCTGCATCAGAAGTTAAACCCGAGGGCAACCAAGCTAAAAATTTTATCTCAGAAATAGATCATCTGTTTGAGACCGAGGGGCCAAAGGTAGAAGCTTCAAAGGAAATCGAAGATCGATGTAAGAGACTCGAAGAGAAGCTAGAGGCTATGGGAGTAGAGGATACCTTCAGTGGATTCGATGCCAGTGAACTCAGTCTTTTCCCAGATTTGGTTTTACCTCCTAAATTCGAGGTCCCAGAGTTCGAGAAGTATGACGGGACAAGCTATCCCCGCGCTCATCTTACTATGTTATGTCGAAGGATGACGGGATACGGCCGAGACGACAAGCTGTTAATTCACTACTTTCTGGACAGTTTATCGGGATCTGCTGCCCGATGGTATAATCAGTTGAGCCGTCATCAAATTAAGTCGTGGAGAGACTTGGCCAAAGCTTTTCTGGAGCAGTACTGACACGTCAATGATATGATGCCAGACCGGTGGACATTGCAACAGATGAAACAAAAGCATAATGAAAGCTTCAGGCAATACGCTCAGCGCTGGAGGGATATAGCAGCTCAGGTCCAACCCCCGCTCAGTGAGAGGTAGACGGTGGTCATATTTGTACAAACTTTGGAGGGTCCGATCTTGGGTCGCTTGATAGGTAACGCGGCTACCAATTTTGCCGACCTCGTGTTATCCAGTGAGCTCATCGAGAATGCTTTCAAGACTGGCAAAATTGACGATGGGGGTAGTTCGTCCCATAAGAAGCCTTACTATGGAAGGAAAGACCAGGAAGTGAACTCTTCGGGAGTTTACAATGCCAATTATTCCAAGCCCAGCACAGTTGTGCAATCTAAGGTCGTGCCAAGTGCTCACGTTGCCTCAAGCCAAGGTTCTGATCAGAGGAAGACCACTGAGAAGATAGAGTTCACTCCCCTACCGATATCGTATAGAGATCTGTATAAGGAACTACTAAAAGCCCATATAGTGGTACCTTTCCACCAGGCTCCGACGCAACCCCCATTCCCTAAGTGGTATGATCCTAACGCGAGTTACGAATATCACGCTGGACACGTGGGCCACACGATTGAAAATTGTTGGGGCTTCAAGAGGCTAATAGAAAGGTACCTCAAGGTCGGTGTTATAAGTATTGAAAATCTTACAAGTTCAGCCACAAGTGGGAACCCTTTACCGAAGCATGAAGATGCCAGCTGAGGGTGTGTTGAAGGTTTTTTGAACTGGACCATGTTAAGTATTGCACTGTCTTGACCATAGTAGGTCCCCTTGTAGTTTTTATCACTTTCAAAGTAATACTTTTGTAAACCAACCTCACCGACTTAAGTACAATAGTGGTGATAGTATTTTGTAAGGGATCAAAACTACAAATAGCAATGCAAACATCTTTTGTTCATATCTGAGTCTTGAATATCCAAAATACATCACCCTAAAGTTTCAAAAATATTACGAGAACAATGTCAGATGATGTCATGTAATGAACAAAATTTTGGGGCATCCACTCATAGGAAAGCTGATAGAACTCAGGACAAAGTCAGGGTACCGCCGCATGAAAAACCAAGATCCTGACAGGACCAGTGAGGAGTCAGGGGCATCCCATTGAGGGCCAGAAAACTCATGTCACATTCATGCATTTAGTTGCATTCATACTACGTCATACATCTATGTTCAGTGCATACACTAAAGTCACCTTGCATTTAGGATAGACATATGCATTTAGGCCTAAAATTCATGCATTTTTTGTACATACAAACAGGTTCGAAGGAGAACCCGAACACCCTCGACATGGGGGCAATGATAAGAGGGCCAACCTTAGTCTTGGAGAAGGCCCAACACAAAGAAGATGCTAAAACATCTAAATAAAAGGTACCAGCGATAAATTTTGTGAACAATTTACTAAAAATATTTTTCTCCTTTTCAGGATTTCATTCTTCCGACGATAGTGTGATGAAAGCCAACATTTCCAAATTTTTCTTTACCGCTGATAGTGCAGCAGTATAGACATCTTAAAGATCTCGTTTCTCCGTTGATGGTGCAACGGATCCGAACCTTTCCCCAAGCATATCGAATTTCTATTCAGGTCTTGTCTCTCCGCTGACGGCGCAGCCAGACCTAATTTTTTCTCAGTTCAAAAAAAGAATTGAAAAATCAAAAAAAAAGAGAAGAAGAAAAATAAAAAAATCAGAAAAAAAAATCAAAAATTGAAAAAATCAAAAGTCAAAAAAATAAAAAAAATCAAAAGGAAATTTATCAAGTTTCATCGCCCGATCTAGTCTCTCCGTTGATGGAGTGGCTAGGTACAAGCCCGTCGTCCTCAAATCCTGCTCTCCGCTGATGGTGTAGCCGATTCCAGGTCGTCATTGTCTAGTCCTCCGCTGATGGAGTGGTCGGGTCCAAGCTCCCGTCGTCCTCAAATCCTGTTCTCCGCTGATGGTGTAGCTAGTTCCAGGTCGTCATTATCCAAACTAGTCTTCCGTTGATTGAGCGGCTGGGTCTAAGCTCTCGTCGCCCTCAGATCCTGCTCTCCGCTGATGGTGTAGCCGGTTCTGGGTTGTCATTATCCAAACTAGTGCTCCGCTGATGGAGTGGCCGGGTTCAAGCTCTTGTCGTCCTTAGATCCTGCTCTCCGCTGATGGTGTAGCCGGTTCTAGGTCGTCATTATCCAATCCAGTCCTCCGCTGATGGAGTGGCTGGGTCCAAGCTCCCATCGTCCTCAGATCCTGCTCTCCGCTGATGGTGTAGCCGATTCGAGGTTGTCATTATCTAATCCAGTCCCTCTACTGATGGAGTGACCGGGTCCAAGCTCCCGTCGTTCTCAGATCCTGCTCTCCGCTGATGGTGTAGCCGATTCCAGGTCATCATTATCCGATCCAGTCCTCCGCTGATGGAGTGGCTAGGTCCAAGCTAATGTCGTCCTCTAGTCTTGCTCTCCGTTGATGGTGTAGTCGATTTCTGGTCGTCATTATCCGATTCAGTCCCTCCGTTGATGGAGTGGCTAGGTCCCAGTTGCTGCTATCCTACTTCTCCGATGATGGTGTAGTAAGGTTCCAGTTAATGTTCTGCTTCCCCATTGATGGCGAGGTTAGATCCAACTTTACTGATTTTCAAGTTCTCTTTATTAATGTTGTAGCTAAAAAAACAAATCAAAGAAAAAAGAAAAATCAAAGAAAAAAAGAAGAAAAAATCAAAGAGAAAAGAAGAAAAAATCAAAGAAAAAAGGAAAAAGAAGAAAAATCAAAGAAAAAATTAAAGAAAAAATGAAAAAAGAAGAATAAAAATCAAAGAAAAAAGAAAGAAAGAAAGAAAAAAGAAAAAGAAAAAGAAAAAAATGAATGAAAAATCAAAAGAAAATTTATCAACTTTCATCGCCCGATCTAGTCTCTCCGCTGATGGAGTGGCTAGGTACAAGCTATCGTCGTCCTCTGATCCTGTTCTCCGCTGATGGTGAGCCAATTTTAGGTCGTCATCGCCCGATCTAGACCTCTGCTGATGGAGTGGCTAGGTCCAAGTTGCAATCGTCCTCTGATCCTGCTCTCCGCTGATGGTGTTGCCGGTTCCAGGTCGTCATTATCCGATCCAGCCCCTCCGCTGATGGGGTGATTGAATCCATGTTACCAATGTTCTCCGATCTTACTTCTCTGTTGATGGAGTAGTGGGGTCCAACATCTATCTTTCGACCCGGTCTCCTTGTCGGTGTTGTAGCGAGGTCATTTTTACTCTCGTATTACCATGATGAAAAATAAGAAAGAAAAGAAATATATGAAAAAAAGAAACAAAAAAGAGAAAAGAAGGAAAAAGTTGTCAGTTTTCTAATCTTGCCTCTTCGTCAGAATTGTAGCTGGATCAGACATCAGAACTTTCGTCCATCGATCCTGTCTCTTCGTCAGTGTTGCAGCTGGATCAAGTTTTGTAGACCCTGCCTCTTCGTCGGTTTTGCAGCTGGGTCAAGTTTTCTTAGGAATCACATCATCATCAATAATGTAGTGAGTCGCATTCATTTTGCTTCCCCAATAGACCACCTCCCGTTTTGAAGATTTTGCTTCCTCCAAAAGTGACAAAGTAGATTCGTCAAGTCTAGAAAGAAGACATGCGCTGAAGAGAATGAAGATCTACCGAAGAAAGAAGACACGCGTCAAAAGGAGAGAAGTTCAGCCAGATCGGACAAAAATGGTTATTCTTGTCTTTACTCTATTCCTGTTACACAACAATGAGTAAAGAGGGGCAGCTGTAATACCCATTTTTGTCTGGGCCCCAAGTTATATTCGAACCACTTATCCTAATTAAACCAAAAAAATCAATCAAATTAAAGAAAGGAAAAGGGCATGCCGCCCATACCCTGCCTCACCTTTCCCCCATACAGCCCATTACCCTTTTCCCACACTCCACGGCAATTCCCCATGATTTCATTATCCATTCCCCTAATCCATTTAAAAAGCAAGACAAATTGAAGCAAGAAAATGAGGCGGATTAAGAACAAATTGGAAACAAGATAGAAGAATTGAAATGGCAGACGGCAAATGAAAAAAAGAGGGAGAGGCTCGGCATTTAAAAAAAAGGTTCTCACATTATTTTGAAGACAAAGGGAGAAAACTCTCTACTATATTTAGGTTTGGGTATCATTTTTTATGTATGTTTGTGGTATAATCTTTTTTATGATCTAATAGAAATGATGATTTTAGTAATCTTTTTAGGGTTTTTTTCGTTCTTATGTCTTATATATTTTCATGTTCACATGTCTCAATATGTTGTTCGAATGCATTTAGTTTAATTCTCAATTATTGTTAATGTTTGTGTTTTATCGTCTCGTTTAAATATATAGAGATATGTTAATGCTAGTTGTTTTTATACCTATTGTATGTTTATATCATATCATATATTTATAGTAGTGTATTAATGAAATGTTTATTGTTGTGCATAAATATAATATGCATGTAGTTTACATATATTATATATATAATCTATATATTTATATGTAAGGCTCGTATACAAGCTGTTATTTTTTTCTTTTTTTAGGCATGTACGTGTATATATATATATATATTTATACTAATATATACTATGTTTGTTTGTACATATGCTATCTCTTTGTTTTATACGTATTCAATCTAGGTATATCTATGGATAAGTATGTGTTTATGTTAGATTCGTTTTATTTTTAAGTTAGATTAATATTTATGTATGTTTCAAATTAGTGTTTTATATGTTTTAGATTAGTATTTTATTATGTTAGTATTTATTTATATCTTTATCGCATTGTATTTATTTATGTTTATGTTTGCTATGTTTTAAGTTGCATTTTGGATATATATTTTGTCAATGCGGTGCCCCTTTATCCGAGCGTAAACGGGGCCAGTATCAGGCGTAGTGATGGTGGTTGGGCGTTTTTTTCCGGATAACGGGGCCTTTAAAATCTACTCGCACATAGAACCGAATTTTAATTTAATCGTTGCTTTAATCCAGAAAGTCTAATATTAATAAAACGGTAATTATTAAAGTACTAATTTTGGGCGGTGTGGGGTGCTAATCCTTCCCCATCCGTAACCGACTCTCGAACCCATCAATTTTAAATCTCTGGTTTTTACGGTATTCGGCCTACCTAAGTGGCCGGTGGCGACTCCATTTTTAAATAAAAACACGGGTTTTATAAAACTCCCCGCGGAAGACATTATTTTCAAAATAAAGTAAAACAAAATAAAAAACCACTCTTTTTTAGCGAAAAGGACATCGCTACACGAATAAAGCATTCAAGAATTCAAGTAAATTCAAACAATGGTCACATAGTTCATTTGCATGGCCAGAATTACATCAAGCATATCTCATTAATCCAATTTCCATTTAAGCATTCTTCCCTTATTATCAAATACCAAGTTCATATTAAGTTCATTTTAATCAATATGAGGATAACAAGAATATATCATGAGTATTTGGTTAGGACCTAGTCCTAACCCTAATTAAGCTACACTCACCTTGTATCCCGAAGTTACGGGATACCCAAGTCCTCATTCACATCCCGATACTTATCCATCCTTTCTACCATTTTCTTAATCTAGTATTCAAACAACACCATCATGCATTAGAGTCAAAACCAAGCAATCAATCACACCAATTATTCAAGATACACAATTCATTACAAACAACAAATCTGCCACTGCCAGGCAGCATACACACTACTCACTAAAATGCTTATATATTTTAATCCATATGTCAGAATTTAAATCCGTTTACACCGTTAGAAAGCTAACTTAATTATCTTTCTAACCATATATGGCTCATATTTTTAGCCCTTCTACATCAATACAGTTTTTAAGATAAAGCCGGGTCAAATTTCCATTATTGAATCTGCCAGTTTACAACTAGGTCCACTTTAGTGATGTAATTAGCCTTAGACCCTTACATGTTCAAATCAGCCATTTTTACCTTAGTTTCCCCTGTTTTCCCCTTGTTTTCAGAAGTTAAGATTGTTCCTTAAATCGTCCAATTAAGTCCTCAATTTAACAGTTCTTTCAAAACAGTCACTGTTAGCCAATCAAGCAATTTAGGTGACTAGTTTCATTACTGGTTCCATTTTCAGCAATTAAACACTATTTATAATTGTTCAATGACTCAATTCATTTCCTATTCATGTTTTTCCAGCAATTATTTCATTCAAATAAAATCTCAATCTTCATAACCGATTAATTGCATGTGTTTATGACACCATTTAGCCTATATCAAAACAGAACAGTCCAGAAAACAGTTTCCATGTGTTCTATATACGAACAGAATTGTTTCTTTAATCAAACTTATCAATTTAATAATCTATTTCGAGCTTAAACAGTTCACTAGCATTTTAGTAATCAAAATAGTCATATTTTAGATTACCTCCGAACAGGGCAGCTTCTAAGTCTATTTTAATACTCAAGTCAGTTCATACAAATTCATACCCAAAATTTCCAGCATTGTAATTCATTCAAATGAATCAAATCAAACGTTTAATTCTACCAAACAAGAATCGGTTCCCAAATCCTAACTCTAACAGTCATATTCGAAATCAAGAAAGAGCAAGGGAAACTTACATTCATAGACATGCAAACATAATAAGCATTAAACCTTTAATTCAAGCTTAAATCTGGATTTTACATGGCTGATTATCCCTCCTCTCTCTCTAGAATTCTCTCTCCCTCTATTCTTTCTTAACCCACGGCTGAATGAAGAAGAATGAAGATGATGTCTTCATTTTAATGGGTTTTGGAAATAACCATTTTACCCTTAATTAATCATTAATTAGAGACATAATCAAGGGTACACTTGGGAATTAAAATCTTTAGCATGCAATCTCATTCTTTCTCATTTAATTCGATTTGGTCATCTTCTTTAGGCCACCCATCTTTCATTTCTTTCAACTAGGTCACTAATCATCCTAATTGATTTAGGATCAAGCTTAATTAAGCTAGCTAATTAGGTTATTAGCTTGATTACTTCTAGGGTACGTTTTAGGGTATTACATGTTGAGTGGATGCTATAGATTGATAGCCTATGCACCCTATGGCTGAGTGATCAGGGTATTGCAGTATTAACTCGATAGGCTGTGTGAGCTCGAGTATCTCGATAGGCCATATGACCTCGAGTATGGCAAAGCTTGTGGATCGTGTATGACTTCTTGTAGACTTGTTGATGCCTTGAGATAGGTGATCTAAGACTCTAGCTAGTGTAGGCTAGACGATACCTTATAGATAGTGGAAGCCTTATCTATGCTTTCTTGACTATATTTATCTTGCATGCTTATTTTATGATATTCACGAATTATGGTAGAGTAGAAATGTACCACTGAGCTTTGTTAGCTCAGGGTATGGATGTGTGGGTTTTTTCATGCGTAGGATGATAGGTCATCTCTTGAAGGAACACATTGAGGAGGTTTTCTTTAGCACCGTGTTCGTTTCAGAGTACAATACTTGTTATTTTAGTTTGGGCTAGTGTACTTATAGGACCTTACCACTATTGAGTCTGTAACTCTATTTGAAATATTTTTTTGGTTTACAATGTTTTAAACTCGGAGCTCCTGCTTTGTAAATTTATTTAAATGCTTATTTAACTTAATAGATGTAAAACCAAAGTTTGATTTTGATATAACAAATTGATTAAGGACTTATTTGAAAATGGAAATAAATTTTCAAGTATCTCAAAGACTCACAATTGACAAGGATTTTTTTCAAGTACAAAAGTTTTTAAAGTCAAAAACTTAAAGCCCTAAATTTTTCTAAGTGTTTTAAAGGCCAAACTATCAAAATACGCTCAGGCGTATCGATACGCCTCCGAGCGTATCGATACAATTTTTAGAATATTGGCCACTGTAAGCATTTGTTTAGATACGGTTCCATTCGTATCGATACGACCTTTATATGGGCTAAGTATTTTACTCAGGCGTTTCGATACGGTTCCATCCGTTTCGATATGGCCTTTATATTGGGTTTAAGATTTAAGCACAGCGTACCAATACGGCTACTGGCATATCGATACGGTTGTTGAGATTTTTCCTTTATGATTCAAACATTACCTTGTCAATTATTGGGGACATGCATTTTTAAAATTCAGTTAACTCGTATCAATACACCCTCAAGGCATACCGATACAGGTTTAGACAGTAGCCCAAGTGAGCAAAATTGCATCGATACGACCTTACCCGTATCGATATGCCCCTTTGTTTTACACTGAGATCATATCGATACGATTGCTCGCGTATCGATACACCCCTGAATAAATTGTACACAACAGCTCTTTCTATTTTGAGACAGGTATTGATACGGTTGTTCGTGTACCGATACGGGTAGTTGAAGAAGTGCATTTATGGTGGGAAAAAGAGGAGCCAACAGCTATATTGATGACTTCAACCACCCAAACGGATAGAAATCAATGAGAAGGTATAAAAACAAGTCTCCAAAGCCTCAGCAACAACTATTGAACTTATTTGCAACATTCAAGCACATATCCAAACCTTCTTGAGCTAAAGAGTCAAATACTTGTAACCCTAATTGAGTGTATTTTCATTATTTTATCTTTTGTCAATTTGGGGAGTGTGATATATTGTAATTCGGCAAAAATCCACCTATTTGAGAGGTTATTTATTATTTGCCTATTTCTCTTTGTAAAGAGTGAAGTGGGTCAATCTTTGGGTAGAAAGATTGATCGTTTGTAATAGTTTCCTCCTAAGCCGAGAAAGGGGAAGAATTCTAGTTAGTGAATTGTTGAAATCCTCAGTAGGGTGCTGGGGTAGTGGAGTAAAGCTTGTTCGAAGCTTGAACCACTCTAAAATCCTTGTGTCTCCAATTCTTAATTTTCTTTTTGCACCCTTCAATTTTTAAACTGCCAATTCACCATTCTTGGTGATTTGCCATCAATTGATCAACTCAACAAATGGTATCAGAGCTACACTCACTAGAAGGATTAACACCCTCTTTAGGAGATCCTTGGAAGAGTTCGATCAACCAACATCAAGCAATGACATCCACCTCCAGGCCAAACATGTATGAGTCACAATCGATCACCAAACCACCCTTCTTCAATGGGAATAACTATCCCTATTGGAAGAATAGGATGAGGCTCTTTATTAAGTCCAACGATTATTTACCTTGGGATGTGGCAGAAGATGAACCAACAATCTCTATGAAGAGAGATGGAGAAGGAAAAATCATTCCAAAGACAAAGGTGGAAATGGGTGAAGATGATCGAAAGAAATTGCAAGTCAATGACAAGGCCTTGCACATGCTATTTTGCTCTCTTGGACCGGACATCTACTCGAAAGTGTCCTCAATCTCATGCGTAAAAGAAGTATGAGACACACTTGAGACAACTTATGAAGGTACAAGCGATGTTAAGGAGACGAAGATCGGGCTTCTCAATCTTAGTTATGAGAATTTTAAGATGGAGGCCGATGAGAGCATAACCAAGATGTTTGACCAATTCTTCATCATCGTAAATGGTCTCAAGGGCTTCAGTGAGATCATTCACGAAGACAAGTTAGTCCGAAAGCTCCTCTACTCTCTTTCAAAATCATGGGATAGCAAAAGAACAACAATCATTGAAGCTAGAGATTTGAAGACTCTCAAGCTTTATGCTCTTGTTGGATTCCTCCTTACTCATGAGATTATAAAGCAAGGAAGGAAAGAAGAGAAGAAGAAAGAAGAGAAGAAAGAGATTGAAAAGAAGAATCTTGGAATTGCTCTTAAAGCTTCCTTTGATGAGAGCGATTCATACGAGGAGAAAACGAAGAGATGGCCATGCTAACCAAGCGCTTCACTTGGTTCATGAAGTCCAACCAGGGTAGGAAATTCAACTAAAGGAGAGACTTTAAGAACAAAGACAATGAAGAAGAGAAGGACCAACTCATATGTTATGAGTGCAAGAAGCTAGGGCACATCCGAACCGAGTGTCCCCAACTCAAAAAGAAGATCTTCATGAAGAAGAAAAAGCTCAAGACCCAACTTGCCACTTGGAGTGATGAAGAATCATCCAAGGAGGAGGAGCAAGAGGTGGCCAATCTTTGCCTCATGGCCTTTGAGGAGGACCAAATGGTAAACTCTAACTCATCATCTTTTAATCTTACTTGTGATGAATTATATGATGCATATGATGAGTTGCAAGATGTTTACGATGAGTTAGTTGAAAAATTCAAAGAATCAATTTTGAAAAACAAGAAAACTACTACCAATTTAAAAACTCAAAATGATTCTCTTTTAGAAACTAACTCAGAATTGGAAAAGAAAGTTTTATATTTGATAATTCTTTCAAATGAGCTTAAAAAGAAAAATCTTGATTTAGAAAAACTTTTTTCCGATTTCCAAGATTATTACACAAAGGAGGTGGATAATCTTAAAACTTCTCTTACTATTGGGAAAAGTGTTTTTGAAAAAGGAAGTTCTTCAAAAACCTAATGCTTTAAGAGAAAGCCTTTTAACCTCAAACAAAGAAGCTTTCAAAAGTAATCTAGAACTAAAAGAGTTATGGGTGTATGAGTTCCTAAGGTACTTGTTGTTTCTAACAATATGAATGCTATTACTTCTTGGATTCCTAAGGGAACCAAGTTTTTTGGAGCTAATACTCATGGACCCAAAATGATTTGGGTACCAAAAGTCAAGAATTAATTCTTTGTTTGTAGGGGGAGCATTGCTATGAGGCCAAAGCTTCAAGCAAAAACACATGGTACCTTGATAGTGGATGCTCAAGATACATGACCGGAGACAAGAGTAGATTCATGGAGCTAAAGCCAAGGAGTGGTGAAGTGGTGACATTTGGTGACAACTCCAAATGCCACATTGAGGGTATTGGTTCCATTGGTAATCTCTCTTCTATACTCATTGAAGATGTTTTATATGTCAATGGTCTAAAACATAACTTGTTAAGCATTAGTCAACTATGTGATAAGGGTTTTAATGTTCTATTTGATGTTAATGGGTGTAAAACCATGAACATTGAAACTAATAAGATAATGCTCATAGGTCATCGCATAGGTAATATATATATGGTGCATTTAGATGACATACATACATCCAATGCATGCTTTGTGGCACATAATGAACATGATACATGGTTATGGCATAGGAAACTAGGACATGATAGCATTAGTGTTTTAGAGAAATTGGTTTCCCTAAATCTAGTAAGAGGTTTACCTAAGCTAATTTTTTCTAAAGATAAAATTTGTGATGCATGTGCTAAGGGTAAACAACAAATAACCTCATTTAAATCCATTAATGATGTTTCTACTAATAGATGTTTACAATTGATCCATATGGATCTCTTTGGACCAATTAGGACTATGAGCTTGGGTGGTAAGTCATATGCATATGTGTTAGTATATGACTATTCTAGATACACTTGGGTTCTATTTCTTAATTCTAATGATGAGGCTTTAGAAAAATTTATCACGTTTCCAAAAATCACCCAAAATGATCTTAATCTTAAAATTTCACATGTTAGAAGTGATCATAGAACTGAATTTCAAAATATGTGTTTTGAAGATTTTTGTAATGAAAATGGTATTAGCCATAATTTTTCAGCTCCCCGTACTCCTCAACAAAATGGGGTAGTTGAGAGGAAAAATAGAACTTTAGAAGAAATGGCTAAGACCGTGCTTTGAGAAAATAATTTACCTAAATATTTTTTGGAAGCCACTAATACGGCTTGCTATATAATTAATAGAGTAATGATTAGGCCTATTTTGAAGAAAACATCTTATGAGATTTTAAAATCCAAAAAGCCAAACATTAGCTATTTCCACACTTTTGGTTGTAAATGTTTTGTTTTAAACAATAGAAAAGATAATTTAGGTAAATTTGATGCCAAAAGTGATGAAGCTATTTTTCTAGGTTACTCTTTAAACTCTAAAGCCTATCGGGTATTTAATAAAAGAACTTTGGTTGTAGAAGAGTCTATACATGTTGTTTTCGATGATAACCTCCTTCCGAGGAAGGATTCTTGTGATGATGATGATGTAGGGATCATTGAAGCCATTGATGAAGGACAATCATCAAAGGTGGATAAGATTCCAAGCAAAGAAGATGAACTACAAGATTCACCTCTTGAAGCCTTGAAGGACATGGCTCTTGAGGAAAAGCAGGTCACTTACCCAAGGGAGTTCAACTATGTCAAAGGTGGTGAAATTTTGGGTGATCCATCCAAAGGGGTAACCACTAGATCCTCTCTCAAACTTATGAATAATGTTGCATTTATTTCATGCATTGAGCCTAAGAATATCAAAGAAGCATTAAAAGATGATTTTTGAATATTGGCAATGCAAGAAGAACTTAATCAATTTGAGAGAAGTAAAGTATGGACATTAGTTGATAGGCCTAGTAATCAATCTACAATATGAACTAAATAGGTCTTTAGAAACAAACTAGATGAGAGTGGTAACATAGTGAGAAACAAGGCTAGATTTGTTGTTCAAGGTTACACTCAAGAAGAGGTAATAGATTTCGATGAAACATATGCACCCGTAGCTAGGATGGAAGCTATTAGGATGCTTCTTGCATTTGCATGCTTTCATGATTTCAAGCTTTTTCAAATGGATGTAAAAAGTGCTTTTCTAAATGGTTTTATAAATGAAGAAGTGTATGTAGAACAACCACCGGGTTTTGAAGATTCAAAATTTCCAAATCATGTTTTCAAACTCACCAAAGCTTTATATGGTTTAAAACAAGCTCCTAGAGCTTGGTATGAAAGGCTTTCAAACTTTTTAATTGAAAAAGGTTTTGAAAAAGGCAAGGTGGATACTACACTTTTCATTAAAAGATATGGAAATGACATCTTAGTAGTTCAAATTTACGCTGATGATATTATTTTTGGTTCTACTAATGAGTTTCATTGCCAAGAACTTTCTAAGCTAATGCAAGGTGTATTTGAGATGAGCATGATGCTTTTATTTTTCTTGGGGCTCCAAATCAAGCAAAGGAAGGATGACACCTTCATCAATCAAGCCAAGTACATCAACGATATGCTCAAGAAGTTTGATTTAGAGAACGTAGAGCCTCAAGTACTCCAATGAGCTCATCTATTAAGCTTGACAAAGATGAATGAGGTAAGTGTGTCGATTCTATGATTTATCATTCAATGATTGGCTCTTTGTTTTACCTTACCGCAAGTAGACCCGATAACATGTTTAGTGTTTGCTTGTGTGCTAGGTTTCAAGCTAGCCCTAGAGAATCGCACCTAGTAGCCATTAAGAGAATCTTTAGATACCTTAAAGATACACCTAGTTTAGGTCTTTGGTATCCTAGAGATTTCTGCTTTGATCTTCATGCCTTCTCAGATGCGGATTATGGGGGATGTAAGATAGATAGGAAAAGTACCTCTGGAACATGCTAATTCCTAGGTAGTATGCTCGTATCTTGGTTCTCTAAGAAATAAAATAGTGTAGCCTTATCTACCACCAATGTAGAGTATATATCCTTAGGGAGTTGTTGTGCTCAAGTCCTTTGGATGAAGCAACAACTCTTAGAGTATGGTGGTGAAGTAGATACCATACCCCTTAAGTGTGACAACACTAGTGCCTTTTGTCTCACTAAGAATCTCATTCAAGATTCTAGAACCAAACACATAGAAATAAGGCATCATTTCATTAGAGATCATGTCTTGAAAAATGATGTAGTTCTAGAGTATGTCAATACCTTGAACCAATTAGCAGATATATTTACCAAACCTTTAGATAAAGAACGTTTTTGGACCCTTAGGAGAGAGTTGGGTTTAACAAGCCTTCCTTGACCCTTTAGAGTCCCAAAAGGCCAAAAAAAAGTTGCTTGAATTGATTTGATTGCCATGTTTATGTAATTTTGCCTCTTGATGCGTTTATGCCTTTAGTTAGGGGGAGTATGCATCTATCTTAGCCTATTCATGTTGTTCATACATCATACACATGCATTTCGATTTGAATAAGATCGAACTTTTGAGCAACTGGTGGCCCAAAATACATTTTTTGGGTTATTCGTATCGAAACGGGTGAAGGTGTTTCGATACACCATTCTTGACTCAACCCAGATTGCATTCCTCACCACAAGTGTATCGATACGGGTCCAACTGTATCGATACGGGTTCAAGAATAGGTTTCGATACAGGTAAGTTCGTATCAAAATGGTGCTTGTGTTTCGACATACCGATATCGATACGCCACATGGCATATCGGTACGCACAAGCACAGACTCTTTAAATGAGTCTTTAATGAGTATCCAACTTTAAATCAAACTTTTAAACCCTTATTCATTCGAAACCCTAATTTTTTTAACTATAAATACCCATCAAATCCTCTTGTTTTTCACACGAATTTTTTAGGGTGTTTGTTCAATAAACCAAGTTTAAGATCTCAATTGGTGCATTATCATCCATCCATTCTTCCAATTTCCTCAAATCAAGGTATAAACTCTTTCTTTTTCTTTTTCTTTTTTCGTTTAGTTTCATATACTGTTTTAACTAATTTTTGTACAAAAAAATATACATATAGTATGGGTTTTTAAATTTTTTGCAAAAATTCATTCAAAATCCAAATTTTTTATTCAAATATAAAAATATACCGTATATTTTTAAATCTGTTTTTCCAGATTTCTTTTTACCAAAATCTTTCTAAAATTATATTGTATAGTTTTTCATTAATACCTTGAATTTTGGATTACATATTGGATTGAATATGATGATTTATGCATACATGGTTTTGTGCCTAAACTGTTTTTCAGGTTTTCTCTATGGCACCAAGGAAAAGAGCTAGAAAAAACGAGGTTGGCGAGTCTTCAACCGAAGACAATTCGGCACGTCCTAACCTTAGTGTCATTTATCAAAAAAGTTTTCCAAACCCGGCGGCTTTAAACAACTTTAAGCAATACCAAAACTACAAAATCCGCCGCGAAAGAGTAACATCTGCTCCTTTCTTAGACTCTGAACGTTTCAAGTTCAATTATCTTCATCTTTTGAGACGTTGGAACTTTATTCAATTTTTGACTATCCCCGGGTTTTTGTACCGTAACCTTGTTTTGATCTTCTTTGCTAATTCACGGTGCATCCACAATCAAGACCGTTCTAAGGTCATTGCTATTGAGTCATTCTAAATAGGGAAGAAATTTTGTATTGATGTTCAAACTCTAGTCAATGTTTTTGGGTTCAAAGATAAGGGAATCGACGATAAAGACTCCTTGGGACATGTTCTTGGCGGTTCTGTCACAGTTCCTGATGCTCATGATCGCTTCTTGCATCTTATGATCACTTGGTGGTTTCGACCATCCGGTGGTAAGTTTTCTACTATCAAACAAGTGAATGACTTTTGGATAACATGTTTTCGTGACAAGAAGTAGCCCAATCTTGCTCAAATATTAACCACGGAGCTAGTTTACCTCATCCAACATCGACACACTCCTCTAGTTTCATCCTTCACTTATGGGACAGCTTTGAGTTACTTGTTTACCCAATTAGAGATCGATTGCTCGCAAGACTTTCCCGAGCCTCTTATCGATCCTATTGATGTGCGCTCTCTTGTTCGTGCAAAGTTTCACTATTTTAGTGGTGAGTGGCTATGTCTCACCGAGCTTCCACATGATGCAATCCCTGAAGATCCAGCACCTTCTCCACAAGCTGTCCCTCAAGCTTCGGTAGCTCCACCGGCTATGGATGTTCTCATGGCATATCTCAATGAGCAATTTACTTCATTGAAGACAACCATGAACGAAGGGTTTGCGACCATTGATACTCGATTTACTTCCTTGGAGGATCGAGTTCAAGCCATTGAAAGCCAACAAAGTTCGATTGACGTATCTCTTACGGCTTTTCATGGAGAATGGAGACAATCTCAGGCTACTCAAACCCATGATGAAGATGAAGATCTAGAGGACGAGGATGATGAGGATGCTCCATAGACATACATTGCATTGCATATCATATTAGGCTTTTTTATTTTTATGAACCTATGTTATTTACTCTATGAACGTATGCTTTGATTTTAGTTTTTTTAAGTTTTAAGTTGGATTTGGATTATGTTGCTTTGAACTTTCAATGATAATATGTTACTTTGATTTATGCTTCATTTTTATATTTCTTGTTTCTATCATTTACTATATTGATTTTGATCTAACAAAAAGGGGGAGAAGAAAGAGCTTAAATTTTCAAAAACGTTTTTGAAACCTATCTTAAAGTAAAAGGGAGTTTTTCACAAAGACTTAAAAATTTAACTTAGTTTTGTTATATCAAAAAGGGGAAGATTGTAAAACCAAAGTTTGATTTTAATATAACAAATTGATTAAGGACTTATTTGAAAAAAGAAATAAATTTTCAAGTATCTCAAAGACTCACAATTGACAAGGATTTTTTTCAAGTACAAAAGTATTCAAAGTCAAAAACTTAAAGCCCTAAATTTTTCTAAGTGTTTTAAAGGCCAAACTATCGAAATACGCACAGGTGTATCGATACGCCTCTGAGCGTCTTGATACAATTTTTAGAACATTGGCCACTATAAGCATTTTTTCGATACGGTTCCATTCGTATCAATACGGCCTTCATATGGACTAAGTATTTTACTCAGGCATTTCGATATGGTTCTATCCGTTTTGATACGGCCTTCATACTAGGTTTAAGATTTAAGCACAGCGTACCGATACGGCTATTGGCGTATCGATACGGTTGTTGAGATTTTTCATTTATGATTTGAATGTTACCTTGTCAGTTATTGGGAACATGCGTTTTTAAAATTCAGTTAACCCGTATCGATACACCCTCAAGGCGTACCTATACAGGTTCAGACAGTAGCCCAAGTGAGCAAAATTGCATCGATACGGCCTTGCCCATATCGATACGCCCCTTTGTTTTACATTGAGATCGTACCGATATGGTTGCTCGCGTATCAATATGCCCTTGCATAAATTGTACACAACAGATCTTTCTATTTTGAGACATGTATCAATATGGTTGTTCGTGTACAGATACGGGTAGTTGAAGAAGTGCATTTATGGTGGGAAAAAGAGGAGCCAACGGCTATATTAATGACTTCAACCACCCAAACGGCTATAAATCAATGAGAAGGTATAAAAGCAAGTCTCCAAAGCCTCAGCAACAACTATTGAACTTATTTGCAACATCCAAGCACATATCCAAACCTTCTTGAGCTAAAGAGTCAAATACTTGTAACCCTAATTGAGTGTATTTTCATTGTTTTATCTTTTGTCAAATTAGGGAATGTGATATATTGTAATTGGTAAAAAATCCACCTACTTGAGAGGTTATTTATTGTTTGCCTATTTCTCTTCGTAAAGAGTGGAGTGAGTCAATCTTTGGGTAGAAAGATTGATCGTTTGTAACGATTTCCTCCTAAGTCGAGAAAAGGGGAAATTTTCTAGTTAGTGAATTGTTGAAATCCTCAGTATGGTGCTGGGGTAGAGGATGTAGATCTTGGTCGAAGCTTGAACCACTCTAAAATCCTTGTGTCTCTAATTTCCACTTTTTCTTTTTACACCCTTCAATTTTTAAACTATCAATCCACCCCCTCATGGTGATTTGCCATCAATTGATCAACTCAACAATAGATTTATGGATGTTTAATGATTTAAAATAATGGTAAACTTATGGTTTTAAATTGAAAATTTGATAGGTCAACTTTTGGTGACCCAAATGTATTACTTTAAATTCGGATCGAGATCGAGGTGTTACAATAGAGGTATCAGAGCTTAGGTTTAGCCGGTTCTAGGAAATCCCGGTGTGATTTAGAGTTTGTGGTAAGGTGTAGTGATTACAAGCCCCTAAAGTTAAGTTGCACTCTTCTAAGACTGGAAATCCTAATGATGTTGCTTTGTTTCCTTGTGTTGTAACACCCTAAATCCTAGCTTAAAAGTATTGAAGTCAATTACTTAAGTTGATAGCTTAATTGAATTTAGAAATTAAGTTAAATTGATTAGTTAAAGGGCTTAATTGAAAGAGAGAACGAATTTAGTGATCAATTACAAAGGACTATTTCGAATTAAGCAAGAAAGATGAAGCTTGCATGATAAATTTCTTAATTCTCTCAATTGCCCTTGACTAAATATATGATTAATAACTAATTAGGGGTAACTTTGTAAACTCTCAAATCCACTAATGTGGATATCCACATTGTCATCATCTTCTTTATTTTGATACTTGCCGAATTGAAGAAGAAGAAAGAGAGAAAGGGAAGTTGAGAGAGAAACCTTGAGAAAACACCATTGAAGCATGAATTGAGCTTGCATGTGTAGAGATTTTCCATTGAAATTGAGCTAGGAAGCAAAGTAAGTATGATTGAACCTTTGTGCCATTCCAATAGCTTATGTGTTAGTTGAATTTGGTTGTTTGATGTGCTAAAGTAGAATTTGTTATTGTATGAACTTAATTGATGATTGAATTAGTGTTTTATATGGATGAATTGAAAGAAAGAAACATGGGTGTTATGCTAGGATTTGTGAACAATGAATTGGTTCAACTAGTGACATAGCCGAATTGGATAATTGCCTAAATAATGAGATTGGTGAATGAATTGAATATGATCATGAATAGATAATGTAAATTTTATGTTAAACAAGCTGAATTGTTAGTAACCAATGCTGGAAATGAAAGATAAAAGAATGAACATAGTCATATAGCCTAGAAACTGTTTTGTTGAATTGAAATTGTGTAAACGTGTAGAATTAACCTTTGTAACCAAGTTGCTCTATTTTGACTGCCTTAATTAATGGATTAACATTGACTAAACATGTTTAGGATGTCATATGAAATGAATTATAGGGCCAAAACATTGGTTAAAATGAAATTGATGAGTTAAAATGTGAATAGGTTCAATCTGCCCAAAATTGCTCTGTTCTGGGCAGTCACTTTGAAAATTCACCAAATATTGTGCAGATCAAATTCAGGGCTGAAATTTTAATGACATGATCCTTGGTATGTCTATTTTCATTAGGTGAAAACAGAACTGAAAACTGGGTCCTGTGCTGGAAACTGTAAATGGAAATAGTTGGACAGTGCAAACTGTCCAGACAGTGTAAATGCCCTGTCTTTGAACAAAAACTGTATTAATTGGATAAGAATTAAAATACAAGCCTGTTATGATCTGAAATAAAATTTTGTTAGCTTTCCAACGGTATAAATTAATTGAAATCCCGACGTAGGGATTGAAAGATATGCATGTTTAAACATGTAGTGTGCAAGCTGCCAGGCAGCAGCAGTTAAGCTAGTTGGAAACTGTTTTGTACACAGTTTTATTGGACTGTTTTGTAACAGTTTTGGATAAATAGAACTTGCCTAGTCTTTTTTATTGAAATGTTGACAGAATTGTATGGATATGTCTATATGTTTGAAATAACCTTGCTGCCATGTTGAATTGTTTTGTGTATACATATTGATGAATGTGTTCAATCATGAATTTGCTAGAGCAAGGAGTGAACTTTGAGGAAGGAGAAAAGGGAAATCATCCAAAGGCTAAAAATAAAGGAATAGCTATACAAGACAATTGCTAGCTTGCTTGGATTGTATTGTGAGTGTAACTAACAACAGGGTTAGGACTAGGTCCTAACCAATCTTGTTTGGCGTTTTTAACATGATGCATCATGCATATATATATATATATATATATATATATATATATATATATACATGAGTATGACTTGATAAATTGGGGAATTATGATGCTAAATTGAATGCTTGATCCAAGTTTGAAATGCTAGCATGTAAATTGGTTCAATGAAGGCTTGGTGATTATAACATGTTGAGTGACTTGTTCTTGTAAAATTGAGACATGAAATGCCAGTACACTTGAAATAGCACATGCTTGATTTTGATCTAAGGCTCTAATGGTCTAAGGACTTTAAACATGAAAGAAATTACCATGATCTTGCTCGAATGAACACTTGAATAAGCCTTGCTTGTCTTGATCTTGAATTTGTAAACTTGAAACATGAAATGTAAGATTAGACAGCCTTGGTTACTAGTTGTATGGGTAGGAAGGCATGCCTTAGAGTCTAGAGCTCTTGTGTAAGGGTGGACTATGGTCCAGGGCTAAGGCCCCTAATTGGCGACAGACGGAGGGTACGCATGTGGTCTTTGGCGACAGTATGAGGGTTGACCAGCACTACGGTGCATATTGTGGTGACAGTTGGTTGGAGACTCGAATACCTAGCAAACTAAGAACCAAGGGTTGTGATAAATTATAAAACAAGATAAATTGATCATGAATTGTTTGTTGCTTGCTATCAAAGACATAAATCTATTATTTTCTTGCTACTCAAGTATGATAGCTTGGTAACCTACCATGTTAATGCTAGAATTGAAATTCCTTGTTTATTACTTCTTGATGTTCGAATGGGATGTCATGCCTATTGCTTCTTGATTGATCGAATATTGTTCATGCCTATTTGCTTTCTTGTTTGATCGAATGGAAACCTATGCCATGTTTGCTTGTTGATACACAAAATGAGGCACATAATCTTATGACTATCTATTGCTCCTACTCTTGAAAGCCTTAGATAAGTTGACTTGTTTAAAGACTAGTATACTTGAAACTTGACTAGTTTTAGAAGTTGCCTCACTAAGTACAAGCTTTGTACTTATCACTCTTGTTTTCCATCCTCCCCCCTAAACAGATTAAAGCTATTGATCGTGCTTGTCTTGGAAGCTAGAATCCTTGTCCTTAAAGCAACTTCACAAGCAAGAAGCAAGTATGGTCTCATACATCTTTTATAGTCTCCTAGGAGGTGGCACTAGTCTTGTAAATAGAAGTAGTCTATCATGCATTTTGTATCTTGAATGCCTTGTATATTAATGATCTTAATGGGCCTATCATGTAAACAAGTATGATACTAAAACCTTAGTATGTAAACACTCTAAATTTGGTATAATTGTCAATGGTTGCAGTGCATATCTTGTTAATTGAGATGATTACTATATGTAACTAAACTTGCTTGATCAAGTATCATGTATTATTGAAATGAGAATGCTTGAATGGCATATGTCTAGTAAACCAATCTTGATTTCTGAATAGGATACATGTTTCTTGTCTAAGTTCTAGCCTTGAATGTAATGATCTATAATGTAATTCATATCTAAGTTAAGTTTCTAATGAATCGAATTGCTTTGTATATGAAGTAAAGTAGTCGAACTTGTTCATCTAGTTGTATATCTAAGTCATCGAATGCTATGAATTGTAAATGGTAGTGAAAGTTTAAAATGGATCACATATTTGGCTCGACATAAAATTAAATGATGTTTCTTGTTATCTAAGTAATGTATTCTAGGTTGTTTGTTAGTTAAGGAACTCATTAATAGGGTGAGTACTTCTTGTTTGCTTGCCTTGTCTTGTCTTGGTAACACTCCTAAACCGAGTTTCTTCTAACCCGAGATAAGGGGTGTTACATTTTTTGGAAATCAGAGCTTTAAGTTTAGTCGATTCTTGGACTAAACTGGGCTATCATGCTTCATATAGGATACTTGTGCCACTTAGGAGACTTGTATTGAATAGCTTGTGTCTTGCTTATTAAACTGAACCCCTAATTGTTCTATTTGAACGTATAATGTCTAAAACAAGACTCGGTTGGGATAATGAAAGTCCTGAAGGCTCCTCAAATGAAGGAGATAGTGTGAGGATAGAACAGAATCCTCATCAACAACAAGCTCAATATCTAGTTCAAACTGTGGCTCAACAGGAAACTCCTACTATCAATCTTGTGTAGCAAGAATGTCTTATAAGTATGAAGGAGATGTTTAATCATCTTGTATCTGCTTTAAAACAAGATCATCAAATTGCTTCTACTGTTGTTGTACCAAACCGAGCCTCGATTGACAAATTGGCTCAACATCGGGCTAATACTTTCCCTGGCACCGATGAAGCAAACCCAGAAGTAGCTGAGTACTGGCTAGAAGCCACTACTCGTATCCTTACCATGCAATTACCCTATCCCGATAAGCACAAACTCGAATGTGCTATAGCTTTATTGGAAGACGAAGCTTTAAGCTGCTGGGAAACTACTACACTGACTGCCCCTGCAGAAGCCGTGACATGGAAATTCTTCCTCGATGAAACATGAAGAAGTATATTAGTGAACAGTATCTGGCCGAGCACCAGAAACGTTTCTTGTACCTTAAGCAAGGGGGCTGACCTATTGAATAGTATGTAAGCGACTTCTGTAAGTATTACAAATATGGGTCAAAATATATCAAGACCGAGGCCCACAAGTGCCGAATGTTTATTGACGGGTTAAATGATGAATTAAGCCCTATATTCACTACTCTGGGTATTACCTACTTCCAAAATTTGGTAAACCGAGCCATTTCTATAGAGGCGAAGATGAAGGCCTCAGAAAAACATAAGAGTGGAAACTCCTGGAAAGATAAACGATCCAGAAATGATGACAAGCCACACTGGCAGTCAAAGAAAGCTAAACACTCTAAAGATCACTCTTCAAATTGTACTCATGTCCAAAAGAGCAATTATATACTGAAACCTCAATCGGTAATCAAATCATCAACCTTGATCATCTCAGTTGATAGTACGGGGAATTCTGGTAAAGCTGTTCAGTATGTTGCCTACAAGTTCTGTCAGAAGCATCGCACCGGGCAATGCAGAACTCAACAAAACTTGTGTTTCTTATGTGGAGCCTCAGATCACTATATCCGGGATTGTCCCCAGAATCCCAATAAGGTTCCAAATCGGACTCTTGGAAATGCTGGCTCAGCTTTCTCCAATCAAAACAAGGGTCCTAAATAAGCCCAGTCTGGAAATCAAGGGAGGGGAAAGAGGAACCATTTGAATGCCCCTACTCACCAAGAATCTCGAGCCCCTGCTCGAATCTACCATATTAGTGGTAAAGATGATGAAGAAGCTCCTGATGTTATCGCAGGTACCGTTGAGTTAAATTCCAGTCATGCATATGCTTTAATTGATTCGGGGTCTACCCATTCATTTGTTTGTTCTGCCTTAATCAACAAGCTAAAATTAAAACCCGAAATTATTGAATCAAGTCTTGTAGTTTCGAATCTATTAGGGGAAAAACACCCATTAACTTGCACCATAAGCAAGCTCCTTTGACTATTCGAAATATCCTCTTTCCCATTGATCTTTATGTCTTACCATTTTGTGAATTTGACTTGGTATTGGGGTTAGATTGGTTAAGTAAACACGAGGCCTGGGTAGATTGCCAAAATCGAAGACTGTATCTCCGAGGTTTAGGGAAAGAATCCATTCTCTTAATAGACAAGAAACCAACTTCAATCTTTGCTAAGATGATTCTCCAAGATATTGAATTCGGTTTGCCTAACATGCATGTTGTTTCTGAATTCACTGATGTTTTTCCCGAGGAACTCCCTGGTGTCCCTCCGACCAGAGAAGTTGAGTTCGAGATTGAAGTTCAGCCTAGAACAGCTCTGGTGTCCATTACACCCTATAGAATGGCACCTATTGAGTTGAAGAAACTCAAGAAGCAACTCCAAGAGCTACAAGATAAAGGCTTTATCTGGCCTAACTCATCTCCTTGGGGTGCTCCAGTCTTGTTCGTGAAGAAGAAAGACGGGACTATGAGACTATGTATTGATTACAAACAGTTGAACAAGCTTACGATTAAGAATCGATATCCTCTCTCAAGGATAGAAGATCTCTTCGATCAACTCAATGATGCTTCGATATTCTCAAAGATCGATATTTGATTAGGATACTATCAAATGAGGGTAAAGGAAGAAGACGTGCCCAAAATAGCCTTTCAAATCGATATGGCCACTATGAATTTCTCGTAATTCTATTCGGGCTAACGAATGCTCCGACTGCTTTCATGGATCTCATGAATCAAGTGTTCAAGCCCTATCTTGACAAGTTCGTGGTCGTCTTCATTGATGACATCCTAGTTTACTCCCGGAATAAGGAAGAACACACTGAACATCTTAGAATTGTATTGCAAACTCTTCGAGAATGTCAATTGTTCGCAAAGTTCTCTAAGTGTGAATTTTGGCTATTGGAAGTCTCGTTCCTTGCCCATGTCATCTCGGCAGAAGGGATTAAAGTAGACCCGAAGAAAATTTAATCTATCCTGGATTAGAGACCTCTGAGGAATATTAGTGAAATCAGAAGCTTTCTCGGTTTAGCTAGATATTATCGGCGATTTGTCAAAGGATTCGCATCCATTGCCACAAGTTTGACAAGGTTAACCCGAAAGGATACACCTTTTGTTTGGTCGGAGAACCAACAACGAAGCTTCGATCAACATAAACAAGCCCTGACTCATGCATCAGTTCTTATCCAACCAGAATCGGGTAAAGAATTCATTGTCTATAGTGATGCATCTCATTTAGGACTCAGATGTTTCCTAATGCAAGATGGAAAAGTGGTAGCTTATTCTTCAAGGCAACTGAAACCACACGAGTCAAACTATCCAACACACGATCTAGAATTGGCAGCTATCGTGTTTGCTCTCAAAATATGGAAACATTACTTGTACGGGGAGAAATGTAACCTTTTCACTGACCACAAGAGTCTCAAATATCTCCTGACTCAGAAAGACCTGAATTTGAGGCAAAGGAGATGGCTCGAATTGCTTAAAGACTACGATTGGTTATCGACTACCATTCGGGGAAAGCAAACGTGGTTGTTGATGCCCTTAGTCGCAAACCATACTCGGGTAAACTCCTAAATCGAAATTCTAGTATATTTCAATCGAATTTGAACTTTCTTGGGTCACAAGAAAACTATTCGAACACTTACTTGTTTTGCAAGTAATCACTCGAAATTTTCCTTAATGATATTGTGTATTCTTGTAGCTACTCTGACTATCAATGCTCATTTTTGTTTATCCAAAGGATGGAAACTCTTGTCTGAACTTCAAGTTCAATCCAGCTTAATCTCGAGAATTAAAGAACTCTAGCAAACTGATTCAGATCTTCAGAAGATCATATCCAAGCTTGCTTCTGAGCCAAATTCTGACTTCTCCCTTAAGTCAAATAGACTCCTCTATTTCAAGGATAGAGTGTGTGTTCCTAACAATGAGGAACTAAGACAAGAAATGTTACAAGAAGCTCACCAAAGCTTCTTCTCGATTCACTCGGGATCTGTCAAGATGTACAAGGATCTAAAGCCACTATACTGGTGGCCGGGTATGAAATCGACTATCACAGACTTCGTATCGAGTGTCTGGCTTGTCAAAGAGTTAAAGCTGAACATCGAGTTCCTACTGGATTACTTCAGCCAATTGAATTCCCTCAGTGGAAATGGGATCGTATTACAATGGATTTCGTTACTGGTCTTCCTTCCACTCCAAGAAAGAATGATGATGTATGGGTTATTGTTGATAGATTCACAAAGTCTACTCACTTCATCCCTGTTCGAATGAGCATGAACTTGGAAACCTTAGCCGAGCTTTACATCCGTGAAGTAATTCGATTACACAGAGTACCAACAGCAATAATCTCTGATCGTGATCCTAGATTTGCTTCGTGATTCTGAAAGTCTCTACAAAAAGCTCTTGGAACCAAAGTAAACCTAAATACAGCTTTCCATGCTCAGTCTGATGGACAATCTGAAAGGATTATTCAAGTACTAGAACACATGATTTGTGCTTGTGTTATAGAGTTCTGGAAGAACTGGGAGAAATCTCTACCCCTTGTAGAGTTTGCTTACAACAATAGCTATCAAGCATCTATTCAGATGGCACCATTCGAAGCTCTATACGGGAGAAAGTGTAGAACTCCTTTATGCTGGTCTAAATTGGGGGAAAACAAAGTGCTAGGGCCTCAATTGCTTCGGGAAATCGAAGAACAAGTGAAGATCATTCATGATCGATTGAAGGTAGCTCTCGATAGATAGAAAGCATATGCTTACTTGAAAAGGAGAGATATTCAGTATGCTATTGGAGACAAAGTCTTCCTAAAGGTCTCACCTTGGAAGAAAGTCCTTCGATTTGGAAGAAAAAGGAAACCCAGTCCCCGATTCATTGGTCCATTCGAAATCACTAAAAGAATTGGACTGGTGGCCTATCGATTAGCTCTCCCTAGAGAATTCGATAGAATCCACAATGTATTTCACGTATCTATGCTCAGAAGATACAGATCAGATCCATCCCATATTCTTGAATCGGAAGAAGTTGAATTGAATCCCGATTTGTCCTACGAAGAAGAACCTATTCAGATTCTTGATCAGGAAGTAAGAAAGCTTAGGAACAAGATTGTTCCTCTTGTCAAGGTTTTGTGGAGAAACCACAAGATAGAAGAAGCTACTTGGGAATCTAAAGAAATCATGAAGAAGCAATATCCCCATCTTTTCGATTCAGGTAAATTCGAGGACGAATTTATTTTAAGGGGGAGAATTGTAACACTCTAAATCCTAGCTTAGAAGTATTGAAGTCAATACTTAAGTTGATAGCTTAATTGAATTTAGAAATTAAGTTAAATTGATTAGTTAAAGGGCTTAATTGAAAGAGAGAATGAATTTAGTGATCAATTACAAAAGACCAATTCGAATTAAGCAAGAAAGATGAAGCTTGCATGATAAATTTCTTAATTCTCTTAATTGCCCTTGACTAATTATATGATTAATAACTAATTAGGGGTAACTTTGTAAACTCACAAATCCACTAATATGGATATCCACATTGTCATCATCTACTTCATTTTGATACTTGCCGAATTGAAGAAGAAAGAAAGAGATAAAGGAAAGTTGAGAGTGAAACCTTGAGAAAACACCATTGAATCATGAATTGAGCTTGCATGTGTAGAGATTTTCCATTGAAATTGAGCTAGGAAGCAAAGTAAGTATGATTGAACCTTTGTTCCATTCGAATAGCTTATGTGTTAGTTCAATTTGGTTGTTTGATGTGCTAAAGTAGAATTTGTTATTGTATGAACTTAATTGATGATTGAATTAGTGTTGTATATGGATGAATTGAAAGAAAGAAACATGGGTGTTATGCTAGGATTTGTGAACAATGAATTGGTTCATCTAGTGACATAGCCGAAATGGATAATTGCCTAAATAATGAGATTGGTGAATGAATTGAATATGATCATGAATAGATAATGTAAATTGGATGTTAAACAAGCTGAATTGTTAGTAACCAATGCTGGAAATGAAAGATAAAAGAATGAACATAGTCATATAGCGTAGAAACTGTTTTGTTGAATTGAAATTGTGTAAACGTGTAGAATTAAGCTTTGTAACCAAGTTGCTCTGTTTTGAATGCCTTAATTAATGGATTAACATTGACTAAACATGTTTAGGATGTCATATGAAATGAATTATAGGGCCAAAACATTGGTTAAAATGAAATTGAGGAGTTAAAATGTGAATAGGTTCAATCTGCCCAGAATTGCTCTGTTCTGGGCAGTCACTTTGAAAATTCACCAAAAATTGTGTAGATCAAATTCAGGGCTGAAATTTTAATTACATGATCCTTGGTATGTCTATGTTCATTAGGTGAAAACTGGGTCCTGTGCTGGAAAATGTAAATGGAAATAGCTGGACAGTGCAAACTGTTCAGCCAGTGTAAATGCCCTGTTTTTGAACAATAAACTGTATTAATTGGCTAAGAACTAAAATACAAGCCTGTTATGGTATTAAAGACAATTTTGTTAGCTTTCTAACTGTATAAATTAATTGAAATTCTGACGTAGGGATTGAAAGATATGCCTGTTTAAGCATGTAGTGTGCAAGCTGCCAGGCAGCAGCAGTTAAGCTAGTTGGAAACTGTTTTGTACACAGTTTTATTGGACTGTTTTGTAACAGTTTGGGATAATTAGATACTGCCTAATCTTGTTTATTGAAATATTGACAGAATTGTATGAATATGTCTATATGTATTGAAATAACCTTGCTGCCATGTTGAATTGTTTTGTGTATAGATATTGATAAATGTGTTCAATCATGAATTTGCTAGAGCAAGGAGTGAACTTGGAGGAAGGAGAAAAGGGAAATCATCCAAAGGCTAAAAACAAAGGAATAGCTATACAAGACAATTGCTAGCTTGCTTGGATTGTATAGTGAGTGTAACTAACAATAGGGTTAGGACTAGGTCCTAACCAATCTTGTTTGGCATTTTTAACATGATGCATCATGCATATATATATACATGAGTATGACTTGATAAATTGGGGAAGTATGATGCTAAATTGAATGCTTGATCCATGTTTGAATGTTCTGATCCATGTTTGAAATGCTAGCATGTAAATTGGTTCAATGAAAGCTTGGTGATTATAACATGTTGAGTGACTTGTTCTAGTAAAATTGAGACATGAAATGCTAGTACACTTGAAATAGCAAATGCTTGATTTTGAGCTAAGGCTCTAATGGTCTAAGAACCTTAAACATGAAAGAAATTACCATGATCTTGCTCGAATGAACGCTTGAATAAGCCTTGCTTGTCTTGATCTTGAATTTGTAAACTTGAAACATGAAATGTAAGATTGGACAGCCTTGGTTACTAGTTGTATGGGTAGGAAGGCATGCCTTAGAGTCTAGAGCTCTTGTGTAAGGGTGGACTACGGTCCAGGGCTAAGGCCCCTAATTGGCGACAGACAGAAGGTACGTATGTGGTCTTTGGCGATAGTAGGAGGGTTGACCAGCACTACGGTGTATATTGTAGCGATAGTTGATTGAAGACTCGAATACCTAGCAAACTAAGAACCAAGGGTTGTGCTGAATTATAAAACAAGATAAATTGATCATGAATTGTTTGTTGCTTGCTATCAAAGACATAAATCTATTGTTTTCTTGCTACTCAAGTATGATAGCTTGGTAACCTACCATGTTAATGCTAGAATTGAAATTCCTTGTTTATTGCTTCTTGATGTTCGAATGGGATGCCATGCCTATTGCTTCTTGATTGATCGAATAGTGTTCATGCCTATTTGCTTTCTTGTTTGATCGAATGGAAACCTATGCAATGTTTACTTGTTTGCTTGTTGATACACAAAATAAGGCTACATGATCTTATGACTATCTTGCTCCTACTCTTGAAAGCCTTAGATAAGTTGACTTGTTTAAAGACTAGTATACTTGAAACTTGACTAGTTTTAGGAGTTACCTCACTAAGTACAAGCTTTGTACTTATCACTCTTGTTTTCCATCCTTCCCCTAAATGGATTAAAGCTATTGATCGTGCTTGTCTTGGAAGCTAGAATCCTTGTCTTTGAAGCAACTTCACAAGCAAGAAGCAAGTATGGTCTCATACATCTTTTGTAGTCTCCTAGGAGGTGGCACTAGTCTTGTAAATTGAAGTAGTCTATCATGCATTTTGTATCTTGAATGCCTTGTATGTGAATGATCTTGATGGGCCTATCACGTAAACAAGTATGATACTAAAACCTTAGTATGTAAACACTCTAAATTTTGTATAATTGTCAATGGTTTCTGCGCATATCTTGTTAATTGAGATGGTTTCTATATGTAACTTAACTTGCTTGATCAAGTATCATGTATTATTGAAATGAGAATGCTTGAATGGCATATGTCTAGTAAACCAATCTTGACTGCCGAATAGGATACATGTTTCTTGTCTAAGTTCTAGCCTTGAATGTAATGGTCTATAATGTAATTCATATCTAAGTTAAGTTTCTAATGAATCGACTTTCCTTGTATATGAAGTAAAGTAGTCGAAATTGTTCATCTAGTTGTATATCTAAGTCATCGAATGCTATGAATTGTAAATGGTAATGAAAGTTTAAAATGGATCACATATTTGGCTTGACTTGAAATCAAATGATGTTTCTTGTTAGCTCAATAATGTCTGCTAGGTTGTTTGTTAGTTAAGGAACTCATTAATAGGATGAGTACTTCTTGTTTGCTTGCCTTGTCTTGGTAACACTGTTGAATTGAGTTTCTTCTAACCCGGGATAAGGGGTGTTACATGTGTTTTCAAAAAAAGTTCGATGGGGGATGATGCCAAACGCGACCAAAAAAGTTGTGAAGAGAGCCATGTCTCTCAAGCGGAAGACTCCAGTAAGGAGTTTATCTCGGATATTAGGGACACAAGCCTTTCGGGAGGTCCCCGAAGTGGAGGGGCGAGCCACCTCCATGATCTTACCTCTACTCTTACGCAAGTGGTGAAAGCTATCCTGAGGTAATCTGAGACACCTCGCAAGACCCCTGTTGAGAGGCTTCACCGCTTTGGGCTAAAAGACTTCAAAGGTTTGGGTGAGGATGTCCCAATCAAGGCTGGCCATTGGTTAAGAGGCACTCAGAGGATTCTAAGACAAATGAGCGGGAGTCTGGAGGATAACCTCGATTGCATTGTGTCCCTTCTTAAGGGCAATGCACATGAGTGGTGGGAGACTATTGAGTTGGGACTACAACCTAAACTTTCGACATGGGATGTCTTCTTGGAAGAATTCAGGAAAAGTACATCAGTGAGGTTCACATGGATGAGATGAGAGATCAATTCCTACATTTAGTTCAGGGAGACCGAACAGTGTTTGAGTACGAACAAGGTTTTCTACGGTTGAGCTGTTATGCCTCGGAGTTAATTGCCACCGAGGAGTTGAAGTGTAAGAGGTACAGACATGGATTGAAGGTTGATCTTCAGATGCACGTGACAGCGAGTTCGCTTGGGACATTCTCTGAGCTAGCCAACAGTGTCAAGGCACCCGAACGACTTCAGGGTTCGACATCTAGTCAGTTTGAGGACTCTAGAGGCCATGTTGTGGGGACCCAAGACATCATAGGTTCTTCTCATGCTCTGTCTAGGAGGTTCCCTACTTCGAAAGATTCAAAGAGAGTTACTTTCAATCAGCTACCGAGGGACGATTGGGGATCTAGACCAAGGGTTAATAGGGCTCTTTAATGTCTGCTCATGCGGTGAGTACTGATGGTTTGACCGGAGTGTCGCTTCCACCGGCTTGTGAGCATTGTGGTCGACGTCACCTTCGAGTGTACTTCTTGCTCTAGAGAGTTTGCTATAGGTGTCGGGCACCAGGTCATATGGAGAAAGACTACCCAGTTATGGATAATGGTATACATGTTCATTCTCAGAGGTTGACTTCTTCCAGGCTTGGTTAGGATTTTGCGAAAGGTGGTGCTAGGGCATCGTCTGAGTATCGGGGTGGAAGGATGCTCACATGTCAAGAGGCATGGATTCTGGAAGTAAATTACCGACCCGTGGAGGGCTACTCACATGGGTATGTGGCGTTTCACTCCCACTTAAGGGACGGAGCTCAGGTGTAGAGCTTGATGAGATGATGCAACATATGTCGGTGATTCCTTAGAAATTAAATGAAAAACTAATTCAAAGGCCACCAGTTATCAAAGCCCGTTCGATTGTAAGTACATTTTCAAGAAAGGTTCAACCTTACTAAAATCTATTGAAATTGCAACAATTTTCCATCATTAAAAAACAACAAATATTTTATTGGCTTAACACTCTTTTGTTTTAAAAACAAA
This sequence comes from Hibiscus mutabilis, assembly GCA_019671005.1. NCBI lineage: Eukaryota > Viridiplantae > Streptophyta > Magnoliopsida > Malvales > Malvaceae > Hibiscus > Hibiscus mutabilis. Next base: position 30,602,787 of record CM033711.1, on the reverse strand, counting down.
ATCGGTCCCCAGCGGAGTCGCCATGTTGTAACGACATTTTTCGAAAATTCCCTTTAAAAAAATTAATTATGTTCGGCGCTACGGGTTATCCCCAAAATCATTTCTTTGTAATCTTGGTTTAAAGGGATTTCTTTTGAAAATTCTTTTTCTTTAGAAAACTGATTGAAAACTGGGAGTCGCCACCAGCCACTTGGATAAGGTAGGCCGAACACCACAAAGCCAGAGTTTCATTTTGAAAGGGTTCGGGAGTTGGTTACGTGTGGGGAAGAATTAGCACCCCCATCACGCCCAGAAATCGGTACCAAAATATTTGTTGCTTTTAATCGAAGGAAATTGTCAGAATTTGAAAGGAATTTAATTCAGTTACCTTAATTAAAAATTAACCTTAATTGAACGGGCTTTATCAAACTGGTGAATTCAAATTAATTGGACATTTAATTAATAATGGGCAAATAATGGGCTTGTAATTTATTAATCCTTGTACAAAGGATGACAATTAATTTGAACCCAATTAATTTTTGAATTAAAATTACATGCGAAAATTCCCTATTGCTTACAATTAATCCTTGTACAGCCGGATGATAACCATTAGATCAAATCTTGATCTAATGGTCCAGAGCGCCCTTGAAGATGGAACCCTAGATAGCAGCCCGCATAATGTCACACCGTGATATCTCAACCGTCAGATCTAGATCGCCATCAATGGTCCAGATTGCACCCTCTGTGCGTGTGATAATGCCGGAGACCTTTCATCTCATGACCAGCGCGTGCTCAACAGCCTCGCCTCTTCGTTTGTCTCGTGAGTCCAAGCGTCACAAGCAACCATCCAGATTGCCACGTCCGAAGGGTTGGCCTCTTCTCTCACTGGTCCCCGTTTCCATCGGTTGCTCACATGCAATAAGGCACACAAAAATAGATCAAAGGCAGAAAACAATGTAATGTTAGAGGGTAATAGAATCAAGGAAAAAATCGGCAATACAAAGGATGCACCATTTCATTCAGAAAAAATCAGAACCAATAGGGAATTTTCGCATGTAATTTCAATTCAAAAATTCCATGTAATTTGGGGTATATAAAAGCAATGCCCTAGATCAATTGTAAGCATACTAGAATATTCAGAAAGAAATAGCAAAGAGGCAGCAAAACCTCACATTTACAGAGGTATAACATCTCCCTTTTTCATTTCAAGCATTCATATAAAGAAAAACATAGAGATTTAGGGTTTCTGTAGTTCTTACCCTTGTAGTTCTCCTCCTTCTCTCGCATCGATCTATCTCCTGCCGCCGTTGAAAAGCCTTACGACCTCCCTAGGTCGTGTACAGTGAAACAGAAGGGCGAGAATGGCATGGTTGTCTTTCGGATTTCAATTTCGTGTCTAGTTTTTCGATTTTAAGAAGGGGAAGGGTTAGATCTATATTTTAGGTTTTTTGGGGGGGGTTGGCTTTGCTGGCCACCATCGTACGACCCAGAACGGCGAAAGACGATCGTTTTCTGGGTTTCGTGGCGAAGGACCGCCGGAACCTGGGTTCATCAAGAACCCAAATGAACACCGATGAAGTTGTTATAACAGGGGGTTTGTTTTTGCCAAAAAGGAAAATGAAATAAAACAAAGGATTTTTATAAACCTTTCCGTTTTAAAATGGGGAAATAGCGTCATAAGGACCTCCGCCCTATTATAATTGCGTGACCAGACCTTCCGCAAACCTAAACCCCGCTATTAGTCCCTCCGCGTTCCCTAAATTATACCGAGGCCATTCCGCCTTTTATAATTACCATCCGGGTCCTTGTAACTTCGTTTTCTTGCAATTTCGTCACCGTCATCCTTTTAATCGAGTCTCAGAATTCTTTTTTCTTTACAATTTTGTCCAATTTCCAGTAACCATTTTCCCTATTCATGCATTTTAATTCTAGTTTTTTTCTTAATCTTGTTGTTTATTATTCATGTTTGAATATGTTGTCTTTTGATTTGTTATTGAAATGTATAATGGATGTCTAATGCCCATCTAATATGTGATTTTACACTGGATTTGGTGTTTAATATAAATGTTACATAGTATACATTTTCATATTATACATTAAGCATATAGTCTTCATGTAATGTATATAATATAGGTTTTACAAGGTATTTGACACTTAGTCCTATATAGTTATAATTTTAAAAAGTACAATTTCCCAACTTTATAATATGTAAAGCTTTTAATGTATATGCTAAGAGGGTTTTTTTTTTGTTAATATACTTAAGTTGGGCTCAGTTTTCATATAATATATTCTTAACATAATGTGCCTTAGTAATTTGGGCTTGGCTTTGTTTATGTTTTTTTGGGCCTACTAGCTTTTGGGGGGTTTTGGGCCTTTTGGTGCTTTAGGCTTAGTTTGTTTAATTTATTTTAGTTTGGGTCTCTTTTGGGCTTGCTAGCTTTTAGGTGGTTTTGGCCTTTAGGTCTTGGGCCTAGCTAATAGTTTTTGAGCTTTAGATTAGGTTAAATGGATTAATTCAATTAATTTAGATCGTGTGCTCATCTCATAGGGGCGCGGTTCTTAAATTAATTAAGTTAATTCTAGATTTGGGTTCTTTAGCCTTAGTTAGATTAGTGTTCGAATTAATTCAATGAATTTTAATTTGCTCTTGGCTCATTAGAGTAAATGTAAAAATCATTAAATTAGTTGAACTCCTCTTAATAATTCGTATGATAAAATTAATTTCAAACCTAGATCGACGTTAAATTTCATATTAATTATCATAATGTGTTGGGATTTTAGTCGTTTAGGGCTAATTAATTTAAGGTTAAACATTAGAATCACCTAGTTAATAATTAGATCACCATTTGGGCTTTCCATAATTTGGGCCTTTTTAGGTTAGGACTTTTAGTAGGTCCTTGTGTGGTTAATTTCAAGTCTTTGTTTGTCATTCTCTAATTGTCATTCATATGGCCCATCAATTTTGCATTAATTAACCTGAATCATAAGGAAGGGGAGGTATTCATTAGTTCTGATATTTGGGTCGTAGCAGTCCGAGCTTAAAGGATGTTGACCAAATATTCGAATTAATCCTTACCAACTCAAGGCAGAATTAAAACTTGACGAAGTCCTTACATCATTCCTTAACTGTTTGCACCATGCATAAAGGTGACGTGCGGAATTCGAACCATAAATTAACACGGCAGTCGGGCTTATTCGATGTCGGTTTAATCTATGGTCCGATGTATCGTCAACCTTATTAATTAAATGCCCAATTAATTTGAATTCACCAGTTTGATAAAGCCCGTTCAATTAAGGTTAATTTTCAATTAAGGTCACTGAATTAAATTCCTTTCAAATTTTGACAATTTCCTTTGATTAAAAGCAACAAATATTTTAGTACCAATTTTCAGGCGTGATGGGGGTGCTAATCCTTCCCCACACGTAAGCAACTCTCGAACCTTTTCAAAATGAATCTCTGGCTTTGTGGTGTCCGGCCTACCTTATCCAAGTAGCCGGTGGTGACTCCCAGTTTTTAATCAGTTTTCTAAAGAAAAAATTCAAAAGAAATCCCTTTAAACCAATATTACAAAGAAATGATTTTGGGGATAACCCGTAGCGCTGAACATAATTAATTTTTTTAAAGGGATTTTTTGAAAAAACGTCGCTACAGGTGAGTACTGATGGTTTGGCCGGAGCGTCGCTTCCATCGGTTTGTGAGCATTGTGGTCGACATCACCTTCGGGTGTGCTTCTTTCTCCGAAGAGTTTGCTATAGGTGTCGGGCACCAGGTCATATGGCGAAAGACTACCCAGTTATGGATTATGGTACACATATTCAGTCTCAAAGGTTGACTTCTTCCCGGCATGGTCAGGATTTTGCAAGAGGTGGTGCTAGGGCGTCGTCTGAGTACCGGGGTAGAGGTTTTGTGAGATCCATCGTCAGAGTTGACGATCGAGCTGCTGCTCGACAGTCTATCATTCAGGCCAGAGAGAACATCTTTGCCACCGATGATATGTCAAGTACATGTGTTTGTTTTAGTTTCAATTGTTACTTTGATCGAAATTTGATATCTCGTTCATAATAGTTTTGGCTCTTGTTGGATAAGTGTTGTGGTAAGATCTAGAGGTTGATGTTGGATTGATTAGTTCGTCGTTTTTATAAGTCCTTGTAGGTAATGTTCTTACCGTGGGCGGTAAGTGGGGATTGAGAGTAACAGCCCTAGTAGACTTGTTAGATTTACTCTCTCCCTAGTTAGTAGATGTTACCTTTGGAGTGGGTTGACTATGTGAGCTTGATGTATGCCTTGGTTTTCAAGCGAGAGTCTCAAAGTTTTGGGTTCTTGGTAATGAACGTGATGAACCATTACCTCTCTAGCACGAAGGTTGTGTTCTTGTGATACTTGTTCAATAGGGTCTTGTGGATTGCAAGACGTTCTTAGCCCACGTTGAATACGAGGGTTAAGAGTCCAAAGCTTTAGAGTTGCGGACGGTTAAGAGAATGTTGGAGTGCTCTTCAAGAAATGAGCGGGCTTACCACAATTCATTTCAGAGTACAATGCTTGTTATTTTAGTTTGGGCTAATGTATTCATAGGACCTTACCACTGTTGAGTCTGTAACTCTATTTGAAAATTTATTTTGATTTACGATGTTTTAAACTCGGAGCTCCTGCTTTTTAAACTTATTTAAATGTTTATTTACCTTAATAGATTTATGGATGTTTAATGATTTAAAATGATGGCTAAACTTATGGTTTTAAATTGAAAAGTTGATGAGTCAATTTTTGGGTGACCCGAATGTAATACTTCAAATTTAGATCAGGGTGTTACATCTAAAAATGCTTCAAACTCGGAATTCGACCCATTAGCCGCCATTACGGACGACCTTCCAAACTAATTTCCTCATTTCACAAATACTATAAAGTGTTCACTAAGAAGCAGTGTTCGAAGCATCCTTACTTGACCTATTGTACTTCATATGGCTCTTGACTAGTTGCCAAGCTGCCAGTGCGGACATGAGTGATAGTTCCCCGGCAAAGACTGCACCGGCTACGATAGTTGCAAGGAGCCTAGAGTTTGCACCGGGTGACTCTCGGTTCGCACCCTTGACCCCGAGAAGGTTCAAACATGTCGATTGAGATGCAAGCTAAGTTCCACCGCCAACAGTGCCAACCTAAAAGATAAATCAGAACTTACATTAGTACCCAGTTTTACTTGGCTAGATAATTAGATAATCAGACTGTAATATTGTTGATTACCTCGATGGAAGGCATTGTGACAGAGACATGAAGGTTCTTGCCATCATTGACAGCTTCCATCATCGTGATGCAATGCGAGCTCTCGACATTTTGAGCCGAGTCTTGACCGGTAGCGATGTAGATTGCAGTGACGACGTTACTAGCATGTGTGTTGAATCCACCCAATGCTCTGGCCATAGCAGATCCGGTAAGGTTCTTAAGCATGTTAAGCTCCACAAGGGATTCAACACTAGTCTTCAAGACTTTCTTCACCACGTCACCCTTAATGATGGCCTCGCAGACAACAGATTTGCCTCGTCCCTCAATCCAATTCACTGCAGCGGGCTTTTTGTCCGAACAGAAATTTCCTACAACCATCAAAAATCCATACAATTCAATGGTCTAGCTCAAACGACGAAAAGTAATTATAAGTTCATGGAAATGGAACTCACCAGAGATACCGATGACATCCATGTCAGGGAAATCAGTTTGAAGGAAATCTAAAACATTTTGGACTCCCTTTGAAACCATGTTCATCCCCATAGCATTGTCGGTACTGCAAGTAAATCTCAAATAAAGATTCTTCTCGGAAATTGCACATTTTATACCTTGAAGCCTAGCAAACCTACTTGATCTGCAACCACCAAAAACCAAAGCTTTCAACAAACCAGCACCATATTAGTTAAATCAACTCGGAACTCAAAAAATATCGAAACAAACCTGTTAAAAACAGAGGCCAAGGTCTCAGAATTTAAAGGATCCTCCAAATACAACTTCAAATCAACTGCTCTCTTCGCGGTGCCGAACCTTACGACAGGAACTCTAGTCATCCCATCTTTCAATAGAACACTTGAAGCTCCACTGGACAAATTAATAGCCTTACATCCCCTGTTAGTGCTAGCTACCAAGCACCCTTCCGTGGTTGCCATAGGAACTGAATACTCACTTCCATTAAGCAACAACGGCCCAGCAATTTCGACGGGAATCTGCACGTATCCGATCGGCATCTCACAACACTGTCCTAAAATCGACTCGTAATCAAATCCATCCAAAGGCAATCCCGACAATGACTTCCCCGTTAATCTCCCCAATGCCTCCCGCCTTATCGCAGCCGCTCTCTTGCAATCACCTAACTTGGATTCTAAAGAATGCGATGGGGTTGTCCCAGCCACGACGGATTTAACAATTTATTCATCTTCCTCGGTTGTAACTCTCACAGGCTTTTCATCGAACACTTTCTGGCAAGATATAACAGGTGCTGATGGAACCGAGCAATCAAGAGATTGGCCGCAAGGGACCTTACGGGCATCTTCTTCACGAAGCAAAACTTCGTTTTCCTCTTTATCATCCTCAGAATTCCAAACGTCGGTCGAGGGTCGTAGAATCAAAGACTTAACAAAATCAATCCCGAAGAACCCCAAAAGATAAATAAACGAGGCGATCAAAGCAAAAATCGTGACGATCTCAGAGGAGGTGACGAGGTGAAGAGGCGTGGAAGTACGGATCTTTTCACGCCAACGTGAAAGGAGAAAATAAACCACCGAGAAAAATAGCGTGAAGAACACCGCATTCGGTAATGCTTCAGATGAGGCTTTGGTGGAAGAATCCTCCTCAAAGGAAACCTTTTTTGTTGTTGCCTTCGGAGATTGATCGGGTTTAGTCAAAAATTGCCAGCTGGCTTCCATTTTGGAAGGCGGTGGTGGTTGTAGTGGCGGCGGTTGCGGAAGCCGGGGGCGGAAATGAAAGAAGATGAAATGAAACGAGAGAGGCGGAGACAATTCCGTTTGGTTTCTAAAACAGTTTTTTTCGGGTGGGTTTTTTGGATGAAGAAGTGGGAGTCCAGGGAAGTGTGCATTTATAAGGGAAAATTATTGGAGCAGTTTGACTTACTACGTCATTTATAATTTTATTCATTTTTTATTTTATTTTTTACGATGAATTTTTATTTTTTATATATATAAAGAGTGAGTTGTTACTTAAAAATTACACTAAAATAGAGGAATCTCATTAAACGGACTACAAATAATGCGGTGAACTAAATTTATCTAATAATTTTTTATTTATAAGGAAATTGGAGGACATGTGTGAAAAATTAAGGGAAAGTACTGTGAGAGCGCCTGAGAGTGACTTAGTACTTTATTACTCGACAAATTTAATGATGGAAGAAAATATAAGATCCAAATAAAAAAAATGTTCAATTATTAAAGGCTTAATAGTTAAAAAGATGTCCAGTTTATGTTTTTTTTTAGTTTGGTGTCTAACGTTTTTAAAATCACTTTAGTGCCTAACGTTTTATTTCGTAACTCAAATTGAGTTTTTCGTGATAAACGTTAATAATTTTTTGTTATTCAATAAAAACACGACATGTGACATATTATGGTATTTTCTTTAATTTTTATTTTTTTAAAAGTTAAAAAAAATAATTTTATAAAAAAAATCTTTAATTTCTATAAAAACCTCAAACCTTAAATCCTTAAATTCCTCCTCTTCCACCACCGATTCAACCGCCATCGGCCACCCTTGCCTTCGCCGGCCTTCCATGACTAAAAGTCTCATAATCCCGTCGTCGAAAATTGGCGAATGAACTATCGATTTTTTCGTCAACTAACATCCAAAAAAAAAAAAAAAAGATCGATTAGGCTTCTAACTGACGTCTAGAGGGTGAGAGATGTTCAACGGTAAGGTACCCGACACTTGGGTTATGAACGGTAAACTGCCGACGTGTAGGGATACCGGACGGTGAGAGAGATGTGATTTGATGGTTTGTTTGAAAGAAATTAAAACTTTAGAGTTTTTTAAGAAGTACCTAATTTTAAAGTAATTTAGAAAATAAATAAATAAAAATAGGCCATGTGTCATGTTATAATTGGTTAACGGAGAATTTTTAACGGTCGTTGACGAAAAATCTAATTTGAGTTACAAAATGAAACGTTAGGCACCAAAGTGACCCAAAAAAACGTTAGGCACCAAAGTGGCCCAAAAAAACGTTAGGCACCAAACTAGAAAAAAAGTATAGGTTTGGCACCTTTTTGACTATTAAGCCATTATTAAAATAAAAACAACACTAATTATTTAGGATAAAAGTAGGAGTCAGGGTTCGATCGAGTTGAAAGATTTTGAGTTAGTCGAGTTTATGAGTTTTATTTCACGACTCAAATTTTATTTAAAATTTTTTTGATTCGAGTTTATGAAATTTGAGTCGAGTTTTCAAATTTCTGTACAAATTTAATTGTAATTATTTACAATGTTTATAATACAGATTGATTCAAATTTAATCGACTTTTTATATTTCTATAAAACACACATTAAGAGACCCGACTTGAACTTAAAAATGGATCCAATTGATTAGTAAAAATTTTGAGTTATTCGAATTTCCATTTTACAAGTCAAACTTTATTTGAAATTTTTTCGAGTCGATCCAAAACAAATCGAGTTTTTCGGCGTCGAATCGAGTCGAAAATTTTGATTTTTTTCGACTCAAGTTTTGCTCCCCATAGTTATAAGTACAATATAATGATAAGTATTACCATAATTACAATTAGAATCTACAATTATAATTAAAAAGTGATTAATTTAATTGATTTTACTTAATCAAATTGAATTAACCCATGATCAAAATTACGTTTTTTTATAATCAGTCAGTAATTTTATGGCCAATAAATAAATCGGAAAAGTTAGGTTTGGTCTATTAATTTCGTTTTAATTTACCCGGAAATATTATGGACTGAAAAAACAAAGAAGGAGAATAAAATGAAAGAATTTTGAGAAAATATAAGAAGGTGGGTGCAAGAATAGTTTTTGGGTTTTGTTAGATATATAAGGTATTTAGGGATTAAATTTAAGAAAACAATGCACATTCAAAAATATTTAAGAATCTACTGCAAATTGAATAGTGGAGGTAAAAATATCACCTGCAAGTGGTTTTCTGATATTTTTAATTATTTTTTCTCCAAAACACTCATACACTGAACACTTTACTTTGTAAAAAATACTAAACAAATCCAATTTTCTACCTAAAAAAGTTTTAAAAAAACAGGACACATGTTCCACCTCTAATGTTCAATTTGTCGTAGTTTAAAAAAAAAACTTAAAAACTCTTAATTCCCTAAATATAATTTCAAGGGAAAATATTCCCCTAATTTCTCCTAATTTTTTGTCATAGAATCCTCCCTTTATTTCATTAATAAGAAAGATTACGGAGATGAAAAATGATGGATAATTTTTTGGGATATTGTATTTCATTTTTTTAATTTATAAAATGAGTGTTTTTTTTCCATTATATATGGTGGTTGGTATAATATCTGGTGAGGATGTCGAGAATACATGCCGACTTCAGAAAAAATCGTTGAGATTATATGTCGACTTTAGGAGAAGTTGTTGAAACTACATGTTGGATTTAGCGGAACAAACGAAAAATCTACATGAAAGCATGCCAATTTTCAGGTCACCTGTAATAATCATTGTAGGTCACTTTGACAAAAATCATTGATTATTTTATTGATTTGATAAGAATCGTCATAGATCATAAAATAAAAAAATAAAGCACCCTAAACCTTAAAATAAAAAACTCAACAACAATATCCTAGAAATTATTCTAGAAATGATATTCAAATTGTGTGAGGTAAATTGCAGCAATATTGTTAAAAATTTAATTTCAATGCTTTGAGTACTTTCTTTTTTATTTTATTATTTATGGTGGTTCTTATCAAATCAATGAAGTAACCAATGATGTTTACTGAACTGACATGCATTGTAACATGAAGTTGGTATAACTGCAGGTTGACTTCATCTTTATTTTCCTGAAGTCAACATGCAATCCTGACATCTTCTAATGAGACTGTAGCAAATGCAATAGATCACGAAATAATAAATAAAATACAGTATTTCGTGAAATATTTTTCCAAGTACAATATTGCTGTAAATTACCCAATTGTGTGTAACATCAGATTTTAATTTGATATATTTAATGGGAGTAACTAAAAAATTATCAATTCAATTGAAAATACTTAAATTAATCTCATTTAGTGATTTAGAAAATAATTCTAAAGAGTCAGTTGAGTCTTAATTCGGTAAGTATTGTTGTTGTCGTAATATACAAAGGGCATGAGTTTGAGCGTATTTAAGTTTTTGTTATCTTCCGATTTATGGTTGAAAAAAGTTTGATAGAACTCAAATCTAAACATTAGAGACAACATTATTACGAGGAACTATTATCCATAATTTCACATTTCGACTTTTTATCCTCTATTTTTTGCTTTCTTCTTGTAAATGATAATTTATTTATTTTTTAAAAAATAGGATGATCAATTTTCTAATTTTAAAAATAATTAATGTCTAACTATGCTAAATGCATTTCTGAAATTTAAATTTCAATTATATTTTCTTAAAGATAGTTTCAATTATTGTGGATGAGTGGATTTTTAAAATATATTGTACAGCTTTAGTATATAAACAAATTATTTTTTTGATGAATTAAATAAATTCCCAGTGGCAAGGGTAAGATGATAACATGAATGGCTATTTATTTATTACTTTTAAATATGTTTAAAAACCCACACATATTATTATGTACAATTTGGTATTGAATTTGACATATGTTTTTTAATATTATAAATTTTTAGGTCAAATTTAGTACTTAAATTTACACATTTTCTCTATTTTTTCTAATTGTATTTGATCATTTTAACCTGGGATGAGTTAAAACTGTCAGTTTCATCAAATTGATCCCTACCGATGAAGTTCGAAGTTACAAAGCTCTGAGTTTCATCTGTTGCTCTCGTAACCTCCCTGAGGGCTTGAGAAGCGATCAAGGTTGGCACCTGATGCGAAGCTGCAGGCTGTATAGCAGCTGAGAACGATAGTGAAGACAAAAAAGAGTGAAAACTTGTCACAAAGCAGAGACGCACCAAACATGCGAAGGTATGACATAACTTATATTGTTCAATGTACACCTCACTTTTACCTTTTTGTCATTTTGCACACTCTATGGCACATCACATTGAACAATATGTGACTGTCTTGAAAAACAAAGGATCATTTGAGCGTCCGCCGCTTTTAAGAAGCGTGCATAATAGGAATCAGCTCAACGGTCGCCGCTTCGAAGAAAGCGAGCTAAAGCAAACAAAGGATCGTCTGAGTGTCCGTCGCTTTTAAGAAGCATGCATAATAGGAATCAACTCAACGGTCGTTGTTTCCGAAGCAAGCGAGCTAAAACAAACAAAGGATCGTACGAGTGTCCGCCGCTTTTAAGAAGCAGACATAATAGGAATCAGCTCAACGGTCGCCGCTTCCGAAGCAAACAAGCTAAAGCAAACAAAGGATCGTCTGAGCGTCTACCACTTTTAAAAAGCGTGCATAATAGGAATTAGCTCAACGGTCACCGCTTCTGAAGCAAGCGAGCTAAAGCAAACAATGGATCGTCTGAGCATTCGCAGCTTTTAAGAATCGTGCGTAATAGGAATTAGCTCAATGGTCACCGCTTCAGAAGCAAGCGAGCTAAAACAAACAAAGGAGCGCCTGAGCGTCCATCATTTTTAAGAAGCGTGCATAATAAGAATCAGCTCCGCGGTCGCCGCTGATAAAGCAAATGAGCTAAAGCAAACAAAGGATCGTCTGAGCATCTTTCATTTTTAAGAAGCGTGCATAATAGGAATCAGCTCAATGGTCGCCGCTTCCGAAGCAAGCAAGCTAAAACAAACAAATGATCGTCTGAGCATCCGCCACTTTTAAGAAGCGTGCATAACAAGAATTAGCTCGACGGTCGCACATGATAAAGTGACCGAAGAGATAAAAGGATCGCTAGCCGCTTCAAAGCGAGCGCGCATGGTAAAGTGATCAAAAGGATGAAATAATCGCCTAAAATAAGCAGGGGAATCAGCTCAGTGAAAACTCCAAGTGATCATCATATGAAATAAGCATACAATATAACCATTAAAAATTTAATACAATACATGAATAATTTAGTACAAACAAAATGGTCACAGTATTACAAACATTGTAGTCTTGCGACCAAACAAAGCGAACTAATTAAAGATTCTCCTAAGCAGCCTTAATATAGGGAAGACCAGAGGTCCGTATAGGCTACATACATGAAGACAATGGAATCCCCCAGCGGTCATCAGACACCGACCGTTTATTACCACAGTTTCTGACGCTACAAATAATCGCCCTAACCTTATATATACACAAAGTAGACGACAAATGCCTATCACATTCACAGCTATAATACAACCTACATTTTCCATAACCAAATGTGGTTCTAAACACCGATAGACAAAAGTACCCAAAGAGCCTTGCTCTTAATATATTCCAAATCCAAACAACCCCACCAACACACACAATAATACAAAGAAAAAATTACAGAAGAAAATAGTAAACTGTCCACGGGTCAGGATAAAAAAACTCGGACCCAAAGAATCCATATTTATAATAAAAAATAAAAAAGTCAAGGCCAGACATTTAAATTTTGAATCTCAGAAACTATTGAGACAAGCAATAAATCCCAAGATTTTGAAATTCTAAATGCACGCCTCCAACCTTGTAATCCCCAAACTTCTAGTAAATAAATGCACTATAAAAACATAGGCTCCAACAGCCTAAGACCTCACTCCTAGTTAAGGATATACAAAGCTTAGGGACAAACGCGAATTCAGACCAACCCCGTGGGAATAGGCGACAATTGTCGCCACCTAAAAGAACCACTAACAGAAGCAATCACCAGCACACGTACCCTTCCCAAAGCACTACGCTAATAAAGAATTGTTAGATGGTGTTCTTGCAATCATGTGATTCCCTCCTCAGACAAAGCCCCCAAGTCTGCTTAAACAGACACAACATAGAAGGACTACATCACCTAAATCATCATCGTTTGCAAGCGAAGGCATACAATATACAAAGCGAAGTATAAATTGAAAAGCACGTGCATTTGAATACTTTACAATCAGTACATAATAGCATGTGAACATGTTAGCACGCGAATGAGCATATAACAGTCTAGATTTTTGCACTTGGGGGTAAGATTCCATTACAGACGCAATCAATACATAATAGCATGTGAAGGAATAAACACAAATATAATCACACAACAGCCAAAGACAACTATAGACAAGCTTTCTCTAGTAAATTTATACATAATTCAACTGCAAACATCACTTCACGATCATTTTTTGCCACACTTTGATTGGTCTTTATAGCAATATTAGGCTGAGCACGGGACAATAGCGAACTCACCTTTATTTCCTTGCCCCATGGCTCAGTCCTGTCAGTTCTTGCGCCCAATTTGTTTGCCCACATGATACCTGCCATCACTCGAACACGCAGAATCGACAAACGAGCATCCACCTTGATGATACATGATTGGAAGCCTGCAAAAACTAGGCAAGCATTAGCAGTTTCAATGCCACACCCAGCAGCTGTTGTCTCCTCATGTAGCTCCAAACACCAACAAACGACAACACTTGGAGAATCTTGCTCCAAAAATCACCTGAACACAATTGTTCATCAGCATTCCTGACCACAATGGCTACTCATAGCCTTCTGAATACTATTGTCTGCTGATACTAGTAGGCCAATCCGCAAGAATAAACCGCCCCAATCCCAGGATCTAATCAGTCTTACAAGTATATTTTTCTTCTCCCCTATCAAAACGGCACAAGCAAAGCCATAAAAAACCACATATAGACAAAATAAATTACTTATAAATTAGGTTATGGCGATATATACCAAATGAGTCCAACTTATAGCAGAAAATAAGAGTACCAGGCGACAACGTTTTGCATACCAAAGAGTACAACCACCAATACGAGCATTTAATTCTCATATTTTTAAAATATCGAGTAAATAACTAAAATTACAAAATCATCAAACTTCTAATCAATAGTTGACCAGGTAAGCGCGTAAACCTATCACTACTAGTCAAGAACCCTCTCTTTCATCACGGTCTACCATGAATTGTCCAAATTGCCGCGAAAAATCAATAAGTAACAAACATGAAAAACTAAATCAATACATAAGTATAATCTAAAAATGGTAGCATCTCGGGTCCTCTTTATCCTGTCAACCAAAAAGGCAGAAATGGTGTCCACAACTGCCTTAAGGTGCATAAACAATTCAATTGTAGTTACTAACAATTGTTGTCATTTCGATTTTAGTTGATTCCTTTATGCTAATCAAAAAACAAATTCAATCTATATAGATACTCATAATTTTTTCCGTAGCCTAAACTTCGCGTAAAAATTCGTTCTACAACAGAGAATAAAACAAAGTAACACAAAGTACATGCCAATAAGTAAAGATAGAGCAGTTTCAGCTTACATAATTTATATCACAATTAAAGAAATCAAAACCTCCTGATCGAGCTCAAAAGAGAGTACTAAAATAGTTCTCATCTTGTAAAAATGTCATGAGTAACGACATCGCAACACTCATCAATGCAGCCGCTCCCTCTTTACGCGCCACCCTACCATAATCTGAATTTAATCGTATATCATTTTGCTTATTTTTGAGATCTGCTAACTTCGTATGTCACACCACTGTAAATAAGCAATATTGTCATAAATCCATGGTGATCTTGAAACAATACAATAACAAACACAACAATCTTGGTTGTTATATCAATTAGGGGGCACGAATCCCCAATTCACAATGCACCAAACAGTACATGAGGTTCACAAAATAATGAAACTCCTTTTATCTTAAAGAAACATGCAAGCATACAACAAAGAACACTCACCCACACTTATGATTCACAAACTTTCAAATTCGGAAGCAAAAGAGCATTACCAAATTCCTTATATCACCATTCAAGTTAGTCTGCTACAAACCTAATTGTAAGCATATTTAAAGAAAGTGCCAAAGAAAATAAAGTCTTTCCACGCATGACGTCTCTTTGCAGGTGGCAACATTAAATTAAATAACCCCTAAAAAGCCAACGACAAAACTTTGTCACAAATTCTTAAGAAGTATACAAGAATGATCAATCATACCAAGTAACACAGAACTCCCACCACAAAATTAAAAGTGGACATGTTAAAAGGGGGAGACAAAGAAAATAAAGTCACAAAACACACCTCGCTTCAGAAAGCAATATCCTTCAATGAAAAATAAAACAAAGCCAACACAAAAACCGCCGCAACATCCCTAAAATAAAGGCAATGATTATCATTAAAACATGATTCAAAAGCGAACAAAAATCCACAAATTTTTTACTAAATAGGGAACATCAACCTACCCAAATAAAATATTTATTATTAACATGCCAGTACATCACAAAACTACAAAAGTACAAAAAAACCTCATGATATAGGTATATGCTTTAAGTCAAAACCTTCTTCGCATAAATAATCTAATTTTGCAAAATGGGTCCCATTACTCAAAACCTTTGGATTAAGATGCATTCATCTATCGCCACAATACAATTTCAGATGTTGAAAAGCGTGGTGTCTGCAGCCGTTCTAACATTCTCTGCCACATTAACGTTATAACTAGCCTCTAGCACCATAATCCCATTTCTGTGCGATTCTTTAAGCTTTGTTAATCTCCTTGTGAAAATTACAAATTCAACCGTTTGTTTATAGCTTAGAACCACTTCTTTCTTAACACACCTCGCTACTGAAAAGGATCATTATGTGACGCTTTGCATGTAACAATTTACCTCCAAAGAAAGCCGACCGATTCGCCAATAAATTCCACTTACACGATGTTCCATAAGACACTTACATCTCCCGTATCAGCAGTTTCCCTATTCAAATTCCTTAGGTTCGCCAAGGTCACTTTATAACATTCCCTCACCTAGGGGGCAATTTTTAGCACCTATAAACACTCGTTTCCACGTGTCGAGACCATAACGAGTAAGACCATAAATGGTGTAACACAAGAGACGTTCGACGATAAGCGTTACAACGCTTACAGACCGTAATATGCAGGATCGCCCATGAGTTATGCGATACCTTTCGCAACCTAGGGTGAAACAAATAAAACAGCGAGCGACATCACACCTTGTCTAGTGGTCACGTGACTTCGCACATGCCCCCTACAAATGACAAGGAGAACCTAGGACGTCAAATCATAGCCAGTCTCATTAATGCGCCACGACTACCTTATCATGAAACATGTTCAAGTAGTATCAAACTGGACATGCAACAAGAGGGAGCCATCATCCTCCATTCTGAACATCACAACCATATAGAAAACAAGAGTAACACAAGGGTTCTAACCCAGAACAACTATCTCGGCCATCATCGGACCACCGTCTCCAGATCTTGGTCGTTTTAGCCATCAACAAGATTTAAAAAAGTAAATAAATCACATTAAAAATAATATATGTAAATGTCAAATCATATATTAAATTTAATTTTAATCCCATTTGTGAAACTTTTATTTTTCACTAACAATGTACTTTATTGTACACTATAAAACAAACATACACGCAAATAAAATAAGCCAATTAAAATGATTAATTCTCTTATAATCATTATATATGTGCATAAAAATGATATGTTTATAAAATATATATAGTTTTGTAGAAAAATCTACTGAAAATGGGCTAAGTTTCCATATAAGTGATGAAATTCCAAACAAGTTTTTGTCGATTAAAATTAATTAATCACATGATGTGGTTAAGACCTATCATATGTTGGTTATATGTATCGCACATTGGGAGGGCACATCCCTTGGGAAGGGTATATAAAGAGTCTTCCCTATCCTCCTTTGTTGAATATGGTCAAACGACTCTCTTTGCAAGTGTGCGCCGCCACCGCCGTTCAGTCGGCTCAGCTCAATTCATGGTCGTGGTCATGATAACACGTGTCTTCGACACATCCATGCACGTTCTATATTTTTGGAGAAAATATGAAATAATTTTTTAGACTTGTTTTCTGAATTGAACCGAATTTATAGGCAATTTATTAAAATTGAAACATTTTAATTAGCTATAAATTAGTCTGTTGATTAGAATAAAATCAGAATTAATATGTTGTTTAATTCTCGATTCTTATACTCTAATTAAATGAGTGACTTAAATTCAGTAGTTGACCAGGCGTTAAACTCAAAAATCAGTGTTTAAGACTGATTGAAATTGTCGTGTTTAACTACCGTGTACAACTTATAAATTGAGTAGGTTTTTCAAAATTCTGAGTTTTGAAAATTTTCTGCTTTCAGAGTTCTATTTTATTCTTTCTATTAAGAAGATCAATTCCACCATTGTCCACTCTGATCTTTGGGTGTACGATTATCGAAGCTACCATGTTAACCTCGAGGGATGATCGCCTGCTGTAGCAACACTCATCGAGGCGAAATCATTTCTAAGGTAGTGGTTTATACCACGTCACAATTTCTTATATTTGTTTTGTTTTGTTTATAATGATCCAATCATTGCTAACAATTTGATTTTGTAGTAATCTTACTAACAATTTAGAAACAATTTCATATATTGCAATATGTCAAACCCTATGTCAAAGCTTGTGCATGATTTGTCAAAGCTCGACGCACTGGTTAGGACCAATTATCGAAGATGGTCCCAACGGATAATCATCTGCGCAACATGATCTTGATTATGTGTTGCTCAAATCGCAACCCCAATCATCAACGACTCAATCATCCTTAGACGCTGCTCTCGATGCTGCTGGTGGCAACGACACTACTACCCCTACAAGTGTTGTCCTGCAGACTGCAGATGTTCGTGCTTTTGCTCAAGCGTCCATCGATAAATACGAGAAGGAAAATAAAACTATTTGTGGCTTTCTCTTAAGTAACATGTTGAACAAACTGTTTGACATGTTCTTTATGCAGAAAAGTGCAAAGACTATATGGGACACGCTAGAAAAGAAGTATGGAGCCAACGATGCTGAAATTAATAAGTAAGTGGTTGGCGAATGGTTGAAATTCCAAATGTCCGATGGCAAGCCGATCATGGATCAGGTCCATGATTACGAGAAACGGTTTCTGACATCCTAGCTGAGAGCATGAAGATGTACGAAGTCTTGCAAGCAATTTTCCTCATTGAGAAGTTGCCCAAATCTTGGTCCGACTACCACAACTCTCTGAAACACAAGAAGATGGAGTTTACAGTTGAGGAGCTAGTAAACCACATGAAGATAAAAGTGTTAGAGTATGCCTAAAAACAATCATAAGATGATTGTAAATGATATTTGTTTTTACCTTGTTCATTCATAAACAGGCATTGCCATTAATATTTTCAGTTACAATTCTGCGTGCATAAATAAACTGAATTATAATAAAGTCCTTAGAATAATATGATTATTCTTAAATGTTTTTAGTCGAGTATTATTGTGGGAATGTACAACAATAATGCATTAAGACTAATATATAGTTGATTGATGAAAAAGTGTTGTCATTGACATGGAGACGTCAAAATCAATACATAAACATGTGTTAGAGAACGAAATACTGGACTGACCCACTATGAGCATGTTTCTTGGATTATTATGTGATAGTCACAACATTGCTCATAGTGATAACTACATGTATGATCCTCATACTTGAGATCATCATTATTTCAACATCGTGAGTGACATATTTTGATACAATTAAACGTGTTTCGTAACTGACTACTCTATAAAGACTGATATATCACAATATATATAGTGGGATATAGTTGATCAAGATAGGATTTGTCCATCCTACATTATAGGAGTAATATCGTAGGCCACTTGATTGAGTGGGACTAGAAATGCATGGCCATGCTCGAATAAGTTGATATGAGATATCATAGTTATTCGTTTATAATAGTCTACTCAAGATATCAAGAAATATTAGATGGACTATACAAGTGTAACTGTTCCATGACTTGTGCCAATCTAGATGTAAAGGACAAAATGGTGTAATACATGAAAAAGAGTTAATCACGAAAAAGTTATGTCGAATAATGATTTCTTGTAACTTAGGTGATAATGACATATTGCTAGATGTCACTCTTTGTTTGTAATATTAGAAATATTCTAATATTTACTACTAACGTTACATGAACCTACAGGGTCACACCCACGGTTGAAATGGGCATATATTAAACGAATTATATATATACAAATTTGTTCTACACAAATTTAGTTAAATTAATATATATATATATATATATATATATATATAATTTAACTATTGGATAAATATTAAAAAAATAATTATTGTAATTATGACTCTTTTAATATAAATAAATAATATAATTCGACTTAAATTAATATATATATATATATATATTGAAATCCTAATTAAAGTTGAGCTGAGATTATATATATATATATATATAAATCCTAATTAGTTGAATTGGGATTATATATATTAATATATGTTGAAATCCTAATTAAGTTAAACTAGGATTATATATATTTAATATATATATATATATATTGAAATCCTAATTAAAGTTAAATTAGGATTATATATATTAATATATATATATTGAAATCCTAATATGAGTTGAATTAGGATTTCAAAGGCTATATAAAGGCATGAGAGATCTAGCAATCATTAATGTTTTTGGAAAAACCCTATAAATAGTTTAGAGAGTTTTATATGCTCGTTTCAATTGGGTGAACTACGTAGAGGCCTATGCGTTATCGTTGCGGCTTAGAAATCGACATCGTGGAATTGTGATTACATATCTATCTTTTCCAAATTTAGAATTCCAGATTTTAAACAGGTAATTATTCACCCTGATTCGTTCCTCGTACATGGATCTCTGGTGGTAATCGCTTGATAATTTTTCTGCTGCGCCATGGGGTATACCGGTATGATACATATTCGGGTTTTAATTAGTTGGGTGATGTAATTGTATGAGATACATGTTATTTTTTATTTATTTAGCGAATATATGATATTTTTTTGAGCAAATCTATTCAATCACGGTTAATCTTTTAATCCAGCTAAAAGATGTTCCTAAGATTGATGATTAAGAGTTAATCATCAAGATCTTTGTCGATAGGGTTTTAAACATTATATGTTAATTGTTAACATATTCAAAATATAGTTTTAAGGTTTTAGATGTTAAGTGTTAACATACGCGAATTATAGTTATATATTAGACTAATGGTTAGTCTATAGATTTCGTGCGGGAAAGTAACAAGAGTTGTTTTAGTAAAAACCTCGTGGATTTTAAAATCCTGAAAAACACGATAATGTTGATAAAAGTTATCAAATCATGAGGTTTTTACACAGCAATTAAGATGCTAATCTTTAAAAAATTTCGCGGCAAACCTGCCGACAGCTATAGGGTCGCCAAAACCTCGCAAGGGGCTTGACACATGCATAGGAACAATATGGTAAGACTTTAATAACAAACCGCGTCATTATTATGTTTGATATGCACGGTGTTTGGAATGCATGGTTATAGCCCATTTAGTTTTATTTATAAGATTTTATAAATATGGCTTGTGTGTCGTGTCTTTCTCTACTTATATTGTATTTATCTTCTCATATTACTCCCTTGTATGTAAAACGAGTTTCTAAATTGTAATCTATACGAAGAAGCATGGAACAGAAGAACAGAAGTGTGGGCAGACATAGAGATGCTTGAGAAGAGTTTTTATCCTTAGAATAATTTGCTTCTCCCATTGGCTTGGGAAGTGCCACCTTAGGATATGGGTTATAACTATTGCATTCATATTTACTGATTTTCATGTATATGATAAAATGAATGTATGAGATGTATGCTAGTTAATTGATAAGATCAAATGTTAAATGGTGAGATAATATTCACGAAACCCCTTAATAAAATATTAAGTCTTTTATTGATTCTCAATGTTAACCCTCGTTAAAGTCTAGATCGATACAATGTAGGTTCTGCTAAAGCGAGGTACTTGTATCTATCTTGGCCAAAAGCGGAGAATAAGCAAGTGATATTTGTTGGTTGTTACATTGGTTAAAGACTTAACTAGGTTACTCTAATAGGATTAGAAACCCAAAGGTTAGTTATTTGGATAATCATAAGATGGTTATGAGCAAGAGTTGTTCACCAAATGAAGGAGTTACATGAGATGTAATTAGCAAGTGTTGCTTACCTAGATAGACCATAATCTTAAGAGAAAAGTCAAAGCTGACTTAAGAGAATGTGAAATTTGGATCTTTGCCCACTAGAAAAAACCTTACAGAAAGTATTTTCAACATTAATATTTGAGGGTTATTAATTTTAATAAAAATAGTGGGAGTATCAAGTCAATTCATAAGCAAACATGGTAAACGTACTCAAAATTCATATTTTATTTTTGTAGACTTATTATACAATTTTTTTATCATTGCGATCGGTCCTTGAGAAGGACAAGTTGAACGGCGTAAACTACCTTGACTGGTCACTGGAAGGAAAATGTTTCCATTTGTAATAAGACATGTCATAGTAAAAGGAACTACCCCATTTATCTTGAAAAGTCAAGAAGGCAAATGAAAGCGATGCGTACACCTCGAATATTTATGTTATTGATATTAATTTATCAACACCTACTTCTTAGGTATTGGAGACCGGTTGTGGTTCTCATATTTGTACATTTGTATAAGGACTACAAAAGAGTAGAAATTTAAGAAAAATGAGAGGTAGACCTACGATTGGTAATGGAGCAAGAGTTGTTGCATTAGCTATGTGAACATATACTTTATCGTTGCCTAGTGGACTTAATTTATGTTTAGAGGATTGTAATTTTGTGTCTAGTTTGACTAAAAATATCATTTCGATTTCTTGTTTAGACAAGATTGGTTTTGAGATAATTATTAGGAATAATTGTTGTTCTTTTATCCCGATAATATTTTTTATGGTGTGACACAAATAATAAATGACCTCTATATTTTGGATCAAGAGAATTCCATTTACAACATATATACGAAAAGATCAAAACAAATGACTCTAATCAAACTCACCTTTGGCATTGTCCCTTGGGTCACATAAGTGAAAAACGCATTTTAAAACTTTATAAAGATGGATTTTTGGATTCATTTGTTTTCAAACAACTTGATGTATGCAAGCCTTTCTTATTGGGAAAGATGACCAAAGTTCATTCTAATGGTAAAAGTGAGCGGGCAAGTGATTTATTGGGATTAATACATAATGATGTATGTGGACCAATGAATACACAAGCCATAAGAAGGTTTTCAATACTTCATTACTTTCACAGATGACTTCAGTAGATATGGGTACATTTACCTAATGCATCATAAATTTGAAGCCCTTGAAAAGCTCAAGGAATTTGAAAATAAAGTACAAAACCGACTAGGAAAAAGCATTAAGGCTCTTCTATCAAATCGAGGAGGAGAATACTTAAGCTTAGAGTTTGGTGACCCTCTTAAGGAATGTGTGCTTGTCTCACACCTCCTGGTACTCCACAATGGAATAGAGTTTCCGAAAAGAAGAAACCGAACACTGTTAAAAATGGTTTGGTCAAAGATGAGTAACACTAATCTTCCAGTTTCTTTTTGGGGACATGCGCTAAAAAAATTGCTTTCACACAAAACGGTGTTCCATCTAAATAAGTTCAAAAGACACCATATGAGATATGGACTAGGAAACGTCATAGTATGTATTTTAGGAAAATTTAGGGATGTGAAGCTTGTGTTAAACATAATATGTCTAAAAAGCTCAAACCCAAATCTCATAAATGTAATTTTGTGGATTATCCTAAAGAGACTAAAGGATATTATTTTTTCAATCCTACCAAGAACAAAGTGTTTGTTGCTCCAACATGAATCTTCCTAGAAAGATAATTTGTTTTTGGAAATGAAGTGAGAAAAATATTAAACTCAATAAAATTTGAGATCAACCATATATCATTGAACAAGAGATTGAACAACAACAAGTTCCACAAGTTGTTGAGGAATATTCAACAGTTTTGGAAACACAACCACTGTGAAGATCTTTGAAAGAATGCAATACGCCTAAGAAATATGGATTTCTTGTCACATTGCATGGTGATGTTCTCTTCATGGATCTAGATGAGCCTAAGACTTATCAAGAAGCAGTCACGGGACCAGACTTTGAGAAATGGCTAGAGGCCATAAAATTCGAGATGGATTCCATGTCAATAACCAAGTTTGGACCTTGGTTGACCTACCTTTAGGTATTAAGCCCATAAGGTGCAAATAGGTTTTCAAAAAGAAAACCGACATGGATGGTAATGTACAAACATACAAAGTGCGATTAATCGCTAAGGGTTTTGGTCAAATTCATGGTATAGACTATGATGAAACCTTTTCACTTGTTGTTATGTTTAAATCCATCCGGATCTTACTTGCGATAGTTGTATTTTATGATTATGAGATTATGAGATAAGACAAATGGATGTTAAAACTATTTTCCTTAATGGAAAACTAGATGAGGATGTGTATATGAAACAACCTGAAGGTTTTGTCGATCCAAAAGATGCCAAAAAATATACAAGCTACAAAGGTCCATTTATGGATTGAAACAAGTTTCTCGAAGTTAGAGTCTTCGTTTTAACGATGCAATCAAAGAGTTTGATTTTATCAAAAATAAAGATGAATCATGTGTTTTCAAGAAAATTAGTGGGAGCACTATTATATTCTTGGTACTGTATGTGGATAACATACTAATAATAGGAAATGACATATCTAGCTTACAATCTATGAAAACTTGATTAGGAAAAATGTTTTTCCTTGAAAGACTTGGGTGAGGCAACATACATATTAGGAGTCAATGATCTATAGAGATAGATTGAGACGACTGCTAGGACTGAGTCAAAATACATACATAGAAGAAGTACTGAAAAGATTCAGTATGGAAGAATCCAAAATGGGGTTCTTACCTATGAGACATGAAATTTCACTCTTAAAGGAAATGTATTCTTTAACACCTCAAGAAAGAGAGCGAATGAGTAAGATTCCATATGCTTCGGCAATTGGATATATCATGTATGTCATGCTATGTACTCATCCAAATGTATCATACGCTTTAAGTATGACAAGTCGATACCAGGTAGATCTCGGTGAAGGTCATTGGGTCGCAATTAAAAATAACCTTAAGTACTTAAGAAGAACTAAGGATACATTCCTTATGTAAGGAGGTGAGGAATAGCTAAATATAAAAGGTTATACTGATATCAACTTTCAAACCGATAAGGATGATTCACGATCGCAATCGGGTTTTGTGTTCTGCCTTAATGGAGGCGTTGTGAGATGGAAAGGTTTAAAGCAAGATATAGTAGCTAATTCTACAACAAAAGCTGGGTATATTGTAGTATGTGATGCTGCAAAAGAGGGTGTTAAGATCAAGAAGTTCATATCTGAACTAGGGGTTGTGCCAAGCATTTTGAATGTTATAGATCTACGTTGTGATAACAACGGAGCCATCGCACAAGCAAAAGAACCCATATCTCACCAAAGATCTAAACACATACTTAGGCTTTACCATTTCATTCGAGAAATTATAGATCAAAGAGATGTAGAAATATGTACAGTACCAACAGATGATAACATTGTTGATCCACTGACAAAGCCTCTGACGCAGCAGAAGCATGATCGTCACACTAAGTCACTTGGTATTAGATACATGAGTTATTGGTCTTAGTGCTAGTTGGAGATTGTTAGAGTATGCCCAAAGACCAATCATAAGATAATTGTAAATGACATTTGTTTTTACCTTGTTCATTCATAAATAGGCATCGCCATTATTATTTTCAGTTACAATTCTGCATGCATAAATAAACTGAATTATAATAAAGTCCTTAGAATAATATGATTATTCTTAAATGTTCTTAGTCGAGTATTATTGTGTGAATGGACAACAATAATGCATTAAAACTAATATGTAGTTGATTGATGACAAAGTGTTGTCATTGACATGAAGATGTCAAAATCAATACATAAGTATATGTTAAAGAACGACATATTGGACTGACCCGCTATGAGCATGTTTCTTGGATTATTATGTGACAGTCACAATATTGCTCATAATGATAACTACATGTATGATCCTCATACTTGAGATCATTATTATTTCAACATCATGAGTGACATATTTTGATACAGTTAAACGTGTGTCGTAACTGACTACTCTATAAAGACTGATATATATCATAATCTATGTAGTGGGATATAGAGGATCAAGATAGGATTTGTCCCTCCTACATAATAGGAGTAATATCATATGCCACTTGATTGAGTGAGACTAGAATGCATGGCCATGCTCGAATAAGTTGATATGAGATATCATAGTTATTTGTTTATAATAGTCTACTCAAGATATCAAGAAATATTACATGGACTATACAAGTGTGACTTTTCCATGACTTGTGTCTGACACGCGTTGTTTTCGCGTCAATATAATTTCTTTTTCTCAAATAATAAATAAAGGAATTCAAATGTAGTAAAAAAGAAGTAAAGGTCGATCCCACAGGGACTAAGAGAACTTCCTGATTTATGTTTATTCAATCGGTGAGCCAACAAGATAGTTGAATAATATTTAAGTATGGTGGGGATTTGTGGAATTAAGTAGAAAATAAGAGATTGTAGAGAAGATTAGGAAGTAGATTCGGTATGGTAAAGATTAGTCTCGGGCCCTTGCTTTGACTCAGTTTCCTCGGATCATCAGAAAAAAGATTTTTCACTTCGGGATTCACGTCGGTTACTTACCTACAAGATCAATCCTTGTGACTGTGCCTTGTATATCGAATACCCAAGTGCCATCTTTGATATCGATTTTGGAAACTGGTCTAATCAACAATAATGTTGTAGATCAAAAATGTTTAAATAAAGGCCGACTCGGAGTATGTTGTTTCAATAATAACTGATTCCGATCTCAGTTTCCTCTTAGCAAACAATTTTGTTGAGTGTGTTCCTAGGAAGTCGAATGTGCTTCAATAGCCAATCATTCCTCCCACACATTTAACCAAAACAACATCCTAACTAACGTCAGTCTTTGGTTTTGAAATTATTTTGATTTTGAAATTAAGCTTAGAAAACTGAGAGAGATACCCGAAGTTGTTTAAGTGCTTTTCAATCCTCACGTTGGAATTGAGTCATTGCTTTAGCCCTTGGCTATGGAAAACTTAGCTAAGTATGATAGAAATCATACTTAGCATCTTTGAAAAAAAAAAGTAAAAACTTGAAAAAGTGAAAATGAAGAAGAAAAGTAAAAACTTATATTAATAAATAAAAAACAATAACAAATTAAAACCCAAAAGATGAGAGATGATTTTTGAGTTTGCCCAAATGGGGTATTTATAGAATCTAAAACCCTAAAAATAACCGTAAAGAGATAAAAGATAAATCCCAAATTATTCAAATTAATTACAAAAGATAATTCCAAAGTTTGAATTTAAATTCAGGCTGATAAGTCATCTGAAACGCGGTTGATAAGCTATCATCGCTGCTGACGTGGCGTCCAGATAGACTTTCATGCCCAGATTCATGCCCACTAATCCAGCCATGAGTCCAGAAAATCAAAAATTGCACAATTTCATCAGTTTTAGCAACATTTCTGGAATTTACTGTTCTGCATTGAAAATGAACAAAATGCCCAAATTAGCAACTTAAAACAACCAATCAAGGAGTAATTATCGATAGAATAATGCATAATTTAAGCATTAATCAGTGTCCAATCTAGATATAAAGGACAAAAGGATGTAATACATGAAAAAGATTTAATCACGAAATGTTATGTCGAATAATGATTTCTTGTAACTTAGGTGACAATGACATATTACTAGATGTCACTCATTGTTTGTAATATTAGAAATGTTCTAATATTTACTACTAACGTTACATGAACCTACAGGGTCACACCCACGGTTGAAATGAGCATATATTAAACGAATTATATATGTACAAATTTATTGTATACGAATTTAGTTAAATTAATATATATTTGATATATATAATTTAACTATTAGATAAATATTAAAAGAAAATAATTATTATAATTATGACTCTTTTAATATATATAAATAATATAATTCAATTTAAATTAATATATATATATATTAAAATCCTAATTAAAGTTAAATTGAGATTATCTATATATTAATATATATATATATTAAAATCCTAATTAGTTGAATTGGGATTATATATATAAATATATATTGAAATCCTAATTAAGTTAAATTGGGATTATATATATTTAATATATATATATATATTGAAATCTTAATTAAAGTTGAATTAGGATTATATATATTTAATATATATATATATTGAAGTCATAATTAAGTTAAATTGGGATTATATATATGTAATATATATATATATATATTGAAATCCTAATTAAAGTTAAATTAGGATTACATATATTAATATATATATATATATATATTGAAATCCTAATATGAGTTGAATTAGGATTTCAAAGGCTATATAAAGGCATGAGAGATCTAGAAATCATTAATGCTTTTGGAAAAACCCTCTAAATAGTTTAGAGGGTTTAATATGCTCGTTTCAATTGAGTGAACTACGTAGAGGTCGGAGCATTATCGTTGCGGCTTAGGAATCAACATCGTAGAATCGTGATTGGATATCTATCTTCTCCAAATTCAAAGTTCTAGATTTTAAACAAGTAATTCTTCACCCTTCTTCACCCTGATTCGTTCCTCGTACATGGATCTCTGGTGGTAATCGCCGGATAATTTTTCTATTGCGCCATGGGGTGTACCGGTGTGACCCAAAGAAGAAGCCAAACAACTTAAAGATAAGTTAATTTCTCCTAGTAATCCTTCTTTTAAGGCTAATCTGGTTGAATCTAGATCTGCCTCAGGGTCCAAATTTAATAAGACCATAAGACGAGGTGGTCAGAAGTAGACGGTCAAAACCCAAAAGGCTGTAAACTTCAAGAAACTTGCGAAGGATAATGCTCCACAAAAGCCTCTCAATTGCTATGTGTGCGAACGGGCCAGACACAAAGCTTACCAGTGTCAACAACGATCAGACTGCTAGAATGTGAACAAACCACAGTTGAATGTTGATAAAAATGCTTACGACATCATAGCAGTGGTGGTTTCTAAAGTCTATCTGGTGGAGAACAATGCTGAGTGGGTTGTAGACAATGGCGTTTCTAGACATTTTTGCGCTAAAAAGGAGATGATCACCAAGTTCACAGATGTAAAGAATGGTGAACAACTGTACATGGGGAACTCTAGCAGCTTTGAAGTGCTAGGCAAAGGAAAAGTTTTGCTCAAGCTGGCATCGGGTAAAATTTTAGCGTTGCATAATTTTCTGTATGTACCTGCCCTGTGTAGAAATTTCATTAGTGGTAGATTACTCAACAAGGCAAGCATTAAACTGGTGTTCGAAGCAGATAAACTTGTATTTTCCTAGAATGGGGTTTTTGTTGGGAATGGTTTTTTGAACTGAGGTTTATTTATAATCGAAACCCAGTTTAATGAAAGTAATAAAACCATCACTTCTATTTATATTGTTGAATCTTTTGATATGTGGCATGCTAGATTAGGACATGTGAACTTTCATTCAATAAAGAAACTCATTAAAATGATTCTTCTTCCTAATCTAGACGTGAAAAGCTTTAACAAGTGTGAGATTTGTGTAGAAGCCAAGCATGTTAAACATTCTTTTAAGACAGTTTTTAAAAGAAAAATAGAATTATTAGAACTTATACATTTTGATCTAGCAAACTTTAGAAATGCTGAAAGTAAGGGAGGTAAACACTACTACATAACTTTTGTAGATGATTATTCAAGATATACAAAGGTATATCCCCTAAGACCAAAGATGAAGCTGAAAACTTCTTTCATATTTATATGGAAGAAGTTGAAAATCAGCTAGATAGGAGAATAAAACGGCTTAGATCCGATAGAGGTGGTGAATACGAATCTAATTTTCTTAGAGAGGTATGTGAGAAGAATAACATAATTCATGAGACCTCTACCTCATATTTTCCTCAACAAAACGACATAGACAAGAGGAAAAATAGAACTTTAAAAGAGATGATGAACTCATTGTTGATAAGTTCTGGTTTGTCTGATAATATGTGGGGAAGCCATTTTATTGGCCAATCATACTTTGAACTAAGTACCTCATAAGAAATTAGATTCTACCCCCATACGAGTTGTGGAAAGGTTATGCACCCAATTTGCAATACCTGAAGGTGTGGGGGTGTTTGGCAAAAGTTGGTTTGCCTTACTTTAAGAAGTCCACCATCGGTCCCAAAATGTTGATGTAGTGTTTATCGGGTATGCTTCAAACAATGCCGCATACAGATTTGTGTATTTGCATGACTTCTCTATTTGTGAAACTAGGGATGTTGTGTTCTTTGAGGATATCATTCCTTTAAAGAAACCTAGTTTGAGTGCTGGAGCACAAGTAGGAAGTCGTGCATCAACTTCTTCTGATCCTGCAAATGATTCTCTAGAGATAGAATTAGAGCCTAGAAGGAGTAAAAAAAGGGTAGCCTCTACATTTGATATAGATTTCCTAACTTTATCTCTAAAATAAGTAATGTAGACTCAATCTATGTTCCTATAGCTCAGACTTTCCTTTTAGATGAGGATCCAAAGTCATATGATAAAGTTATAAGTTTAATTGACTCTAGTTTCTAGAGAGTTGCAATAAATGATGAATTAGAGTCAATAATGTCTAATCAAAATAGGAATTGGTTGAGTTGCCTAGAGGATTTAGACCTATCAACTCTAAGTGGGTTTTAAAAAAGAAACTTAGACCCGATGGGTCAATCCAGAAATATAAGGCAAGACTAGTATTTAAAGGGTTCACTCGAAAGTTTGGCATAAACTTTTTTGACACCTACTCTCCTATCACAAAAATCACAACGATTTGTGCCTTGTTTGTGATAACGTCCATTCATAAGTTGCATGTATATCAAATGGATGTAAAAACTACATTTTTTAATAGAGATCTAGAAGTGGAGATCTATATGGAGAAACCACCAGGTTTTGAGACACCTGGCATGGAAGACAAAGTGTGTAGACTTAAAAAGTCTCTTTATGGCCTTAAACAAGCTCCAAAACAGTGGTACGAGAAATTTCACAAAATAATTCTAAGTTTTGGTTTTATTGTAAATGGAGCGGATGCATGCATGTATTCGAAAATGTTTGGAACTGAATATGTCATCATAAGCTTGTATATTGATGACATGTTGATAATTAGTACCAACATTGAATCTATTAACAAAACAGAAAATTTCTTGTCCACTAAATTTGAGATGACAGATTTAGGAGAGGTTAATGTGATCATAGGAGTTAAAGTTACCAAATTTGAAAATAGATTTTCTTTGAATCAAACACACTATATTGAGAAGGTGTTAAAAAATTGATAGTTTTGATATTATCCATGTTAGAACTCCTTATGACTCTAGTATATAACTCTTGAAAAATAAAGGTAGTGCTTCCCAACTAGAGTATACCAAAATCATTGTAAGCCTTATGTTTTTAATGAGCTATATTGGCCTGATATTGCCTATGATGTGAGTAGGTTGAGTAGATATACTCATAATCCTAGTGGTGAACACTGGATTGCTCTGAGATGCATAATTAAGTATCTTAAGGGTACTATAGATTGGAAACTCGATTTTGTTGGCCATCCTTCTGTCTTAGAAGGATATTGTGACGCCAATTGGGTTACCGATAATGCTGAAGTAAGGTCTACGAGTGGATATGTCTTTACCTTAGATGGTGCAACAATTTCGTGGAAGTCTGTAAAGCAGACTTGTATCGCTCATTCTACTATAGAGTTAGAGTTTATTGCTCTTGACTTAGCTGGGCAAAAAGCTGAATGGCTAAGAAATTTGTGGCAGAAATACCTTTGTGGGGAAAATCGACTCTTTCGGTGTCCTTATTGTGTAATTCACAAGCTGTGATAGGTGTGGTTCAAAACCAAGCTTACAATGATGAAAAGAGACATATTCGCACAAGACATGAATCAGTAAGAAACTTAATAAGTAACAAAGTACTCTCTTTAGAATATGTAAAGTCAGAAAGGAACCTTGTTGATCCTCTTACCAAAGGGTTAATTTAGAAAATGGTTTTGGATACGTCGAGGGGGAAGGGTCTAAAGCCCATTGGTTGAAGAATTCATGGTAGATACCCAACTTAGTTATCTAAGTTCAATGTGGTCAAGCGAAGCCATGGAAAGACTCATAGTGTACATTTCACTTACCTATCCTTATGACGAACAACGTACATGCAGAAGATGAGCTCAATTGCTATTAATAAATTCATAGCCCAGGCATTGAGTGGTCTTAATGCGAAAGACTAGATGAATTTACCAATTTTTGGTTGAATACATATTCTTAATAAGTTCATAACCCAATGTTAAGTGGGTAGTTCTAATCACGATATGACTAGGTAAACTTACTGCTAGAGATGATGAGTTTTCTTAAAACTCTTAATGAATTCAACCCAAGAGTTTGGGTGTTCCTAGAGAGAATGACGTATTGAATTCACTGATTGATGAGGTAGAATATTTATTCCTAATGATTTCTTATCCCAGAGTTTGGGTGGTTCATTTAAAATGAACTTGATCTTTTTGTGAGGCTGAGTTGTTATAAAAGCTCTTAATTATTTCATAGCCCTTGATTTGAGTGGTCCCAAAAAGACGGACTTGATGAAATAACCTACGTAAGTGAGAAGGATTAGTCGCCTTCTATAAAAACATTGTGATGTTTTTCCATTACACTTACTAGAATCCTGAGGAAAGAGGGCTACACATATATACACATCTATATAAACTTTGTAAAAACATCAAGGACTTCAGTGAGTAAAGAGGTTAGTTGTGTGTTATGAGTTCACCCTAATCTTAGAAAGTTCAAGATTCATTCACTTATCTAAGAGAAGAATGACTCATCATCACTATGTACTAATTCATGATACGTTCACTAGTACTTAAGCATCTAATCTCGCAATTGCTCTTCTCTTAGTTTTAATAAAAAATTTAAAGAACTTCTTTCGGATTTGTGGGGGAAAGTTGCTAATATGTATCCCACATTGGGAGGGCACATCCATTGGGAAGGGTATACAAAGAGTCTTCCCTATCCTCTCTTGTTGAATATGGTCAAACAACTCTCACATGCGCGCGTCGTCGCCGTTGTCCGGTCGACTCGACTCGATTCGTGGTCGTGGTTACAAGTGTCTTCGAAACTTTCGCATGCGTTATGTAAACCTTTAAACCCGACTTAGGAGAAACAGTCAAATTTAGAAAGCCACATTTGTAACTTCTCCCTCAAACATCCAATTCAAAATAATAATTATAGTTTTTAAAATAGTAACGTAAAACATTTTGTCCTTTAATAAAAGATATCTTAAACATTATTAAAATCACGACATATATATTAATATCTGATAGTTCAAATAACATATTCGAATATAAATTTTTATGCATGCTTATTGAAAATAAGCTAAAATCCCAAAATAGTTCAAAGTCTAAAATACATCAAATCTCGATAATAATAATAATAACCAACGTCTGAAAATGATAAAATCAATATTGTGGTAAAAATAAATCTGAAACGTAAAGAGTCCTCCGTGTACCAAATCGCCTAGAGCCAAAGTATCTGAAAGACAAACTATGATGGAGTGAGATATTAAGCCCAGAGTGTCTCTAAAGTGCAACAAACACAGACTCAATTTTACAAAATTTTCACAAAGTATTATAAATCACATTAAAACACATTTTATGAAAAGATGTTATGTTCAAAACACAAATCTCAGCTACATACTCCAATCACAGTGGTGGCAAAGCTAACCGGTCATAGTAGAGGTAGTTCCCCAGAACTTTTCCCTTCTATTTCTCCAATCACATTGTGGTCAAACCAATTCTTCCTCCGTATAAACTTTATTTGTAAAACAGAATCACATCACAGTGTATCGTGCTAAATACGAGGATCATAGTTCCGAAGTTCATATAGTTTCATAAAACACAGTCTAACACAATATACATGCTATCTCAAAACACATTGCAATCACAACACATAAAAGTAATCATACAAGTTGTAAAATATTTCTCAGAATATATATATAACACAGAAAGAGAACACAGCTCTAACGGCCAAAGCTCTAACATCGGTGATGATGCCTCCCAAGATTTGAGCTGGCTCTAGATTTAGCTGAGTTAAAACCTACCAGATAAAGTTCTACATTAAAACATATTCTAACATAATTCCTATGCCATCTAACTCGGTTTTAAAAAAAACAATTACTCACGAGAATGCCTCAATGCACGTGCACGATCCAAATGAATAGGTGAAGGCAGTAGCGATTCGTCTTCCACAAAGACGATGTCGTCTGAAACACATATTTAAACCATATCAGAACTCATACGAAATTTCTCAAAATTACCAAATACAAAATAAATTGCAATTAGATAAACCAGGCTTTCGGGTTCGATTTAGACAAAACAGGCTACGAATTCAGACTCGGACCATAAAAATAAGTTAAGTCAAAGTTGACTGAAAAAATCAACACTCAACGGTCAATGTTAACTTGATTGATCAAATGTCAACTCAGTCAAATTCAAAGTCAATGGTCAACATTGACTTGACTGGTCAAAGGGTCATAGTCAACTAACAAGTCAAAAGCGGGTCGAGTCATAAGAGTCAATGGGTCGGGTTCAAATTTGGGTCTAGTCAACTAGTCAAAATGGGTTATGTCGATTCAGTTCAACCAACTAGTTCGATTATAAGGCCGATTCTCTTACTGGCTCAGTTCCCTCACTTCAGTTCGGTCCAATTCGGTTCAGTTGGCTCACTTTCATGAACCATGTCCCACTCGGTTTAGGCTCAACAGACCAGCTCAAACTCATTGACCATTAGAATGGCCCTCATCCTTGGGCTCTCATGCCACGGGCTCAACACAACACCCAATAGCAATCCACATCCATATCCTTTCACCACTGATTTAAGATTAGGGTTACCAAACCCTTGCCGGCAGCGACGACTGCGGCTTACAAGGAAAACGACGATGGCGACAAAATCTCACGGTGGTGCAACCCTACAACAACGCGCAACAGGGATTTCAACGACAAGACTCAACCAAAATAGAGATTTAACTCAAGAAAAGCACTTGATCTTACTCACTCTTACCCAAACACGAACGGAGAAAAGGGTGGTGGCGGAGCACACGGCGGCGCAAGGAAAATCAAAAGGTTTTCGAATGGTTTCCCACGAGAACGGACAACAAAAGGGGAGATGGATTATCGGGGTTGGTTCGCGATGATGCAAGGACCATGATGGGGGTGTGGTGTAAGTCACGGATGGAGATAGAGCCCTCGACGGAGGCCCGGCGAAAAACGCAAAGGTGTAGGGTGACTTGAGGGAATTTCGGGAGAGAGAGAGGGTAAGGGTGAGTGGCTGCTGAAAATGGTAGATGAATGATCTTAGGGTATATAATAGGGATTATATATCCCACACAAAGGGGGTAAATCGCAGGATAAGGACACTAAACTTAACTAGTGTTGCACATTAACCCCTAAAGTTTTGAATTTTCTCAAATAGGTCCCTAACCTAATTGAATTTTATTAAATCCCCAAATTAGATAATTAGGGTTTTAGAATTTTAAATTCCCAAATTCTAGGGTTTCGAATTGAAAATTCCCAAAATTCAATTAGGGTTTTGAACTATGGAT
Organism: Hibiscus mutabilis; assembly: GCA_019671005.1. Classification (NCBI taxonomy): domain Eukaryota; kingdom Viridiplantae; phylum Streptophyta; class Magnoliopsida; order Malvales; family Malvaceae; genus Hibiscus; species Hibiscus mutabilis. Next base: position 30,568,062 of record CM033711.1, on the reverse strand, counting down.
TTTTGGGGTGTTACACGTTCTATCTTTTTGGAGAAAATTCTGAATAATTTCTTTAGACTTGTTTTCTGAATTGAACCGAATTTATAGACAATTTATTAAAACTGAAACATTTTAATTTGCTGTAAATTTGTCCGTTAATTAGAATAAAATCAGAATTAATCTGCTATTTAATTCTCGGTTTTTATTTCCTAATTAAATGAGTGGCTTAAATTCAGCAGTTGGCCATGCGTTAAACTCGGGAATCAGTGTTTAAGACATATTGAAATTGTTGTGTTAACCGTCATGTATAACCTATAAATTGAGTAGGTTTTTCTAAATTTTAGGTATCGAAAATTCTCTACTTTCATATTTCTATTTTATTCTTTCTATTGAGAAGAGCAATTCCACCATTGTCCACTCTAATCTTGGGTGTACGATTATTGGAGCTACCGTGTTAACCTCGGAGGACGATCGTCTGCTGCAGCGATTATACACATCGAGGCGAAATTGTTTCTAAGGCAATGGTTTATACCATGGCACGGTTTCTTATATGTGTTTTGTTTTGTTTATAATTATCCAGTTAGTATTAACAATTTGATATTGCAGTAATCTTACCAACATCATGTAGGCAATAGATTTGAAGTTTTTTATGCCATCTTGGTTTTCATGTCTTTGCTCTGATTAATATGTATCAGCCAGCGTCGCACACTTGAGTTTAATGGGTGAGTCTCCCAACAAAGATTCTTTGCCTACACAATACTTCGAACTCGAGACATGCTTAAGCGATATCAATCTGCTTATCACTTGGATCAACCCATTGGTATATATTTAAAGTTTTTCAAAACAAATATGCTTTTGTCGATTATAATCAATCAATCAATCATTATATATGTGTGTATGAAAATGATATGTTTACAAAATACATATAATTTTGTAGAAAATACTAATAAAAATGGGCTAAATTTCCATTTAAGTGATGCAATTCAAAACAATGTTTATGTCGATTATAATTAATTAATCACATGATATGATTAAGCTCTGTCATGTAGGCAATAGATTTGAAGTTTTTCAAAACAATAGGCTAATAATTACTCATCAACATGCGCTAATTTAATGACTTAAGCCATCTCTTTGCCAAACTTTTATTATATATCATATGCAAAGTCAGGCCACCAAAGAAGAAAATGATCAATTTTGACTCCAAATATTATCATGTTTTAGACATTTATTTATAAATTTAATTATAGTTTATGTATTTGATGAGATACTATTTTTATCAATAAGTTATAACCCATTACTTATTTTTATCAATAAGTTATAACCCATTACTTATTTTTCGTATTCGTATGAACCACACGTATCCATTGTTTATATGTCAACCCCATTATTTTCTGCGTGAATCACAAGTATCTAATCTATTTACAATGTTAAGATTTGAACACAACCTTATTTAATTGAGAACCTTGTTCAACTAAACTAGCTGATGATCAATTAAGAAAACTAATTAATAAACGAATGCTCCACTTAAAACGGTTGGAAGAAAAAAGTCATTTTTCGGTGAGTAGATACGCAATAAAGGCAATGTTATAATTATGATATCGATATCAATATTAATAGTAATACTACTTTATTATGCTTGATGTATACTTCTCTATGTTATTACTGTATGGAAATATTTTAATACACAATGTTTACACAAGCCTTTTAAATTTACAGATTAGGGTTTTAGGATAAGATTTAATGTGTATGGTATAAAATTTATGTTTATGGTTAGAATTTAGAGCTTAGGATTAGGTTTTAGGATGTTGGGATATGGGATTTCAGTTTTAAATTTTATAGAATGATTGTGTAAATTTTTTTACACAGCTTGTATATCAAAATATAACAATTATCATATATTGTTGTAGCTATAGATATTCATAAAAAGTAATAAATTATCTAGTTTTAAATATTGTTGTAGTTAGAGATATTCATGGTTATAATTAGACGGGATCATGGTTCATATTATTTTAAAATCTTTATCCAGCCTAAAATTTGGGTGGAATTCGAGTAAGTCTAGATAGTTCATTTTATTATTAAAACTAATAAAATATTTTTATATTTTATACTTATAACTACATTTAAACAAAGAGTTAATGTTGGTATTAAAATTTTAATTTGAACTTTAACAAATCCAACCCTATTAAAAATTGCCTTCAAACCGAACAAGTAGCCAGGCAAGGTCTAGTTGAAGGCATTGCGTAAGGAATTCAAGGTAATAATTATGAGTGTGCATTCGATCGAGTCGAGTTAAGTCAAGAAATTTTGAGTTAGTCGAGTTGAAGAATATTATTTTATAACTTAAACTTTATTTGAAATTTTTTCGAGTTGAGTTTATGAAATTTGAGTCAAGTTCAAGTTGAGTTCGAGTTTCTGTTCAAATTTAATTGTAAACATTTATAATGTTATGGTACTAATTAGTTATAATTTAAACGATTTTTATAATTATATACAATACACATATAGTTCTTCATATTCTTTCACATATGATATATATATATAGGCAGAATTGAGAGACTTGACACAAACTTGAAAACTGATCCACTAATTACTAAAAAAGTCAAGTTATTCAAGTTATTTGAAATTTTTTTGAGTCTAGTTTATGAAATTACAAGTCAAGTCAAGACGAGTCGAGTACTTTTCGCACTGAGTCGAATCAAATAATTCGGTTTTTTTTAGCCAAGTTGAGTCTTGCCCACGCCCAGTAATAACGATATGAACAACAACCGGTTAATTTAGCGGGATGAGATGTTAGATCTTTTAAATAAGATCTATTGTTCAAATATTGACACTGTGAATGAAGCAAACTAGATTAAAAGAGTCATCTCATAATGAACCTATACAGTCTTTAACCCGTATTAGACGACCAATAAATCAGACACCGATCGTTATAAAAAATAATAACAATTTGCCAATGCCCGTTAAATTACGATACTCATGTTGCATGCATGCATGCATTTTGCATGTAAACTACCAAGTCAAACGATTCGATTTTTCCCCTTGTTTTTTAGCATAGCAACTTACGTGGCTCAAATTTCAACGTATGCAAATCTTTGGATGAGTATGTAATTTAATTATTAGGAAACTACTTAGAAGTTGGACAACTTCACGTAATTATATTTAGAATTAAATTAATAATAGCTATAAGCCTATAGGATTGGTATTTTTAATATTATTTAAAGAAGGAAATTTCGTTTTTTTAATTTCCTACACCTGTTTTAAGAAAAATTTTGGACCGACATAATTAACACCAATCATTTTGGATGGACTAATGAAAGTGATTTTGATCACTCATTTTTATAGTTAAATCACTCCATCTTTTACCATTGACTAATTCCTTCAAATGGATTCTTAAATATTGTACACATAATTAAAATATTTAAAAAAAACTCGAGTTTAATCGAATTTTTCGATGTTTATTAAGTCGATTGATAAGATAGGATGCTCAATTTTAGTTAAATAAGATTTGGATTTTGAGTTTTATTGACCGAAAATAATATTAGAAAAGTTTTACAACGGATTTAATAATTTGATATGGTTTGATTCTAAATATAAGTAGAGTTCATATGATTATCGAATATAAAAAGAAGAAAAAAGCTTGGGCTTGGACCAGATTTCTGACTAAATAGTAATGATAAAGACAAATGTAGTTAAAATATTCTAATGGAAGATGAAGACCGCTGTTATAATTTTATTAATTATTATCGGTTTTGATACTTTCATTCAACGTTTATGTGTTTCATTTTTTTATTTTTTTATCATTTTTGGATTTTTGTTATCATATAAAATATTATTCTTTAAATCTGTTAACTTTTTTATTTGACCTTCGATTTTTCGTATTAGTTCATAAATTTGATAATTTTTTATGTTTTAGTCATTTTAATAATGTAACATTTTAATATTATATCATGCGACACTCTATTAGAAAATCATGTCATCAAAGTTAAGTAAGAATGAAGAAGAGATTCCGGGGCGGATCTTGGTTATTCAAGTTGAGGGAACTATTTAAAAAATTTAAATATCTAATTTAAAAATTTTAAAAATTTTGAGACTTAATAAAAAAATTTAAAAGTTTTAAGAGGGACTTAACTAAAAATATTCAAAAATTTTGAAATATAACAACATTTTTAAAATTTTTAAAAGAGTCAAATCAAAATTTTTAAAATTTTCAGAGGGCTCAAAATTAATTTCCCAAATTTTGAAGGGAGCCAAATCCCCAACAGGCCCTAACGAAATGTAGACAAAAAAAATTCAAGGATTAGATGAGCGTTCAGTTGTTCCGTTCAGTTTTTGGCCATCAATTCTATTTACATAATTTCAATTTATACTTCCATGATATCTTACACACATATATCATATGCAACATTGACATATAATCAATTTAAACATAATTCGATTAGATTCACTTAAATCTGAGCTTACGAAACTACAACAATATTCATTCATTAATCTTATGACCAAATCATAAAAATGAAAACATTGAGGAAGGTTTAGGGTTCTTGACAAGATTTTTATAATAATATTTTTTTCTTGAACAATCCAACCATTTAATTAATTAGAAATTTGAGGTCATGCCTACTTTAGAGGTTATATTAAAAAAAACATGAATGCAATTATAAGAATCCAAACTTAATTCATTTGGTTTATGTAATTATTCTTAAAAGTAATATTTAACAATTTTTAAATTTAAATATTAATATTTGGAGAAAATGATAATAATATACAATTAATTGGGTAATTATTTGAGCACAAATGCTTGTGAAGACCGTTTTCATAAGCACCTTAGTTTTAAGATTTAGGGATTTCATTTAGAGTCTAGTGTTTAGGGGTTTTAGTGGACGAGTTTTGAATTTAGGGGTGTGGTTAAAATTTAGGGTTTATAGGTTAAGATCTAAATCCCAAACCATAGTATCCTAAAAATTAAACCTTAACTCATTAACCCTAAATTCTAAACCCTTACACTTAAACCCTTAAACTCTAAATTAGATCTCTAAGCTCTAAAATCAACACGCTTGTAAAAACTTTTCATTTCACCGCACGTGATATTTTCCCTAATTAAATATATAGATAATATAATATTATTTCTCCACTCCTGGTTTCTTCTTTCTTGAACAATCCAACCATTCTTTATTACTCCTTTTTAGAAATAATTCAACCAAGCAATTAATTGCTATTGATAAATTAATGAGACATGATTAGATGACTTGCATTTGTATTATGCTTTGAATTTTTGTATTTATATGGTATTTATATTTTACAATAATAATTTTTACATATGAAAAAACTTTAATACACAGGCTGTGTAAACTTTAGTTTACACGCGTCTTTTAGTTTTAGGGGTTAGTTTAGGGTTTAAGGTTTATGAGTTTAGGTTGTAGGGTTTAAAATTTAAGGTTAGTGTTTAGAATTTAGTGTATAGGGTTTAAGGTTTAGGGTTTAGTTCTTTTGGGTTAGGGTTAGAAATTTAGGATTTGGGTTTTTATAGTATAAATACACAGGCTTGTGTAAAACTAATTTTACACAGCATGTGTATCAAAGTTTTACCCTTTACTTATTATATATTTATATAATCGATAATAAATATGAAACTATAATCATTTTATACTTGTATTATTTTACTTAAATGACATCTTATTTTATGTCGTATTTTAATTATTTTTATCACATATTTAAAATTTGCAAATGAAACCTAGTCAAAATAGGATTAGTATGACCACAAATATTGGACTTACAAAAATATAAGATAAATTGTGGAATCAAAGACCATAAGCTACAACTTCATGATAAACTACTCAACTAGTCAACTTCAATTAATTTTAAATTATTATTTTGACTGTTAATTTGTAAATTTCTTCCAACGATGAGATTATATCATGTACTGGTCTTGAAAATTTAAAAAATAATTGATTAAAACCTATAAACATTATATACATGATTCTAAATATATATATATATAATAGTAATCATACGAGTTTCAATTATATATGAAATCGACAGTGACAAAACCAGAAGTTTGCAACGAACTTAACCCCGCCCAAAACAAATGTATAATTATTGTTTAATTCCTTAAAAGTTAAAAATTTTAATTGAGTTCAATGGTAAAATTGTACTTAGTACCCTAAAAATTAATAATTTGATTTTGGCCCTCTAATTATAATTTCTACCTTCACCCCCTGAAAGTTGAATCGGACCGGACTCTTAAATAGGGAGAATTACTCTTCTATCGTTTTTTTTTATTTATAAGACTAAATCTGAAATTTTAAAAAACATCGAACCTCTATAATATATATAAGAATGCCATTCTTTAGTTAAAAAGTACTTAAAACCACTCTAGACCTTATAAATTTGGTCCGAACTCAATTACCTGAATTTATTTTTCCGGCCCAAGGTTTAATGTCGACACGAACATGATGTCTCAAGCTTGACCCTAAACTCGAAGCAAACTAAAAACAGCCTAAATTTTAGTTGAACTGATATGAACTCGAAGCAATTTTCAACCAAACCGAAGATAACCTAACTTTATTTTACTCAAACCCAATCTGAACCAAATATCGATATAATTTTAATCCGATAATTGAGTCAGATTGAATGAATATTTTTATTATTGTTATTATTATAAAATTATGTATGTTTTATTCCTTTTTATTACGTTATTAGTTCATTTCCCCCTTTAATAATAATTTAATTTTTGGATATCATTTTGTTCTCCTTTAAAGATCTTTTTTTGAAAACCATCTCCATAGCTAATGTTTCGATATCCAAAATTTTACACCTTTGGTAATATATTAAATGTTTCGATATCATCTTTTTGCACCTTTGGTAATAATCTATTTTTATAAGATCATTTTGGTAATAATTTAATGTTTCATGTCATCTTTGAGCCTTTGGTAATAATCTAATTTTTTAAAGATATTTTAGTAATAATTTAATGTTTCGATATCATCTTTCCTTCTTTAAAGATCGTTTACATATCTATACGATAATTTTTAGTTTTAAAAAAATTGATATGAAATATTATAAAATAAAGTAACTCACTATCCAAAATTCTGCATTATGTGATTAATTTTAGTTCACATAATTTATATGGTAAAACATAATTAACTTAAAAAAAACAATTTTTTACAGATATAAGTTAACATGAAATACATATTTTAAATAAAGAACTTATTTAAAAGTTATTAACTCAATTACATTGAGTTTCTTGAAAAATTGATGAAATATAAAAATGTATTAAACGAAGAGAGCGAGAAAATTACAAAAGTTCCTTCAACTTTTGAAGGGCAAATTCAAGACTGTGCCCAACTTGAAAGAGTTTACAAGAGTTGAAAGCAAGCCATGTAGCAGCTTTATTACAACATTTATTAACATAGGAGAAGGTAAAAAGGATGAAAGAAATCTTTGAAGGTCTATTACAGCAACCTTCCAATTTGAGAGAGAATTGCAATTGAGGCGAGAAATAATCTCCTTTTTGTCAGATTTCACAACAACGTTAATCCATTCACCGCGCAGGACAATAATAATACCAAGTCTGCAGGCAAGAACGTTAGGATTTTCCGCAGAGCTAGTAGAAACAATTTTTGATGCACCACCCACTAAACCACCTGAACAGTCTCTTAAAACAGCAGCAATACTAGCAGAATTTGAGTGACGACAAAAAGTGGCACCATAGTTGATTTTAATATCACCAACAGAGGGGGCAGCCATGATACTTGAGTTGTGAAAGATACCTGAGTGAGAATTAATGGTTGAAAATTCATTTGCTCCATGCTCTGCATCCAACCAAACATCAATAGAATTTTTACAAGAACCCTTAAAGACTGCTTGTGCAAAGGGGCAAAAGAAGAGAATATGCTCAATAGATTCATGATCATGGTTACATCTTTTACATGCGAGATTTCCTTGTTTGAAGCGAGAAACCAAATTTTCAGTGGTGGCCAAGGCGTTGACGCAAACTCGCCATAGAAAGGCATGAATCTTGGAAGGTGAGTGAAGTTTCCAAATAGATTTCCATAGGGATTTGTTTGTCAACGGGTTATCACTGGAGCAAGGAGGGGAATCATTTGAGGATGGGTCCATGATCAAGTGGTATCCTGATTTGACCAGACAAAAGTGTCTTGACAATTGAAATTTCTAATGGGAATGGCCGAGATAGCCTTAAAATCTCCTCAATTGAGAAGATATTTTCCATCTCCTCAACCTTTTATTCTCTTCGGTTTTGACTGATGAGGCTGCAAGCGAGTGAAGAATCAAAGTGAGGCAGAGAAGGTATCCATCGATCATCCCAAATACTAATATTCTCACCATTTCCCAAATTCCACAGTGAGTCTCTTTTGATAGTGTCGATTCCATCATGTATGCTAAGCCATGCACAGGATGGATTTTTCCCTTTTCTACCTTCAAGAATATTCCCACGTAGAATTTGGGACCAAAGAGCTTTAGGGTTTTGGAGAAGACGTCAAGCTTGCTTTGTTGAATGCCCGAAAACTTTTAAAGCCCATACTGCCCAAATATTTTCCCTTTGTGAGAGAACTCCATCGTATCCAATGAATACCATTTCTTGACTAATCTGAATTCAACCACCAAAACCGTCCAATTGTAGCATCGGGGTCTTTACAAAAAGTGATGGGAAGCAGAAAACTTTGCATGATATACGATAGGATTGCAGTTGCCACCGATTTAATGAGGATTTCCTTTCCTGCCTGTGAAAGGAGTATACTTTTCCAACCTCTAAGTTTAGCCTGAATGTGTTCAAGGAAGAAAGAAAGTGCTTCCTTTTTACTCTTACCCCACATAGAAGGGAGACCCAGATATTTGCAGTCTTTTTCCGTTTGTTTGACTTTAAGAAGTGAGCAAAGCAACCTTTGAGAATGTGGGTCTAGGTTGGGTGAGAAGTAAATGGTCGATTTCTCAAAGTTCAATGCTTGTCATGTTGCCTTAGAGAAGATATAAATAACTTTCAGAATACTCCGACAGTTACTATCATCTACTTGGTAGAAAGTAAGGCAATCATCCTCGAAAAGGAGATGGCTTAACACAGGACATCTTCTTCTCAATCTGAAACCCAATAAAAAATAATTTTTCATTTCCCGATGAAGAAGAGATGAAAGGACATTTGCAACAATGATAAAAAGAAACGGCAAAAGCGGATCACCTTATTTAAGGCCTCGCTTGGGAGTAAATTCAGAACCTCTTTCTCCATTAATAACAATGGATAAGGAAGGTGTAGAGACACATTCCATTATACTTTTTATCCACCACTCACAAAAATCTAGTTTCCTTTGTAAGAAGTTCCAATCAACTCTATCAAAGGCTTTGACTAGATCGAGTTTAAGGGCCATGAAGCTTCTTTTTTTCTTCTTTTTCAGGGCATGGAAAGCTTCATGAGCAACCAAAATGTTGTCTTGAATGAGTCTTCCTTCTACAAAGGTCGTCTGTTCTTGTGATATGATAGAGGGAAGCAGCGGCTTCAGTCTTGAGGCAAGGATCCTTGAAATTATCTTGTAGGAGAAACTGCAGAAACTTATTGGGCAGTATTGGCCAATTTTTTCTGGAGACGAGACTTTAGGAATGAGAATGATGTTGGTGCGGTTAATTTCATTCGGCAGCTTTCCTTCAAGAAAAAAAGTTTGAACCATGTTAAAGACATCTTTTTTTATAGTCTCCCAAAAGGAGTGGTAAAAATGACCCGAAAAGCCATCAGGACCAGGGGCTTTATGAGCTCTTAGGTGAAAAACAGCTTCTGTGATTTCCTGTTCTATTATTTCTCTTGATAACCTTTTGTTGTCTTCTACAGAAATGACTTCTGTGGTCCCTTCTAGTGCTTCATCAAAACCCGAGCAGTCTTGAGCCTTGTACAAATTATAGAAGTGGTTATGTATGGTGCTGGAGATTAAAGTGTCATCTTCGGTCCAAGTGCCTTTGAAATCTTTAAGCTTACAAATGGTATTCCTTCCTCTTCTTTGGATTGTGGTGGCATGAAAGAACTTTGTATTTTTATTCTCGTATTTGATCCAGTTAACGCGGGATATTTGATGCCAATATCTTTTTTTCTTTTCCCATGCCTCATCGAGGGAAGCCTCCAAACTCTTTAACTCTTTTGCTGAAGCTTCGGTCGTGGGAATATTCTGCAGATATGAAATTCTTTGTTTGATGTCATTGACTTTGAGAGGATTGGACCTTTGATTTCCTTTGTTCCAAGCTATAATCTTGCGCCTGGAGTGAACAAGCTTCCAGTGGAGCTTTATCCCAGAAGGCCCTGAAGTCGAAAAAGCTCACTCTTTTTCGATCCATTTTTTGCAATCATTCTTCGATAACAACTTGGATTCAAACTTGAAGTCTTTCCTGGTGCTTTTCTTCCAACCTTTAAGAAGAAGGATTAAAGGACTGTGGTCGGAGCCAATTGCCGGTTCGATTATTCCCAGAGCATTAGGGTACATGATGTTCCAAGAATTGTTGAAGAGAATACGGCCAAGCTTTTCGAAAATAGAGTCGTCGTCAGCTCTCTTATTATTCTAGGTGAAAGGACCTTTTTTGAGGGGCATGTCAATAAGACTATGATCATCCGTAAGACTTAGAAAGTGATCTGCTCTAGCTAGGAAAGGAGTACCTCCCAGTTTTTCAGATTGGGATATGATAGTGTTTGAGTCCCATAAGACATTAAGGGGCATTGTCATTCCTTCTAATCATTTTTATGGCATTTCAGACATCTCTTTTTCCTACGGCTAAAGACATCCATAATGAAAGTACAATACCATTGCAAGCCATCATTCATAGTAAAGGAGGTGTCGATGTAGTTTTTCGTGGCAGATAAAATAGAGATATTTATGTCGACCTTCTACCAAAGGGCTAGCCCCCCGGATCTCTCGATGGGGTCAACTAAGAAGCTATTTGTGTAACTGAGCCTATTCTGTAATTTATTTAGTTTATGTTTTTTTGTTTGGTTTTCATGAGGAAAATAATATCATAGTTGAACTTTGAGATATTATTTCATAGAGAACGGATGGAATTTGATTGACTCAAACCCCTGCAATTTCAAAGAAGACAAGCCATTCCCAATGGAAATATCTCGACCAAACGCAAGAAAAGAAGCAAGAAGAAGAGACACCACTCAACAGAAGTAGAAGAAATTTTTTTTTAAACAAAAAATAAGCCTAAATGATAAGATTGACAAATATATAGATGTGTATTTTTACAAGAATATATCAATGTTCTATGATTATATATACTTCGATAATCCAAGTTTCAAAGGTTAACATGAATAAAAAAATCGACCGAACTGCTATTTACTCCACCCGAAAATCGATCAACCCGACCCGTAAACAATCGACCCATATTGAACCGACTCAAAAATCGAACGATCCGATATTAACCCTACCCGACTTGACACTCCAATTGAATCACCACGGGCCTGGACTAAAACTAAACTAAACTTAAATTAAATATAATTCAAACTCGAAATCACTTGCAATTCTAATTTGAACTACTCGTTTACCACCTCTATGAGTCATCCATTCTTTAGAGAAAAAAATCATCTGACCAAACTCAAGATATGATTGTCAACTAAGGCCTAATTTCAGTAAAAGTATTAAAGATTTTATTTCTCAAATCACTCGACCGACCCAACCCAACCCCGATCGGAATCTTAGTTGAGATTTGAGAATATGAAAACAATTATTAAAGATTGTATTTCTGCAATAGTATATTGATAAGTTATTTATAATAAATATATTTTAAACTAAAAAAATCAAACATGGTGATTAATAAAATTAAAAGATTATCAGTGGGTTGATGCAAGTGGTAAATAACTTAGTATCGCTTAAGTAGGTCTCGAGTTCGAGGCATTGTTTTGTGTATATAGAAAATCTTCGTTGGGAGACTCACTCACCAAAATTAGGTATGCGATGCGAGTCGGTTTGAATTAATCATAACAAAGCCTTGGAACCCGAAAGGACAAAAAAAAAATAAAAAAAAAATATTAAAAGCTTTTATAAATTAAAAAACAAAACAAGTATTTTAGATGTATTTCCATGTTAACATATTTTATAATAAATCTGAAAAGATCATTATTATGTACATTCCTAATGGAAAATAATTTTTTTACGTACGATTTCATTATTTTAATTTTGAATATAAATTCTCTACCATTTTTTATGCCTCTATTTATACTTTACTCTAAAAATAGATTTAGGGTTAAGACTAAAGTTTAGGGTTAGAGATATTGATTATAGTTTAGGAAATTAAGGTATGGTGTATTTTTAGGGGTAGGGTTTAGAGTTTAAAATTTAGGGTTATGACGTAAAATTTAATTTTATAGTATTAGAGTATGAAAAGAGATCAAAAAGAGACATGATTTTTTTTTGTATTATATTAGGAAAAAACTTTGATACACAGGCCGTGTAAAGTTTACACGTGCCTTTTAGTTTTAGGGGTTAGGATTTTAATTTAGAGTTTAAGGTTTAGGGGTTTAGGTTGTAAGGTTTAGAATTTAAGGTTAGTATTTAGAATTTAGGGTTTAGGGTTTAGTTTTTTAAGGTTAGGGTTAAGAATTTAGGATTTGGGTTTTTATAGTGTAAATACACAGTCTTGTGTAAAATTAATTTTACACAGCCTGTGTATCAAAGTTTTATCCATTATATTAATATCATGCAATTATATCGTATCAAATATTTCCTGAAGGCAATAAATTCTTGGTTTTAATGGTTAATGACCAAGATATAAGATTCTAGGTTTGAGTCACATTTTTTTCTATATGATTGTACGTATTCAATTTATTAGCTGATTAATTTAAATTAACTATTAAAAAGGATTATTATAAAACGACTTTTTCAATTTAATTTGTTCTATTTACAACTCTAAAATTTAAATTATTAACCTTACTTAAAACATCTAATACCTTATCCCACTAAACTAATTGGTTAATGGTAGTTTGAGTTACATCTGTTAAACTTAAAAGAACAAATGTATTCTAGGTTAAAATGTATTATGACTTAAAGGAACTCTTAAAATAGTAACAAAATTGAGAGCAAAGGGCAGAATACAATCCCAACGATTTATATAATCACAACGTACATTTACATACACGCTCTTCTTATGAGAAAACAAACAAAAAAATAACAAAGAGAGAATAAAAAATCAGAATATGGTACAGAGATATATGTGTGTGTTACTGCATTATCATTGGACCTATATATGACTCGAATAAGTTACTTAGAATGCGTTGAACTTCACCGGAGCTATGCTCGCACCGAATAAGGGCGACCAACAGATGAAATAAATTTGGAATGTACTTTCTAAAGGAATCCTTCTCCAAACCACTCAATACCTTCAATGCCGAAACAAGTAAAGATGTTCTTGCTGCCAGTTCTTCCCTTTTGGCAGAACCCAACGGAAGTACCCAAGGTAACGCCGGTTTCTCAATCGATTTCTGCGCCATGTACTGGTTGTCAGTGCAGTTAAGGTATATCTGCAATATTCTTCACACACCGCCACGAGTTGTGATTCTAGATTCATCTTCTCAGCAAATGATGGATTGTTTTGTATTAGATCTTGGAGGAAATCGAGGTATTTTTTAGAAGCCTCGTTCTCGAAGTGAACCAAAGGGGGGTCGGAGAGCTCTAAAATCGAACATGCTTTCTGTATTTTCTGAAGGGTAGTCTCGGAGTTCAGTTGCTGAGCATGTGATGCAATGGAAGACACTGTCTCTACAATGATGTTGATGTTGGCAGCTGACAAGAGTTGTAGATTTGTTTTGTACATGTCGATTATAACCTGAAAAATAAAAATGAAAAGCCGAAACAAATGGTGATTAATTAATGTCGCATGTTTTCATGGCATCAAAATGAAGCATTTGTGACGGGGAGAAACCTGCATAATGAGCAGCTGGATGGCAATATGACTTCATTCTTGAAACCACATAAGCTACAGTGTGCATATTAGCATCCTCGAGATCATCATTGGTGAAGCCGTGATCGGAACTTGTGTCGGTACTCATACGGGATAGAGAATTGTCAGGCACCTCGATGTCATCCATGGTTCCCAGAAGCTTCATAAACCCTGGCAACATTGATACGGCAGCTTCTTTTATAGCTATAGAGATTTCTCGCCATTCCCCTTCCGAGAGTCTGAGCTTCTCAAATATCCTGTCAGTACTGATAGGACATCTGATAGCTGAGGCCTCAATACACTGTAAAATCTAAGATATAGATCTACTAGACACTGTGCCGCCACGGTGGAAGTTTCAGGGTCCCATGTACTTCCATCGTGATGAGAAGATCTTAAAGTCGGTGAATCCTGCTAGTCTTTGATGGGCATCTCTCTCTTTCCACATACACCATTAAATATGGGGAGAACAACAGAACTAAAAATGCCAATCCAGAAAGTACGTGAGAAAAGATGACCGTGATCCTTCAGGATGTTGAAAAGCACTTCCACTGATCTCTTTCGGATATCTAATCTCAAGTCCGATGTTAGTTTTGATAAACCTGAAACACAACAAATTTCTTTAGTTTTGAAACAGGAAAGGCACTTTATTTTTGTAACATTGAAAGCTAAAGGAGATAGAAATCATGTCCCGAATCAACATTTACCTATACCGGTGTAGAAAACGTTTATATCAGAAGTCATCACAATACATGTGATGCCTCGGTTTGGAGCGCGCATTGTCGATCGATAGAGATCCACAACAATGCGGTAGAAAGCAAGGGAAATCATAAAAGAAAAATATAGATCCTGTGCAGTAATTTGAACTAAAATGGATATCCCTGACATGGGACTTAAACAGAGAGAGCAGGTGGGACAAAAGAGCAGTGCAGCAAGTGAAAAGGTGGCATGGACATGTTTCCATTCGTCAATCACATTTTTTTTATATTCACCACATAATCAGCTTGCTTCAATTTCTATGGACTCGATAACACAAATAGCCAATCATTCATCCATATTGCATAACAGTGTCAGCAAGGCTATGAGATTTGCAAGCAACTAAATTAGCAGGTTACCTGTTAGCAAAGGAAGCCAATATGATCCGTGATCATCAATATAAGATATAAGCGGAACTTTGTACATCTGAACCATCCTTATTCATAGCTGAAACAGATGAACCGTTGTCCAAGCTTTTATCAGTGCAAACGAGTCCACCCTCGGCAAGCTTGAGGGCACAAAACCAGAGAAATGCAATAGCATTGAGGCAAGAATCATTATTAAACCTGCTATTTGTGAATTTGATGAGGCATCTTACACAATCAGTAAAAGTGGTTGCATCTGTCTCGGTTATATGAGGAAAGTATTCCCGCACTATTTTTTCCATCGTCTCAAAAGCCAACAAGACAACATTCTTCCGCTCATCAGCAGCAGCAATTGTGAACACCTAAGAGGGAAATAAAAAAAATATGAAAAGATAGGTTATCGGAGCTTGCATGGACTTAAAACACTTTTCCATCCTGATTTCACATTAGTGACACGGCTGAGGACCATCTCAGAAATACATCGAACAATTAATTCCCTTATTTCTGCAGAGTTGCTTTTCTGCATGATAATCACAAATGGCCTCAAAAATTCATTCTGAAAATTATAGTTTGCCAGCTCCTTGCGCTCTAAGAATTTCATAGCAAGCTGCCGCAATGAATCCATCACAAAAATTGATACAGATAAGTTCTCGGACAATCCAACCGAAACAAAGAAATCAGAGAGAACATTCCACATACGAGACCAAACTAATCTGATGCGGTTCATATTGTAATGCCTGCAATATACAATTCCAGAATAAGTACTTTCCATAGGAACACAAAGGAGGAGGGAGATAGATGTGCTGGAGAGAGCAACGATGTTGATCTATGAGGCTAAAAAGTTGAGGATCTTTTGGAGATTGCAGTACAGGAAACTTTCTAAAAGAAAAAAAGATAAGAATCTTACGCAATTTCAACTAGTTTTATGAGGCTAAAAACATGAGGGTCTGTTGGAGACTGCAACTCTGACATAGAAACTTTGCAAAGAGCTTTCACAAATGCCACTATTGCTTCACTGTTTAACCTTTGGCTATGTGCAAAAACATGGTTCAACTCGAAATTTCCTATCTGGTCCAATAAATTCAAGTTTGCAATGAAGTGGTTAATCTGCTCTGAAGTTACCAGTCCTGAACTATTGACTCCGACAGTGGTGCTATCATATGAACCCCCACGGACGACTGCCATTACAGCTGGATTCTGGAGAGTTCCTTTTTTCATCAGAGATTGAAGACCAACAGAATTTGCCATATTTTCATCTGGTTCAGTGTTAGACACAGATAAAAACGATGCATCAGTCGCTGCACCTTCTCCCAACAGTTGCAAATGCTCAAATTCTGGACAGGCATGTCAATATATGCTCCCAGGCTTCCTGAAGATGGTTACCATCTTCAATGGCTATAGATATTATTGCCAGTATAAAAAAGTAAATGTTTGAACAAATGAGATAAAGAACGTGTTACAGAAAGAAACTTAAACTATAACCAAGCAAATTCCAATCCAAAGGAATCAAAAGGCATAAAAAAGTAGTGCAAGCATTCAGATGCAAAAAATCTAAGTTCCTGTGATATAGCATATGTGAAAACCAGGCGGGTGGTCCCGTTCTTTGTTATCATGTGCAAAAACATATTATTTACCTTTACTGCATCGACATTCTTTTGTTTCATATCTGCAACACAATGGAGAAAAGTGAACTTCGCCACAGATGTGACAAAAGCATCTCTCTGTGTCTGCATGCCCATTACTGAAGTTACATGTACAGCATATCGAAAGCCTAGTATACACTGAGTGGTAGTAAGTTTATCATCACTCTGGTCGAGTGTGACACTAAACGCAGCCAGCATGGGTCCCCAGCAGACTTCCACCATAAACCTCAAGATCACTACATCTGAAACAGCATGATAAACGGACCTCCAACAGCAAAGGGCAAAAAAAATACTATTAACAAACATTATGTAGTTGGTCTTCTGGATGAGAGAAGTAAAAATCAATTTAACACAAAAAGCAGGATGGAAAGAGTACGAGTGAGGAAGAAGGAAAAAATCCTTTGTTTAATGATGCATGTTGTTGACTTATTGGACTTTTATGCCCGACATCAACTATATATCAAATGACTTAATTAGCCAACAAAACATATCACAACCTATGGCACGTAATCATATAAAACAAACATGCAATAAAATCATCTGAAGCTCACAGATAAATTGTATGAAGGAAGCATACACAGTTGAGTTATGACTATGATTCAAGACATAACTGATAATGACCTACAAATGGAAAACTTCTACTATTCCCTGCCCCACAAGTCATCTTGGAAATAGCAAACCTTCTAAATGCATTCAACAAAAACTTCCTCTGATTTTCCTGACTTTGCCTTAAACTGCTCTTGGATATGTCTTATAAGAAGCCCATTTGCACCCAATGGCTTTTCTTCTGTTTGCTTCCAACTGACCAGATTGAGTATACCATCTAAACCCAATAACTTATTCAAGCTGTTTGCCTGCTTGCTTTGAGGTACAGAAGAATCAGCATTCATCTTAATTTCATTTTTCACAATTTGATCATAAAGGGAACCAAGATACTCCTCAGGTAAATCCTTTCCGTCATCTATTCCTCGGTTGTTTCGGATGAAATCAGACTTGGTCATCTGAAATCAGAAGCAACACATAACATAAATTAGAATAGAATCAAATCTACTGTAAACTTTGCACATATTTCGCACAACTGAGGAAAATTCCATTTTATTGTTAGTGGAATTTAAGCACCAGACTGGCTTATGAGGCCCACAATAGATCACTGAGGTTCTTCAAAAGACAAGTGCATGCATAAGCAAGCATGTGAAGCAAAAGTACACAGTTAAATGATGTGCTGAAGAAACAAAAAAGGATTTGACAACAAACCTTATCTTTGACCATGTTATTATGCGCATCAGTGTTGAGCATTATGACAGAATATGCCAGTACATAAGCAGTATCTGCACTAGTAAATAAGCTTGGATTGCATTTACAATAGAGCTCAGCAAACTTTTCCATTATGCGGTCAATTTTCTGTGCCTCTCCTGGTAACCTGAAGCCGCTTAGGAAGAACCTTAGTGCTTCACCAAAATCCATTGATTTGAAATTAAAGGAGTCTACATAAGCATGCATGACTCTCAAAGCAAATTCCTCCCTTTCACCCAAATAATCACCAATCATGGTTTCATTCAGTCCAGTGGTGTTTTTCTTAAGAAAAGCAGCCACTTCCTCTGGAGAGTTACCAACCTTTTGGGTTCTTATA
Organism: Hibiscus mutabilis; assembly: GCA_019671005.1. NCBI lineage: Eukaryota > Viridiplantae > Streptophyta > Magnoliopsida > Malvales > Malvaceae > Hibiscus > Hibiscus mutabilis. Next base: position 30,549,772 of record CM033711.1, on the reverse strand, counting down.
AGAAACTCAATGCCTTTGGATGGCTTCTTGTTAAACAATTGGACACCTTTCTGCATGTAAACCCAGTAAATCTGTTACTAAAAAACCAAGCTTGTGAAGAAAACAAGATAACTAAATATAAAATTAAGCAATGAAAGAATAGAAGCCAATAGTAATATGGAAAATTATCATTATATTATCAAGGCAGCCCTCCGTTAAAATAACCTGGAGTTCAATCTTGTAAGCCCGGCGTTGCTCAAGAGCAGCAGCATCTGATAATTCAGAATTTATTTCAGGATGTAACTCACAATCAGGGACAGCTCCATCTTCTGCAAGCGGCGCTAAATGGCTCTCCGCTGAAGTGTCACTCTCAAAGCCATTAGGTAAGTCAGAATCACCTATCTTCAGCTGTTGGTCCATCCAAGCTCCCATTGACTTAATGATGCCAACTAAGCACTAAACTGATTCATGCCGGAAGGTAATATCCTGGACTGCAGACAAAGTTGTGCTTGAACCCGGTGGTGGCCCTTGAGCAGTTTTCAGAAGGCCATTGACAATCCTGCAAATATCTGATGGAATGAGAATGAGAAACTAAAAAAAATACATAGCAAGCTCTGAGAACATTATCAGATGACTGGTGCCTGAGTTAATTTCTATGTTGACCAACCATCCTTTTTCAAAATTTGAGTAAAGATATCAGATTCATAAATGATTTCACCATATGATTTGATAAGAAAATGTTTTGATATATTTAATTGGAGTAAGAAATAACAAAGTATGAAAAATTAAAAGAAAAACTACATTAGGAAAGAAACCAAAGCATGCTCCTGAGAACGTGAGCCAAAATCTGCCGCTTCAGTTAATTCTATATGGAACTACCTTCCTTTGCAAAACTTTGAGAACATGTTTCAGTTTCATATAGGATTTTCACATATGATTTGCCATATGGCATGATAAACACACATGATAAATGAGACCAGCACTCATGTCAAACACTTGTATGGAAAATTACTAGAAAAACAAATACCTTTCAAATATGTTAGGTGAATCCAAATCGCAGTCATAATTCACAAATATATCAATGATAATCTGTGAATCCCCAGCAATCTTTTCCAACATATTAAGCCCGGTCATTTTCTGTACAAAACTTGGCTGGAGAACATTCTCTAGAACTCGGAGGATTAGCATGGGAAAGAATATTCCAATTTCATCTTTTAGTCCTGATCTATATTTCGTTAACAAGCTCATAAAAACAGAACACTGGAGCTCGAAGATTGACATCACTGGCAATGCACTGTTTTTTAACAGTGATAAGCAGAGAAATTGCTTAACTGCGTAAAGAAACCTGCATGATGTACCACATGATATGAGAACACTGGAATAAATTTAACAGAAGATCACAAGAAAACAAGTGAGTTATTTATCATATATACTACCTAACATTCAAATCTTGCAAGATAAAAAAAAAAACAAATCATATTAAAAACAGTAATAAATTAATGGTTTTGGAGCATTTTCATCTTCTATTTTGTAACAACTAGCTAAGCAAATTATTCTTCAGATAAATCATGCAATTCCACTACCCAGTACACAATCATTTGACAAGAAATGGTTATTTTGGAGTTAGCCAAGAATTCGGGGTGATTACTTGAACCAGCTAGGTGTCTGGCACAGGTTCATTCAATTTTTTTCTTAATTTTACTCATATCTGGAGGCCCAAGACCACCAATGTCCATTTTCGGAGTATGAAACCTAAATGCATTTTTCTGCTTTATTTGGACGTTGAAATTAAACTTAAATCATTCAGAAAAAAACAGCCAAAATCTAAAGGTTAATTACCATTTTAAAGTTCTTAACTAATTATATATTTATATTACAAGTAGACTGGCTACTATCTGATAAATCTAATAACTTTCAAAGATAAAGCCTAAAGTAATATGCCAACATGCAAAAAGCCATATTAACTAATTATGTACTTATATTAATAGTAGTAAGTCCCGTATTTAAGGATTAATGCAGAACAACATACCTCTCATTTGAGCGCCAAACTGAACCCCCATTATCCATGATAACGTTGAGGAGTTCCAAAGATAATATCTTCCCTCTCAAAAGGATATGATCATCAGGATTCTCCTGGGATGAAAACTTCATTGATAACTTGCACAAATTCTTAAAAACAACAAACCCATCCTCCCTAATTTTACTACTAACCCCACCGGCACTCAACTCCACCCCGTTCTTCGCCTCTTCCTCCCCAATTTCCCCCTCCTCCCCCTAAGACTCAACATTTTGCAACACCGCAACCGGTTGCGAAAGGTTCAAATCCGGAACCCCTTCACTAGCACTCATAACCTCGATAAGGAAATTCTGACAAAAATAGATTGAGCTCCCTTCATTTAAGTTCTTATCCGTGAACTCTAAAAGCTCACTAACTGACACTGTTCTAATAGTAACATCCATGGAATCTTCTTCCGCACGGGTGAACACAATGAGCATGATTTGAGCTAAAACAGACTTAGCACAGATCTGATTAGTTCCATTTAAACCACCTAAATATACATTGAAACAAGTTCTAACTACCTGAAGCAAGCAATCGCCACGGATCAAAACGCAGGGGCATCGAACGGCGGCGAGCAAAGCTCGAAGCAAAGCAAGCTCGACCGATTCCTCGCCAATGCCGCCGACTTTACAAACACTCTCAACAATCTTGTAGAGTATCGAATCGGAGTTGCTTCCGTCGATCTCGCCACGAACGACGCTTGCGGAGAATAATTTGGAGACGCATTCGAAGGCGGGATCGGCGACTTTGGCGTAATTAGAGTCGAGGGCGAGGAGGATGGGGTTGAGGACGAAGTCGGCGTCGGAAGAGGAAAGGCCGAGCAAAGGAGAAGTCGGATCCGGTAAGCCTGCGTCGGAGAGGGTTTCGAGCTTGTCGAGAGCGGATTTGCACGAGGAAACGAGATTAGAGTGTTTACGCCAAGCGGCGTTCTTGATGATCTTGTCGAGTGACGGGCCAAGCACGCGGCCGCACCGCGACGGGCCGCCGAGTGTTTGGGAAGCTGACATTCAGATCTGTGGAAATCCCGATGATGAGTTTCAGCGTTGGCCGGAAATCAATGCGAAGTCGTGGAATTTGAAATTTGCTTGAGAAAGAATCAAATGAAAATCTGGATCTTGTTTCTGTGTTTCTTTCTAAGAATTTGAATTTTCTCTTGGCTTGTCTTAATGTCACGTGAATATTAAGCAAGAAATATTAAGCAATAAACGCTGACAATCCAAGTCTTCAACTACTTGCTATTAATTAATTGTTTATATCATATTTAGGGATAAACCAACATTTAATCTCTCAACTTGATAATTGTTTTCCATTTAGTTCATAAACTTTTTCTTTTCCGTATTAGTACGTGAACTCACGGTTAGTTTGATATTGTTTTTAAAAGTATGGTGCTAAAGTGATTTGAAAAAGTATTTTTGAATTGTTTGGTTTAAAATAAAAGTATTTGATATTGCTGTCAAAATGTGCTTTTAAGTAGATAAAATATTTATTTTAGACATTTTTTTTGAAAATATAAAAGGATTTGTGATATAAACGAGAATATATGAGTAATTTTAATTAAAAGTACTTTTGAAAAAGCTAAAAGCTAACATTTTTAGCTTTTAAAAAGCATTTTTCAAATCAAGCTGAAAAAACAGTTTTAACCTCAAAAACTATATGCTTTTTATTGCTTTTGGACTCAAACTAGCTTTTGGCTCTCAAAAACAGGACCTCAATAGTTTTTCATATTTTTGATAACATGTCACTCTGAAATTGTATCGCTTTACATAATATTAAAACATCACGTGGTCAAAATGATCATTGAAAACTCTTGAAGAGAAAAATTCGATATAAAAAATTCAAGTTTTAAATTAATTTTAATCGTAATTTCATAGACTAAACTCAAAAATTCAAATAAAGTTTTAGCTATAAAATGATATTTGAATAATTCGATTTTTTAGTAATTAGTGTACGATTTAAAGTTCAAGTCGAGTTTCTCAACTTTTAGCTTTTTTAATTGAAAGTTGTTTAAATCGGAACTAATTGGTACCGTAATATTATAAATATTTACAATTAAATTTGAAATGAAACTCAAATAACCCAATTCAAATTTTATAAACTCGACTCAACTTAAAAAAATTTAAATCATGTTTGAGTTATAAAATAAGGCTTGTCAACTTGACTAACTCAAAATTTTTTGACTCGACTCAATAAAATACCCGTCCCTACTTAGAACTAATGTAAATAAAAAAGTTGTGGTCTAAATTATAGAAAATACCAAATTCAAAGACCAAAAACTATTTTACCCTTAATTTATTACAACTATTGTTGCAGTTGTTTTTTTTTTTATCGAGTTGCAGTTGTTTAGTCCATTTTAGTTGAATGGAGTAATAAATAGTTCCTATTCGTGGAAGAAGTCAGCCAATTTGTACAGCAGTTAAGATAAAATTATAAAGTTCAAAAAGAAGGCTTAAACGTGAGAAAATTGCATAAATATTACACTTAATTTTTTTTTATAAATATAACACAAATTAAATTATTTCTAAAAATATAGCATTTGTTACAATGAAAGTCAAAATGATAACATTTGACTTTGACTTTGAATAATGTCGTTTATGTGGCAGCCATCCATAAAGATCACTACCATAAATAGAAGTTGAATATGGCTGACACGTAGACGACACTATTTAAAGTCGGGGCCAAATACTATCATCTTCATTTTCACCGTATCAAATGCTATATTTAAAAAAAAAACTTACTTGTGCCATATTTATAGAGAAAAAAAAGTCAATAACCCCAAAAAAGTGAAGCTTCCAAACATTATAAATTTCTATTATCCAATCAGAACATGATGCATGTCCTATTTCTGTTATCTAAACTATATTTTTTTTCAGTTTTGTGCTTAAATTATTTTTCGAGCTAAATTATGTCTAACGTTTCATTCTGTTATTCAAATAAGATTTTTTCGTCACGACCGTTAAAAATTTTCATTGTCCAATCAGAACATGACATATGGCCTATTTCTGTTATTTTCTTTAATTTCTATTTTTTAAAAAATCAAAAAAATTAATTTTAAAAAACTCAAAATTTTTAATTTCTCTAAAACTCCTAAACTCTAACCCTAAATTCCTCCTCTTCCACCACCAACAACTACACTTGCCTTCGTCAGACCAACACGACTAAAAACCCTATAATCTCATCATTCAAAACTGACGAATCTACCGTCGATTGCAACATCGACGAACATCCAACAATAAAAAAATACTGATTGAGTTTTAACCGACAACTAGAGGGTGGGAGATACCGAACGGTAAGGTAGGCGACGCTTGGGCAGTGAACATGAACTACCAACGTGCGGGAGATGTTGAACGAAGAGGGAGATGTGATTTGAGGGTTTGATTGAAAGAAAATAAAATTTTGAGATTTTTAAAGAAATTCATATATTTAAAGAAATTAAAAAAAATGGCACGTGTCATGTTCTGATAGGATGACAGAATTTTTTTAACAGTCGTTAACGAAAAACCTTATTTGAGTAACGAAATGAAACGTTAGGCACCAATTTGGCCTGAAACAAAATTTAAGCACCAAACTGAAATAAAATGATATAGTTTGGGCACCTTTCTAACGTTTAAACCTAAAAATATTTTAAAAGAAAGTAAACTAAATATTTAATTTTTACGAACTATACAAATACAATTTTGCTTGAATCAAATATTATATATAATTAAAAAGTTTAAATATTACTATCATTTAAAATTTAAATTGGAGCCTAAGACATCATTTGATAAATTGAAAATTTAAATTAATTGTATACATATACAATTTTGCTTGAATCAAATATTATATACAATTTTCCATATTCAAATCTCAGCGGAAGCATGATTTTTACATTTTTTTCAAAAAAAATTAAAATTAAAAATAATATAAAATTTGCTCAAAACCTAAGACATTATTTGATAAATTGAAAATTTAAGCGTTAAAAATTAATTGTTGATTTTAAATTATAAAATTATTTGGTATTTTGCTTGAAATTAAATATTATATATAAATAAATTATTTGGTAAATATAAATATTAAAGAATAATATAATTAAAGAAATATAAATAAAATAAAAAGCGTTGAAAATATTCCGTTTGAGTGATAAGTATATCTTATTTACTTAACATCTTTCAATCTTTTCATAGAAAAATTCTTAAGAAATTGTTTTAATTTTAGATTATTAAAAATATTTAAAATATTAAATCATTAAAATTAGTAACTTTTAATGAATTAAATAATATCAATGGGTTATCAAGTAGCCTAATAAAGAGTTTCTTGGTAAAACTTGATTAGTATTAAATAATATCAATGGGTTATCAAGTAGAACATAGTGTTGACCTATGGGGGTCACGACCCCAAAATTTAAAAAAAATTAATTTTTAATCTCTTAAATTGTCAAAAAAATTAATTTGGCTTGACAAAATTTTTAAAAAAATCGTATTAAGTTTTAAAATTTTATTTTTAAAAACATCACTGTAAAATCACATCTTAAGTTTAAAATAGCAAACTCGAATTTTAGATCCGAAATCCAACTCAATTTCCGGGTAATTACAACTCTCTCCTCCTTGAAAAAAATTCCGTCCTTGAAATTTGTATCCATAAATCAAAGAAGATGCTCAAACCCTTGTAACTCATCGACATTCTTACAAATTTCCCACTGTGCTATTCTGATCTCACTGACAAAACTTGTAAATTACAACCCTTGACTTCTAACGATACAAACATACTCTCAACTGATTCTTTCTCTTAGAAGGAATTCATCATCGCTCGGTACATTACAGACGACAAGCAAAATCCAACGGTACCCCGACAAAATTGTCACATGAATACGTCATCAAAGAAACTTAATTTATGCTATAGAATCCAAAAGGTTGTAGCACAACAAAATCTTTTCACAACTCCTTAAGATCCAAAAGGAAAGGCGGTTAAACAGTCGTTCCATCAAAAAAGAAATGATTCATCTCATGGTAACTCCTTGAAAGAGACTCTAACTATGATGGTATCCCTTACCAATATCCTTGTTGCCCGGTGTAAGACTCCCGAAAGCAAAAACCGTCTCTATATGTCTCAAGACTGACCTTATATCTTGGAGCGTTTTACATCAAAATGGCAATTAATTCAACTTCCATTAACTCGGTTCACGAAAGAGTCTTACACTCCAAACTATAACGTATCTAGAAAACACGTCATCTGTACCCTCACTCGAATACGTCAGTGCATGAAATCCTTCGAGGTATAAGGTTCTATCACAGACCTCAAATCTCGTGTCAAAAGGTAACATGCACACATTGTAGTGTCGTACAACCCAACCTACAACCAAACCAAGCTGACTTTCTATCTGAATCTCACCTTAATATATCCTTACTCAACGAAATCCCATCGAAATTGGGCACTCATTGATACTTTACAAGATCCACGATCATCCATTTAATTTCCACTAAAGAACATCAAAGCATCACAACAACTTTGAAGAACTCAATGTTTGACTCCCAACAGATGGCAAGTCAAACACTTATCACTATCTCAAACACACGACTCCCTACTATCTCCTAAAACACTCGAACGAAAGTTTGACTTGGTATCTTTTCTCTAAAGCACCCACAACAAGATCTCAAAGTCCATCAAAAACCATCAGACCTAAATTCAATCATAACATTGTCCTCTTAAATTACAAACAAATGCTACCTCTCGCTGCTTACAAGGTTACCCAACCTTCAACTCGGAGCTTAACTAATAAAACACACGGTCAACAGTTCTCAATTACTTCGACTCACGTTGTTGTCTCACTCTTAACTTTCTTGGTGAACAAGCACTCAGAATTTCACAATGTTGGGGTGAACGCAACCTTCCCCCTTCTAGCACAAAAACTCAACCTTGTCAATACAACAAAACATCTTCGAAGATCTTGAAATCTTACTAGACTTTAATCGAGTCAGCATCACTATCACAACAAAATGATCTAACATAGGTCGGATCTCCACCAATGTTCCTCTGCTTATTCTAAGGAAATTGTGATACAATAAAAAACATTTACGAAATCTCAAACCCTTGCTTCCTTAACCGACTACACAGTAACCAACCTCTACCACACACACAAGGTTATTAAGGTAATTATCTTGTCAACGTTCATATTTCCATATTCCTTATACATTTACACGTGCCACGCAAAATATCAACTATATCCGAGAGACAACGTTGTGGCTCCTACCTCATTATCGTTGAAACACCTCAAATGTCACTACAGACGTCAAACGTTACCATGACAGCCCTAAAGAGAGAAATCTTCATTCCAAAATTCATTTCAAAACTACCAGCCTCTAACACTTTAACCGCGAACATCTCAATCTTGTACCAAACCCGAAGAAACACACGAGTACATCACAATCAGTTAAACGAGTCATCCACCTTATGAGACAAGTAACGATCTTTCACTGTCACTTAACAAGCTATCAATGATTTTAGCATCACCTCAACGAACCAACTTCTTACCAATGGAAAAACCCAGTTCTCCCTTGGGCAAAACAGTCAGACAAAAGATAACTTGTTCAACGAACCAACTTCTTACCAACAACTACAACACGCAACGAAGACACCATTCAGGTGGAGGGAGGAGGATACATCCTCGACTCCAGCATCATTCAACTAACTTGCATCTCAAAATTCAGGGCATCCTCGTCCCCGAAATCGCTCCCATAAATAGCTCAATACTTAACTCGGTTATGAGTATCGGTACGCCTTATTGCGTACCGGTACGAGGGTTAAACATCCTTCAAATCGTTGTATTTATTATTCGACCGTTACCTTGTCAGTTTATTGGAACCATAAGTTTTGAAAAATGGTTATGTGTACCGATACCCCTATGGGCGTATCGATACGACTTATTGTTCAAAACTTTCAAGGATTTCAATGAGCAAAATCGGTATCAATACGAATTTGATCATATCGACACCCTTTGTAAAATATACACTCCGTATCGATACAGCTTCCCGCATATCGATACCCCTTTGCTGTAACGGCTCTTTCTTCTTATAACAGGTACCGACACCCGTCCCCGAGTACCGATACCTAGTGTTGACAAACAACATTTATTGCGGGAAAATTGCAGCCCAACTGCTATAATCAATATCCCAACTACCCAAATGTCTAGAAATCAATGTGGGGTACAAAATCAAGTCTCAAAAGCTGCTTCAATAAGTCTAATGCATTCAAGCACACATCCAACAATCTTTGAGCTTTTAGTGTCAAATCTTGTAACCCACTTGAGTGATCTCAATTGTAATCTTTTTATTCAAATGTTGGGTTTTTTGTGAGCCTAGAATTGTGGAAACAATTTACCTAGTGAGGGATTTTTAGTTTGCTTTATTTGTATTTCTCTTTGTGAGAGTTCTTAAGGTTTTGGGGTATAAACCTTAAGGGAGTTTGTAAGGTTATCTCCTTGAGCCTCAAAAGGAAAGTAAATCTAGTGAATTTGAGAAATCCTTAGTGTGGATAGTTAAGGTAGTAGATGTAAACCTTATTGAGAATGTTGAACCAGTAGCGACTATAAAATCCGAAGGTGTCCCACTTTTTATAAAAAAATTGGTTAAAGGGAAAATTCTTGAAAAAGCTTGTATTTTTAAAATAAGACTTGGAGTCGCCACCGATCACTTGGGTAAGGTAGAGAGGACACCGGAAAATAAAACCAAAGATTTAAAAAGGGTTCGAGAGTCGGTTACGTATGGGGAAGGATTAACACTCCCACAACGCCCAAAATTGGTACCTAAGAGTTCGTATCGTAAATGCAAAGAAAATCTAAAATTCCGTTTAATTTAAAATCTAATCCCTAAAAATGCATGAATGCATGAGCATACGAATAACCTATCTCGCAACCCACGATATCAAAGGAGATGAAGCCCAAAAACTTGGGACGACACTCCCACTACGATATCGGGACCTCGAGTACTAAACTAGACTATTGTGATAAATTAAACATGACACTTTAATAAGTATGAACAAATACATATGATAAAAAATGCATGGGCAATAGAACAAATACATGAGTTAAACATAATATGTAAGATAACATGAATAAAATAAAAATAAAGAGCGACCACATATGTACAACGGTATAGTAACATAAAAAACAGATAAAATATTACATATATAATATATAGTAATGAATATAACTAACAGTAGGTATAGTGAAATATACACATGTATTATAAACATATAAACATAGATTAAAGATATAGAAAAAGTGTTCGTATATATTACACACTATAAAGATATACATACATATGTGTATATAATAACGTAAATATGGAAACAGAACAATCATTCCAAGCTTATACGGCAAAAAGGAAACAAATAATAAAATATAAAATGCAATAAAAAGTTAAGAACAAAACAGTAACAACATACTAGGGAGAAATGGAAAGAAAAAAAAACATAAATTACTACGAATAAATTAGAAAATAAAATGCAATAAAAAAGGTATATATACTAGCTAAGATACGGCATAAATAAAATAATATATATGGGAAACCGAAAGGTTTAAATACACCTTAAATCCAGCATTAATTAAAATAAGGGATGAAATTAAAAATATTTGAAAAGATTTACGGACTACATACGTAATTTAAAAAGACGTAAGAACTAGAGGGTAATTATCTTAGGGCGCGGAAGTCCTTATGTTGATAATAAATCATTTTAATTTTAAATCCGACTATAAAACACAATTTTAGGCCACAAAATCGACCCTTTCTCATTTTTTGCTTGCTTTCTTCAAAAAATTACAGTTTTCTCTGAAAATTATTAGCCCCAAAGATGGGTTTCTGGGTTTGAACCCGAAACTCGGTGAAGTTTGGCTGTGGCGGCCGGCACAAAATCGTCACTCTCAGCCATTTTTTTAAATCGAATCCTTTTTTTCTTAAAAAAATAGTATCATTTTTTAAAACAATGAAAGACAAAGAAGGACTGGTGCCGTTCATCGGCGCACCACTCTCAGCCACCGACTGTGACGGTTGCTCCCAACAGAAAAAAGTAACTCTTTCGACTTTTTTTACCTTAGAGATTTATATTTTTTATGCATGCAAATTGAAACTGAATCTGAGAATACTTTTTTTTTTAAGTCTTTCTCTCTTTTTTGTATTGATGATAATTTCAATACATGGATTGCTTTACATGCTTTTTATCTCTTATTTTTGTTTACATTTGTAAGCAACAATAAATTAAATCACTATGGATGATTCTTTGATTCTGATATCCCTACTAGTTTTAAATTTTAATTTTTTAATTAATTTCTTTCATAATTTTTGAACAATTTCTTCTTAGAAGAGGGGAAAGAGAATTTTTTTCCTATTAGGTCTTAAATCCACAATCTAGAGAAAGATGTCAACTGAAAATTTTAACCATCTACTTTATAGACCGTTGACATCTTTTTCATAATTTTTAAAAGTATTCAATATATCTTTCAAATTTTCAAAAATTTAGTTACAATTTTTTTTGAAAAATTGTAAATAAAAAACTTTCATTTTTTCTGAAAAATTCAATTTAAATATCTATTTTTTCAAAAAAAATAATAAATTGCCTCCACAAAATCTTTCGCCCGCCATTGGTTTCGGACATAAATTTTTGGTTAAAGTACATCGGTAATCACCCAGATCTAAAAAATGATTGTTTTGATCACTAACTTATCAAAAGTTGCAAAATAGTCATTACATGTAGGGGTGGGCAAAACTCGATTTGACTCGAAAAATTTGATTTTTTTAATTTTGAGTTATTCGAGTCAACTTGAATAAATGAGTCGATTTTCGAATTCGAATCGAGTTTGAATTTTGCCAATTCAAATAATCGAAAAACCGAATTTCAAAGAACTTTAAGTTTAAATTATCAAACGTTGTCGTTCGTTTATCTTCTTAATTCATCCGTTAGGAAATTATCCCTGATTCAATTCTAAACCCTCCTCTCGTGAACCCCAGGGAGCCCCTCGTCCCCAGTTTCTTAGCTTTCTTCCTCCGGCGAGTCTCTTATTGCAACACCAAGTCTGTTTGAGATACTCCAACCCTGTTTCCCATTCACTTTTGATTTGATCGATTTCTGAAATTAGAATTTTATCTCTCCACGTCTAGTTTTTGCTTCGCTTTTATTATCAAATGTAAAAAAATAATTTATATTAGGGTACTTGGAATATTAATGTCAAAAAAAATAATCTATATTTTCCAGGGTTAGTTGAGATCATTAGGGTTTCATATGTGTATTCATGTATATGATCTTTTGTTCTACTGATTGGAGATTTTGATGTATAATTTTTTGTTAGACTGATTAAAATGTGTTTCTTGTAAAATTCAAATCTTAACAATAATCTTTTCTCGGTTCTTTAATTTGCCAACAAGAACACTAATAGTTTTCATTCTTCATTTGCACATTGTTCTGGCTATAAACACAAATATTCCTCCCGAATTTGCTCATAAGCGACTATTTTTTTTCCTTATATGACTGATTAGAGAAAGTCGTTTAAATTAGAATTAAATAGTACTCCAATATTATAAATAATTACTTGATTCGACTCGACTCAAATTTCATGAACCCGACTCGACTCAAAAAATTTTAAATAAAGTTTGAATGATAAAATAGCACGTGACAACTCGACTAACTCGAAATTTTTTGACTCGACTCGATCGAATGCCCAGCCCTAATTACATGTATCAATCTGTTACAAAATAGTCATTGGATTTTATTGAACTATTATAAAATGGTCTTTAGACTAATTGAACGGTTACACTATCAATGGCTATTTGTAACAATTCGATAAATTTAATGATTTTGAGTTTTAAAATGTTTTGTGAACAAAATGATTTTTCCCCATAATTTAATGACTATTAGTGCACTTCATCCTAAAAAATTATTGCAATAAAATGTTGACATAATAAAAATCAAAATATTAAAAATAAACAATGTAATTATTTAATGTAATATAAATAATGTTACAAAAGAGGAATTAAGGAGAGATCCGCCCAACTCGTAGCTGAAGCGTTATTTCGTTTAAAGAGATCATCTCATCATACTTATATATGATTGTAATTTTTTAATGTCAAATTATATAAATTCTCAATCTTTAGAAAATATTTTTTTGGTATAGTCCATGCTTATTTTGTAATCCATGTTTAAGATTTGTAGCTCTTTCTTTCAACAATATCATCTCCAAAGTTAAAAACTGAACTTTGGAAAATCTCAAGGCTTTAACTTAAAAACCCTTGCTAATGCTTCATTAGTTTTGAAACGACAAAGTTTGTTTCAAAAGATATCAAATAGCAATAAACTAAGAACTAACACAGCAACAATTAGTCACTGTGTGGTTTATGCTTGCAACAACCTAGAGAAAATTACAAGGGTCCAGCAGAATTAGACCTATCCACAAGCCGAACAACTCACTCGATCCAACAAGCTTAAATCGAATTAAGCCTAATTCAGGTAGGAAGAATCATTTTTCGAATGGCTCGATCCAGCCCTTCAAAGGATATACACAGAACCAATACTAACCACACAGAGACAGAGTCATGTGAGAACAACAGAACCCGCATTGTACGTTCTAAATTCAGTCATTGAATCATTAAAAAAGAGACTAATCTAATTCTTTCAAGTCCTCAAGATCTCTGTTTTTCTTTTTCATCTTAAAAAAAAAACTCGAAAAAAACCCGACTATGGAGTATGCGAAAAACATGTCAAAATGGAGAACCTTTATAGGTGTCATACTATGATGTCCTTCAATGGAACAATGCAGCTAGCAGTGGCGTTGCTGTTTCCTTTGTTTCGAATAACTATTGAACTGTAACCACCGTTGTTGGAGTTTGTCTTGTTGAAATGATACAAGTTATATGTTGTTTGTTCCAGTGTTCCTTCCCTGTAAACGAACACACTGTCGTCTTCTTCCATACATCTCCACTTCCGGCTCCGATCGTGATTCCAATAAAGCGGCATTCCCCTGAAAAAAAGGCAGAGGAATTAGCTTTATTGCTAGAACAGTCCGGCTCTTAATTTCTCTTTAAGTATCTGTATTAAACTAATACCAAAACATGGTAACAAAGATATAGCCCTCCTAGAACCCTGAAAATACATGGAAACCTGAGAAAAAACTCCTCGATCTCGAAATTCATAGAATAAAATCTGCATGAATTTGTCAGCAAATTTGCCCAAGTTTTAGCCAAGTATATAATTCCATATCAAAGTAATATGAAAACATGGTTATGAAGATATAACCCTCCTAAAACCTTCCAATTACGTGGAAACCAAAACTCATCGAGCTCGTAACAACTTGATAAGGCTAAAGCTTTCACATGAAGGGATGTATTCAATCTCAGTTCACATTTCCATTAATAAATCTAAATTTACAAGTTCCTGCTAGGTAAACAAGCATAACCATTTTGAAATCAGCCACATACTTAGACACGAGTATTGGAATATGACCCATAATGACTCTCCAAATACTTAAGGAAAGCTTAAACACACTTGAGTTAGACATATACTCGCATATGATACTCCCATATTCGAATTCAAGACATATTGTATTGCTGCCAGCTTAAGAGCATTAAACAATTGCACCAAGCCTCAACTTGCAAATAGTTGTTACCCATAAAAGGGTTCCACAAAAACGAGAAAAACTTCGTTTACACATATCTTTTAGTTTTAGGGGTTAAGGGTTTAGTTTAGGGTTTAGAGCTTATGGGTTTGGGTTGTAAGGTTTAGAATTTAAGGTTAGAGTTTATAATCTAGGGTTTAGGATTTAGTTTTTTAAAGTTTAAGTTTAATTTTAATCTATAGTAGAAATAGACAGTCTTGTGTAAAATTTATTTTACACAGCCTGTATGTCAAATTTAAATCCCCATAAAAACTATGCTAATCTAACTTTTCATTGTTCGTATATAACAGAACAATATACTTTTTGCCTCGTTTATTTTTCAGCTAGAATCATTACAGAAATGAATAACACAATAAATATGGAACAAAATATTTAATCTTTATTTCCCAACTAACAGGCTTTAACATAAAGGTGTTATATATATATATATATTGAAAGCAATCCGTACCTAACGTGGAAGAGTTCAGAAATGTCGCACATCTCGAGATAAAAGTTAACGGCGTCCAGGAAAGCGCGGTAGGTGTAAATGTGGAGCCCGTCGATCCTGGGGTAAGGCAGCTTCGGTCGTGGCGGCTCCGCCGTGGGCGGTTCGCCAGCCGTGGAACCCAAACAAGACGAAGACTTCAACCACCGCGAGGAAAAACCCGGGGAAGCCGCCCTATAGACGTACTCCTTCCAAGCCACCGTCGAAGAACCATGGTCCGGCGGGAGGCCGACGAAACCCATGGTGGCCATGATGGGCTCGAGCTCGTCGTGGGTCATGAGGGGCTTGAACGTCTTGGTATACCAAAGGGCCAGCTTTCTCATGCAGAGTCTCATGCAATCCTCCATTGTTTTATTGCCTTTTTTTTCTTCTGGTGGGGTTTGAGAGAAGGGATCGAGAAAATGAGATTCTCCGGGAAAGATTTTGTGAGGTCTCTTCTGATTGTTTTGGAAAAAAATGTGAGAATGGAGGAGTTCCGATCGTTGTATTAAAAAGTGTGAGATTTTTTGGAGCGTGAAATTTGAAATAGTTTTCTTTATTATTTTTTCTTTACACCTTAATTACAGCAATTACCGAATTATACCCTAATTTATCAATTAAATATGGAAGGTTGATTAAACCATTCTCAAATACTCTAAATATTCCCTTAATTCGTATAAATCAAAAGATATTACAAGTAAATACATTCAAAAGCAATATTAAGACATAAAAGTGTTTGGTTTTAGAGAATGAAGCTCGTTTATATTTTTATTTTTTTGAAAAATAAAAAATATGAAAAAAAACGTGTTTAGTTAAAAAATAAAAAATAATTTTTAGAAAAAATAAGTAAAAATTTGAAAACATAAAATAATATTTTCATTGAAAATGTTTTAAGAGTGAAAAATATGAAAATAAGAATTTTTTAGTTTTAACTTTATTTTAACCCGAATCGAATTCTTCTAATATCATTTTTTAAAATTTTAGTTTTTCTACTCATATTTTTTTTATTTATTATTATACTGATAATTTTTAACTATATTTTATTTTAATTATTTAATAATTATTTTTTATTTCTATTTTGAAAAGCTTGATATTAAATACATTTTTATTATTTTTATTTTTGAAAAACAAGTTTCCATCTCTATTAACCAAGCATGTTTTCTTATTTTTAGAACACCGAACACAAAAATTATTTTTTTGAAAATGAAAATAGAAAACAAAATTGAAAATATTTTTTTGAAACCAAACGGAACCTAAGAGAAATTAGGGTCCATTCGATTTTAGAAAATATTTTTTTAAATTTTATTTTTTGAAAATAATTTTCCTTTTTAGTTTTCTAAAAATTAGAAAACATGTTTGGTTAATATCGATGGAAACATGTTTTCAAAAATGAAAATAGTGAAAACGTATTTTGTATTTATTTAACTTTTCAAAATATAAATAAAAAAATAATTATTAAATAATTAAAATAAAATGTAGTTAGAAAGATATTAGTATAATAATAATAAATAAAATATGAATAGATGAACCAAAATTTAAAAAATGGCATTAGAATGATTCAAACTCCGGTTAAAATGAAGTTAAAATTAAAAACCATCATTTTTATATTTTCCACTTTCCTAAAACATTTTCATTGAAAAGAATGAAAACATCCTTTTTTTTATGTTTTCAAATTTTCACTTATTTTTTTCTTCTAAAAATCATTTTCTAATTTTCAACCAAACACGCTTTCTTCATCATTTCTGATTTTTTAAGAAAATAAAAAAAATGAACTACGTTCTCAGATTCTTTAAAACCAAACGGACCTAAGATTGAATTATTTTTTTGAAATAAACTGGATTATATTTCAAGTGATAGGATTACAAAGATAATCACACCGCAAACATTAAAAATTCAATGCGGAAAAATAAATATAATAAAATTCTAAGAGTGTAAAGACATTAAAGTACAAAACCTATCACTTATATAATGACTTAAATAATTCTGAACGAAATCCAGCAAATAAAACTTTGATTAGAGTGCTCTATGAAGAAAGCAATTCTTCCGCTACTTGTTCTTGGCATATCAACACAACCACAAAAGGGAATCATAAGCATTTATAGATCGGCCTCCTTGGCTGAAAAACGCTCGCTGATGCTCATCAATCGAACGCTAAACTGTCAAAAGATAGACAACTGTCACAAAGACAGACTAAAACTGTTATAAAAGCAGACGAAAGAACTATCATAAAAATAGATAGAAAGACTGACGTAAAAGCGTGTGTAAAAAGATTCTGACAAAGTAAAAAAGAAACAAAAAAATTAAATATTCATAAGCAAAGATGAATTTTATTTATGTACAAAATCAGCAAAACGGCCAAAGGCCATCACCGGTAAAAAAGAAATACAATAAGAAAAAGAATTTAAAATTTTTTTGTAACCGCTGTAGAACAAATAGGAAAAGTAAAAAAGAGAGTGGAGCAATGTTTTACCTTAAGATTGAATTATTAGAGTAATTTAAAATCAAATTGTAATTTGATCATTTCGGAAAGATTACTTTTCTCAAGATTTTTAAAATTTTATAAATGAATTTCTTTATTTGGAAACAAATAATAAAGATTTTTTCAAAATTTATAATTAATTTTAAAAGGAGATTCCGACGACTCGAAATTTAGTATCTTTTATTTCAAAAGTAAGATATTCTTAATATCCGTTTTATGGATCATAAAGAATAATTATTTTATGGAAGAAACTTTGATAAACAGGCCGTGTAAACTTTAGTTTACACGTGCCTTTTCGTTTTAAGGGTTAGAGTTTTAATTTAGGGTTTAGGTTGTAGGGTGTAGAATTCAAGGTTAGTGTTTAGAATTTAGGGTTTAGAGTTTAGAGTGTGGGGTTTAGTTTTTTAGGGTTAGGGTTAGGAATTTAGGATTTGAGTTTTTATAGTGTAAATACACAAGCTTGTGTAAAATTAATTTTACACAGCCTGTGTATCAAAGTTTTACCCTTATTTTATTGTCAATGTTTTTAAGATTCATATTTTCTCTTTCTAATATTGTCATTTTCAAAGTTCAAACTTAGATATAATATGTCTTACTATTACACTCAAAATTTGTTTATAATATGAATGAGTTTATGTTTAATAATAAATTTAATCCATATACATTTATGTGCAACTTTTATTTTTGATTAATTATATACATGTGTAATCACTCATTTTTGTCCGAGTTTTAGTATTTTAAGTATTGTTGTAATAGTAATATTATTAATATAAAATTAATAAAAAACAAAAAAAATAATAATTAAAAAAGGAAAAATACGTGGAGCAACATGCTCCACGTTACCCCAAATTCCCCCCTACCCCTTTGATTTTGCCTATAAATAGGCAATGGAATTGAGCAATTGAAGCAATTGGATCGGTGGGGTGGCCAAATAAGAGAGCAGTGCTCTCGGCTACCCCAGGGCCAAGGGGTAGTCCCTCAGTCCTAACCGGTTCGATCAGAGTCCTATTTTGGGTTCGGTCTAGTTAATTTTTTTGGAGAGGTCGTGGTAGATCTCGGTGGGGTTTCGTCGGGGTTCGTCATTCGATCTCCTAGTTAGGTATATTTTCTTTCCTTTTTATTTATGTTGTAATTTTTATGATTTAATGACGTAGTAATTAATTTAAAATTGTGTTTTTAATTTGTATGTTTATCTATGTTTTAGATTAGTATGTTTTAAATTTATGTTTTATATTATTATTATTTTATTTATGTTAGATTTTTTTATTTATGAGTTAGATTAATATTTATGTATGTATGTTTTAGATTAGTATTTTATTTATGTTAGATTTATTTATGTGTTAAATTAATAGTTATGTATGTATGTTTTAGATTAGTATTTTATTTATGTTAGATTTGTTTTTATTTATGTGTTAAATTAATGGTTATGTATGTATGTTTTAGATTAGTATTTTATTTATGTTAGTCTTTTATTATGTTAGTATTCATCGTAATATATTTATTTATATTTGCCTTATTTTAAGATTGCATTTCGGATATAAATTGTCAATGCGGTGCCCTTTTATTCGAGCGTAAACGGGGCCAGTATCAGGCGTAGTGATAGTGGTTGGGTGTTTACTCTCGAATAACGAGGCCTTTAAAATCTACTCGCATTTATAACCGAATTTTAATCTAATCGTCACTTTAATCTGGAAAGTTTAATATTAATAAAGCAGTAATTATTAAAGTACCAATTTTGGGCGGTGTGAGGGTGCTAATCCTTCCCCATCCGTAACCAACTCCGGAACCCGACATTTTGAAATCTCTGGTATTTTACGGTGTCCGGTCCACCTTGAGTGGCCGGTGGCGACTCCATTTTTAAATAAATACGGGTTTTATAAAATCCCACGCAGAAGACATTAGTTTCAAAACAAAATAAAACACAACTTTTTTAGCGAGAAAAAACATCGCTACAGATGGCGACTCTGCTGGGGACATTTTTGTTTTTCAAAAACAAATGAGAGTCGAGCTTTTTTCAAATAATTACCGCCTTATTAATATCAGAAATTCCGGATTTAAGTGACTATTAAACTAACATTCGGTTATAATTGCGCGTTTATTTTAACGCATTTAAATTTTGGCGTATAAACCCATATTTTTTAAGTGGGGGGAAAACGCTAATGCTTTCGTGGAGATATCGTTCTCCCGTGCAGGCCTAGCAAGCACCTTCGGGGCTCGAGTACCTTATGCTTTCGTAAGGATATCGTTCCTTCGTGCAGGCATAAACGAATGGGTCCCCCTGAATTGAACCCGGTTGAAATGAGCCTATAATGGGTGATGACCGGGGGCCTTGCTACTCTTAGTAGAGGACAACAAGGACAATTTGGGTACCTCTTAGCACCAAAACTGCATGTAAAGAACATATAGAAACCCACCCTTTTAGAACCATGCAGATAACCTAGGTGTTTTAGACGGGATGTAAATAGGGTTGTTTTGTTTGTTTACCTTATCTAAATTATTCTTCTATTTATATGTTGTTGATCTTATTCGGTACTGACTCGTTTTCTTTTTTGTTTTACCCTTTTTTGCATATATCATTGTATTTGCATTACATTGGGGTATTGGTTCAAGTGATTTACCTGATCAAATTTTTTTCATTTTACCCTAATTTTAAATTGACTCATTCTTGTGATCACATCATATCGGTTCATTTTGGCATTCACTGCATGGCATATCATAACACTTTAATTTTTGCACTTTTACCAGCATGAAATGCTGATTCACGAATGGCTCTCAATTTGAAAAATTATCATCGGGTGAAAATCTAGCACTCTAGATATCAAGACAATATTCAAAGTTGCAAATAAATCTCGTGAGTTCGGAAGTTGAGCCACGAGAACCATTTTTGAATCAGTACTTTCGCATCTAAGACATGCACTTTGCATTTACGCATATATTTTGAAAATTTTAAAGTCGGTCCCCGAGTTACCCCATTAGATACAAAAAAGTTGGTCAACCTAGCACTTTGCAGAACCTCTACAAGAGCCTGATATTGGGGCATGTCCAAAAGCACCATCCACATCTTTTACAAATATTGTGCCTCTAATAAGGCCTCAGTCTAGGGGCATTCTTTGCCAAGGTCCAACATTCATTGCCGAGTCAAACTCTTGCATCCTTGACCACAGTTTGCAAAACTGCACCTAATCCAAATAATAATAATAATAATAATGAGCTGCCATGAACCAACACACAATTTATGAACCCAACTTAGGGGGCAACAGAATCAGCACTCAAAGTGTCAACTTCAAGAGCAATTTCAGAAGATGGCATAAGAACGAACAAAATGTTGGGGCATGCACCCAGATAGATGATCAAACCCAAGAAGAGGTTAAGGCACCGTCATATGCAAAAGACCAAGATCTTGATAGGACCAGTGAGGAGCCAGGGGCATCCTATTGAGGGCAAAAAAAATCATACCACATACATGCATTAAACCACTTTTGCATACGTCATACATTTAGATTAAATGCATACACCAAAATCACCATGCATTTAGGGTAGACACATGCATTTAGACATAAAATTAGATACATTCATGCAATCTTGCTTGTACATAACAGGTCTAGGAAAAAGATCGAGTACCCTCGACATGGGGGCAATGACAAGAAGGCCAACCCTAGTCTTGAAGGAGGCCAAACACGAAGAAGATGGAAATGCCCAAAATAAAAGGTATCAGCGACAAAATCTTTGACAATTACTGACCAATGTTTTTTCTTTTGTAGGATTTGATTCCTCCAACGATGGTGTGACGGACGCCAACATTCCAGATCTTACCCTCTACCGATAGAAGCAGGGCAAATTTTTCCAGACATAGTCTCGCTGTCAATAGCACAACAATTCAACATCTTGCAAATCATGCCTCCATCAGTGGTGGTACGCCAACTTAATGTAGATCTTGCCTCCATTGGTGGTGTTGCAAGTTAAAATTTCTATCTGGATCCTGTCTCTCCGTCAGTGGTGTAGCAGGTCTCACATTTTGCTGATCTAGTCTCCCCGGCAGTGATGTAGCAAATCAAATCCTATCCAGATCTTGCCTCCACCGGCCGTGTTGCAGATCAAAGTTTCCATTCGGTCCTACCTCTCCGTCGGTGGTGTAGTGGGTCCTACATTTTGCTGATCTACTCTCTCCGTCAGTGGTGTGACTGATCAAATCCTCTCCGGTCTTGCCTCTCCGACGGTGTTGCAGCTAGACCTAAATTTTACTCAGAATTTACCTGTTTATCAATCAAAAAGAAAAAATAAGAAAGAAAAAATGAGAACAAGAGAAAAAAATCAAAAGAAAAAGAAAAAATAAAATGAGAAAAAGAAAAAAAGAAAAAAAAATGAGAAAAAGAGAAAAAATAAAAAATAAAAAATAAAAAAAGAAAAAGAAAAAATTGAAAAAAAAAGAAAAGAAAAAAATGAAAAAAATGAAAAAAAAACAAAAAATGAAAAATGAAGAAAAAAAGAAGAAGAAAACTATCCGATCCTGCCTCTTCGTCGGTGTCGTAGCTGGATCAAATCTTCAGACCTTGCCTCCTCGTCGGTGTTGTAGCTTGGTCAAATTTAACTGTTGTTCTGCCTCTTCGTCGGTGTTGTAGCTGAACCAAATTCACTAAACTCCGGTCTTGCCTCTTCGTCGGTGTTGTAGCTAGACCAAATTCACTAACTCTTGATCCTGCCTCTTCGTCGGTGTTGTAGCTGGATCAACATTACTAACTTTAGACCATGCCTCATCGTCGGTGTTGTAGCTTGGTCAAAATTTACTAACTTTCTAGTTGTATCAATGTTGTATCTAAAAAAGAAAGAAAGAAAAAAGAAAAAAAGCAAGAAAAAAGAAGGAAAAAAGAGAAGAAAAAGAAGAAAGAAAAAAAAAAGAAAAAAAATCAAAAAATGAGCTTGATCACAAAAGAGAACAACTATCCGATCCTCGCTCTTCGCTTGTCGTAGGCTGGATCAAATCTTGAACCTTGCCTCTTCGCCCGGTGTTGTTGTAGCTTGTCAAATCTAACTTTCGGTTCTGCATCTTCGCTTGTTGTAGCTGAACCTAATTCACTAACTTCCAGTCTTGCCTCTTCGTCGGTGTTGTAGCTAGACCAAATTCACTAACTCTTGATCCTGCCTCTTCGACGGTGTTTTAGCTGGATCAACATTACTAACTTTAGACCATGCCTCTTCGTCGGAGTTGTAGCTTGGTCAAAATTCACCAACTTTCAAGTTTTATCAATGTTATAAGAAAAAATCAAAAAAAGAGAGAGAAGAAAAAATATGGAAAAAGAAACAAAAACAGAGAAAAAAGAAACAAAAAGCAAAAAAAAACAAAAAAACAAAAAAAAAGAGAGAGAAAAAAAGAGAAAAGTTGTCAGTTTTCTGATCTTGCCTCTTCGTCAGAGTTGTAGCTGGATCAGACATCAGAACTTTTACCTATCGGTCTTGCCTCCTCGTCAGTGTTGCAGTTGTATCAAATTTTGTAGACCCTGTCTCTTCGTCGGTGTTGCAGCTGGGTCGAACTCTTTTTAGGTATTAGCTTATTACCAATAATGTAGCAAGTAGAACTCGGTTTGGCTTCCCCAACAAACAACCCCTATTTTGAAGGCTTTGCTTCCCTAAAGTGATAAAGTAGATCAATCAAGACAAGAAAAAAGACCTACGCCGAAGAGAAAGAATATCTACCAAAGAAGGAAGACACGCGTCAAAAGGAGAGAAGTTCAGCCAGATAAGACAAAAATGAGTACTTTTGATCTTTGCTTTGTTCTCGTTTCACAAGAACAAGCAAAGAGGGGCAACTGTAATCACTCATTTTTGTCCGGGTTTTAGTATTTTAAGTATTGTTGTAATAGTAATATTATTAATATAAAATTAATAAAAAACAAAAAAAATAATAATTAAAAAAAAGAAAAATACGTGGAGCAACATGCTCCACGTCACCCCAAATTCCCCCCACCCCTTTGATTTTGCCTATAAATAGGCAATGGAATTGAGCAATTGGATCGGTGGGGTGGCCAAATAAGAGAGCAGTGCTCTCGGCTACCCCAGGGCCAAGGGGTAGTCCCTCGGTCCTAACCGGTTTGATCGGAGTCCTATTTTGGGTCCGGTCTAGTTAATTGTTTTGGAGAGGTCGTGGTAGATCTCGGTGGGGTTCCGTCGGGGTTCGTCATTCGAACTCCTAGTTAGGTATATTTTCTTTCCTTTTTATTTATGTTGTAATTTTTATGATTTAATGAAGTAGTAATTAATTTAAAATTGTGTTTTTAATTTGTATGTTTATCTATGTTTTAGATTAGTATGTTTTAAATTTATGTTTTATATTATTATTTTATTTATGTTATATTTGTTTTTATTTATGAGTTAGATTAATATTTATGTATGTATGTTTTAGATTAGTATTTTATTTATGTTAAATTTATTTATGTGTTAAATTAATGGTTATGTATGTATGTTTTAGATTAGTATTTTATTTATGTTAGATTTGTTTTTATTTATGTGTTAAATTAATGGTTATGTATGTATGTTTTAGATTAATATTTTATTTATGTTAGTCTTTTATCATGTTAGTATTCATCGTAATATATTTATTTATATTTGCCTTATTTTAAGATTGCATTTCGGATATAAATTGTCAATGCGGTGCCCTTTTATTCGAGCGTAAACGGGCGATGTCGGCGCGTAGTGATAGTGGTTGGGCGTTTACTCTCGAATAACGGGGCCTTTAAAATCTACTCGCATTTATAACCGAATTTTAATCTAATCGTCACTTTAATCCAGAAAGTTTAATATTAATAAAGCGGTAATTATTAAAGTACCAATTTTGGGCGGTGTGGGGGTGCTAATCCTTCCCCATCCGTAACCAACTCCCGAACCCGACATTTTGAAATCTCTGGTTTTTTACGGTGTCCGATTCACCTTGAGTGGCCGGTGGCGACTCCATTTTTAAATAAATACGGGTTTTATAAAATCCCACGCGGAAGACATTATTTTCAAAACAAAATAAAACACAACTTTTTTAGCGAGAAAAAACATCGCTACAACATGTGGGGAAATTGCACCAATATTGCAAGGGAATTTTCCCCTAGAAATATAGTATCGTTGTTTTTATTTCTAAATCTATAGCATTTATTACAGTAAAATTGAAGTCGGTGAGAATACAATCCGACTTCACTATGCATCATTTTTTAATTAAAATATGTTGAAGACTGTAGACCTACAATCCAACTTTAGTGTAAAACATTGCTCAAAGACGGTGTGTGTTCCTTCCAACTTTATTTTTTTTAATTTAGAAGTCATTCACTGTTCAAAGATGATGTGTGTGACTGTGTTTCCTCCGGCTTTACTTTTACTGTAGAAAGTGTTATATTTCTGGAAATAAAAAAATAAGAACCACATTTGTGAAAATAAACAAAAAAAACCATATTTATGTAAAATTTCCTGTATAAAGTTTGATTTTTAATTAAATTGTACACATTTACAAAAATGAATCAATCCAATTATTTTCATATATGATAAATATAATTGTTTTTTTATATAAAAGATAAACTTAAAATGGTCTCACATCATGTCGTAACAATGTCATAGATTGTTTGAATTAAACTAAATTTAAATTTTTCATGTATAATTATACAAAATATAGTTTATGTATCATGTTACACGATAAATTAAAATTTGCGTATAATTTTAAGATTAATCCCTAAAATTTTCGATATAAATATAAAGGCAATCACTTGTACTTGTTTCACATGGTGGTTTGCCCTTTGCTTGCACAGACTTGCTTTCTTCACCAAGTATTACTGTTTCCGATTTAAGCAAAAACGACCAGAATATAGTGTAATAATTACATCATAACGATTCATTGCAATTGTAATTTTAAAATATTGTGATTTTTGAAAAGAAGAAAAAGAATTACGACGCAACTTCCATAACATCTGCAACTGTTACACTGCGATCGCAACCATCATATAATACAACAACTTCACATTATGATCTCGGAAGTGTTAGAATCAAATCATAAATTAATATGAAACATAAACCCATGATCTATCATGTCAAATCATCAAAAACAATAAACTGAATAAATTAAATGCGGAAGCGTACCTGAATCAATTGCTAGATTGAAAACCTTGAATCTTTTTATGGATATCGCCTAAAAGGTAGTTGTGATCTTCCAAGAAGATAAGTTAGCCCTTGACGTAAAACTCTCCGACGGAGAAAGAGAGAAAAACAAGTTAATCTATTTCTTGGGGACCACTACCTTTTTATATAGGTGATTATTAAATCAACTATTAAGTATTTATAATTCCGCCCCTCATTAAATTATAAAATATATCTTATGGTATCTACACTTTTATTTCCATGACACTTTAATACCCATGACACGCCTAACATAATGGGTCACTTAATTTTGTGTCATACTTTATAATAGCATCATACATTTTACATATGTGCCCACAATTGCTGATTTTAATCCAACAATCTCCCACTTGGGCAACATATGTTTCCTGATAATGTACAACCTTATGAGCTCAAAAATTGCTATTATATAATAGGTATTCTATAACAATTTCGTCCATAAACTATATCCATATAGGATCAAAGCAGTCTTTGCCATATTTATCATGACTAGACCTATCAATGGTCACATATACAAATAAAGTCAAATGACATAGATCAATCATGGATGCGTAGCATGAAAAATTACATGAAATGTGAATATGTCTATTTCTAACTGGTCATCTTTAAACTTAAGTGAGGTCCTTATCAAAATAAGAAAAGAGTGAATGAACTGAATACTTCATTCCTCATCATAAAATAACCAAATACATAAATGTCAACAAATATAAAACAAACAAATAACAAACTCTCACTCAAACAATAATATCTTCAAACGACACAACACCCATATAAGCAATGTGCTCATGAAAGACCTTGGGTGGTAAACTTTTTGTGAGCGGATCCGCTATTATGGAGTTTGTCCCAATGTGTTCTATGGATATTTGTCAACTTTGCACTCTTTCTTTTACAACTAGGAACTTTATGTCTATGTGCTTTGACTTAGATGAGCTCCTATTGTTGCTGGAATACAATACTGCTGACTTATTGTCACAAAATAATTTAAGTGGTCTTTCTATATTCTCTAAAATGCGCAGCCTAGTGACAAAGTTCCGCAGCCATATTCCATGATTTGATGCCTCATAGCATGCTACAAACTCTGCTACCATGGTGGAAGAAGCTACAAGTGTTTGTTTGACACTTTTCCAGGATATAGCTCCTCCAGCTAACAGATAAATATAGCATGATATAGATTTTCTGCTATCTTGGCACCTAGCAAAATCAGAATTCGAATACCCTAGACCTCCAAATGATCTGATTTCCTGTAAGCGATCATGTAATCTTTTGTTCTCTGAAGATACCTTATAACCCTCTTGGATGCTATCCAATGGTCCATACCATGGTTGCTTAAATATTTGCCTAGCATCCCAACAATGTACACTATATCCGACGCATACAAACCTGAGCATACATTAGACTCCCAATAGCTGATGTATAGGGAATCTTCTGCATTTCTTGAATTTCAAGGTTACTTTTAGGGAATTGGGCAAGACAAAAATTTTCTCTTTTAGCGATAGGGGTGTCCATTGGTTTACTGTTTTGCATGCCAAACCTTTTAACTACTTTATCGATATAGTTCTTTTGTGACAATTCAAGAATACCCCGAGATTGATCTCGATGTATCTGAATTCCTAAAACAAAAGAAGCGTCCCCAAGATCTTTCATTTCAAAATGCTTAGATAGAAATCTCTTGGTTTCGTGCAATAAGCCTATATCATTTGTGGCAAGCAAAATGTCATCGACATATAAAACCAAAAATATATGCTTACTCCCACTGAACTTGTGATACACACAATCATCAACAATATTCATCTCAAAACCAAACGAGGTGATTACTTGATGAAATTTGTGGTACTATTGACGTGAAGCTTGCTTGAGTCCATAGATGGATTTCGTTAACTTGCAAACTATTTTCTTTGGGTCTCTCGACTCAAAGTTTTTTGGTTACACCATATAAATTGTTTCTTCAATGTCTCCATTGAGAAACACAGTCTTAACATCCATCTGATGTAACTTAAGATCAAAATGAACTACAAGTGCCATGATTGTCCAAAAGAGTCTTTCAATGAAACCAGAGAGAAAGTCTCTGTAAAGTCATTGCCTTCCTTATGAGTATATCCTTTAGCTACAAGACGTGCCTTATACCTCTCCACATTACCATTTGCATCTCTCATGGTTTTAAATACCCATTTACAACCAATTGGTTTTGCACCTTCAGTTAATGAGACAAGTTCCCAAACTTTATTGTCTTGCATGGATTTATACTATTCCTGCATGGCATTAATCCATTTTTGAGAATCATCTTCTATCATTCCATTGTCATCCTCATTTTCTTGGAGAAATGCAATATAATCATTCGGAATAGCATTTCTCCTTTCTCTCGTGGATCTCCTTAATGGCATTTGTTGTTAAGGTTGTTAAATTTATTCTTCTAAAACAATTAACTCATCCTGAATAGGAGGAAGTTGTTCAACATTGTCTTGTTGAGGTTCTGGATTCGCTTATTGATTAATGACAGGTATGGGAACCTGAATATTATCAAAGTGATAGTAGGAACTGAGTTGGAACTCGGTTCCTCCTCAACAACAATGTCTCTAACCTTATTTCTCCTTCCAAATTCAACATCCTCAAAAAATGTTGCACTTCTCGTCTTAAAAATATTCTTAATTGTGGGATCATAAAATTTATAGCCCCTAGATCACTCAAAATAACCAATAAAGTAGCTGCTTACTGTTTTGGAGTCCAATTTCTTTTCATGTGGCCTATAAGGCCATGCCTAGCTGGACATCGCCAAATGTGAAAGTTCTTTAGAGTAGGCTTTCGACCTATCCAAAGCTCGTAAGGTGTCTTTTCAGCTACTTTAGTTGGTACTTTATTTAGAATGTACATTGTTGTCTTTAATGCTTCTCCCCAGAGGGACTCGGGTAAGGTAGAATGAGCAATCATACTCCTTACCATATCCTTAAGAGTCATATTACGTCTCTCAGCTACACCATTCATACTAGGTGATCCTGGCATGGTATACTGTGGGACAATACCGCACTCTTCTAGGAATTTTGCAAATGATCCTGGACGTTGTTCACCTGAGCCATCATATCTACCGTAATACTCACCACCACGATCAGATCTAACTTTCTTAATTCTTTTGTTGAGTTGATTCTCAACTTCAGCTTTATAAGATTTGAACACGTCCAAAGACTAAGATTTCTCATGAATGAGATATAGGTACCCATAACGTGAGTAATTGTCTATAAAGTTATGAAATATTGTTGACCATTCCAAGATATCATAGGGAATGTCCCACAAATATCAGTATGAATTAATTCTAAGACGTCTGTAGATCTGTTGGCACCTAATCTCTTGGTTTTGGTCTGTTTTCCCTTGATGCAATCAACACAAACACTGAAGTCTGTAAAGTCAATGGATTCTAAAATACCATTAGACATAAGTCGCTCGATCTTACCTTTTGAGATATGACCTAAGCGTTTATGCCAAAATGATGCTGAATTTTCCTTATTTAATTTTCGTTTAGTACCACGTGATTCCGCATGCAAGGTTTCATTATATGACACAATTGTATCTAGCAAATAAAGGTTGTCATAAGCATTTAAATAACCAGTTCCAACAATACTTGAATTTAAAGACAAAGTAAACTGATTGTTTCCAAATGAACAACAATATCCAAATTTGTCCAACAAAGAAACTGAAACTAAATTTTGCCTAAAAGACGGAACAACAAAAGTGTCTTTCAGATCCAAATAAAATCCAGTTCCTAATAACAACCTAAAATCCCCAATTGCTTCAACTTCCACTGATTTTCCATCGCCCACAAAGATGATTCTTTTACCATCACCTGGCTTTCGGTAGCTCAGGCAACCCTGCATAGAAACACTTATGTGAGTAGTAGCACTAAAATCTAACCACCAAGTGTTTCTAGGTACTGAAGTTAAATTAACCTTAGAACAAACCAAAGTAAGATTCATACATTTCTTAGCACGCCATGCGTGATATTTGGCACAATCTTTCTTCATGTGTCCTGGCTTGTTACAAAGGAAACAATTGTTCTGAACTTTCTCTTGTTTCTTTTGAGCTGGACCCTTAGCAGCTTCATTCTGATATTTTCTTTTCTTGCCCTTGTCCTTAGAGGCACTGGCCAAATGAGCACTTTCAGTCTTATCACGCTTCAACCTATCAACCTCTTGGACACAATGAGAAATGAGCTCATTTAGATTCCATTTCTCCTCTTGCAGTTATAACTAATTTTAAACTGGTTAAACTATGCAGGAAGATATACTAAAACCATAAGAGTGAACAAGTCTTCAAAAAACTCGATCTTAAGTGCTTTAAGTTTTGAAGCGATATGGAACATCTCCAGAATGTACTCCCTTACATTTCGTTGACCCTTATACCTTATTGACATCAATGAAGTCAGAAGTGATGTCATTTCAACCTTATCGTTTTTAGCAAAACGTTGCTCAAGATCGTCAAGGAAAGACTTGGATTGAGTAATCTCTTCAGATTCTGTGCCCCTAAAGGCTTCCATAATGTTGTGTTTCATGATCATCAGACTCATGCGATTAGAACGATCCCACCTCTCAAAATCCCTTTTTGCATCATGAGTGATATTCGCGGTGAGAGGTGCAGGTTCTTTTTGCCTTAATGCAAGGTCTATGTCCATACAACCAAGCACTATAAGTAGGGGTGTTCAAACGGTAGGTTCGGTTAACCGACCGAACTTCCAAAATTTTATTAACCAAAATTTTTCCCTATTAACCGTTAACCGAACCGATTTTTTTTTTAAATTTTTAACCGAACCAAAAAAAGTTCGGTTAACCGAAATTTGTTATAAAATTTTGGGTAAATTACACAAATGGTCACTAAACTATGTTAAAATAATCTTTTTAGCCATTGAGCTTTCAAAAGTTATAAAACAACCATTAAACTTATCGAATTATTACAAAATGATCATTGATTTATTGCACATTATAAGTTATTGATAAATATTGAAAATTTTAATGATTATTTTTTTAATAATTTAATAAATTTATTGATCATTTTGTGCTAATTTGATAAAGTTTAATGACCATTTTATAATTTTTAAAAGTTTAGTGACCAAAAATAAATATATATAATATATAAAATATTAAATTTTGGTTAATTTGGTTAATTAACCGATTTCGAACCGAATTAACCGATAACCGAAATTTGAAAAAATTATTAACCGTTAACCGAACGAACCTAAAATTAACCGAAAAAAATTTCGATTTGGTCGGTTAATTCGGTTAACTGAAATTTTGAACACCCCTAACTATAAGTAAGTGCCTTTTCCATTCCTTGAAATTTGTCCCATTAAGCATTGATATATAATTGACATTAGCAGATATTGTGGCAGCAGAAGAACTAGCTGAATATAGTACAAAATAAAAAAAAAAACATGCTCACATCAATATTTCATAAGTAAAAAAATAAATTCAAAGTAATGGCTAATTCCCCTCAAGATACCAAACACATCATTAATATCAAGTCTTTGGACAATAATATCAACAATAAACGGTATTCTTGTTGTAGTAATCAAACATTGACAATAAACTATATCGAACAACAGATTAATCTTTGAACTAATGTATTACACACATAAAATACCTTATAATTGTTACACATTTATTACCACAAGTGTCGTTGAAATTCGACCAAATATTAATTTTCCTTTGGGCCAATTAATAAACGTATGAATTACGAAAAAACAAACATCTTGATATTTTAAATAAGTTAATCTACGCAGAAGCAATCACTTTGGTGACATTGTGTTTCAATCAACCCACTAAAATATTAGACATAGCCAAAACAAGAATTTTTATGTTTATAAAGATTTATCTTTATACCTAATGATCACAACTAAAATTTTGATCCAGCCGAATTAAATACATATTTTTAAATCAAATATATATTTTGTAACTTTAATTACAATATGCATTTATTAAAACAAAAACAATACAAAATTAAGGTATAAATCAGTATTCTGGAAAAAAAGATGACTAATTCCCTACCGAAAACATAATTTGCGCCATATATGTTTATGGGCATTCAAACCCTAAATTCAACCCAGCAATAAAAAAACGCACGTGATGAATCAAAATCATGATTTGCAAACAATCGAAATTCCAGAACTCAATTGAAAACTCAACATTCCAATTTGCCGGTCAAATACGCACATGAGTTATCACACGCCTAACATAATTGGTCACTTAATTTTGTGTCATATTTTCTAATAACATCATACATTTTACATATGTGCCTACAATTGCTGATTTTAATCCAACAAGAAGGCCACTCGTAACTGCCACTGATAGTTATATCCACAGATCCTAAGGCTTTCCCTGATAGCACTTCCCTTTGACAAGCACATCAAACCAAATACAATTGCTGCCTTCTCACTATGATACCAAAGCGAGTCGTCTCTTTGTTCCCCTTCAATATCTTGCAGAACAGAATTCGTGTCTGGAACATAACCGATTCCCATTAATTTGAGAATCAACTGATTCAGCCGCCTGTTGATTTCATTGATCTCTGGATGTGAAGTTGCAGAAGTATCCCTTAAAGTAAAAGCATGAATTTGCTTGTTCGCTTCAATCCAGCTGCAGCCGGTCTTCTTGGTAAAGCCCTTCTCTCTCATTTGCCTCCTAATTCAGTGACATCTTTCTATGTCTGATAATTGGCATATATGTTGGACTATGGGTTCTTATCGAGCGAGTTGAGTAGCGCTCGACTCGTGCTCCTTAAAAAAAATTTTTGCTCGACTCGACTCCTTGCTTGTTAAACTCGATAAAATTTTTCACGACTCGTGCTTGTTAAAAAATATCGTTGTTCAACTCAACTCGTTACTCATTAAGCTCGCCAATTTTTTTACCGTGTTTTTTTTTAAATATAGGTAAAATCTTGTGATACTATTAGAGCTTAATATAAACATAGAATTCACAAAAAAACATGAGGTTTAAGGAGATAAATAAACGAATCTGTCATGACCGAGTTAGAGATAAAATTGATATTCGAGTGTGATACTCTTTTTAGTTTCTTAACAATATTCGATGAACAACAAAGGAGAGAATGCCTTAGGAATTTTGGGTTTTAACTTTCATTCGTAATTTTTTATGTGGGAAGTGGAAATTAAGACTTTTCTCTTTTCTATTTTTATACACAAAGTATAATAAAAGAAAAACAAAAGACTTTAACAAAAAAGAAGACTCATTTTTTTTTATCAGTGGTATGATTTCATTAAAGAAGAAAAATCATACAACTATATTATCGAAGGCCTCATTAAAAACCTCCCTAAACTTAAATGGAGGAAAAGAGTACTAACGATAATATAAGATAAAACGCTATCTGCACGCCTCAAGAACGAACCCAAAACAAATCGCTAAACAAACAAGACAAGACGCTCAATGAATCAAAAACAATCTAAAAAAAACGCACCACCCCCAACAACTAAGGCACATCCAACACAGCCAAGAAACCTCCTACACCGCATAGCACCATCATGGCCTCAAAGGAAAAACCTGCAGCAAGGCCGAGTCCTACCCCCAATCATTGAGGCATACGAAACCAAGTTGTCCAAGACATTCTCCCTTCGCCAATGCGCCCGCTATCATATTTGTCTCTCGAAAGATCGAGTTAAAACATACGCACCGTAACAAACGACATACCTAATCAATTTGGTTAAACCACTGCCACAAACATCATGGTCGTTTCGCAATGTGCAATACTGACACGTGCTGAAATTATCAAATAAAATAATCATATTCTCAGTTAAATATTAGAAAGTGATATAGAGAAGTAAGGTCGATCCACAGGGACTAAGGAAATTCCACTATCACTTCCTTGTTTCAACCTTGATTTAACTACGAAAATTAAAAAATGGGGGGTTTAGAATTAATTGAGTAAAAATAAAATGTAAATAAAAGCAGTAAATTGTAAAGAAAGAATTCAATGATGATGGTTTAGCCTTAGGCTTTGCTAGCCTCAATTTCGATCGTTCATCGAAATAATTTCTCCTTCTGGATAGTACATTGGATATAGTCAATAGGGCCCAACCCTTGCAGCTAACTCTTCTCTCTAGTTAACCAAAATTTCCAAGTCAATCTCCGAAATATGGTTTTTACGAGTATAACCACGTCTATCGTCATTAGCACCAAAACAACTTTAAGTTCTGGAAGATACCAACTTGAGTTATATCGTCTCTTTAAGAATCGAACTCGATCTTGATTCCCCTTAGCGGACCGCCTCTAAGTTTGTTCATAGGAAGTCAAATTATGACCAACCGATCTGACTCCCAAACCGCAAGCCAAAACAATATTGAAATCAACATTGACTTTTTGAGTTGAAGATGTAGTGACCTTTAAAGGAATGGCCAATTGTCACTCCTAATTTTCAAAGAATCAAATAATACTTTTCAAATTTGTGAAGCACAACTCAATTCTCACGATTGAAATTGAGCCATCGCAAAGCTTTAGGCTAAGCGGAAAGAGATAAAGGTAAAAGTAGAACTTTAATAAAAATCACCAAGGAAATAAACAATTCCAATCTAAGTTCAAATGTTGAATTCTAAGGGGTATTTATACCTGATAATCCTAAAAAAAACTCAAAATCCTAATAAAAGATAGAACAAGAGATAAATATTTTAAACTAGTGGACTAAATTTAAACCAAGGATTTATCAAAAAAAATAAATACAATTAATTTAAAACATGTGGTTCTGGTTTAATTCTGCTTTATCTTCTGGATAATCCCATATTTATCTCCCAAACATTTATCCTTAAGATGATTTCAAACTTCAACTTTGGGATAATGCCGATATGCCTTCTAGAAACTGCTGACTAGACCACCAAAATATGTTACTCCTCGGGCTCGGACTATGTCGTGCTCACTACTCCTGCCATGACATTCAATGAACATCCAGATTCAGCTTTTAATTGTTGGTTATGGGCTGTTTAATCCATTGAAGTTCCTAGTCATATACAGGCCCAAAAAAGAACGAATCAATAATATCCAAGTGAAAATGAGGAATAAATAACACTAAAAATATGCAATATTTTACACATATCAAATTCTCCCTCACTTATTCAATTCTTGTCCTCAAGCATATTCTAATTTTCACTCTTGTCACTTAGTAAAAAATTACTCAAAAGTTTCACTAAAAATCCTAAAAACATGCTTGGATCGAAAGAGTTAAACAAGATAATCAGATATGGGCAATAAAAATGAATCAACAAAAGCAGTTAATCGAGTGAACAACAATCAATAATGTAGAATTTCCGTTTGTTCGCTTTTAGGTTGAGACATCATCGAACCAAGACTATCATTCTTTCTTGTGGTGACGATTGTTGGAGTGTGAGTTTTATTTTTCCTCCCCTTTTATATTTCTTTTTTTCTTTTTTTGTTTCCTTTTCTTCTTTTTCTCTCGTTTTTTGTTTGTTTTTTTATTTTCATTTTTTGAACTCCGTAGCCTTGGCTCATCACTCGGATCTTTGTACTGGAAATGAGATGACAATCCAAGCACCTCACCCCGGCCTCTAATCTGGTCACATACCCTGATCTACCACTCACAATCGTCTCACCATGAAGAAGGACACATGATGACAACGTCAAACAAATATTAGCGATACAAACGGAACTCATATTTAAGTAAGAATGAAAATTGTACTACTAAGTTAAAAACATTCATCAAATTCAATAAAATGCCCAAACCAGCTTATACATGTGTAACCCAATTAATTCAAGCATGGATCTAAAGGATTAAACTGAAACTCTTTAGTCGGTCTAGACAAGTGACAATCATAATCATCAAAATAATCTCTTAAACAATCATGAATAAGTAAGGTAAAATTTGATTCCACCACCTCACTTAAAGTGTATTGTCCCTAATATGAGATAAAAAGTAAAGCACAAAAGTGAAAGTGGTAGAATACTCCCCATGTCTAGAGGCAGTGGGCTTTGGATTTGGTTCAGATACTGTATGCAATTGTAGGTATGGTGCATATGGCATGAACAACGGGGCGGCAAACGAAGGATGGTGGCGCAGTTGATATGTAGGGATGTGAAATCAAGTAATCGTTCAGGTTTCAAGTCAGGTCATATCAAATCAGATACGAGTTATGTCAGGTCAATTTAATGGTTCGACTCGGATCAGGTTGGGTTTGGGTCGATTCAGATTCAGGTCATTATTAGGTTGATTTTAAATCATATTGAGTTCGGGTCGGGTTAATTTTAGGTCGGGTAAGTCTCAGTTCAGTCCAAAACGGTTCGGGTTCGAATCAGTTAATTAACAGGTTAATTCAGGTTCGGATGGATTTCAGGTCGGGCCACGTTCAGGTTGGGTCACGTCGTTGACGGATAAAATTTAGGTCTGGGAATATCAATTTCGGTTAAAGTTCAAGTTGGGTCTTACCGTGTACAAATAGACTTTGGTATGGTAATTGTGGGTAAATTTCAGATAAAAATAAAAGTTTATGGATTAATATGAACCAAAATATCCCTTAGGATGCTGAAATATTTTACAATTTAAAAAAAATATATAATTATAACTAAATTGAATTAAACTAAAATTTAAAAGTGAATGTTAAGACTAAAATAAAAAATTTAAACAAGCGAGGACCTAAAAAGTAATTAACCACTAAACAAAAAAATTAGAAGGCAAATGTGAAAATGGGCAATTAATTATTGAATCAAATTTAAAAGGATTTCATTTTAATTTTGGAGGGAAAAAACCTAAAAATTGGGGGCTTAATTCCCTCCAAATTTTTGTCCTCCCCCACCAATTATTTTTTTCTTCACGATTTTAATTAAAGTGAAACAGTGGGAGGGAAGGTTTCCCACCCGTGTGAGTTTTTAGGTTAAGATAAATTAATTTTTTAGCCCTTCCAACTTTAGATATTTTCATTTAAGTCCAAAAATTTCACTTTTAGGTTTTAATTTAATTCAATTGAGTCCTAATTTAAATTAATTTAATTGAAATTCCATATTTAGTTTTAGAATTCTTTTAATTATGTCCGTGATTTATGCTTCTAATATTTAATTTAGCTCAATTAGATCCTAAGTTTAATAAGTTAATTCAATTCGAACATTATTATTATACCATATAAATTTTGATTTAATATAATTATACACAAATTTTTGATTTGAATGTAAATATATAATTGTACACATGAAAGTTGAAACTTTAATTTAGTTCAATGGTACACATGAAGCTTTGATTTAAATATTTAATCAAATTCAAATGCATAAATTAGCAAGTTGAATCGGAATTAATCTCGTAAATCAATAACCCTATACTAAACCATAAGCTATTAATACTAAACAAAACCCTAAACCTTAGGGAATCAAAATCAATCTCATAAACCAATAACCCTAAACTAAACCATAAATCTTAAAGAATTAGAATTAATCTCATAAACCAATAACACTAAACTAAACCATAAACTGTTAAAATTAAACCATAAATCATAAAACTTAAGGAATTATGTTGACAACATTTAAATATTTAATAAAACTTTTAAATATTTTTATATACTATAATTTATAAATATAAAAAAGTAAACATGCTAATTTAATTATCATAGCTAATCATGTACCTTAAATTGTGAAGATGTATTTTGTCACATTATAATATAATAAATTCATAATCTCAAAAATTCATCAATTGTAACTTATTAGTTATTACAAGTCAGATAAATACCAAGTCAGGTAAATATCAGATCAGTCCAATAACAAGTCAGGTCATTTTACAGGTTGAGTCAATTAAAGATCATGTTCATAACAGGTCAGGTTGATAACAGGTCGGGTAATATCAGTTATTTACCAGGTTAATCTCGGGTTCAGGTTCATATCAGGTCGGATGCAGGTCGGGTTCGGTTATCACATTATCAGGTTGAATTCAGGTTTAGGTCATTCTCAGGTCGGGTGCAAGTTGGGTTTAGATCCAAAAGTTCTAGGTCTAACTCGGGTTCAGGTCAACACCAGTTCAAACTCGAATCGATTTCGAATCATCACCGCCTCGAGTTACAAGCAGTTCTGACTCAAGTCGATTTCAGTCAGTTTTGCAGGTCGGGTCAGCTTTTTATATCCCTATTGATATGGTGCGATTGTAGAGTGGAGCGGCCGTTTGGTGTGTTTATTAAAAGAAAGAAAGAATGGAGAGGGCTAGGATACAATTGGGGCAGTGTGGTTTTTTATTAATATCAATGAAACACACGTTTTATTAGGGGATAATATAGGTGGCAAAATGATGAGTTTTAGTGGGATTGAAACTTGAGTGAAACAGTGTCCATGGTAACCAAACAAATTGCCCCCCTCCTCCCCCCCCCCTTTTTTGCTTGCGATAAATTTCTCCTCATGCGATTAAAGTTTCATGAAATATAAGACCGCATTCCCACGCAAATCAATGCCATGGCCTTACATTCGAGCTCAATCAAATAGGTATGATCCTTGGTGTACCTAAAAACGAAATAAATAAAAATTAAAAAAATAGCTAAATGAATGAAATAAACGGAAATAACAAAAATGAATTGTCTCCCATTAGAGCGCTTTTGTTTAACGCCGTTAGGTCAACGACTTGATCATAGATCAAAACAAAAAAACGATATTAGTAATTTTAGCCGAAGTCACCGGAAACGGCGCCAATTTGACACGTGCCCGAAATTGTCAAATAAAATAATCCTATTCTAAATTAAATATTAGAAAGTAATATAGAGAAGTAGGGTCGATTCATAGGGACTAAGAAAATTTCACTATCGCTTTCTTGTTTCAACCTTGATTTAACTGCAAAAATTAAAAAAAAGGGTTTAGAAATAATTGAGTAAAAATAAAATGTAAATAAAAGCAGTAAATTGTAAAAAAAGAATTCAATGATGATGATTTAGCCTTAGGCTTTGCTAGCCTCAATTTCGATCGTTCATTGAAATAATTTTCCCTTCTGGATAGTACGTTGGTTACAGTCAACAAGACCCAACCCTCGCAATTAACTCTTATCTCTGGTTAACCGAAATTTCCAAGTCAATCTCTAAAATCTAGTTCATTCTGGTCTAACCACGTCTATTGCCGTTAGCACCAAAACAACTTTAAGTTCTAGTGTAACCCTTTAAACCCGACCTAGAAGAAAATGCCGAATTTAGGAAGTTACGATTGAAAACTTTTCCCTCAAGTAATATATTTTAGTTTTAAATAATTAATAAAACAAAATAATTATTAAATAACCATAATTACCACAGTTGTTTACAAATCCCAAACGTTATAAAATATTCTGATCATTTAATAAAATTTTTGAAATAAAGTTTGTAAATACATGCTGAAACATAATCCCAAAACATAAAATTATAATGATAATAATAATCTGATAATCTAAAATAAAGTTCATATTGATGATGAATTATCCGAGTAAAATACGAGATGCTCCAAGTACCAAGTTGCCTATGTCTCTGAGATATCTGAAAGAGAAGAACTAAGGGGAGTAAGCTAAAGAACTTAGTGTGTCTCTAAAGTACAAAAAAAATCACAATATCATAAACATAATTATTTTGATAAAATCTTTAAATTCACAAATGGCGATACACAACGCAAAAGCTTTAACTTATAAAAATGATGCAATGAACCCAACTACATTACACCAAAAGAAGAGGAAGTTCCCCAAAACACCTCACTACATCCACCAATCGATATGTGGTTTTCTAGGTTATATTGATGTAGTGACTTTTAAAAAAATGACCAACCACTCGTCGATCCATTGCACTAAATAAAATTTTTTGAAGTTGTGAAATTTCTAGAGAATCAAGAATCAATTCTCACGATTAGAATTAAGTCATCGCAAAACTTTAGGCTAAGTGAAAAGAAATAAAGGTAAAAGTAGAACTTTAATAAAAATAACCAAGAAAATAAACAATTCCAATCTAAGTTTAAATGTTGAATCCTAAGGGATATTTATACCCCGAGAATCCTAATAAAATAAAATAATTTAAAATTTTAATAAAGGATAAAACAATAGATAAATATTTTAAACTAGTGAACTAAATTTAAACCACAAGTTTACCGTAAAATATAATTAATTGAAATATGTGGCTCTGGTTGAATTCTGTTTTATCTTTTAGATAATTTCGTATTTATCTCTCAGACATTTATCCTTAAGATGATTTCAAACTTTGATTTTAAGATAATGTCGATCTGTCTTCTAAAAACTACTGATTGGACTACCGAAATCGATTACTCCTCGGGTTCGAACTATATCGTACTCACGACTCTTGTCATAAAATCCAATAAACATCCAAATTATGCTTTTAATTGTTAATTATGGGCTGATTAATCTAATAAAGTTCTTAATCATAAATAGGCCTAAAAAATCAATAATATTCAAATGAAAATGAGGAATAAATAACAATAAAAATATGCAATATTTTACCACTTATTCAATTCTTGTCCTCAAGCATATTCTAATTTTCACTCTTGTCACTTAGTAAAAATTACTCAAAAGTTTCACTAAAAATCCTAAAAACATGCTTGGATCAAAAGAGTTAAACAAGATAATCGGATATAGGCAATAAAAATGAATCAACAAAAGCGATTAATCGAATGAACAACAATCAATAATGTAGAATTTCCGTTTGTTCGCTTTTTTAGGTTGAGACATCATCGAACCAAGACTATCATTCTTTTTTGTGGTGACGATTGTTGGAGTGTGAGTTTTATTTTCCCTCCCTTTTATATTTCTTTTTTTTTTTTGTTTCCTTTTCTTCTTTTTCTCTCGTTTTTTGTTTTTTTTTTATTTTCATTTTTGAAACTCCGTAGCCTTGGCTCATCACTCGGATCTTTGTACTAGAAATGAGATGACAATCCAAGCACCTCACCCGGCCTAATCTGGTCACATACCCCTATCTACCACTCACAATCGTCTCACCATGAAGCATCACACATGATGACAACGTCAAACAAATATTAGTGATACAAACGGAACTCATATTTAAGTAAGAATGAAAATTGTACTACTAAGTTAAAAACATTCATCAAATTCAATAAAATGCCCAAACCAGCTTATACATGTGTAACCCAATTAATTCAAGCATGGATCTAAAGGATTAAACTGAAACTCTTTAGTCGGTCTAGACAAGTGACAATCATAATCATCAAAATAATCTCTTAAACAATCATGAATAAGTAAGGTAAAATTTGATTCCACCACCTCACTTAAAGTGTATTGTCCCTAATATGAGATAAAAAGTAAAGCACAAAAGTGAAAGTGGTAGAATACTCCCCATGTCTAGAGGCAGTGGGCTTTGGATTTGGTTCAGATACTGTATGCAATTGTAGGTATGGTGCATATGGCATGAACAACGGGGCGGCAAACGAAGGATGGTGGCGCAGTTGATATGTAGGGATGTGAAATCAAGTAATCGTTCAGGTTTCAAGTCAGGTCATATCAAATCAGATACGAGTTATGTCAGGTCAATTTAATGGTTCGACTCGGATCAGGTTGGGTTTGGGTCGATTCAGATTCAGGTCATTATTAGGTTGATTTTAAATCATATTGAGTTCGGGTCGGGTTAATTTTAGGTCGGGTAAGTCTCAGTTCAGTCCAAAACGGTTCGGGTTCGAATCAGTTAATTAACAGGTTAATTCAGGTTCGGATGGATTTCAGGTCGGGCCACGTTCAGGTTGGGTCACGTCGTTGTCGGATAAAATTTAGGTCTGGGAATATCAATTTGGTTAAAGTTCAAGTTGGGTCTTACCGTGTACAAATAGACTTTGGTATGGTAATTGTGGGTAAATTTCAGATAAAAATAAAAGTTTATGGATTAATATGAACCAAAATATCCCTTAGGATGCTGAAATATTTTACAATTTAAAAAAAATATATAATTATAACTAAATTGAATTAAACTAAAATTTAAAAGTGAATGTTAAGACTAAAATAAAAAATTTAAACAAGCGAGGACCTAAAAAGTAATTAACCACTAAACAAAAAAATTAGAAGGCAAATGTGAAAATGGGCAATTAATTATTGAATCAAATTTAAAAGGATTTCATTTTAATTTTGGAGGGAAAAAACCTAAAAATTGGGGGCTTAATTCCCTCCAAATTTTTGTCCTCCCCCACCAATTATTTTTTTCTTCACGATTTTAATTAAAGTGAAACAGTGGGAGGGAAGGTTTCCCACCCGTGTGAGTTTTTAGGTTAAGATAAATTAATTTTTTAGCCCTTCCAACTTTAGATATTTTCATTTAAGTCCAAAAATTTCACTTTTAGGTTTTAATTTAATTCAATTGAGTCCTAATTTAAATTAATTTAATTGAAATTCCATATTTAGTTTTAGAATTCTTTTAATTATGTCCGTGATTTATGCTTCTAATATTTAATTTAGCTCAATTAGATCCTAAGTTTAATAAGTTAATTCAATTCGAACATTATTATTATACCATATAAATTTTGATTTAATATAATTATACACAAATTTTTGATTTGAATGTAAATATATAATTGTACACATGAAAGTTGAAACTTTAATTTAGTTCAATGGTACACATGAAGCTTTGATTTAAATATTTAATCAAATTCAAATGCATAAATTAGCAAGTTGAATCGGAATTAATCTAAGTAAATCAATAACCCTATACTAAACCATAAGCTATTAATACTAAACAAAACCCTAAACCTTAGGGAATCAAAATCAATCTCATAAACCAATAACCCTAAACTAAACCATAAATCTTAAAGAATTAGAATTAATCTCATAAACCAATAACACTAAACTAAACCATAAACTGTTAAAATTAAACCATAAATCATAAAACTTAAGGAATTATGTTGACAACATTTAAATATTTAATAAAACTTTTAAATATTTTTATATACTATAATTTATAAATATAAAAAAAAGTAAACATGCTAATTTAATTATCATAGCTAATCATGTACCTTAAATTGTGAAGATGTATTTTGTCACATTATAATATAATAAATTCATAATCTCAAAAATTCATCAATTGTAACTTATTAGTTATTACAAGTCGATAAATACCAAGTCGTAAATATCGATCGGTCAATAACAAGTCGTCATTTTACTGAGTTGAGTCAATTAAAGATCATGTTCATAACAGTCAGGTTGATAACAGGTCGGGTAATATCAGTTATTTACCAGGTTAATCTCGGGTTCAGGTTCATATCAGGTCGGATGCAGGTCGGGTTCGGTTATCACATTATCAGGTTGAATTCAGGTTTAGGTCATTCTCAGGTCGGGTGCAAGTTGGGTTTAGATCCAAAAGTTCTAGGTCTAACTCGGGTTCAGGTCAACACCAGTTCAAACTCGAATCGATTTCGAATCATCACCGCCTCGAGTTACAAGCAGTTCTGACTCAAGTCGATTTCGATCGATTTTTGCGGTCGGGTCACCTTTTTATATCCCTATTGATATGGTGCGATTGTAGAGTGGAGCGGCCGTTTGGTGTGTTTATTAAAAGAAAGAAAGAATGGAGAGGGCTAGGATACAATTGGGGCAGTGTGGTTTTTTATTAATATCAATGAAACACACGTTTTATTAGGGGATAATATAGGTGGCAAAATGATGAGTTTTAGTGGGATTGAAACTTGAGTGAAACAGTGTCCATGGTAACCAAACAAATTGCCCCCTCCTCCCCCTTTTTGCTTGCGATAAATTTCTCCTCATGCGATTAAAGTTTCATGAAATATAAGACCGCATTCCCACGCAAATCAATGCCATGGCCTTACATTCGAGCTCAATCAAATAGGTATGATCCTTGGTGTACCTAAAAACGAAATAAATAAAAATTAAAAAAATAGCTAAATGAATGAAATAAACGGAAATAACAAAAATGAATTGTCTCCCATTAGAGCGCTTTTGTTTAACGCCGTTAGGTCAACGACTTGATCATAGATCAAAACAAAAAAACGATATTAGTAATTTTAGCCGAAGTCACCGGAAACGGCGCCAATTTGACACGTGCCGAAATTGTCAAATAAAATAATCCTATTCTAAATTAAATATTAGAAAGTAATATAGAGAAGTAGGGTCGATTCATAGGGACTAAGAAAATTTCACTATCGCTTTCTTGTTTCAACCTTGATTTAACTGCAAAAATTAAAAAAAAGGGTTTAGAAATAATTGAGTAAAAATAAAATGTAAATAAAAGCAGTAAATTGTAAAAAAAGAATTCAATGATGATGATTTAGCCTTAGGCTTTGCTAGCCTCAATTTCGATCGTTCATTGAAATAATTTTCCCTTCTGGATAGTACGTTGGTTACAGTCAACAAGACCCAACCCTCGCAATTAACTCTTATCTCTGGTTAACCGAAATTTCCAAGTCAATCTCTAAAATCTAGTTCATTCTGGTCTAACCACGTCTATTGCCGTTAGCACCAAAACAACTTTAAGTTCTAGTGTAACCCTTTAAACCCGACCTAGAAGAAAATGCCGAATTTAGGAAGTTACGATTGAAAACTTTTCCCTCAAGTAATATATTTTAGTTTTAAATAATTAATAAAACAAAATAATTATTAAATAACCATAATTACCACAGTTGTTTACAAATCCCAAACGTTATAAAATATTCTGATCATTTAATAAAATTTTTGAAATAAAGTTTGTAAATACATGCTGAAACATAATCCCAAAACATAAAATTATAATGATAATAATAATCTGATAATCTAAAATAAAGTTCATATTGATGATGAATTATCCGAGTAAAATACGAGATGCTCCAAGTACCAAGTTGCCTATGTCTCTGAGATATCTGAAAGAGAAGAACTAAGGGGAGTAAGCTAAAGAACTTAGTGTGTCTCTAAAGTACAAAAAAAATCACAATATCATAAACATAATTATTTTGATAAAATCTTTAAATTCACAAATGGCGATACACAACGCAAAAGCTTTAACTTATAAAAATGATGCAATGAACCCAACTACATTACACCAAAAGAAGAGGAAGTTCCCCAAAACACCTCACT
This sequence comes from Hibiscus mutabilis, assembly GCA_019671005.1. Classification (NCBI taxonomy): domain Eukaryota; kingdom Viridiplantae; phylum Streptophyta; class Magnoliopsida; order Malvales; family Malvaceae; genus Hibiscus; species Hibiscus mutabilis. The sequence continues at coordinate 30,505,041 of CM033711.1, read as the reverse complement.
ACATCCACCAATCGATATGTGGTTTTCTAGGTTATATAACCAAAATTTTGGATAAATTACAAGGTAAGTCCTTGTACTTTTCTAGGTTTCACAAAATAGGTACCTAATATAAATTTCTTATAAAAGGTTGCTAAATCCGTTTAAAAAATTCAATTAATTCCCAAATTTCTCAATTAGGGTTTTATATTTAAATTTCCAATTTCTAGAGTTTTGAATTTAGGGATTTCAAAATTAGGGATATTTCGAATCTAGGGTTTACAATTTGGATTTATTTTTTGGGTGTTACATCTGGAAGAGCCCAACTCGAGTTATAGCGTCTCTTTCAGAATCGAACTTGATCTTGATTACCATTAGCAGATTGCCGCTAAGTTTGTTCATAAGAAGCCAAATTATGACCAACCACTCGACTCCCAATCCGCAAGCCAAAACACTATTCAAATCAACGTCGACTTTTTGATTTGAAGATGTAGTGACTTTTTCCGATTGCCACTCCTAATTTCTAGAGAATCAAAGAATACTTTCCAAAGTTATGAAGCACAACTCAATTCTCACAATTGGAATTGAGCCATCGCAAAGCTTTAGGCTAAATGGAAAGAGATAAAGGTAAAAGTAGAACTTTAATAAAAATCGCCAAGGAAATAAAAAATTCCAAGCTCAGTTCAAATGTTGAATCCTAAGGGGTATTTATACCCGAGAATTCTAACAAAATAACATAACTCAAAATCCTAATAAAAGATAAAACAAGAGATAAATATTTTAAACTAGTGAACTAAATTTAAACCAAGGATTTATTACAAAAGATAAATACAATTAATTTAAAACATGTGGTTCTGGTTGAATTCTGCTTTATCTTCTGGATAATCCCATATTTATCTCCCAAACATTTATCCTTAAGATGATTTCAAACTTTGACTTTGGGATAATGCCGATCTGCCTTCTGGAAGATGCTAACTAGACCACCAAAATCTGTTGCTCCTCGGGCTCAGACTGTGTCGTGCTCACGACTCCTGCCATGACATCCGATGAACATCCAGATTCTGCTTTTAATTGTTGGTTATGGGCTGTTTAATCCAATGAAGTTCCTAGTTATAAACAAGCCCAAAAAACGAATAAGTAATATCCAAGTGAAAATGAGGAATAAATAACACTAAAAATATGCAATATTTTACACTTATCAAATTCTCCCTCACTTATTCAATGCTTGTCCTCAAGCATATTCTAATTTTCACTCTTGTCACTTAGTAAAAAATTACTCAAAAGTTTCACTAAAAATCCTAAAAACATGCTTGGATCAAAAGAGTTAAACAAGATAATCAGATATAGGCAATAAAAATGAATCAACAAAAGCAGTTAACCGAATGAACAACAATCAATAATGTAGAATTTTCGTTTGTTCGCTTTTAGGTCGAGACATCATCGAACCAAGACTATCCTTCTTCTTTGTGGTGACGATTATTGGAGTGTAAGTTTTATTTTCCCCCTCTTTTAGATTTCTTTTTTTCTTTTTTTGTTTCCATTTTCTTCATTTTTCTCTCGTTTTTTGTTTTTTTTTTCATTTTCATTTTAAACTCCGTAGCCTCAGCTCGTCACTCGGATCTTTGTACTAGAAATGAGATGACAACACAAGCACCTCACCCTGGCCTCTAATCTGGTCACATACCCCTATATACCACTCACAATCGTCTCACCATGAAGCATCATACATGATGACAACGTCAAACAAATATTAGTGATACAAACGAAACTCATATTTAAGCAAGAATGAAAATTGTACTACTAAGTTAAAAACATTCAGCAAATTCAATAAAATTCCCAAACCAGCTTATATATGTGTAACCCAATTAATTTAAGCATGGAATTAAAGGATTAAAGTGAAACTCCTAAGTCGGTCTAGACAAGCGACAATCATAATCATCAAAATAATCTCTTAAACAATCATGAATAAGTAAGGTAAAATTTGATTCCACCACTTCACTTAAAGCCTATTGTCCCTAATACGAGATAAAAAGTAAATCACAAAAGTGAAAAGTGGTAGAATACTCCCCATGTCTAGCGGCAGTGGGCTTTGGATTTGGTTCAAGAGCTGCATGCGACTGTAGGTATGGTGCATATGGCATGAACAACGGGGCGACAAATGAGGGATGGTGGCGCGGTTGATATGGTGCGATTGGAGAGTGAAGCGGTTGTTTGGTGTGTTTATGAAAAGAAAGAAAGAATAGAGAGGGCTAGGATACCTTTGGGGTAGTGTGGTTTTTTATTAATATCAATGAAACACACGTTTTATTAGGGGATAATATAGGTGGCAAAATGATGAGTTTTAGTGGGATTGAAACTAGGGATGTGAAATCAGGTAATCGTTCAGGTTTTAGGTCATCTCTTGTCAGGTCAGATCAAATCAGATACGGGTTATGTCAAGTCAATTTAATGGTTCGACTTGGATCAGGTCTGTAACACCCCTTTCCCGGCCTAGTAGAGAACTGGGTCGGAAAGTGCTACAAAAAAATATATCGAAGATTTGAAAGCTTAATCAAAGTATAGAAACTTATTCAGATCATTCATTAAATTCTTTTAAGGCTTAACAGAATCATCTTATTAAGACTTACACCATTCGGGATCAATTTTAACCCTTTTGAACTTAAGGACTAAATCATAATTTTTACAAATTAGAGGTCCTTATTGGGATTTATTTTTACTAGACTATAATTAAACCTATTAATTATTAACCCGTGAATTTTCGTTATTAACAGAGTTTTAAGGCTTAACAGAATCATCTTATTAACACTTGTACAAGTTTTAGTGACCATTTTGCAAACTTCTTAAAACTGGTTTCTATGTCTTTTAACAGAGTTAACTAACTCCATACCGATACCCTTAAGGCCGTACCGGTACGCTATGCCAAATTTTTGAGTTTTCATATTCAAGGATAACAACCCGTATCGATACACCTAAGCTCGTATCGATATGCGTTGACTAAGGTTGACTCGTTTCGGTACAACCTAGGGCCGTATCGATACCATTTATTTTTCTGACCTTACTGTCCAAATTCCTATCGATACACCCCCTCTACATATCGATATGCCCTGTTTCACTTGGCCCAATTATGCAAGACCGTATCGATACGCTATCACCCGTACCGATACGCATACCTTGTAATGACAAATTTTTACTGGTTTTTATTCAAATTAACCTACCATTTGTTGTACAAACTTTACCAAATTTTACCAGTAAGTCTAATATCTATATTTTTAATAGCATACAAAATTTTAGAGTGTTTCGAATCCATTTACCTAGTTTTTACCTTTTAGCACATTTAACCTCATTTAACTAGTTTAACCAATTCACAAGCATACCATATTAGCCATTAAACATTTGGTCACCTTTAGGCTATTATACACACGTTAAAAGGCACATACATAACATGTTTAGACCATATGCCACTTTACTAGGAGTTCAAGGCAAAAGATAAGCATACATATAATTTGTAGGAGTGACTTGCAATCGCAACACACGATCGAAGGCCAGATTTCTTTAAGATCCTGAAATGCACGATACACACAAATGTTAGGCTTACATATCCTAGTGAGGTAGTCATAACAAATGCAAATATTTAACGGATAATAAGAACATCATAATGATATGCTTGAATGACATATTTGGTACACAATCACACTTGTATCTCATGCTTGATTCAAGTAACACATTTCCATATACAAAATACATATCATAATCACACAGTATAGCCTTGGACATGATAAGCAATGGATACGCAGATTCCCCTGTACACCATACATATCGGAAATATGCCGTAGCCTTGAGCCGTAGCTCCGGATAGTCCCTTACACAATCCATCCTTATTTCACCACACATACAGGCCGTAGCCCCGGACCGTAATCCAATCCCTTACTTGGTGAGCTCGAATAACCATATGGCATGCCAATTGTATCCAATGTCCACAATGTCCAAGATAACATATTTTATCATAATTCTTACCTTTCAGATCACATCATATCGGATAACAAATCGAGCCTTAGCTCCACATAACATATCATAGCATAATTATATCAAAATCTATATACAAGTATGAATCGGATATCACATAAGAACTTACAAAAACATCATTTAAGCTTACCATGCTTACCATTAGTGTCCACATATGCTTACTCTACTTGAGCCTTTAAACAAAAAATGCGATTATAACACAAAACGAATGCAACGGGATGGCACCTTACCCATCCCTTGACACGACTACACTCACCTTGATTCTGAAGCTTTTAGGATTTTCGTATTTCGATTCCTTTACTTCTAGACTTGGTCAAAGATGACGGATTGTTTCCTTCCAATTTTTGAGCTAGGAAGAAACAAAATGAATTATTATAATCACTTCAACGATATAGTACTTATTCAAGGATTATGCTTAGGATTTCGATTTAAAATTAAACTCCAATTATCCATGGAATTCAACAATTGATTGAGGGCTTTTACTTACCCGATCGATAGCTATGGAATGATACCTTTGAATCAAGGAAAGCTTGGACTTAAGAGACTTAATAGGAGAGATGTGTGCTTGAGCTTGAGGTTGAAAACAACAATGGTAGTGCTTGCTTGTTGGATGGCAAATGGTGGGCTTAGCTTTCGGAAGATTCAAACGGGGAAGAAAACTTCATATTTTAAGGGATTAAACCCTTTTATCAATGCCCCACCTGCACATGAACCAATAGGAAGCTTTCCTATTAGCAAGGGAAAAATTAAACAATTGTTTCCCCTCTTTTCATGCCTTTTATCATTTTTAAGGCAATTGATAATCATCCATCATTCAATCTGCTGGATTTCACGTGGAAGGGACAAGCAAGAAGGTGACTAAGCACCTTACTTTTCATTTCCTTCAATTCGGGCCTTAAAACAGATATTTATAGAGGGTCGTATCGATACCCTATATAGCCGTAAAATAGAAATATTCCTTTTGTAAGAGAACATATTTTTTGCTTCGAATATAAAATTAGAAACACCCATATACGCTCAGGGCATCGTCTTTTATATTCCAAAAATATATTTCACCCATAAAAAAATTATGCATGAATTAATTATTATGTTGTTCATTTTAAGTGCTAACCTAAAAATGCTCTAATTTAAATTCACGTGTTATTAAAACTATGAATAATATTTAATTCCAAAATCTACATGAGATAACACTCAATTACTTTTGAGCATCATCCATATTAAACTTTAAAATTATAGATAATATTTCCTATCGCTTAATTATATTAAGGGTAAACTACCTAGGTGACCACTCAACTATTGAGTTTGACCTATTTTGACCACTGAACTACAAAAACTCAAAATTCGACCACCCAAATATTTAAATGGACCTATTTTGACCACGATCGTTAAAATCTAACTAAGAAGTGATGTGGCAGTTAAAGAAAATTTATATAATTACACATTTGGTCCTAATTTTAATTTAATTAAATAAAATTAATTAACCAATCAGATGATGACACATGTCATGACCCAATTAGTTGTATTTACTCAATTTTTAATTTATTTTATTTTTTCACTCAATCAGATGACAACACGTGTCACTCAATCAGATTGGGTGAAAAATTAAATAAATGAGAACATTGAGCATTGAACTTGCAACTTGTGGGTTGAATTGCAGAACCTCTAATGCTAAGTTAAGCTATTCAATTGGATTAGATTTCCTAACTTTGTTTATTTAAATATGATTTTTTTGTTTTTTCTATCATTCAAAATTCTCCCGATCTTTCTCCACACCAATCCACCCCGCACTTCTCGTCGCGGATGCCTTAAAACTGGCAATACCAATGATTTCCTACCGGTTACCAAGGAGGTGATGTCATATTTGCCTTCATATGTATAAATGGGTTCCAAATCAAAGAATGCCTGTATGCAATGGTGACACCGAGAAAACCAAAACTCAAATATATTTCTTGAATGAATCTTTATAACTCGAATAACAAGGACAAGTATGTGAGATTGTTTCGAGAGCAGAGAGTGCAAACCTTTGCAACAAGAAAATCAGCCAGAATTCCATGACTGGACACCATAAAAGTTGTCATGGATAAGTAATTCAGATCGAAACCTTGTGCGAAACCACAAGTTTATACATCTTAAATGTTTATACCTTTCCCAAGCTGGCATGATCGGGAGTCATTGTACCCTTGTCATACAATTTGCAAAGGCGCCAACCAACAAGGATCATGGCTTGAATATTACCTAGCATTACAACAAGTTTCTGCTGATTAATTTGAAATGCTGCCAATGGTGCTCCAAATTGTTTCCTCTCCTTCAGATACCTACATCATGGAAAATGAAGAACAACGTCATCTCGTAAGCTCCACATGTCACTGCTTAAATTGTATATGAATAGGTTAGAGATGGAGAGGGAAGAAAAGTGCAGGGGGTGCATTGGTGTGGAGAAAATTTGGGGAAATTTTGAATGAAAGAAAAGAAAAGAAAAATCAGATTTAAATAAACAAAGTTAGCAAATCTAAGCTAATTGAAGGGCTTGGCCTAGCAGTACAGGTGTTGCAATTCAAACCTATAGATTGCAAGTTTGATGCCCAACATCCTCATTTAGTTAAATTTTCACCCAATCAGGTGACATGTGTTGTCACCTGATTGGTTGATTAATTTTATTTAATTAAATTAAAATTAGGACCAAATTAATATAAAAAGTAACTAACATGGACCAAATGTGTAACTATACAAATTTTATTTAACTGCCACATCACATTTTCGTTTGATTTTAACGGCCGTGGTCAAAATAGGTCCATTTAAATAGTTGGGTGGTCGAATTTTGAGTTTTTGTAGATCAGTTGTCAAAATAGGTTAGACCCAATAATTGGGTGGTCACCCAGGTAGTTTACCCTTATATTAATTATTTAAAGTTGTAATCTTAATTAAGGATATATTTATTAATCTAAGTTATTTATTAATTTTTTAAGGTTTTAATGAATATTGAATATTCTATTTAAGAGCTCATGTTGGACAACACTCGTTATTTTAGGACACCATTCAAATTTAAACTCCAAAAATTGTCATACAATACTCATTAATTTTCTACCATTATCTATCTTATTCAAATTATCAAAGGCCTAATTAAAATACATAACACTAAGGCTCTAATATACTAATTAAATTAAGCTAAGTGATTAAAATTCCTAAATGGCACTACATGCTATTAATTTAAATCTAACAATTAATAAAGCAATTAATTAAACAAATATATTTCAAAAAAGGGCTAGATTGAAAAGAATAAAACTTGAATTTTTTGATTTTATTACATTTTAGGACTAGATTGAAAGTAATTTAAAGTTGAATTTTTTATTTTTATTTTTATTTAAAATGAGGACTGAATTGAAATGGACTATAAAGTGGAGGGCAAATCCATAAGGATCTGAATAATATGGCTCAGACCCTAAGGTTCGACCCAAATCTAGAGCACAAATTCTCCTTTGACTCGACCCCAAAACGACATCGTTCTGTATATGCTATATAAAGCCCCTTTAAGCTCAAAATTTCTCCTTTCTCATTTTTTGATTTCTCATTCTGTTAACCCAAACTCTCTAAAAAATTCTCTCTCTCCCCCCTCCAAACACGTTCAAACCCAGAAACTAACCTAAAATGGATCAAAATCTATTGTTTTTGGTTGAGCTCATCATGTTTTCTTCGTAAAAACGAAGAACACAATGAACTCTAACAAGAACCGCCGCGTGTTCATCTGCATAGATCCTTTTCGGTTATGTCTCGGTCACACTCTTTTGTTTGTCGGTCATCGGGAGTCGATTCTCGACCATCGTAAGATAATTTTCGGTCGCTGTTTTTAAATCTCCAAAAAAAAATAAAAACCCTAAATCTAACCGATCTAGCATGATCTCCCAACTTCCCCGAACTAAATGCACCCTCTCGGCCCGTTTCCAACTCAACTGTACACTCTAAACACCTCGGCCACCACGAGATAAACACTCTACTCTTTTCTCTCTGATTTGCTTATATATATATATGTTTATATGAACATTAACATTTGTGTTTCTTTGCAAGAAGGAAGAAAACGGTGAAGATTATAACTTTGCAGCGACGGTTATAGTAATTTCAGCGTCTTTTTTGACGTACGATCGTCTTTTTCAACTACGTCTCGGCTTTTTAAGTTGTCTCTTCAACTTTCGAAATAAACTCTTCTCTTTCTTCTTTAATTTTCTTTTTTAAATTCTTCTCAATTATTGCACCCTCATTCATTGCTGACAATTTTCTCTCTTTTTATTTATAGGGTTAACCATGGATGACGTCATAACGTTGACATCATCCCTAGCTGGTACCAACTCAGCAATGAAGAAACATAGATCGTTGTGATTCTTACTTGGACCAATGGGAGATTGTCACGTGTCTCTTGAGTTACCAAATTTGGGTGAAAAACTGTATTAGGCCAAATTAGTGTTTGTTGGGATGAAAATGAATACAATGAGCGGTCAACATATGTAATTTGGGTCTTCGAGTTTTTATCATGTAAATGGACTTTAGGTATTTGAAATGTAAAATGGACACTATTTTATGGACATTTATTTATTTATGGACTTAATTATTATCTAATAAGTTTTAATTATTTATTATTTAATATCTAGTCATTTATTTATTTACTAAGAGAAAAATATTATATATACCCGAATAAATTTGGGTATTACAGATGCCCCTCTTTACTCATTAATGTGGAACATGAATTGGACAAAGACAAAAAGACACGAATTTTGGTTTGAACCGGTCGACTGTCTTCTGAGCTGTAAGTTCTTCTCATTATGAACTTTCTAGCATGAACATCATTCATTTTTTTACTGGAACTACTTATTTGGGTTCATGATATTTGTATCTTTAAATATGAATACATTTTTTATTAAATTATTTTGAACTAATATTAAATTGATAAAAATATACTAAATTTTAGGATTAAAGTTGTAACTATTTCAAGTCTTGTTAGGCGTTCGTTTGAACTTTAACAAAAGAGTGACCTGATTATAATTAAATTTTAATTGAATGATATATTTGTAACTTCACTAATAATGGAATAACTTGTTTGTTACTGGTGATAATATTTTAACGTTTGTTTACGTTTAAAGGAGAGATTGATCTAATAGTAACTAGAATATTGATTGAGTGACACAATTATAATTTTTAATAATTGAGTTACCAGTTGCAAACCTTCCTAATAATAGAGTGGCCTCCAATGTAGTTTATCCAAAATAATATTAATTAAGTAATAATATATAAAACATTAAATTAAGGGAAAAAGGTTTGATACTGTATAAACTTTAGTTTATATAACCTTTTTAATTTAGGGATTAGAAGTTTAATTTAGGGTTTATATTTTAGAGTTCAAAATTTAAGGTTTGTGGTTTAAAGTTTAAGATTTAATTTTTTAGGGTTTATAAATAAACATTTAAGTTTTAAATTTTATAATATAAATCATGTATACCAAAATATAATCCTTAAATTACCGAATATTTCATGCCGTCGTACACCAATACCGAAACGAAGATAAATCACGCACAATGGGTGTTTCAAACCTAAACAATAACACACAGACAAAAATTAGAACAAGATAAGCACTAGGGTAGAGCAATAAAAACTCATAAATTAAAAATCATAGTGTTTTACAAATGTGGGTTATTTGAATTGAACTGAATTTAATTAAATTCGGTATTTATTTAATTTATAATTAATTTTAATTACTTTATAATATAAAAACAAGTATTTTATACTTAAAATATTATATGTATATATATATATATATATGAAATATTGATTCTTTTTATTTACTTGAAAAATTAATTTTCTAAAAAAAATCTTTAAAAACTTTACCAATTAATGTTTAAAAGTACAAAATAAAGTTATTTATCAAAATAAAACACAGTTTCAAAACCCAAAGTTAATAAAACCGAAATTTGTTAAATTATTCAAAAAATTCACCTGAAGTGAATGGAACCGAATTGAACTATATATACCCCTAATAAGCACTAGTATTATATTTCCGCACCACGATGACCACAAATTATAATCTTTGCTCGGTAGACATGTGGAGTATTTATTATAAAATTATATATTTTGCAGAGAAAAACCAAAACAAGAGATTCATACATCTTTGTCCTCCATATCTGAATATGTGAAATTGTTATCATGGACATGAAGGATGACAAATATAGTTGCATCCGAGTTTTGTACATTCGGCAATCGAATCTACTCGAGGCTCACCACACTCACTGCAATTCGGATAGTAATAAACCCTTTTAACAAAACTGAGTGGGTACTCATGTTCTTCTACTTCAACGATACTCCCGAGTTTGACAAATAGATATTCTTTAAGAACGCATTTGAAGCGAGCCTGACAACGAAAAACCATATAACCACAAACAGTGACCAACTAAGAAGACATAACTTTAGCTGTTTATTCGACACATTTTAGCACTGTTTTGATCTATTTCCTACTTCCATTTATACTTATCACCGCATATAATCAGCAAGAAACAGAACAAAAAGTACAGTTGCTGTTTTTCTAAAAATTTTGCTACTAAAGGTGTGCATTTGTTCAAACCTTACATCATGGTACAGGGGTAAGCTTGAGCTGCTGTTTAATCCTTTTAAAATCTGATATTTCTTGTTCTAAATCAATGTAAACAGTCCCTAAAGTGAATCTTTACCTGAATAAATAGCTCAATAGAATAATATCATGTATCATTTCTTAAACAGTAGAATTGAAAGAAAAAAACACTATTACACATGGATGCCACATGTAACGCTGTTAGAAGGAAATGTGTACCTGCATTTGTAACAAAGCTTCGCATATGCATGACAGTCTCAAGAGATTCTAAGGTTCCTAATAGCAGTTCCACTTGACAAACTCATTAAACCAAATATTTAAATTTTTTCACATGTAACGCAGTTAGAAGGAAATATGTACCTGCATTCCCCCTCGAGATCTTGAAGAACAAAACTCGTTTCTGGAACATAACCAAATCCCTTTTATCTGATTTAGCCACCTTTTGATTTCCTTGATCTTCGGATGTGCAGCATCCCCTGAAATAAAAGCATGAATTTGCTTGTTCACTTCAATCCAGCTACAGCCGCGCTCCTTTTTTAATGCCTTTGTCTCTCATTTGCCTCCGAGTTTCAGCATCTTCCCATCTCTTAGAATTTGAATAAATATTGGACAGCAATACATACGTCAAAGCGTCTTCAGGATCTAGTTTTAGAACTTGTTTAGCAGCATATATCGCCAGGCCCACATTATGGTGAACCCTGCATGCTCCAAGCAATGTTCTCCATGTCGCAGCATCTGGTTCACATTCCATTTCCTTAACCAAATTCACGGCTTCGTCCAGCTTACCGGCCCTTCCAAGAAGATCAATAATGCAACCATAGTGTTCCCTTCTGGGATCAATCCCGTAAAGTCTCTTCATCGATCGGAAATAAAACATCTCATCATCCACAAGACCGGCATGGGTACAAGCAAAAAGAACCCAAAGAACAGTGATAGAATCCGGTTTCATACCCGAAGCTTTCATTAAAACAAAGAGCTTTGTTGCCTCTTCGCTAAAACCATTTTGAGCTAACCCTACAATCATCGTATTCCATGAAATCACGTGCTTATGAACCATTCGCTCGAAAACTGACTTGGCATCCTCCAAACTACCGCTCTTACAATACATATTCAAAAGTGCATTGTTGGGCATCAAATCCACATCAAACTTCAACACATGAACATGTAGTTGCCTCCCTACTTCTAACAGAGCTAAAGCAGTGCATGCTCCTAAAACATTTGCTAGTGTAGCTTGATCAGCTGTAAAGCCAGCTCTTTTCATAATCTTGAACAATTTCAAAGCTTCAATGTCATCACTATTTAGAGAAAACCCACCAATCATCGTATTCCACGAAATCACATTCTTATGAACCATCTGCTCGAAAACCAACTTGGCATCCTCCACACTATCACTCTTACAATACATATCCAAAAGTGCATTGTTGAGTATCAAATCCACAACAAACTTCAACACATGACCATGGACTTGCCTCCCTACTTCTAAAACACCTAAACCAGTGCAGGCTCTCAAAACATTTGTTAGTGTGGCTTGATCAGCTGTAAAGCCAGCTCTTTTCATACTCTTAAACTGATTCAGAGCTTCAAGGCCTTCACTATTCAATGCAAACCCTGCAATCATCATACTCCACGAAATAACATCCTTATGAACCATCCGCTCGAAAACCAATTTGGCATCCTCCAAACTATCGCTCTTACAATACATATCCAAAAGTGCATTGTTGAGTATCAAATTCGCATCAAACTTCAACACATGAACATGAACTTGCCTCTTTACTTCTAAATGAGCTAAATCAGTGCAGGCTCTCAAAACACTTGCTAGTGTGGCTTGATCAGCTGTAAAGCCAGCTCTTTTCATACTCCTAAACCGATTCAGGGCTTCAAGGCCATCATTATTCAGCGCAAAACCTCAAATCATCATATTCCATGAAATGACATTCTTATAAGCAACCCGCTCGAAAACCAACTTGGCATCTTCCAAACTACGGCTCTTACAATACATATCCAAAAGTGCACTAATAAGTATCAAATCCACATCAAACATCAACACATGAACATGGACTTGCTTCCCTACTTCTAAAAGAGCTAAACCAGTGCAGGCTCTCAAAACACTTGCTAATGTAGCTTGATCAGCTGTAAAGCCAACTCTTTTCATACTCTTATACTGATTCAAAGCTTCATGGCCATAATTATTCCGTGCAAACCCTCCAATCATCGTACTCCATGAAATGACATTCTTATAAACCATCCGCTCGAAAACCAACTTGGCGTCCTCCAAACTACCGCTCTTACAATACATATCCAAAAGTGCATTGTTGAGTAGAAAATCCACATCAAACTTCAACACATGAACATGGATTTGCCTCCCTACTTCTAAACGAGCTAAACCAGTACAGGCTCTTAAAACACTTGCTATTGTAGCTTGAGAAGCTGTAAAGCCAGCTCTTTTCATACTCTTAAACTGATTCAGAGCTTCATCACCATCATTATTCCGTGCAAACCCTCCAATCATAGTACTCCATGAAATCACATCCTTTTGAACAATCACTCTTACAATACATGTCCAAAAGTGCATTGTTGCGTATCAAATCCACATCAAACTTCAACACATGAACATGGAATTGCCTCCCTACTTCTAGAAGAGCTAAACCTGTACAGGCTCTAAAAACCGAATAGAAAGTAAACTTATCAGGCAGCAAGCCTTCTCTAAGCATTAAAACAAAGGACTCCAACGCCTTGCCACTTAGCCCGGCATTAGCATAAGCAGATATTAATACATTCCAAGAAATAACATTTCTTTCAGGCAATAGGTCGAAAACAGCCTGCGCTTCTGCTAATAAATCAAACTTTCCATACATATTGATGAGATTGTTGAGAAGAGACCTTGTTGGTTGATACCCATTGGAGAAAACGTGCTTGTGAACCAGCTTGCCTTGTTCTACAGCGTTGCGAGCTAAACAGCACTTGATTAACTCAGAGTAGGTGTTGGAGTCAGCTAAAGGCCGTGCCTTTCCATCGCAGCCATGGCTTTCAAAGCCCTCGGAAGATCTCTTTGGTAACACAAGTGTACGAATTCATTTAGCAGAGCGGATGAAGATTGGTTTCTGGGTTTGCCGTGGGAGTCAAGAGAAGTAGGAGAATAAGGACGTGAAGTTGTTATGTGTTTTAGCTTTGGGGATACGGTTTTCGTAGCAGTTTTGGTTATCAGAGGTTGTAGAAGATGAAAGTAGTTAGGTTTCGGCATGCCTTTGCAAAGGAAAGACGACGGACCAACTGATAAGAATCGGATTTTATAAAGATTTTTTATTGACGGTCTTGTCAACATAATTGATATTAGTATTCGAATTAAAAAGTAGATACTTATTTAAAAGTTACACTGAAATGAATTAGTGTTATTAGATGGACTATGAATGACCTATGAGCGGGATTTATCTAATAACTTTTCAAAATATAGTGTCTAATTCCGCTAAACTAATTTGTTGTTAGTAATGTAATAAAATGTCTAATATAATATTCTTACTACAAAAAAGAAATATCCAATACAACATCAATACATGTAATACCATTGAACTTTAATATTCACTCTGTGGTATAGTTGCTTTAATCCGTAAGATAAACTAAAACGACGTCGTTTTGTTTGATAAAAATTAAGAGAATCTTCCATTTAAGGAGACTTGAACTAAGAATCTCTACAATGAGAAATAGAACCAAATCAACTTAAAGTATTAATATAATTCCAATACAAGTAATATATAAATAAAATAGAAGTTGAACTTAATTTTATTTAACTTTTTATAATATAATTTTATAAGTATATTAACTTTCAAAATAAATATTATTTAGAATTTATATTACAAAGTAAAAATATTATTTATAATTTATATAACTAAACCTCAAACCCCTTATCCCAAACTCAAACTCAAACCCTAAACTATATATATAACTAAACCTCAAACCCTAGACCCTATATATATGACTAAATCCTAAAACTAAAATATTAATTATAATTTATATTACAAATCCTGATATAGAATTTATATTACAAATCCTAAAATAAAATAATTACCTATTTATTATAATATATATTAGGATTTGTAATATAAAGGCTAAAGGGGTACTTTTACCCCAGAGTTCGACCCAAAAAATCAATTTCGCCCATCGCCAAAAAACCCACTCAATGTGGTTTCCCAGTTCGCGAAATCGATCAAATTGACCCATTGACCAACGTTGACCGTTACAATGCTGACGTGGCAGCCCACAATGCTGACGTGGCAATGCATGTGGGATGATGACGTGGCAGTGAGGGATGAATTGATTATTTTAACTGAATTTAAGGGCATAATTGATTTTTTTACCGGATCCAGGGGCATAATTGTTAATCGATTAACAAATTGGTGTAAATATCCTTTGGGTCCTTGATAATTTTGAAAATAAGCAAAGTGAGGATTCTTATAAAAAAATCAAAATATATTTCAATTTTTTATAAAAATCCATAAAGTTAAATAAAATAAATAAAATATTTAAAAACTTACTGAAAATAAAATTAAATAAAAATTTAAAATGTATTAGAAATTATAAAAAGATAAAGTTTAAATATAAAAACTTAATAAAAAATGTTTATAAAGTATTAAAAAATTGAACACTTTCATCGAAAAAGTTTTCAACTTCGTCAGTCTGAGTATTATCATTCGTTAAACAAATTTTAAGTGGAATCACCATTGTATTAGAGTAACAATAAAACTCATTTTTTTGTTTTTCTACATCAGATTGATGCTTATTAATATTTGATGTAGAAAAATGAAAGAAAATTTTAGTTCTATTACACTCTAATACAAGGATGCTTCAATTGAAAAAAAATATTCAAGGAACATTAGTACGCTTTCCGATGGTTTATAAATATTTTTAAATTTATAACTTTTTATATTTTTAAATTTAATGTTTTTACTTAATTTTTAAAATTCTTTATGGTGTTTTTATTTTTAATAATTTATGAATATTTAAATATTAATATTTTTTTATTTTTTCAGTTTAAAGATTAAGTTATCGAACTTTCAATTAAAATCAATTATGCCCCTGAATTCGGTAAAAAAATCAATTATGCCCTCGAATTCAGTTAAAATAATTAATTCAGCTCCCGATGCCATGTCATCATCCCACATGCATTGCCACGTCTGCATCATGGACTACCACGTTAACATCGTTGACCGTTACGTCATCACTGTTAACTGCTATGTCAGCACTGTAACGATCAACGTTGGTCAAAGGGTCAATTTGATCGATTTCGCGAACTGAGGGGGCACATTGAGTGCGTTTTTCGGCGAGGGGCGAAATTGATTTTTTGTGTCGAACTCAGGGGCAAAAGTACCCCTTTAGCCTAATATAAATTATAATTAATATTACAAATCCTAAAACTAAAATATTAATTATAATTTATAGTACTTGTAGAAACTTTATTTACACAATCGCCTTAGTTCTAGGGTTTAGGGGCTCCATTTAAGGTTTAATGTTTAGGGGTTTAAGTGTAGTAGTTTTGAATTTAAGGGTTCTTGATAGAATTTTGGGTTTAGGGTTAAAATTTAGGGTTAATAGGTGAAACCTAAATCTCTAATCATATTACCATAAACCCTAAATTCTAACCATGAGCCCTAAATTCTAAACTCCTAACTCTAAACTCTAAAATTAAGGCACTTGTGGAAACAAAAAGTTTTCACTGCCTGTGTATGGGATAATAATCCAATAATATTTTAGTTCAATGGTATTCCTGATACAGATGTTAAAGTTCAATGGTATTTTCAATACACATGTTATAGTTCAATGATATTTCGTGTAGCTATGGGCAGAGTTAACTCCTCAAAAGTACTACTTTTCACGTATATATTGTCATGTTTTTGATTGACTTTGAGTACATATTTGCGCATTTAGTTAACAGAATCATGTACTTGCATCTAGGAGTTGAGGAACGTTTCTTTTGCCAGAGTGAAAGGGTATTTTCTTGCTTTGGTGGCAGGTCAGGAATAGTTGGAAGAAGCAGGACAAGAGTAGTGGTAGGAAGCTAGAGGAGCATCAAAGATCTAGTTGATCAAAGATGAAGATTGCCATACTTGGTTGGCAAAAGAAGGATGACAATGCCCGGTCTGTTAACCGTTGGTTAAAGATCCAATCAGCCCCAATTTCAAGCAAAAGGATAAGAGGATAAGAAGATAATGCGCTTATCTTAAGTGTGTAACCAAACTTCAAATTCAAACCCAATCTAGGGTTTTCACGAGTGCCTATTTAAAAGAAGCCCAACGAAATTGATCAAGAAGGTTGCACCGTGGTGAAGAACGAGGGCATATAGTGGTTCAACCAGGCTAAGATTAAGAGCTCTAGATTCATTGAAGGGCTGCATCGAAAGATCCTATTCTTTGCTCATTTCTCTTAGTTTTAATTATATTTTTATGATGGTGTTGATTTCAAACGATATTTTGTTGATGGTTTACCCAACCATGAACTATTTTTTTAAGTTGGTTGAGGATATTTTTGCGACGAACTCTTAGCTATTTTTCAGTTTTTAATAATTGAATGCCTTGGAATTTTTGTCTATCCTGCTAGTACTTATTTTTCCTAAATTCTTTGTCATACGAAAGTAGGCATTGCATGCATATTATCCCTTAATATCTTAACAAACTTAGGAGATAATGATTAATTGTCAAGTACTAAGGTGAAAAGCTTCAACAGGAGATGTTCAAGTAGACGAGCTTACTTCGGAAGTGAGTCTACCCCTTAGGAGTAAAGATTAAAACTTTGCCAAGTTAATGATTGAGAAATATCACTATAGACATATAGGGGTTAATCATAATTAACTTATGGTATTTCCATCAACAAAGGCAATACTAACCTTAAAATCTGCTCAGCATTAAAATCAAGGCTAAAAATGATTAAATGTTGTCATAGCTAGCGTGAAATCCAAGCAGCCCTTGCCAACGCCAACCATTTATCTTGAATACATTTGTTTGCCAATTTGCCTAAACTTTTCTTTTCTTTTCCTTAGTCATTTTTCTTAAATATAAAACCCAATTCATACTCATTTGTTTCAATTCACAAGTAAAGATCATGACATTTAATTCTTGGACAATCCCTGTAGATACGATACTCAACTTACTGCTGTATTACTTGTTGACCATGTATACTTGCACGTAAAAAGACCTAAACTTGATATATTTACTAGCATATTTACACCATTCATCAATTATTTTTCAAGGGTTAGTCAGTCAACAAGTTTTTGTCGTCATTGCTAGGGATTGCAACGAAATTGATTGTTTTGATTTTTACTTATTTTTTTAGGTTTTTGTTTGTTGATTTTATTTAGCTTATGAACACGAGCAACACTGTAAGGGAAGAACTTGAAGCATGATCCTGAAATTTAGAGAACCCTACGCAAGTTAAGGAGAGAACATCAAGAGATGGCACAAAATGGGAACGTGGAGTAAAGAGATAACCAACCTATCAAAGAACACCTAATACCCACCATAGATGATTTAATAACCGATAGGTCTAGAGGTAAATATGGCTAACTTTGAGCTTAAACCGATAATGATTCAAATGCTAATGAATGTAGGTCAATTTGATGGATCACCTATTGGAGACCAAATGCAACATTTGAAGCAATTCGTAGAGGTTTGCCAATTATTCCACCAGCCAGGTGTGACTGAAGAGATAGTAAAGCTGAAGTTCTTTTCATTTTACTTGTGAGATAGGGCAAAATTGTGGCTAAATTCATTGTCACCTGGTTCAGTCACTATATAAGCAAATTTATGCTAGAAGTTCCTTTTGAGATTTCAGCCACCTACGATAAATGCCAAGCTAGAAGTGAAATCATTACCTTTAGGAAAGCTGATGATGAGACTTTGTATGATACCTAGGAGAGATTCAAAGACCTATTGAGAAGATGTCCCATGCATGGAATCCCTACTTGGACCCAGATGGAGATTCTTTATACCGGACTCAATGCTCATGTCAGGACCACTGTAGATACTTTGGCAAATGGTTCGTTGCTGGATAAAACTTATAATGAGGCATATGCCATCCTAGAAAGGATTCCCACTAATGATCTCCAATATCCTACTACCAGATTGGGAGCTAGGACGAGAGCAGCTAGAAATTTGGAGCTTGATGCACTCTCATCAATCAATGCTCAAATTGCCAACCTCATTAATATAGTGAAGACAATGCAAAAACCTGCTGAAGTCTGAGGGGTAAAGGTATTTGAACCATTTTGCACTATTTGTGGTGACAACCATATCATGGAGGAATGCTTGGGAAACCTAGAGTCAGTGTATTTTGTTGGCAACTACAACTGCAATAACAACATGTACTCAGATACATATAATGTGAGGGTAGAAGCAGTACCTGAACTTTCCATGGTCAAACCAGGGAGGTAACCAAGTTAATGGCTAGTGTTAGAGCACTAATGCACCACCAGGTTTCAACCAAAATGTAATGTCATAGAGAGCGCATAATAATCCACCTCCAATACAAAATCCTTCTAGTGAGAATACTCTAAAGGAGTATATGGAGCTTAATGATGCTACCGTCCAGAGTCTGGCAGGATCCATGAGGAACTTAGAGGTTTAGATAGGACAAATTCCTTGTGCACTTAATGCCAGAACTATAGGGACTCCGCCAAGTGATATAGAGGATGCTCGACAAGAACAAAGCAAAGTTGCCACTCTCCAAAGTGGCAAACAAGTTAAGAATGTAACATTTGCCAAACAGCTAATTATTTGCTAGGATGATAGATCAGTACTAACAGAAGAAAACAAGGAGGCTAAGAAAGGGGAGGCAAGCATGATCAATGAAAGATCTTAATTTGATGCCAACACCACTTCGGCAAAACCAGTGGAGCCAACATTTTCTTACCCACCACCACTTTTTTCATAAAAGCCCTAGAAACACAAGCAAGATTAACAGTTTAAGCACTTCTTGGAAGTCCTTAAACAACTACAGATCAACATACCATTGGTCAAAGCTCTCGAACAAATGCCCAACTATGTTAAATTCATGAAGGACATCTTGTCCAAAAAGAGAAAGCTGGGTGATTTTGAGACTTTTGCTCTTATTGAAGGATGCAACGCAATGATAACCTACAGATTACCACCAAAATTGAAAGATCCTTGGAGTTCCACTATTCCCTGTATGATTGGCAATAAATTTATGAGCAAAGAACTATGTGATCTAGGCGTCAGCATCAATCTAATGTCAATGTCACTCTTCAAGAAACTTGGTATTGGAGAAGCAAGGCCTACCACAGTAACACTTTAGCTAGCAGATCGATCTTATGCACATCCCAAGGGTAAGATTGAGGATGTGTTGGTAAAGCTAGATAAATTTATATTCCCAGCTGATTTTATTATTTTAGAATATAAGGTTGATGTTGATGTCTCAATAATATTGAGAAGACCATTTATTGCCACAGGTAAGACCTTAATTGATGTTAAAAAAGGTGAGCTTACTATGCGTTTAAATGACCAGTATGTTACATTTAATATATTTGAAGCTCTTAAGTGTACAGATGAACATGAGAAATGCCAAACTGTTGAGCTAATGTAGTCCATTCTCAATGTGGACATAGCACAATTTTGCCAGAGCACAAATATTGATGCCATGAAGTAGGATGATAAAGATATGATGAGTGAAGAATCTGATGAACCAACCAAGCTGAATGATGTTGTGTAGAGTTGGGATTTGATCGAATCGAGCCGAGTCAAAAAAAATTGAGTTAGTTAAGTTGACACGTGTTATTTTATCATTCAAACTTTATTTGAAATTTTTTCAAGTCGAGTGGAGTTTATGAAATTCGAGTCGAGTTTTGAGTTTCTGTACAAATTTAATTATAATTATTTATAATGTTGGAGTACTATTTAATTCTAATTTAAACTACTTTCTCTAACCAGTCATATAAGGAAAAAGTAGTCGCTTATGAGCAAATTCGAGAGAAATATTTGTGTTTATAGCCAGAAGAATGTGCAAATGAAGAATGAAAACTATTATTGTTCTTGTTGGCACATTAAAGAACCGAGAAAAAAAATTGTTAAGATTTGAGTTTTACAAGAAACACATTTCAATCAGTCTAACAAAAAATTACACATCAAAATCTCCAATTAGTAAAACAAAAGACCATATACATGAATACACATATGAAACCCTAATGATCTCAACTAACCTTCGAATATATATATATATATATAGAGAGAGAGAGTAAATTCATCAAACTTTACATAAACATTTTCTTCTGACAATAATATTCCAAGTACCATGATATAAGTTAAATTTTTACATTTGATAATAAAAAATGGAGCAAAAACTAGGCGTAGAGAGATGAAATTCTAATTCCAGAAATTGATCAAATCAAAAGTGAATGGGAAACATGGTAGGAGAATCTCAAACAGACTTGGTGTTGCGATAAGAGACTCGCCAGAGGAAGAAAGCTAAGAAACTAGGGACCAGGGGCTCCCTGGGGTCCACGAGAAGAGGGTTTTGAATTGAATTGGGGATAATTTCCTAACGAGTGAATTAAGAAGACAAACAAACAACAACATTTTGATAATTTAAACCTAAAGTTCAAAACGACGTCATTTTGAAATTTGGTTTTTCGGTTATTTGAATTGGTAAAATTCAAACTCGAATCAAACTTGAAAACTGAATCATTTGTTCGAGTTGACTCGAATAACTCATATAACTCAACTCGAATAACTCAAAATTCGAAAAAAATGATTTTTTTGAGTCAAATTAAGTTTTGCCCACCCCTAAGGTCGTGAGTTATTACAGGAGATTTGAGCCACTTGAGTTAGCTGGAAGAGAGATCAGAGCACCAAAGTCATCTAGAGAGAAGCTGCCAAACTTGGAACTGAAATAATTGCCAAGTCACCTCAAACATGCCTAGAAATCAAATGAGAAAGGAACATCAAAGTCCAAGCACAACTGGGGTGCTGAGTTCGATCAAAGGTTCTCGAGACCTACAACAAAGAGATACTTCAGTTTTCTAAGATGGTTTTTCAAAGCCACCATGGCAAAACATTCTCTTTCATTGTGCAATCATGAGTTTAGAATACTCAAAGGAAAGTAATCTTTCGGCTTTCTACGTTGGTTATTCAAACAAAAGATTACCACAGCCTACCATTTACCAAAAAAGGGGTCACAGACTAAAGCACTACTGGGAAGGAAGTCAGAGTAATGCCAAGGAGATCATTCTTTTTTGGATATATAGTAAATTTTTGTCAACCTAGTCTGATCATTGTAAATAAGTTTAACAGAGTTATTATCTTTTCAGCACTTAGGATATCTCAGTTTTAAATTTTTAGCTTTTCATTTTATTTCTTTTTTTGAAAGGTTTCTTTGATTCTTAGCACATGAAATTCTGCCAAGAGACCATGCCGAGTTATGTTGCCAAGACACTCAAGGTTGAATTGACCACTCAATTTCCAGCTGATGTTGTGGCATTACTCTCACAGATTATCAACGCCAAAAACTCATCCTCTAGAAGTTTCAAAAGGGTGAGGACCAAAACCTGGCATTCTAGTAGTATATTGGGGACAAAGACCGTGCCCTGCAGACAACTATTGAAGCAATGACCACCAATCCTTTGCCACCATGTCTGAAGTTCACATTTGAACTTCGTGCACTAGAAGGAATGTTAATCAACCCTCAGCCTGATCATACTCCAGCCTAGCAGTCTAATTTCATTGTACCAGTGTCATCTGCCCATAAAGATTTTGCTAATATCGAGACCCAGCATGTGGACACTGCATTTGAAGATGAAGTATATGTAACACCCCCTTCTTGGTATGGTAGAGAGCCAGGTCGAAAAGTGTTATCGAAAAGTGAAACCGGTGATTGGAATCGAAATTGGGGTTAATTTAAAACCTTTCAAACTAAAAGGGACAAAATTGAAAATGTTACAAATTTACAACCTTAATCCAAATTCTTGATTACCAACCTGTAATTAGACTCACCAAATATTAACCTGAGAAGTTTCGTTGTTATCGGATATTTTTAACCTATCCATTTGAGCCATATAATTATTAGTGACCAATTTATAATCTTTTAAAATTATTTCTCAAGCCTTTTAACAGAATTAACTTACACCGTACCGATACACTATAGGCCGTATCGGTACGCTAGGTTGAATTTTACAGTTTCTAGGTTCAAGGTCAACGACCCCGTATCGATACGTTTAAGCCCGTATCGATACGTTTAAGCCCGTATCGATACGTTTAAGCCCGTATCGATACACCTTAACTTGAGTTGACTCATTTTGGTACGCCTGAGGTCGTACCGATACAATTATTTTTCCAAACCTTACTGCCAAGGTCTGTATCCGTACACTCCCTAGTGTATCGATACTCCATACTTTATCAATTCCAATTATGTAAGGCTGTATCGATACAACTAGCCTCGTATCAATACGCCTATCCTGTAATAACAGACTTTATCTGGTTTTTACCTAATTTAACCCGTTAAACCTTATCCGAACACCCCCAAATTTTACCAGCAAGTCTAAAATCCATTAATCTACTATCTTGCCAAATTTTATAGCATTTCAAATCCATTTACCTAGTTTTCACCATTTAAGCCAAAATATGCCATATAAACCATTCTTAACTAAACATAACATGCCATTTTAAGCCTTTAAGCCTTACACATTATACCATCTTTATACACATAACCAAGGCATAAAAATCAACTAGTTTAACTACTTTGCCACCATTCTATGAGTTCAAAGGACAAAACACATTACTCGATACTTGTAGTGATTTGCTGATCTTCCAACTAATCCTCGATCTCAAACCGTTAACTTTCTTAACATGAAATGTTATGGAAATGAATGCATTAGACTAGTATAGTCTAAGTGAGGTAGTCAATAACAATAAATGAGCATTATATGCCATTTAGCATGCTTCAAAACAAGTTCAAACATAATATCAACATATGATTAAGCAAGACATGTTCATTATTCTTAACTAATGACTTGGCATCAAGATAGCATATCATCAATGATCATTACTAGCATATCATAACAATAGTAATGACGATATCCAATAATTCCTTGGATTGATTCTACTGTATTTGGATACGCGAATTCCACCACAACACCAACAATAACAATAATGGTCATGTCACATGTCCTCCGCCGCACCAATTGACCAATACACAACACACCCCTCATGTCGTACCATGGTCGAAGCCCAATACCCGTACCAATGAGCTCATGAATTCTATGGCAAGCCAATTGTATCCAATACTTCAATCCCAATGTACAATACACGATAATTTAATATAATAATTCCATAACAACAAATTCATAACAATAATTCAATAAACTCACATCGATAGGTAGTGGCCACTACCATAACATATATATAAAAAATTTCCATAACAATAAACATATCAACGATTGGATGCTTCCAATAATAACCATATCCATGCAATACTTACGAACTCAATACAATACTTACCAAACATAGCCTACCATAATGTTTTATGCAAAAACCTTCATTTTAATAGTTAGTAATATCAAATTCAATGTTCCTTGATTTGAGTTGGGCACCTAGCCAACTCTTAAGATACCGACTACACTCACCTTGGCTACTAGGCTCCCGGATAACGATTCCTTTGTCCCTAGCTTTTGATGGAGACGCTGGATTAGCTTCTTTCGATACTTGAGCTAGGAGAAGACAATAAAAGATTATTAGAATCAATAGGATAGCCATTTGCTACTTAGAAATTTAAGGTTTGAAGAACAATAGCTTATCTTGAAATTGAACTTTCAAAGGCTTATAGAATCATCAATAGATTTAGGGCTTATGCTTACCCAAGTAATAGCAATGGAATGATGCTTTCAAATTGAGGGAAGCTTAAGCTAAAAGAGCTCTAATAAAGAGGTGTAAGCTTGAGCAAAAATGGTGATGCTTTCTTAGGAGGAAAAGGATGAATAACAAAAAGGTGAGATTTGATCCCGGTGATTGCAATAGTAAGAATGACAATTACTCATTTGTTTATTTTTGTAGTTTTTAATCATTATTCACCTTTCAATCAGCCAATAACAAGGTTTCCCAAGCCTAAGGGTTTGCTATTCCCTATCCACCTTATCAATGACCAATAAAAAGCTTTCCTTGGCTATATGGTTTGCTTTTATTCAAGATAATTGATGACCATTAGTCATATTTTCAGGTTGTTTTCACACGGGGACGACAAAAATAGGCAGGTGAGTCATCACCACCCTCAGTCTTTGTGATTTAAGCACAAAATGTTATTTCTATAGGGGCGCGTATTGATACACGTGGGGCTGTATCGATACGACTAAGCAAAATCCAAAATTTAGTTAAAATCGTTACATCGTACCGATACGACACCTACCGTATCGATACCATTAGCTCGGATTCAACATTTTGACTTTCCAATAAGGTCTCAATTTAAAGATTAGACTCAATTATGGTTCAACATTAAGAAAATAGATCATATAATCAATATTGGTGCAAAAATTTAAGCTTCCAGAATAAGATTTTCGATCACCGGAATCAAATTCCGACTAGGCCGGTTTTTGGGATATTACAATTCTCCCCCTTAAGAAAAAAATTTGCCCTTGAATTTTTACCTGGGTTGGTGTGTTGATCATTCCCTTGCTTCGCAGCTCTTACATGGTACATTTGGGCCGAAGCTTTAGACTTGGGTTGGTATGATGCCTTAGACGACTCTCTAGGCCTTCTGAAGGATCCTTGTCTCTTTTCTTTGCCTCGGAATGACTGAGCATGAGACAGATTAACTAATGCAGAGGTGGACTTGTTCTTAGGGCAATCTCGAATGAGGTGCCCCATCTCACCACAAAAGAAGCAAGCTACAGATTTCTTACGACATTGCCCTTCAAGATGTCTATGCTGACAGAAACTACAAACTGGGTGTTGTGATTCTTTCTTAGAGCCTTCAAGGCTCTTAGTAGGATGGGTTCTGGAATAGAACTAGGTTACCACATGGGGTTAGGGGAATATTCATATCAGGTAGGCGGTGAGTGCACTTTGTGCTTCCCTTTCTTGACTGAACCAAGAGATTGAGACTCCTCTCAGTGCCTCTTTTTAGATTAGTTTTGGTTCTCTTTTCTTTTCTCGTAGGCCTTCTAGGAGGCTTCGGTGGCGATGGCTCGATTAACAAGGAGTTGGAAATCCTCGATCTCCACAGTAGTAAAGAAAGGATGTAGTTCATTACAGAGTCCATCTACGAACATTCTGCATTTCTTTCTCAGTACGAATAATCTTCACACTGTATCTTGCATACTTGCAAAATTCTTGGATGTATTGTTCTACCGATTTTCCCCCTTGTCTCAGATGTAGGAACTTCTTACGTCTTTCAGCTATGTAGTGTTCACTAATATGCTTTTTACGAAACTCTTGAAGGAAGAAGTCTAACGTAATTCGATGTTCAGGAACAGTGAGGGTCATGGTGTCCCACCAACTTGGTCCTCTTCAACAATTAAGGCCAAGGCACACTCGAGTTTGTGTTCTTAGGGCACTTCATTTGTCTATTTAGGACCTTAAGTGTGTTCTCGAGCCAATACTCGGCTATCTTAGGATTGTCCAGGTCTTGACCAGTGAAGGTATAGACCGAATACTATTTAAGCTTGTCAATGGGAGCTTGGATGCTCACATTAGTAACAATGGGATTTTGATAGGGTTGCTCAACCCTTATGGTAGTCACAAGCATTTTGAACATATCAGCCATGTTCTTAAAACATTCAACTTGAGCGGACTGTACTTCTGGTTCAGAGTTTCAAATCAAAGATATTTGCAGATTCAAAGGATCTCTCATTCTGGCTTCCTCACCTCTAATTGAGGAGTCTGTGACATGCCCATCTATTCGAGCTTGATTTGAGTTAGAAATCTATACATAAAGAGATCGGATTAGTCAGAAAGTCACAATATACAATAATATAACTCCTAGGTGGCAAAATAACACATTAATCAATATAGTCAAACATGGGTTTAATCTAGAACCGACTAAACTCCTGGCTCTGATACCATAACTGTAACACCCCTTTCATAGTCTGGTAGAGAGCCGGGTCGGAAAGTGTTATCAGAAAGCGGAACCGGAGATCGGAATCAGAATTTGGGTTAATTTAAAACCTTTCAAACTAAAAGGGACTAAATTGAAAATGTTACAAATTTACAACCCTAATCTAAATTCTTGATTACCAACCTGTGATTACACTCACCAAATATTAACCTGGGAAGTTTCGTTGCTACCGGATATTTTTAACCTATCCATTTGAGCCATATAATTATTAGTGACCAATTTATAATCTTTTAAAATTATTTCTCAAGCCTTTTAACAGAATTAATTAACACTGTACCGATACACTATAGGTCGTATCGGTACGCTAGGTTGAATTTTACACTTTTTAGGTTCAAGGTCAACGACCCCGTACCGATACGTTTAAGCCCGTATCAATACACCTTGACTTGAGTTGACTCGTTTCAGTACGCCTGAGGTTGTACCGATGCAATTATTTTTCCAGACCTTACTGCCAAGGTCCGTATCGGTACACTCCCAAGTGTACCAATACTCCCTGCTTCATCAAGCCAATTATGTAAGGCTGTATCGATATAGCTAGCCTCGTATCGATACGCATGTCCTGTAATGACAGACTTTATCTGGTTTTTTTTACCTAAATTAACCTATTAAACCTTCTCCAAACACTCCCAAATTTTACCAGCAATTCTAAAATCCATTAATCTACTATCATGCCAAATTTTATAGCATTTCAAATCCATTTACCTAGTTTTCCCCATTTAAGCCAAAATATGCCATATAAACCATTCTTAACTAAACATAGCATGTCATTTTAAGCCTTTAAGCCTTACACATTATACCATCTTTATACACATAACCGAGGCATCAAAATCAACTAGTTTAACTACTTTGCCACCATTCTAGGAGTTCAAAGATCAAAACCCCATTCTTTTAAATTCTCTAATATGTTCTTCGTGTTCTTCATTTCATGAAGAACACGATGAACATCCGATGTGCTGGCCGCCATCCATCGGCGGCGAAATTTACCAGAAAACCCTAATTTCCCAAATTTTGGTAACCCTCAATTCGTATTTTTTCACCGGAGCTACGTCAAAAACAAATCACAATGGCTTCTTTCAATAAAATATAGGTAAAATAAAACAATCTCTTTTCTTTATTAAATTCAAAATAACAAAGGAAGAAGAAAATACCTAAAGAATGCTTGCTTCTTTATTGCTTTGAAACTTCGATTACAATCCTTGCTAAGTGTATAACTGCAATTTTGTATGAAATTGTGATCTGAATTCTTTCTATGTGATTCATACGAAATTGTTGTGTGTCATATTCTAAAGAATTACAATCCTATTTATTGTACATGAAATGCTTGAATTTTAAGCACATATCCCTAATTTTTCCTCTGAAGTTGCTTGATCTTTGCCATGGCATCGATTTAGGGATTAGCCTTTCCTATTTTGATTCTAATTTTCCAGCTAGGGCTTTAAATTAGGGATTTATCTTTTGGATTTGCTTATGATTTGATCCTGATTTGCATCTAAGGCTTCAGTTTAGGGATTTAATTCCCTTTTGATTTTATCTTGAACTGCTGAGCTCCAATTTAGGTATTTAACCCTCTTGTTTCTTTGTTTGCATATTTCTAATGACTCGAACGACGCCGACGAGGAGCAATCGAAGCAGAATCGGCTCAGGCACCCACCAAATGAGTTGAAACATTTGCCGAAGGCTTAAAAGGCATGCGTGTGTCTGCCACGCGCAAGTGGTGATCCACGTTATACACCCTGAAGTGATCTGGGCCGTTAAATCTCATCATGATCGAATGGATCTGCTAGTGCGGCGCTATATCATCCCCAGCTGGTGCGATCTGCGCCGTTGGATCACAAATTGATCCAATGACCTCTTTTTGGCCGTGCAATAAACAAAGGAAGGATGTTAGAGTTTAGTTTATCCAAGAAAATGGGTCGAACGGACCCTTGTATAATGGACTCTTGATTTTTTTAATGGGCTGTTTTTTATTTTTGTGTTTCATACTAACTTAATTATACTAACTATAATACAATGTTTATTTACTTTTTTGGTTCTAACTTTACTTGTAAATGGGCCGAACAGGTTTGATTGAAAGGATTTTAATATAATGTGTTCTCAAACATTTCTTTTTGGGTTTTATACTATTCATCAACTATTAGAGTAACTACTACAACACGAATTACATTAACAACAAAAATATAATACCATTTCAATACCAAAAATGATATAGTTATAATGAAAGTAAAAACACAATGTTAGGTGAAAATTCAGTGACAACAACTGCCCCTCTTTGGTCATTCCGGTAAAATAGGAATAGAGCAAAGAACAAAAGACACTTATTTTAACCAATTACCAAATCGTCAATGCCTGAAAAGACAAGCAGGTTCTATTCTCCTTGTGCTCGAATAGATAAACGGGTTATATTCTCCTCATGCTCGAATAGATAAGCATATTATATTCTCCTTATACTTGAATAGATAAGCAAATTCTATTCTCTAAATGCCCGAACAGATGGGCGGGTTATATTCTCCTCATGCTCGAATAGATAAGCAGGTTCTATTCTCCTTATGCTCGAATAGATAAGCAGATTCCATTCTCCAAATGCCCAAACGAATAGGCGGGTTCTATTCTCCTCATGCTCGAATAAATAAGCAGGTTAAAAAAGGTTCCATCCTCATTATGCTTGGATGGATAAGCAGGTTCTATTCTCCTTATGCTCGAATAGATAAACAGGTTGAAAAAGGTTCCATCCTCCTTATGCTTGGATGGATAAGCGGGTTCTATTCTCCTCATGCTCGAATAGATAAACAGATTCCATTCTCCTGATGCCCGAATGGATAGATATGTTCCTTTGCAGAAAAAACTTTCACACTTGCAAAAAATATGACATATGATGCAGTTATGACGATCATGCCCCTGAGGATACCTAAAACATAAATGCTTGTCTCCTTTGCTTTTTATAATCCTTTTTTTCAGAATTAGTTTTGTTGAATCATATCATCTCAAACATTTTCTCAACTCTGACATCAGATAGTAAGTGTCTATTCTAATCCATCCCATCATAAGAAGCAATATGACTTCCTTTCATTTCTCTATGCTGAAAGGCTTTGCACCATGTTATTAGGATCACAATGAGCAAGTAAACTTGCACCAGCTCATCCTTCAACACCAGTTGACTCCACCATTTTCTTACTGTTAAAATTCTATCGACCATTCCTTGGAAAGTAATATTCACTGTTATCTCTCCAAAAGTACTATTTTTAATGCCAATTTCACAATATTTTTGCTTGTCTTTAGGTACATTTAGTTGCATCAGGTTGTTAGAATCATGTATTTGCATAAGGAGGTTAGTATTCTGTCTATACCAGTGTGAAGGGTTGTTTTGCGGCTAGTTTGCAGGTTTGGCATAGGTTTCGACCTAGGAAAGTAACACAATTAGGTTTTCCAAGGAGAATGCTAAGTGCTATTGGCACAGAAGGACCAGACAGTGCCAAGAACTTGTTGGCAGAGAAATGAACTTGATACCACGTAATAGTTTTGCCAAGAACCCTTGGCAATATTAGCCCGAAAAAATAGGACCAGATCAGGCTGCCGAAAAATAACATTTGATCAAACTCTGAAAAAAGGATGGTGAAAAATTCAGATGCCAAGTTATATTGGCAAAGTCATGCTAAGTTTGGTTGCCAAAGCAGCGTTGGCATGATAACGTCAGCCCTTGCCTGATCAACGCATCACCTTATCAACTTATCACATGATCAGCTTATCACCTGATCAGCCTTGCACTCTAAACAAAGGATAAAGTGATCGCAAGCCTTATCCCTTATCCTTGGCACATTCAAATTTCAAATGCAAAGGCTTATCCAAAGGCTTCTTGGCAAGCCTATTTAAAGAAGAGATCAATCAAACAAGAAAAAATGAATTGGAGAATGAGAAAAGGACGGTGAAGAAGATGAATGCTTGAATTTGAGAAGTGGTCTGCAACAATAGAGAAGGAGGAATCAGAAACAACAAGATCAAAGGCTTGAAGATTCTATGAGATATCGAGAATCCATTGAAGGGTTGCATCGAGAGACCTCCTTCCTTACTTTAGTTCATTGTCGTTTTTCGTATTTCTTTTCTGTGTTTAAGAATGATTTCAAACTATTATTTACTACGTTTTATGTTTAGTTGTTAATAATTCAATTACCTTGGCGTTGTTCGTTCTATCTCGCATGCTTTACTGTTTTCTAACTGTCTTGCCAAGCGAGAGCTGGCATTACTGTTTTCTAAATACTTTACCAAGCAAGAGCTGGCATTGTTGGCCTATTGCTCTTCAATATCTTAACAGACTTGGGTGGCAATGATTAGTTGCTGGATACTAAGGCGAGATGCTTCGAGAGAAGATGTTCAAGTAGATGAACTTACTTCGGGAGTGAAATCTACCCCTTAGGAATATATATTAGATCTTAATCAAATCGGTTTATGAAAAAACATGCACTATAGAGATATAGGGGTTTTTACATGGTCGATTCAGGGCAATGACCATCGAGAGAGGCTTTTCCAATTTGAATCTGCTCGGCAATCAATGCCAAGGTAGGACATTATTACTAGCCGACATTCTTAAGCATTAAATTCAGACATTCTGTGCCAAATCTTTGTTATCATTCTTGCACCCATTGTTTGCCAGACCGTTATCATTTCATTACCGTAATCTTTACTTTACTTTAATTCTCTTTATCATCTTTAGTTCCTTAATTCTTTTATTTTACTAAATCAATTGCCATCACTTTTATTTTCTAGTTAACAAGTATTAATCGTGGCAATTAATTCCTAGGCAATCCCTGTGGAGACGATACTCAACTCACTACTATATTACTTGCTGACCGTGTATACTTGCACGTAAAAGACGTATTCTTGGCATTATTTTTACTTGCATATTTACACTGAATACTTAATCTTTTGCCATGCAATTTTACGTCAACATTCACCATTGTCTACTCCTAACCTCAGGGCTGTAGGACGCGACCTTTGATTTGGAGTTCATCAAAACACCACAGTGTTGTATCATAGGTTCAATACCCTATTCATCTTTTCCTATGACTTTTTCAACCTAGAAAGCTTGTTGTTTAGTGTATAGCGTTGCTAGGACACCTAAGAACGAAACTTTGTGGGGATATATCGGGGATGCTTTGGATTGCCATCAATAATGTGTGGGAAATCATCTGAATATTGTAATTGTATGCTACGATGATCATAGATAGTCATCTTCATCATCTGTGCTTCACCATTTTAGTACTTTTTTGCTTCATATAATACATATGATCCTTTGCACATTTGCTTCTCAATCAAGTTATCTTGTACTCCAGGTTGGAAGGATTGACTTTATCATCATATTCTTCAACACTCTTCTAGCCTTTGTCAAGTTATCATTGTAGTTGATACATCAATGTTTAGTGACAAGCTTCCTAGAATCCTGTTATTCTCCCAATGTCTCGTATCCTTAGCTATTTCCTCCAATGTTTGTAAAATTGTTCTCATCGTTGTCGAAAACAAACTATCTCATGTAAGCATCTTCAGTTTGCTATATGCTGCCTTAGGGTAATGTCAAAACATCTCTTGAGGATTCTCTAATTCCTGTCTCCACGAAGATCTTCGAATGGAAATCTTTGCAGCAAAACCTATTTCCATCTTGAATCTCTTCATATGTTTGCCACTCTTTGTGCCCTAAGCTCTAAATTTAACCACGAAATACCTCATAGTTCCAATGCCCTTTTAGACAAATTTCAAAGTAATGCCCAAAAATCTTTTGTATTTTTCAAGTGATGTCAAATTTATTAATTCTCTTTTCAATGCAAGATGTTTATACGAAAAAAGGAAATGATGTAAGCAAAGAAAGAAGGGCTAAGAAACAAAACTTTATCAATATTGTGGAAAATAGAAAAGAAGTTACAAATATTCAAACATCAATGACCAAAACTCCTCTTGTCAAAACGCCGAGAGATGTCTTGAATGTTACCTATGCTGAGCAGACTTCGACAATGGTGACAATGTGAGAAAGTTCATAACTCATCTTTGTCACTTTCCCAAGAGAATCTCTCTGGTTATTAACTACCTAAGCCGCCCTTTGTGGGTTTTCAACTTATGTCCTCCTTTGGTTTCAAAACGTCATTTGCAGGTTTTTATTTTGAACCCCCTTTTTCTTTTCTTTTTGCTTTCTTTTTTTTATTTTTTTCTTTCTTTCTCCTTCTTCTTCAAACATAATACTTTTTGACTGAATCTGAGTTTACCTGACTCTAAAGTTCATCTCCATCCATTTCAGCCAAAATTGACGCCCCTCATGAGAAAACCTTTGTTACAATGTAAGGTCCTTCCCAATTTGGTGCCCATTTTCCTCGGGAATCGCATTGGATTGATGACTTCTTTTTTAGTACCAAACCACCTTTTTTAAATTCTCTCGGGCAGACTTTCTTCTCGTGTGCCCTTATCATCATTCTTTGATACATTTGCCTATGACACGGTGCCATCAATCTTTTCTCTTCAATTAAGTTCAGCTGGTCATATCTTGCTTGAACCCATTTTGCTTCTTCCAACTTTTCTTTCATCAAGACACGGAGCGATGGTATTTCAATTTTGATCGATAATATAGCTTTCATTCCATATACCAATGAGAAATGTGTTGCCCCAGTAGAAGTTCTTACCGCGGTTCGATAAGAATATAAGGCAAAAGGTAGCTTCTCATGCGAGTCCTTATAAGTATCCACCGTCTTTGCAATTATTTTCTTAATGTTCTTATTTGCAGCCTCCACTGCTCCGTTCATTTTCAGGAGATATACCACAAAATTATGATGTTTAACATTGAACTACTCACAGACTTTATCTATCATCCTATTATTCAAATTAGAGGCATTGTCGGTGATGATACTTTCAGGCAAGCCGTATCGACAAATGATTTA
This sequence comes from Hibiscus mutabilis, assembly GCA_019671005.1. NCBI lineage: Eukaryota > Viridiplantae > Streptophyta > Magnoliopsida > Malvales > Malvaceae > Hibiscus > Hibiscus mutabilis. The sequence goes on along the minus strand of CM033711.1, from coordinate 30,471,426 downwards.
CTTTTTTAAAAACTTGCAAACCGTAGATCTGGTGACGTTTGCATAAGAAGTTGCTTCTACCTACTTCGTGAAGTAGTTTATGGCTACCAAGATAAAATAATGCCTATTTTGACGCCTTGGGGTGAATCTAACCAATGGCATCGATGCCCCAAATGGAGAAAGGCCAGGGCGTTGTCATAACATGGAGAGGTTGAGGTGGCGTATAAACCTTGTCAGCGTAGATCTGGCATTTATGGCATTTGTGAGAGTAGTTAATGCAATCACCTTCCATGGTCGACCAGTAATACCCGAGATGTATGATTCTTCTAGCCATGGTGAAGCCACCAGGATGGGTTCCACAAACTCCTTTTGTATAAAATTTCTCCTTCAAGGACATACCCTGATGCCATTTTCCTGATCGTTTTCTTTTCATTCTTTGTAGCTTGTGATGGGTACTGTTGAGACTTTACATATTGGAAGATGTCATGGTACCATGGCAATCCATCTATTTCTTCTTCCATATCATAACAATAGGCTGAGGAGTCTAGCATATGTTGCCTGGTGGGAATCATCTCAGAACCTTCATTTTCTTTAAACATGTCTGCTAAAGTGGCTAAAGCATCGGCCATTTGGTTATCTTCTCTAGGGAGATATTTGAAAGTGATCTCATCAAATTATTTGGTCAACTTAAGGACCAACTTGTGGTATTCCACCAACTTTGCATCTTTTATCTCCCATTCGCCGCGTATCTGATAAGTGACCAATGCAGAGTCCCCAAAAACTTTTAAAGTACGGATTTTCCTCTTTATAGCCTCCCTTAGACCCATTATACAAGCCTCGTATTCTTGCATGTTATTAGTGCAGAAGAATTTCAGTCGACTGGTAAAAGGGTAATAATTTCCTTCTGGCGAAACCAAAACTGCCTCTATACCTCGTCCTAATGCATTTGTTGCACCATTGAAGTTCATAACCCAAGATTCTATTGGAGCCTCATCATCTTATGTGATACACATCAAATCTTCATTAGAGAAATTAAAATTCAATGCTTCATAATCATCACAAGTGCGACTTGCCAAAAAGTCAGCTATGACACTCCTTTTTATTACTTTTTGGCTCACATACTGGATATCAAATTCTGACAGTAACATCTGCCAACGTGCTAATCTTCTCGATAAGGCTGGAGCTTCCATTATGAACTTTAAAGGGTCCAATTTCGAGATTAGCCACGTAGTGTGATATAACATATACTACATGAGCCTTTTAGCCGCCCATACCAAAGCACAACATAGCTTTTCAATTGAGGAATATCTGGTTTCACAAGCAGTGAACTTCTTGCTCAGGTAATATATCACCATTTCTTTTCTTCCAGTATCGTCATGTTGCCCTAATACGCAGCTCATAGAATTTTTATGCACCGTTAAATAAAGGATTAAGGGCCTTCCCGAAACAAGTGGTACTAGTACATGGGGGTTGGTCAATTGCTCATTGATCTTTTCTAAAGCTGCTTGGCATTCTTCATTCCAAGTCTCTGGGTTATTCTTTCTGAGCAGTCTGAAAATTAGATCACATTTATCTGTTAATTGGGAGATAAAACGGGCAATGTAATTTAATCTTTCCAGGAAACCTTGAACCTCCTTCTGTGTTTGATATGGTAGAAGTTCTTGTATGGCCTTTATCTTATCAGGGTCAATCTCAATTCCTCGCATGCTCACCACAAAGCCCAATAGTTTTCCTGATGTAACCCCAAATGTACATTTGTTTGGGTTAAGCTTTAGCTAAAGCTTCCTCAGCCTTTGAAAGAGTTTCTTTAAATTCACCAAATGCTCTTCTTCAGATCGAGATTTGGCGATCATATCATCTACGTAGACTTCTATTTCTCGATGCATCATGTTATGGAAACGAGTGACCATGGATCTTTGGTAAGTTTCCCCTGCATTCTTTAGACCAAAGGGAATTACACTATAACAAAAGGTTCCCTAAAGTGTTATGAAGGTGGTTTTTTCCATATCTTTTGGGCACATTTTAATCTGGTTATACCTGGAAAACCCATCCATGAAAGAGAAAAGGGCATGTCTAGTTGTGTTATCCACTAATATGTCTATATGTGGTAACGGGAAATTGTCTTTGGGGCTTTCTCTGTTGAGATCCCTATAGTTAACGCACATGCGTACTTTTCCATCCTTCTTGGGAACTGGGAAAATGTTGGCCACCCATTCTGGATACTTAGCTACTTCTAAAAATCCTGCATCAAACTGCTTCTTTACCTCATCCTTGATTTTTAGGAGCATATCTGCTTTCATCGTCCTAAGCTTATGCTTTACAGGTTCACATCCTAATTTTACTGGAAGCCGATGTACAACGATTCCAGTGTCGAGACCTGGCATGTCTTGATATGACCAAGCGAAGATATCCTTGAATTCTTTTAGGAGCTCAATCAGGCTTTCTCGAGTATGGGCTGTAATGGTGGTGCCAATCTTCACCTCTCGTTTCTCTTCTTTAGTATCGAGATTCATTATTTCTAACTCTTCCTTGTACGGGATAATCTGTTTTTCTTCTCCTTCTACCATCTTGAGCAATTCTCTGGGCAAGTCATATTCTTCTCCATCATCAACTTCTTCTAAGCACATGGGTAATTCAAAGTCAACTTTAGTGTCGAACTGAGAGTCATTTAAGTCATTGATATCTGAAGACCTAAAAGAAATTGGACAGAAATATATACAGAGAAAAAAGAATGAATGGAAAAAATGTTTTAGTTTATCTTTAAGTTTTATTTATGGGAAGAGTTTGCCACAGAAGATTTGTTGGAAGAAAGAGAATGCATCTTTATTGAAGTTTAAATTATAAATTTTGACATAGACCCTTTACGTAAGATCGCTAATTCCCTTCGGGTTTAAAGGTAAAAGGGTGGGTTTTGAGAATTACTCTGAAACTATCTTAAAGACTACAGGAATTTCGTTAGCAGTCTAGTTGTCAAGTTCAGACCAAGGTCTAATCTTGGTCAGGTACTTGTTCTCTTCTTCCTCGTCTGTTACAGCGTTGTTTCTCAGCTTTCCAAATGCTTCACATAAATCATTCTTTCCTTTCTCTTCCTCATTAACTAGGGCACTTGGATCCAGCAAGCCCCCGAATCTGAAGCTATGGTTCAGGGGTGAAAATGTCATCGGTTCCCACTTAATTTCTGCTCCTTTCAGCCTTGTTTGTCTTTTTTCCTGGTGTTTCCTTACTTCTGCTCTCTTTTGCCAATTAGTGGGTTTGAAGCCCAAGCCAAACCGATCATTCTTTGTTGGGATTACCACGGGATACAGCCTCCCTTGGTATCTTTGTCCAAATCCTTTTCCGACTTCAGCTCTCTTTCCTAGAGTTTGTTTAACTTGCATCTTCGCACAACTGGATAATTCTGGTTCAGGCACCTTACTTCCTTCACTGACAAAGGTCGCATTGACTATCTCTAGTGTTCTAAAGTGACATTCGAGCGCACCCTCATCAATCTTGATAAAGGGTGCATCAATAGTTACTGATACAATGATTTCTTCCTCTGTACCTACAGTTATCAATTAGCCATCACAAATTTCAATTTCTGATGTAAGGTTGAAAGGACTGCTCTTGTTGTATGAATCCATGGGCACCCAAGTAAGCAGCTATAACTAGGCCTAATGTCCATGACCACAAACTCAACATCAAAGGTTGATGGTTCGATCTGCAAAGGCACTTTAATTTTACCCAACACATCTTTCTAAGTTCAGTCGAACGCTCTTACTTTATTTTGATAGGCTCTCATATGAGAGCTGTCTATAGGCAGCTTCTTTAGCGTTGCTAATGGTAGAACATTTAAGTCTGACCCGTTATCAAAAAGAACGCCCGGTAGCATATACCCTTTGCATCTTGTGGTGATGTGTAGAGCTTTTCACAACCCCTTCCTTCTCCAGGTATTTCTTCATCATTGAACGAGATAAAGTTGTTGATAGCAATGTTACTGACTAACATATCCATCTTGTTGGTTGTGATCTCTTTTGATACAAACGTTAGGTTCAAAAATTTTAGCAAGGCCTCACAATGGCCCTCAAAGCTCAGCAATAATGATAGCATAGAAATTCGAGCTGGAAGCTTGTGGAGTTGCTCCATTACGCTATATTCGTTGTGTTTTAGAATATTTAAAAATTCTTGAGCCTCTAACTCGTTCACTGGCTCGTGGTATACTGTTGGTTTTTTTGAAAAAATCTTTACCATCTTCCTTTTCTAACTCTTTAGCAGTAACTTTCCTTTGTGCTACATCTCTATCTTCTGCCGTTGGCTATGAATAGAGCCTCCCACTCCTCGTAAAATGGCTTACTTCATTGACTGGTTCTTCTTTTGTTTCCACTTCAATAGAAGATCCTTCTGGGGCTGCCACTGTGCAAGCATAATTCCATGGGACATGCTTGCTATAATTATATGGAAATGGGGTTGGTGCCTTAATTACAAGTCATGGGGTTACTCCCTTTGTGGTCTCACTAACTCTTGCTTTAGCCTTGATAACTAAAGGCTTTATTCCAAAATAATTTCTTCTAGAGGATGACTCATCCGATGTGCAGATGTCCAACATGCACTTCTTGTTTTATTTCTCAAGAAACTCTAGTTCTCTTTCATCCATCTTGTCTTGGACTAACTGCTTGAACTTTAAGCAATGTTCAATCTCGTGTCCTTTTTCTTTGTGATACTCACAAAACAATCCATCTTCAACTTCCATATCATGAGCTTCTCCTTCTAGTATCCCAGCTGCCACCATTTGAGCCCATACCCACCTCATGGGTGCTCTGACCTCAGCAACATGTTTCTTAACCCTTTTGTTTTCCTCATCCATGATTGTATTAACTCCTGCTTTCTGGTGATTTGGCAGAGGGTTTCCCTTATTTTCTAACGTATCAAATGACAATATTCTAGACTTTCTTAAATCATCTATCACTCTCTTGAATGCGGTGCAATTCTCAATAGTGTGCCCCCTAACTCCTGTATGATATTCGCATTGTGCCTCCTCGTCGTACCATGCTGGACATGGTGGTGAGAAAGGAGGAACATGTCTTGGCAGCACCATTTGGGATTTAATCAATTCAGTAAACAATTCGGCACACGACATTGGAATTGAAGGGAAATATGGTTTTGAGTTCCCCTGATATCTTCGTTCGTCCTTCGGTGGGTTTGTAATTGCCGGAGCTGTAGTCGAGACACTGGGCTTGTTAAAGACCACACCATTTGAATAATTAGGATTATAAACATTAGTGGCACTGACTTCACTTTCCCTCTTTTTATAAGGTTTCTTTGTTTCCCCGTTATTCAACTTTCCGTTTTTCATGGCTGCAAGAATCAACTCTCCATTCATTAACATGTATGCAAAGATCTTAGTTGCATGATTGAGCATGCGGTCATAAAATGAACCTTTTAATGTTTCCACGAACATTAGAGTAACTTCATTCTCTAGTAATGGTGGTTGAACTTGAGCAGCTACATCTCTCCATCTCTGCGCATATTGGCAGAAACTCTCATAATGTTTTTGTTCCATCCCTTACAGGACAAGCCCATGCCTGAGTCATGCTTGTATTGCTCACTAAAAGCTCTGGATAAATCCTTCCACGATCTGATGTTAACCTGGTTTAACTGCGTGTACCAGCGTGCAATTGACCCTACTAAACCATCCTGGAATCAATGAATGAGCAGCTTCTCATTATCAAGATACATCGACATCTTTCTACAATACATAGTTAGATGTGCTGACGGGCATGTAGTTCCATTGTAATTCTCAAAATCTGGAATTTTGAATTTCTGAGGTACTACCAAGTCTGTCACCAAGCTTAAGTCTTTGGCATCCACACTGCCGTGAATATTCCCTTCTTGGAAAAACTTGATCATTCCTTCTAACTTCTCATAAGGATCTTCCTATTTCTTCTCAGTTTTAGCCTTATCAACAATCTCATCTAGGTTGGGTACTTCATAGTTGTGAGCTCCCTCTATATTAGCCTTAAACTCATTTCGGATAGAGGACTCAGCAAAATGGGGAGTCAGCTTAGCCTTTGGTATTGAAGCTTCCTTTTGTATTCCATGATGGGTGAAAGTTATTCTTTGAAATCGAGGCAGAGCATTGGTTTCCCCTCCAACTTCAGCTGCATCTGGGTCTTTGAATCCTAGCATTGCCGCAATTGAGCTAACTGTCTTTTGGTGAACTAATTCCATTTGCTGCTTCAGGTCCGTTTCTAGCTTATTTAGCCTGTCCTGGGTACTTTTGTGACTGTTTCCAAGGCCATAACTCTATTTTCCATTGCTCTGGTTTGAGACCAGGTACCGTACTTGTGAGTTGTTTTTGCTATTTTGAATTTTTGTCATGTTTTTTACTTAAGTTAGATTCTTATTATGTTGTGGATGCATGCGTAGATACAAAGACACAAATACAAAGTAAATCAGCAAAACAAAAAGGATGCAATGCAAATGCATGAATGCAAGCGAAGAGCCATCAATTCTATGAAATATCTGCTCAAGAAACAACTCTTTATTGAATATGAAAATGTCCTTATTACATCAAATTTTATTACAAATACTTTTCTGCACGAACTCCTAATTCCTTGATTTCTTAAATAAGCCACATAAGTCTTGGTCCAACCTCCCCTGCTGGTTTGACGTACCGACGAAGGGCTGTAGCTTCTGTGGCTAACATCATCACATGTCAAGCCACATCTTGAACTTGAGTCATGACGATTCTATCAAACTCATCTCGTTCTTGGAATCTTCTGGTATTATCTCTAAGACGGGTAAACCAGTAATCATTTCTTCCATCAGCTATATCTTCAAGGACCGGGATCTTAGTTTTATACTCTTGAATGATATTATCCATTTCTTCCACTTGCTCTCTCAAGGAGTCATTCTTATTTAGGCTGACCTAGAGTTCTATGTAAGTGTGACAGTTCTGAAATCCATGTAGCGAATGGTTCAAATCCTCTACCTTGGCTTGTAACTCAGCAACACAAGCCTGGCTCTACTTCAACTTTTCACTAGTCTTGTCATATGTTGTCTATAACTCAAATAAACGGATCTTGTTGTCATATGACGAGAGCTTTTTAAAGTTGAGCAAATATTTTTAGAATCAACCTCTTCTGATATGGAATGATGTTGCATAATTGAATATGCAAAATAGTAAAACAAGAAGGAAAAAGATTACAATTAAAAAAATATATAAAAAGAACAAAGTGATTTCACGAACAATTCTGGGCAGCTCATTCCAACACTCCATGACATGTCTCCACGGATTATTCGCAACAATTTTGATTAGACTCAAAACCCTAGGTTTTCTGCATAGCTCTATTGGGGTAGGCTCTAAATTCTCAAACGGTCTGATTCTAAAAGAGCACCCGAGCTGTCTTTGATATCTCCTACTAAAGGTAGCAAGGCCCCTGGTTCTCACCCATTATAGGAATCAAACGAACCAAGTTCAACTTAGGAGGACTCACTTCCTATGTCATCTCTAAGGATTAGTATCCTTACGAAAACATGAGGCATATGAGTCTCGAAGGTACTTGCTAGGCTCATACGAAGAATCAATATTCTAACATGAGCAAAGCGTTTTCCCCTCACTTAACAATTGGGTGAAGCTCGAGAATAGAGCTTTTTGCAATAATTTTAAAATGTGTAAAATAGAATTACATTCAATAAGCGGAAAAATAAATTAAAACCTTTGTAAACTTGCAAATTCCTTTTCTAAAAACATTTTTTGAAAACAATTTGTGGCCTGACCCACTTTATTTAAAAAAAAAAGTCCCTAGCGGAGTCCCCAAGCTGTCGCAACCTTTTTTTAGGAAAAGAAAAAGTTTTGACGTTTTGGAAAACTTTAGAACACACGGAGTCGCCACCAATCTTTTTTAAAGAAAGTGTGATTGGATCACTTTTAAAACAAGGGTTATTTTAATAAAACATTTTATTTATCAAAATAACATTTTTGGTCCACGAAAACAAGAGAAAAGAGGTTCGGGGTCCGTTACATGTGGGGAAGGATTAGTATGCCCACAATGCCCAAAAATTGGTACCTAATTGGTTTCAAAAAGTATTTTCAAAATTGGAATTTGCAAGTTCTCAAAATTTTGATTTATTTGTCCTCTAAGTGAATGTAAATCTATTTTATCGGCCTTATTGCCCAGGAAATGAACTTTAATCTCCACCAACACTCCTTGCACTAACCCGTCATTCCCGCTTGATAAGACACCACATTAATTAAGTTTTCACTTTTTAAACAAACCAAAAAAACATAAAATGTGTTTTGTTTTTTTTTTTAAATTGACCTATTTAGTGATTAAACCCTAAAGAAATGTCTAAGTTCATTTTAATTATCAAAGTTACGATATTTTAAGTGTATTTTATTTTCAAAATATGAAGAAAGTTTTTTCAACAAACAAGGCTCTAATCTAATTTTCAAGACCTTACTCCTAAGGTTTCAAGCTTACGTACACATTTACAAAAGGAGAGCAAGGAAATAAATAAATTGTTTAACCAAATAAATAAATCTAAAATAAATAAAGGGATAACACTTAAAAGATTTTTAGAACAAATTTTCGGCTAGGGGTCAAATTGAGAACAACAAAACTTGAGGGTTAAATCCAAAACAATTAAAAATCAAGTGCTTATTTAAAAAAAAAAACTAAATTGAAAATTTGATAAAACTGAATGGCAAATTCGAAAGCAATTAAAAATCTGATGCTTCATTTTAAAGGAAAATGGACTGAATTGGGAGGATTTAAAATTGAAGGGTCACGATTGAAGGTTCAGAAAAGAAAGGCGCGGGTAGCGAACCGGGTTTGGATCGGGTTATAGGTTAGTATATATAGCAATTATCATAAACATGAATCATTTTTTCCTTTTTATCAAAACATATCAAAACCATATTCTTTTAAATTCTCTGATATGTTTTTCATGAAATGAAGAACACGATGAACATCCATCGTGCCGGCCGTCGTTGCCGGCGGTGAAATTTCTCAGAAAACCCTAATTTCTCAGATTTCGGTGACCCTCAAATCACATTTTTTCCAGAGCTACGTCGAAAACAAATCACAGTGGCGTCTTTCAATAAAACTGAGGTAAAAAAACAATCCATTTTCTTTATTAAATTTGAAATAAAAAAGAAAGAAGAAATTACCTAAAGAATGCTTTCTTCTTTATTTCTTTGAAACTTCGATTACAATCCTTGCTTGTTGACTTTACAACTTTCGAATGCTAAGTGTATAACTGCAATTTTTGAATGAAATTGTGATCTGAATTCTTTCTATTTGTTTCGTATGAAATTGTTGTGTGTCCTGTTCTAAAGAATTACAATCCTATTTATAGTACAAGAAATGCTTGAATTTTAAGCACAGATCCCTAATTTTCCTCTGAAATTGCTTGATATTTGCCATGGCATCGATTTAGGAATTAGCCTTTCCCGTTTTGGTTCTGATTTTCTAGCTAGGGCTTCGAATTAGGAATTTATCTTTTGGATTTGCTTCTGATTTGATCCTGTTTTGCAGCTAAGGCTTTGGCTTAGGGATTTAATTCCCTTTTGATTTTGTCTTGAATTGCTAAGCTCTAATTTAGGGGTTTAACCCTCTTGTTTCTTTGTTTGCATATTTTTGATGGCTCGAACGACGCCGGCGTGGAGCAATCGAAGCGAAATCAGCTCAGGCACCCATCAGAGAAGATGAAACGTTTTTCGAAGGCTAAAAAGGCACACACGTGGCTACCACGCGGGTGGTTGCCATGCGCGAGTGGTGATCCACGTGATACACTCCGAAGTGATCTAGGCCGTCAGATCTCGTCCTAATCGAACGACTATGCGAGTGCGGCATTGTATCATCCCCAGCTGGCGTGATCTGCACCGTTGGATCACATATTGATCCAACGACCTCCTTTTGGCTGCCCAACAAACAAAGGAAGTATGTTAGGGTTTAGTTTATATAAGAAAACGGGCCGAACGGGCCCTTGTATAATGGACTCTTTATCTTTTTGTAATGGGCATTTTAATATAAATATAATATTTTTTTATTTTTTGGGTTTCATACTAACTTAATTATACTAACTATAATACAATATTTATTTGCTTTTTTGGTTCTAACTTTACTAGTAAATGGGCCGAACAAGTCTGGTTCAAAGGATTTTAATATAATGGGTTCTCAAGCATTTCTTTTTGGGTTTTATATTATTCATCAACTATTAGACTAACTACTATAACACGAATTACATTAACAACAAAAATAGAATGCCACTTCAATACCAAAAATGATATAGTTATAATGAAAGTTAAAACACAATGTTAGGTGAAAATTCAGTGACAACATAATCATCAATAGATTTAGGGCTTACGCATACCCAAGCAATAGCTATGGAATGATTCTTTCAAATCAAGGGAAGCTTAAGCTAAAAGAGCCCTAATAGAAGGTGTAAGCTTGAGCAACAATGGTGGTTCTTGCTTAGGAGGAAAAGGATGAATAGCAAAAACGTGAGATTTGATCCCGGTGATTGCAAAAGTAAGAATGAGAATTACTCATTTGTTTATTTTAGTAGTTTTTTAATCATTATTCACCTTTCAATCAGCAATTTACAAGGTTTCCCAAGCCTAAGGGTTTGCTATTCCCTATCCACCTCATCAATGACCAATAAAAAGCTTTCCTTGGCTATAGGGTTTGCTTTTAGTCAAGATAATTGATGACCATTAGTCATCTTTTCATGTTGTTTTCATATGGGGACGACAACAATAGGCATGTGAGTCACCACCACCCTCGGTCTTTGTGATTTAAGCATAAAATGTCATTTTTGTAGGGGCGTGTATCGATACACGTTGGGCTGTATCGATATGGCTAAGCAGAATCCAAAAGTTAGTTAAAACCGTTATACTGTACCAATACGACACCTACCGTATCGATACCCCTAGCTCAAATTCAACATTTTGACTTTCCAATAAGGTCACAATTCAAATATTAGACTCAATTATGGTTCAACATTAAGAAAATAGATCATATAATCAACATTGGTGCAAAAGTTTAAGCTTCCCGGAATAAGATTTCCGATCGCCGGAATCAAATTCTGACTAGGCCGATTTTTGGGATGTTATATGTAGATGATGCCACGACTGAAAGAAAGACTCGCTCCACTCGCTTAGAAAATTCTGCAGGGGAGTCCTCATCCTCTTAACTCCTTACATTCATGTTTTTCATTTTTTTAGCATGCATTACATTTGTATATATGTGTTTTCATGCATTGAGGAAAATGCCTAACTTAGGTTTGGGTGTGTGTGTTTCCTCGCATTTATTGCCATGACATTCATTTTATGTTTCTGTCTACATTCTATTATTGTCATGTAGATTAGGTAGAACCATGCATACCAAACCGTAAAAAATTGCAACGACATGATTTTTAACCTGATAATTTTGCCAACACGTTTGCTAGCATAGTTAGAATTTGCACTAGTATGCCATGTCTGATGATGAAATTAGAATCTTTAGCTAGCATGAGCCAGCAAATTAGTAATGCTAGGTTGCTTGGCAATTGATCTCTAGCTTTGGGAAATTTGGTATATGTGTTTTCATGCATTGAGGACAATGCCTAACTTAGGTTTGGGTGTGTGTGTTGCCTCGCATTTATTGCCATGACATTCATTTTATGTTTCTGTCTACATTCTATTATTGTCATGTAGATTAGGTAGAACCATGCATACCAAACCGTAAAAAAATTGCAACGACATGATTTTTAACCTAATAATTTTGCCAACATGTTTGCTAGCATAGTTATAATTTGCACTAGTATGCCATGTCCGGAATTAGAATCTTTAGTTAGCATGAGCCAGCAAATTAGTAATGCTAGGTTGCTTGGCAATTGATCTCTAGCTTTGGGAAATTTGGCTTCACTTAAACACGTAGTATGCATCTAGTTCCCAAAACAAACTTAGAATTCTTTAAAATGAACTTAGAATAAAAAAAATAATATCAGGGTAAAAAGTGAAAAATAAGGCAACAATGTTTTGCCAAAGGCTAAAAAATATTAGAACACTCCTCTTCCTTAGAGACAATAAGTAACTTGAGGCTTCGTGGTTTGCTCCCTCTTAGTTCTCAGGCCAACAAAAACTTTAAGGTATGAGTGTAATGGGTTAGCTTAGTGATGTAGTCTGAATTAACATGAAGGTTCGTGGTATGCTCTCTTTTACTTCTCACACCAAACAACATTATGACGTAAACCTAAAAATAATGCCAAATGAAAGAAAAAAAAGATACCCTTGGTGAACAAAACAATAAAAAAGAAGAAAAAATGTGTTTTTTGAGTTTGGATAGTAAAGTTTTGCTAAGGGAGTAAAAGGATACTTGATGCAAACCACCCGTACATCATGCACACTTCATGACCCTAGGCTAGAGTTATATTGTTGCACTTGAATTTGTTGATCTGTTGGCATTACTGCTTTGGGATATTCGAGGATAAAACTAAGGCCAGATTTTGCTTGTTAGCTTGTGTTGTTAATCAGAAAATTTTTGTTGGGGTACTTTGCTTTATTTTTTTTATAATTTTAGTTGCATTTTTGTTTTTACTACTTTTCATATATATACATATATTGTCATGCTTTTGCTTGACTTTGAGCACATAATTGTGCATTTAGTTAATAGAATCATGTATTTGCATCTAGGAATTGAGGAACGTTTCTTTTGCCAGAGTGAAAGGGTATTTTCTTGCTTTGGTGGCAAGTCAAGAGTAGTTGCAAGGAGCAGGAGAAGAACAATGTTAGGAAGCTAGAGGAGCAGCAGAGAAATGCTGAGTTGAGTTGGAAAAAGCAGGATGAAGATTGCCAGGCTTGGTTGGAAAAAGAAGGATGACGATGCTAGGTCTGTTAGCCGCTGGTCAAAGATCTTATCGGCCCTAATTTCAAACAAAAGATAAGAGGATAAGAAGATAACGCGCTTATCTTAAGTGTGTAACCAACTTTCAAATTCAAACCCAATTTAGGGTTTCCACGAGTGTCTATTTAAAGGAAGCCCAATGATGAAACAAGGTGGGCGGAATCGATCAAGGAGGTTACACCATGGTGAAGAACAAGAGCAGATCATGGTTCAACCAGGCTAAGACCGAGAGCTCTGGATCCATTGAAGGGTTGCATCGACGGTCCCCTTCTTTGCCCATTTCTCTTAGTTTTAGTTATGTTTTTATGATAGTATTGATTTCAAACGATATTTTGTTGGTAGTTTACCCAACCATGAACTAATTTCTTTAAGTTGGTTGGGGATGTTTTTGCGATGAACACTCAACTATATTTCAGTTTTTTAATAATTGAGTACCTTGGTATTTTTGTCTATCCGGCTAATACTTATTTTTCCTAAATGTTTTGTCATAAGGCATTTGAAATTGAATGCATATTATCCCTTAATATCTTAATAGACTTAGGAGATAGCGATTAATTGCCAAGTAATAAGGTGAGAAGCTTCGACAGAAGATGTTCAAGTAGATGAGCTTACTTCGGAAGTAGTCTACCTCTTAGGAGTAAAGATTAAAACTTTGTCAAGTTAATGATTGAGAAAGATCACTATAGACATATAGGGTTAATCATAATTAACTTAGGGTATTGTCATTGACAAAGGCAATACTAACCTTAAAATCTACTCGGCAATAAAACCAAGGCTGGAAATTATTAAATGCTACCATAGATAGTGTGAAATCCAAACATCCCTTGCCAATGCTGACCATATATTTTGAATACATTTGGTTGCCAAACTACTTAAACTTTTTTTCCTTAGTCATTTTTCTTAAATCTAAAACCCAATTCAAACTCATTTGTTTCAATTCACAAGTAAAGATTGTGACATTTAATTCTTGGCCAATCTATGTGGATACGGTACTCAGCTTACTGTTGTCTTCTTGATGACCGTGTATACTTGCATGCAAAAAGACCTAAACTTGACATTATTTATTGGCATATTTACACTCATTTATCAATTATTTGCCAAGAGTTAGACAGTCGACTACCACCTTAGCCCTAAAAAATTTTGGCAAATTTTTTTTCCTATAAAATTAATATAAAATAATATTAAAAATAAAGTTAACCTAACATTGAATGAATATTGAAACCCTCAAAAGAAAAATAACACCCCTTAAAAAGAAATTGAATATTATTTGTTATTCTCTGCTTAAAATATTTATTCATAAATTTTTAAAATTTTGATACCCCAAACTAAATTTTCTAGCTTCGCCACTGCGTGTGGTTTACCCTATTTATAATTTTTCATATTGGAACTATCATTCCTTATATGAACTTTGTTATATCATTCCTTATATTATTATAATATTTAAATTAATATTATTAATATTAAAAATAATTTAGTATTTAATAATATTAAAATTAATGTTAATTAAATAATAATGTATAACATTAAATTAATGTATATAACATCAATAGAGAATCTTCATATAGTCGTACCTAAGTGAAGACATATCATGTTGGAAAATATATGATGGAAATTTTGAGGCACGAGTAAAGGTAGAGATTCGAATAATGAAATTATAGCTTTATATTCTACTCCATGAGATTTTTACAATGATATTTCATACGCTCAAAACGGATGAGTGGTGAATGAGAAATTGATGCTTAAAGTAGGCTAATTGTGAATTGAGTTAAGAAAAAAGGAAAAAAACTTATATCCTATATTGATGGGTTACCAAGCATGAGATATATTTATATACAAGACTCTACTTTAAAGTTGTTAAATAACTTAAGCTGATATGATGTGGGTAATGTAAATTTTTTAATAGGTCGAGCCCTTTGTGAGCTTGCGGATATTTTAACCCACTATGAGATAATTTTTCCTTAAATGTAGCATTTTTAATATCTCAAATAAATGATAAATGATAATATATTATCTTTAAATTTAGATATTATTTTTTAAATATTCTGAAATTAAAATGATAAAATATTATCTTTTAATTCAAATATTATAATAATGATGATATTTAATTAATAAATTTTATTTTTTTTAAAATTCATAAATTTCACAAGTTTTATTTCAAATGAAACAGTTATCCCTATAAATAGCATGCAAACCTACTAGGTTTAAGAATTTTTTTAACTACTACAAAAAGCACAAATTTTCTACTATTTTTACTCTGTGGGTTTTTAAAGTGTTTTCGGTGATAGAGGAAGGTAAGGTTACAATTCACGATCTCTGTAGACGTGCTACTACAGTTGATCATATAGTTATTGTATTCTGTGAGACAAACGACCAACTTATCTCAAGCACCACATGAGTGGCCGAAAATATGTCTTAAAGAAACTGTGGTATTTAATTACTTTATTAGATTCCATTATTTTTAATTCCTTGGCAATTTATTATTACTTGCCATAAAGGAAATATAAGAGAAGCTACTTGTTGGTATTTAGTGGATCACTTGGGGGAAGCCATACAAATAGATTTAAGTATAGCAGTAGCAAAACGATGATCTGAATGCATGGTTTTATTCGTTTGATTATTCTTCAGCTTTATTTGTAGTTATTTTATTTTATCCGTTATAATAATAAATTTGATATTTATTTTACTATGTATTATTTTCTTAAATTATTAACGTCCTTTGTGTAACAATCTTAAGATAGTTTCGTCCGTTTTAATCTAAGGCGAACATTGCATATTGGAAGCATTGCAACACCGTGAGCATACACGATTCAGTAGTTCCGTGAGCATATAAACGTTTACTTTATTTTCTTCCCCAATATAATCTTTTATTTCTTTGAAAAATGTTTGATACACATGTTATTCACCTTCGTTATGTTTTAATGGGATTTAACTATGTTAATTAGTGACCGTGCAGCCAACCATATGTCAAAGTCAGATTGGCCTTTCAAGGACCTTAAGAAACCAAGGAGGCTATTGAAACAAATCATTTAGGTTAAGCCATATGTTCCAATTCACGGGGAAAAAGCTTATTCGATAGTTTTTTGTTTTGTTTTGTCTTGTTGGGTCATTGGCTGTGGTCCGATCTAATGTGCTTCTATTTTTAGTAAGAGAGCAATTTCACTCTATGAAATGAGGCAGTGGTTCATGCCACGACCACGATTAACATTATTATTTCTTTTCAAGAAATTCGGTCAACCACCAAATTAACATTATAAATTTTGGTAAGATTTCGTCTATATTGAATTTCATATATATTTTAGTATTTTGATATTAATAATTATTATGCATAATATCCCCTTTCCTTTGCTTAAAAAATCATTATGCATAATAATTATTGTTTATGGTTTTGAAACTTGGGGTTTCTTTTGTACTAATAATTTCCTTTGAGAAATTTATAGAGACGAATAGATACTCAAGCGATATCATGATTTGTTTTGGAAACTAAGAATATCTAAATATTTTGTTTTAGGATTTAATTCATGTCGTTTTAACGGGTTTATTGAATCTTCCTTTCCAAACAAGAATCAACAAAAACGTCATCAGTTTGTAAACCAAGATCTCGTAAATAATTCGTTTCGGGATTTAATTCTTGCCGTTTTAGCGGGTTTACTTGATCTCCTTTCCAAAACAATAGGCAATCTGAAAAATCTGATTTATTCAAATATTGTAGTGGACAATGTTTAAAAATGGTTACAGAATTGTGAGGATTGTTGGACCATAAGTACAAAATGTAAGATGTCGGTGCTAAGAAATTTTTAGTTAACAAATTCTTAATTTTGTGATGATTGATTCTAAATTATTGTGAATCAGAGGTAGTGACTTTAACTTATCACTCACGGTATTCTCGCAAAATGAATGGTTATAAGTGAATCCGTTCAAGAGTTAGTCATTTGAAAAGCTAACCCATGTTTGGAACAACTTCAAGAACTTCCCTAAGCATAAGAGAATGAAACCCTTAAACAGTGTTTGAAAAGCAATATGAAAGTACATGTCTAAGATTGGTTCTTTGAAAGACTTAGTATTTAAGCATGCCTAGTGCACCACCTCTCTTTTCATAAGTTACCTACCTGATGCATTGTTCATTATTGTTCTTTCTATTAGACCGTTTGAACTTTTGTTTTGGGTTTTAGTTTACTAAATCTCTGGCGTCTAACAAAAGTTGGAAATTATGTTTTTGTTTATGGTTTTAGTCTTTGGCTAAATTCCTAACATTTAAAATATTCATAATATTTTGTTTCTGGTTTGTGACTATGTGACACAATAAACAAATCAATGCAATTCATTGGAAAGAATTTTAAAATTTGGCAACAAAAGATGTTGAAGATTTGACCATGATAAACTTGGTCAAATATCTAAAGGATGATCCTCCTATTGTTAGAGAGGATAAGGTAAAGGTTGTTACCACCTTCAAATGTTGCTAAGGTAAATATTGTTAAGACAAATATTACCATGACAAACATAGTGGAAGCCATAAAAGACTTCAAGAAATAAACCATGGATTAGACGGTGTGTTCAAGAAGCAAAATTTCTTGGGAAAATATCATTTGAAGGAATACACCTATTACCTTCAATGATGATAGCACAAAATATTGTTATGTGCATTAGCTTAAAAGCAAAGGTGAAGCTATAGTGATATTATTATCTATAAGCACTGCACTAGACTATATATTACTTTTACTTGAGTAGTTTAAGTAGATTCACAAGCAATCCAGGTGAAAATCACTGGAAAGAGATTGTGAGGGTATTGAGATATCTTAGATATCCTCAAGATTATGAATTGCATTATTCCATAGATCCTACTATTTAGAAGGATACTCTGATATCAGTTGGATATCTGATATTCAAGATATCAAAGGCACAAGTGGATGGAAATCCTTAGGCATGACGTTATTAAAGGTTGACATGAACAACATAAAAACTAGGCATCCCTTGCCAATGCTCATCACTCATTTGAAACCTCTTTTTGCCAAAGTTGTTTTACTTTCATTTCTTTAAGTTACTTTCTAAAACCACTTCAAAATCAATCCAACATTTTTCCTTGACAATTAATAATTAAAGCATTCAAATTCCCTGTCAATCCATGTGGATTCGATACTCAACTTACTATTGTATTACTTGCTAACCGTACATACTGTAATCACTAATTTTGTCCATGGTGAACCCACATTTATTTTCGTTTCATAATAATGGGCATATATGGGCTGTTATTAAAATCCAAAAAAAAAATTACCTGTAGTGTGTGTCTTAATTATAACTATATGTAAGTGTATTGCTACTTGAGAAAAAAGAAACATTACTAGAAGTATGTTTTATTGCTTTACCTTATTACATGTTATTTTAAAGTCCCAAAAAAGAATTATTGAGTGATATGCGTATACGTATGTGTTATCGTTATTATACGCGTTAGTATACCATGTCCTTTGTGTCATCTTATTATTACCTTTTATTATTATCTTATTTATCACTAAGGTTAATATGTTATTATCTTATGTTATGTCATTATAATTAAAACCAAAAAATATATTTAAACCAATCAATTTAATAAATAAAACCCAAGTTAGTTTTTATCATCAGCCCATATACATATAATTACCAATCTAAATAAAAGCCCATATATAATTAAAATTCAGTCCATTTTAGTGTACATATCTTACATGGCCCAATAAAGCTAAATCCAAAATCTGATAATGACTCAAAAACCCTAATTTCTCATTGTTGTTGCGCAGCTCCTCCCCAGCCGTCAGATCTGGCTAGATCTAACGGTCCACGATAAAAGCAAGAAGAGGCTCTTCATATCGCCACGTGCAGCTTTTCATATCGCCACGCGCCGCACGCACGGCTCTTCATATCATCACGTACGGGTGTAATTCAACCGCGCCTCTTCAGGTCCCGTGACTGTCTACATTCTGGCCACACCAGTGCCACATCGACTCCACGGCAACCGCTACACTCCGCGACAACCACCACGCTAGCAGAACGCTGGTCCCCTCTATCCTTCTCAGAATCGGCCACGGTGACATAACAAATAAGGAACACAAATGTCAGAAAAGACCGATATACACCAACAATGCCAGGGAACAGACCGGCATCACAGAGGAGGAGCAAAAATTTCAGAATCAACAGAGATGGTAGCCCAACCAATAGGAAATTACTAGGGTTTTTCTATTTTTTTAAATCATTGTAAATTTGGGTACTATATAACCGAAACAAAAATGATTGTAACAAAAAAAACAAGAAGAGGAATATTCAAAAAAATCAACAAAAGGAGCTGGCCTCAAATTTCAGAGGTATAATCTCTTCTACTTCTATTTCTAATTCGCATATTTACATAAAAAAATGTATAGAGGTTTAGGGTTTTTGATTTTCTCACCCTTGTAGTTTCTCCCGTTTGCGCGTCAATCTGCCTTCCCCGCTTGTTGATAAGCCTTGAATGGTGAAACAGAGTGGAGATGGCCTCGGAGAAACCCCTTCCTTACCTCGGTTGTCCGAATAGAAAGAAATAGGGTTTTTCACGGTTTTGTTATGGGGATTTTCAAAAGAAAAGTTTCAAATTTTGAAAAAGGGGCTCAGATCTGAGTTTTAGAGTGAAAAAAGGGTTTTTTGGTAACTTTTAGGGTCGCCAGCCACCGTTGAACGGCAGCCAACACGACAACAAAGCTGCCAGAATTTGGGATAAACGGTTCTAGGTTTGACGGCAGAGGACCTCTGGAATCTGGGTTCATCAAGAACCCATATGAACACCGGCGAGAGTGTTAAAACAGGAAGGGGGATAGCTTTATCGAAAAAGGAAAATAAATGAAAGAGCGGGGATTTTATAATGTTTTCCCATTTTAAAAAGGATGAATTAGCATAATAAGTACCTCCGCCCCACTGTAATCTCATGTTTAGCCCTTCTGCATGTCTAAATAACGTTATTAGTCCTCCCACATGGTATAATCACACCCACGGGCCATTCCTCTTTTTTAAATGCCTCTCTGGGTCCTTGAAATTTTCTAGATTCTTCTAATTTGGTCCTTATCTCGGTTAAATTTGTTTATCTCTTTGATTTGGCCTTAAAATTTTGTTTTCTTTGCTTTTTAGTCCAAATTCCAGAACCCTTTTTCCCCTATGTTACATGCTTTTGATTTTATGGCTTTTACATTGTTGTTAATCTTGCTTAGCTCGTTAAATCTGTGGTTGTTAATTTGTTACAAGTGATTAAGTTTGTTAATGTCTAGTGCTTGCTTTAGTATATGGTTCTTTGTGTAAAGATCTAGATGTTTGCTTTATAGTATACACATATTTTTCATATAACATAGTTCTTTATCAAGAGGTATAACATAATTTTTTTATATATGTAACCTTTTAATTATATAATATATAGTTTTATAAAAAAATGTAATGTACATTTATATATATTATAAGATTTTTTAATAATATATGATATATATATATATATATAGTTTTCAACATATACATACTAAAAGGACTTTTCATAATGCTTGTGATATATATATTTTCTCTCAATATACTCGATTTAGTTTTAAAATCTATATTATATTTCCTTGACCTATGTGTGTTGTTGTTCTTATGGGCTTGGCTAAGTTTTAGTGTGGGCTTAGTTTAGTTTTGGGTTTTAGTTTTTAGGCCTAGTGTTTTATTTTGGGCTTAGTCTTTAGTGGGTGTGGGCTTTAGAATTAATTAAGTTAACCTTTGATTAGGTTAGGCAAAGTTAATTTAATTAATTTTAAGTCGTGTGCCCGTCTCATAGGGGCACGATCTTTAAATTAATTAGGTTAATTTAAGAATAGTTTTTAGAGCCTTACTTAGATTAGGCTCCGACTAATTTAGTAAATTCAAATTTGCTCTTGGCATATTTGAGTGAATGTTAAATTTATTAAATTAATTGAACATGTCTTAATAACTTTTAGGATAAAATTAACCATAAAGTTTAGATCGACATTAAGTTCAATTTTCACAATTTGTTAAGCTTTTTGGTCTTTTAAGGCTAATTAATTAATTTAGGATTAAATACTAGATTCACTTAGCTAATGATTAGATCATTAATTGGGTTTTCAATATCTTGGGCTTTTTAGGTTAGGTCTTGGGGTGGACCTTTTGTGCTTATCTTTTATGTCTTTTTTTTGTCATCTCCTATTTTTGTCATTCATGTGACTCGAATGTTCGATTACACATTAATTAACTCGGATTACAAAAAAGGGGAGGTATTCATTAGTTCCGGTATTTAGATTGTGACAGTCCGAGCTTTAAAGGATGTTGACCAAATATTTGAATTAGTCCTTACCAACTCAAGAAAGAATTAAAACTTAACAAAGCCATTACATAATTCCTTAATTGCTTGCATCATGCATAAAAGGTGACACGAAGTATTCGAACCCTAAATTAACATGGCAATCAGGCTTACTCGATGTCGGTTTAATCTATGGTCTGATGTATCGTCAACCTTATTAATTAAATGCCCAATTAATTTAAACCCACCAATCTGATAAAGCCCGTTCAATTAAGGTTAATTTTCAATTAAGGTCATCAAATTGAATTCTTTTCAAATCTCGAAAATTTCTTTCAATTAAAGGCAACAAATATTTTGGTACCGATTTCCGGGCGTGATGGGGGTGTTAATCCTTCCCCACACGTAACCAACTCCCGAACCCTTTCAAAATGAATCTCTAGTTTTGTGGTGTCTGGCCTACCTTATCCAAGTTCCTATCGATTTTTCCTAAAAAGAATTTTCAAAAGAAGTCCCTTTAAGACAAAGATTTTTCAAAGCCAGGAAAAAACATCGTTATAGCTTGGTGACTCCGCTGGGGAGAGGTTTTTGTTTTTATAAAACAAAAAGAGAGTTAGGCCAAATAAAATATTTGTTGCTTATTAATGATGGAAAATTTTCCCAATTGTAATAGATTTTAGTAACGATGAACATTTCTTAAAAATGTGACTGCAATTGAACGGCCTTTGATAGTTGGTGGCCTTCGAATTAATTTTTCAATTAATTTCTAAGGAATCACCGACATACGTTGCACCATCTCATCAAGCTCTACACCCGAGCTCCGTCCCTTAAGTGGGAGTGAAACACCACATACCCACGTGAGTAGCCCTACACGGGTCGGTAATTCACTTCTGGAATACATACCTCTCGACATGTGAGCAGCCCTCCACGTCATTAGGTCGTGCTTTCCCTCGAACTGAAACCAATTCGCAAGCTTGTAATGGGCTAGAATTGGGGTTCTTGTTGTCATAGTAGGTGATAAGATAGGTTCGAGTACCCCAATTAGAACCAAACCCATGTGTGAGAATTTAGGAAGCCCACCCCGTTAGAGCCATGCGGATAACCATAGTGAATTATATTTCCTGTGATTAGGGTTTTCTTTTATATGCTTACCTTTCGCTTAATTTATTTAATTTTACCTATTCTTGTTTGCAAGTTTATTTTTCACCTTAGAACTAATCTTTTCTCTTGTTTCCTGTTCTTTTATCTTTATTTTGCATATTATGTCATAATCATGAAGAGCACACTGAGTCAGGAAATAGTTTGAAATTAAAAACTAGATCGATGGGGGACTTAGTTCGCAGCATTGAAAGAATTCCGACGTTCAGATATGGTCAGAAGGGGAACAGTTACATGAGGGAGATAGTATTGCTGGAGAGTTCAGATCAGCCATGTCAACCACAACATTCATGAACACCAAATTTAATGATGTATCTGATTTGAAGTTAGTATGGAACAGTTGTGATTTTGAAATAAGAAGCACTTTTAGAGAAGAGTACGGTGACATCGCATATCTGATGGAGGTTCCATTGGACCAAGCGCTACTGCAAACTTTGGTGGCTTTTTGGAACTCCGCCTACAGTTGTTTCAAAATTGGTAACTTCAATCTCACTCCTATAATTGAGGAATACCGGGATCTCTTAAACTGCAAAAGGATTGATATGGATCGGGTGTATTCTAAGCCAAGTAAGAACAAGGCCTTTCGAAGCAAGCTTGTTAGGATATTGGGTACATTACCGACTTGGGTTGAGCAACAGGTCACCACCTGGAATAGCAAGGAGTATTTTAAATGAGAGGGGATCCTAGCTTTGGCTTTTGTACGCCCTGTGGGTCGAGTTCAGTAGAACCTGTTCGCATTTTTAATCTATGGGTTAATATTATTCCCTCGAGCTTTGGGCCTCATTGACCCATCAGTCTTGGATCTTTTTGAACGTTTGAGTAGCGGGACCAATCTGGTACCTGTTATTCTGGCTGAAGCCTTTCGATCCTTGAGGTTCTGTCAGGAGAATGGAGGAGGACATTTCAGGGATGTTCACAACTTTTGACAGTTTGGTTTTACAGTTAACTTTGGACCAATCCCAGTTTCTCCAGACCACTTTATGATGGAAAGTTCTCACCCTTGGAAGAGTTCTTACAGAAGAATGATTGGCCAACTCGTAGATCTGAGGAGGTATGCTAGGACGTTCTCTGGAACCTAAACGAAGAAGATTTAGTTTGGAGGGCACCGTGGTTGTTGGCGAAGAATGTTCTCTACACATGCTAGGAATATTCATGGGTACCGTTGCTTGGCCTTTGGGGGCACAGTGCCTACGCACCCCTGTTAGTCCTAAGGCAATATGGGTCAAAACAGTTTGTGCCAGCCACCAAAGGGTTGAATGAGTTCAATATGGATTACGCAAAGGAGAAGGGCTATAAGACGATGGTATACAATGCTTCTTCAACCTGGAATAGCCTAAGACGGGTTAGGATCATGAATGCTCCATATATGGTTACTCCGAAATATGAGGCGTGGCGATTTAACCGTGTCAATGACAACATTCCATGCTTAGCCCCTGTTGGCAGGAAATCTTTAGAAGAAAGATTGTCCATACTCCCTACCGAGGCCGATTTAATGAGTGAACAACTTGAAGAGGAGCGGAAGAAGTACCTCAAGCTTGAGGAGAAAGCCCATCGAGAGAAGTTCAACTTCGAATTAGAAAAGACACAGTTCAAAGGAATAGTTAGAGACCTACAAAAAAACGATGGGAGCTAGAGCTAGAACTCAAGCTAGAAAAAGAGGAATTCAGCAGCTCAAGAGGTTAAATAGAAGCAAAAGAGTCGCATAAGGAGGATCGAGCGAGGGGCTGGAGCATCGACTTAGCACGAGCTGAGAACTATAAAAGGATGTTTCTCGAACACAAAGATCAAGTGCTCACTTTGACCCAAGAAATGAAGAATCTGCGAAGCTCCCATTCAAAACGGATTGAGAAGGAACAACACCAAAGCAAAGCTCTGAAAGATCAGGTGAAGTGTCTGGAAAAGTCTCTCTTCAAGCACAAGGACTCGACTAGCAACTTTAAGGCCAGCAACTCAGAAAATCAAGTTTTAATAATACGTGTCGAAGTGTTGGAAGCCGAGGTTCAACAAACCAAGGAGCATGTAGCAAGCATGAGAAGGGCAATTCAAGTACGCCTGACTCCGAGTTTAGAACAGTTTCACTTTGCCGCCTATACAATTTGGAGGTAGGAGCAAGAATTGGCATGGCAGGGAGCGCAGATGCAAGAGGTTGCCCAGAAGATACAACTTCTAGCTGAAGATGCTACCGAGCTTCATGATTGTGTTGATGATGACTCTAAGGAATGAGGGAAGATTGTGTGGATTTTGAGAGAGATTATCGACCTCAACACTACCTTGAAATCATATGTGTAGTTAGCTTCCTCTAAGTTATTGTAATATGACGATGTTCCCATCAATGAAAGTTGTTTAACGATGATATTTACCGAATTCAGTGTCGCTCTTTACATCCATGCATCATACATTTATTTGCATACTTCATCTAAATACCAAAATTAACTAAAATAATTTTCATTACAGAGAGAGAGAAAGAAAAAGAAAGTATTTTAATTCTTAAAAAATTTAATCATTCTACACCAATACGAAACCCGGTTACAGTCCCAAACCATGGAGGATAGACTAGCCAAGCTAGAACAGGGGCAAAAAGACCTTGAAATGCGTTTGGACGGGATTGGCCAAGATATTAGGGATCAGATAGCTTAGTCACAAGATGACGTTATCACTCAAATAACCAGTTTATTAGTAAAGATGAAGGGCAATGAGGGGATCTCCATCGACAACCCTAGTCTTGACGAGCATGAGGGTGCTTTGTCTCATGTAAAGGTGCAACCGGATATTCTAGAACCCGGGAAAACGGTTTACATTAATCTCGCAAGAGTTTTCACTAACCCTGCTGTTGGGGTGTCAGTAAGTCACCATAGGGGAGCTCAGACAAATCAACCCATTGATTTGGGAGCAGGATACAAGAATGAAGTGCCACAACTGAGCATGATGGATGAAGTAGAGAAAAGAACTAGGGCTGATATGGAGAAGAAGTATGAGGAGCAATTTCGTATGCTCGAGGAAAGGCTAAAGGCTATCCAAGGGGCCGACGAACATGAAAGCGATTTGAGTTTAGTGGTTGATTTGGTTCTCCCGCCCAAATTCAAAGTGCCAGACTTCATCAAGTATGACGGGACAACTTGTCCATTAGCACATATTACCATGTACTGCAAAAAAATAGATGCTTTCGTGAAAGATGAGAATTTACTTATCCACTGTTTCCAGGAAAGTTTGACTGGGTCTGCAACCCGGTGGTACACTATGCTTAGTCGAACAAATATCAAGTCATGGAAAGACTTGAGGAAGGCCTTCATAGAGCATTACAAGCATGTAACGGACATGATCCTCAGTCGAATTATGCTAAAAAGGATGGAACAGAGGACAAATGAGAATTTACGCCAGTATGCCCAGAGATGGCGTGACGTGGTCGCTCAAATCCAGCCACCGATTTTTGAACACGAGATCACACTCATGTTTGTCAATACTTTAAGGGGGCATTGTTCGATCGTTTGATAAACAACACTACCCAAAACTTTGATGATATGGTAAGGACCGGTGAATCAATTGAAGTAGCAATAAAGAGTGGAAGGACGATAGTGGGGAGAATACGCGTAAGAATTACAAGAAAAGAGATAATGAGGTGAACAATGCAAGCACCTACATAGCTCCGAAGAGTTTCACTATTTCACCACTACGAGCCGCAGCCGGAGGAGGGCGGGGCTCAAAAAATAAGGAAACTAGGGCCCCGAAGAGGGAAAATGAGAAGATGTCGTTCACCCCACTCCTAGTATCATATGTTGAGCTATACTCGCAACTGTATAAGGCTAATTTGGTCCGGCCTTATTATGTCACTCATTTTAAACCACCATTCCCTGCGTGGTGCGATGAAAAGGTGAACTGTGAATATCACGGCGACGTTCCGGGACACTCGATCTAGAATTGCATTACATTCAAAAAGTTCGTACAAAATATGATAAATTCCAAGGTGCTATAGTTAGACGAATTGAATGTAGCTACCAACCCGCTACCAAACCACGAAGGCCGTGGCGTAAATGCAATTGAAGATGAGTATACCAGGAGAGCCAAGATAAGGGTGTCCAAGGTCAAATCCCCTTTGAGATGGGTGTTTCAGCAGTTATGTATGGCGCGCCTCATCAACTGGGGTATGGAGATCGTACAACAAGGAAGTGGACCATACTGTGAGTTCCACCAGGAGGAGGGACATGATATTCAGTGTTGCGATGGGTTCAAGCAGATGATTCAAAGAATGATGGACAATAAGGAAATTGAATTCTTTGAGAAAGATGAAGAGAGGAAAGAATCAGATGTGTGCACGTTAGATACCCCCAAGATCAAGTACGGGGTAGATAGACATTTTATTATATCGCTTAGGCCAAAGCCCGAAAGTTTAGCCCAAGATGAGAGTTCCAAAGTAACTCCAAATATATGGATTTTGGCTCTGACTCCCTTTTCATTCAAGGATGCACGAAAAGTCTCGTAGAACTATACTGCACACGTTTCTATACCAGGGAAGCCAGAAATACAAGAGGAAGAGAAACCATCTGATGAAGGACCCTCAAAGGAGGAGAGCCCAGTGGAACCAAGTGCTGAGGTGGTAAATGAAGTAGGGCACTTTACCAGAAGTGGCAGATGCTATTCGCCATAAATTGCAAAGGCATCAAAAGAACCAAGAGAAAAAGGCAGAGCAGTAACCGCCGAACTCGAAAAAATTTTGAAGAGGAACCTCGCTCTAGAATTCATGAGCCAATGATAGAGAGTCAGGCTCAAGAATTCTTGAGGTTCCTAAAGCATAGCGATTACAACATTGTTGAGCAGCTTAAAAAACAAGAAGCATGAATTTCAGTACTTGAGCTGCTGTTGAGTTTAGAGAAATATTGCGACGCATTGTTAAAAGTACTAAATCAGACGTTCATTCTGGACGATATCTCAGTGAATAAGTTAGACAGAATAGTGAGCCACATTACTGTAGATAACTACATCACTTTCACCGACGACGAGGTTCCAGACGGAGTCATGGGATCAACAAAAGCCTTGAACATCACCACTCACTGCAAGGGGCATATCTTACTAGGGGTGCTCATCGACAATGGGTCCGCCTTAAATGTTTTACCTATGGTGACCTTGCAAAGGCTCCCAGTGGACGATTCACATATGAAACCATGTCAGAACTCCATCAGGGCATTTGACGGGACCAAGAGAGATGTTATCGGGAAGATAGAGATACCATTGTTGATTGGTCTAATGGAGTACATTGTCGAATTTGTGGTAATGGACATCCGACCCACTTACAACTGTCTGGTAGGGAGGTCGTGGATTCACTCGGCCGGAGCCGTGCCTTCATCCCTGCACCAAAAATTGAAATTTGTTATCGAGGGGAAGTTGGTGAGTGTGGGGGCTGAGCAAGACATTATTGCTTCCGTAACTACCGATGCTCCTTATGTACAAACTGAAGAAGAGGTTGTTTAGTGCTTCTTTATGGCCTTGGAGTTCGTGAATGCTACCTTCATGGTAGAAGGAAGCAAGATCCCACACCCCAGACTGTCAAATTGCACCAAGATGACAGTCTGACAGACCCTAGGAGGAGGAGCCAAGAAAGTGTAAAGGGCTAGGAAGGAGTTTGCAAGGATGCTTGCACACCAGAAGTGTCATCGGTAAGAAGGATTGGTTCAGGCTCGGCCATAAACCCAATTTCCACCAGAGAAAGCTAGAATGGAAGAAAAGAGAAGAACAAAAGAGGGCTAGATTCAGAGGAAATGACATCCCATGGGAATCAATGACTTTCCCCCATTTAAAGAATATTTTTACGTCCGGAGGAATAATCAATGTAGAGGAGAAGATACACGAAGCTGGCCTAGAAAGCGCTGAGTTCAGCAAGGAGGAAAGATTCAGCGAGGCACTGGAGGGAATGGAGGTCAACATGATAGCCAAGGAGGAAAAAGTGGTAAATATTTGGCTGGAATCCACCCTTGCCTCCCAGGGGAAACGCTCAGCAATTGTAATGTTGAGGTTCTGTCAGTAGTTTTTAGGTCAAGATGAGAGTAATGCCCAAAACCAACCCTATTCGTTTTTGCCCGCGAGCGATATGGATCTTTTGTAAAGGGCTCCTATATTAATCTGCTTACTTTTAATCCAATGAAAAGATGATTTCCGTTTTTTCTCAAATGGAAAGCATTTTGTTTTCTTGGTTTTACATTCATTATTCTTCATTACCATTTTTGTTCCATTAATCCCATAAGAAGTATTCATTTTCTGTCATGATACATATTCGCTCAAATTGTTTTAGGGTCTCTATCATTGACTGTATGAATAGTTCCGAGTCTAACTATGAGATAGATTTTGAGCGACTCTCGTGTTCGGCAGAAGTCGAGGAAAGGGATGATGAGATAGAAGCAGAGAGTCCAGACGAACTCATCTGACTAATGGAAAGTGAGGATAAGCAAATTTTGCCTCATCAAGAGGAATTGAAGATCCTCAATATGGGAACGGAAGAAGAAAGTAAATAAGTAAAGATTGGTACTGCCCTCTCGGATGAGACCCGGCATGAATTGGTTGAGCTACTTTCAGAATTCAGCAATGTTTTTGCGTGGACCTATCAGGACATGCCAGGGCTGGACACAGATATTGTAGTGCACAAGCTATCGATCAAGCCAGAATATAAATCGGTTCAGCAAAAACTCAGAAGGATAAGACCTGAAATGTTATTGAAGATTCGGGAGGAAGTGAAGAAACAATACGATACTGATTTCCTAGGAGTTTCTAAATACTCATAGTGGGTGGAGAACATAGTCCATGTTCCCAAAAAAGATGGGAAGGTTCGTATGTGTTTAGGTTACAGAGACCTTAATAAGGCAAGTCCCAAAGACAATTTTCCTCTACCTCATATTCATACTTTGGTCGACAACATCGCGGGACATTCATGGTTCTCTTTCATGGATGGTTTATCGGGGTATAACCAAATCAAAATGCATCCGGATGACATGGAGAAAACTACGTTCGTGACCATGTGAGGGACATTCTGTTATAAAGTGATGCCCTTCGGATTGAAGAATGTCAGGGCAACTTACCAAAGGGTTATGGTAACCCTTTTCCATGACATAATGCACAAAGAGATCGAGGTATATGTAGATGATATGATCACCAAATCCCGAACGGAGGAGGAGCATATCCAAGATTTAAGGAAGCTCTTCCAAAGGCTAAGAAAGTACCAGTTGAAACTCAATCCGGCAAAATGCACTTTCGTTGTCATGTATGGTAAACTCTTAGGCTTTGTGGTTAGTCAAAGTAGGATTGAGATTGACCCGGATAAGTTGAAAGCCATTCAAAATCTCCCGCCACTTCAGACCCAAAAAGAAGTTCAAGGTTTCTTGGGGAGGTTAAATTATATATCTCGATTTATCTCTCAATTGACTGACAAGTGCGATCCGTTCTTTAGATTGCTTCGAAAGAATAATCTAGGAGTGTAGGATGAAGAGTGTCAGGGAGCTCTAGATAAGATCAATAGATACTTAACTAATGCTCCGATTCTAGCAGCACCAGTACCAGGAAGGCCATTGATCTTGTATCTAACGGTTTTTGAAAACTCAATGGGTTGTGTTTTGGGGCAACATGATGAGTCTGGGAAGAAAGAAAAGGTGACTTACTATCTAAGCAAGAAATTTACCGATTGTGAAATACGGTACCCGCCAATCCAGAAGTTGTGTTGTGCTCTGGTATGGGCTACCAAAAGGCTCAGACAATACATGTTGTATAACACCACCTGGTTGATATCCAAGCTAGACCCTTTGAAGTTCCTAATAGAAGCGCCAGTGTTAAATGGAAGGTTGACCCGTTGGCAAATGCTATTGTCCGAATTTGATATACTGTATGTGAATCAGAAGGCAGTAAAAGGGAGCGTCAAGCAAACTTCTCGGCAAGCCGTGCTTCAGAAAATTATGAATCGTTGGACATCAGTTTCCCCGATGAAGACCTAAAATGCATAACAGCCGAGGAAGAAGCTACTCAAGAAGACGAGTTGTGGAAACAATACTTCGATGAGGCATCTAATGCATTAGGCCATAGAATTGGGGCAGTGTTAATTTCTCTAGAAAATATCTATTATCCCTTCACCAGTAGATTAGAGTTCTTTTGCACGAATAACATAGCTGAGTATGAAGCCTGTGTTATGGGTTTAAATGCAGCCATTGAGAGAAAATCAAGGTGCTTCAGGTATTTGGGGATTCCTCCTTGGTAATCTATCAATTATGAAAAGAATGGGAAACAAGGGACTCAAAGTTGGTCAAGTATTACGATTTGATCCAATAGTTGATCAAAAGCTTTTAAAGAATCAGCTTCACTTACCTTCTGAGGGAAGACAATCAGATGGCGGATGCCTTGGCAACATTAGCTGCAATGTTAAAAGCAAGTGCTGAGGTCGAAATGAAGCCAATTGAGATGGGGATTTTTGAGTTACTGACCCATTGTTGTAGTTTAGAAGAGGAAGTAGATGGTAACCCATGGTACTACGGCATCCTCCAGTACATCAAGTTCTAAACCTACCCTGAAGGGGCCAATGAAAATGATAAGAGAACCATCAGAAGAATGGCGACATGGTATGTTTTAGATGGGGAGATTTTATACAAGAGGGGTAAGGATCAAATCCTGTTAAGGTGTGTCAATACCCAAGAAGCAAAAAATATATTGGTTGAGGTACATGATGGGCTATGTGGGACTCATGCCAATGGTTTCTCGATGGCTCGAAAAATCATGAGGTATGGATATTTTTGGTCAACCATGGATTTTGAGAGAAGGGTTCAAGGTGAAAACTATAAAATGGCATCTTGAAACAAAAAAAGGATTTGAGCTGAAAACCCGAATAGGGCAGCTCATATGATTACCGCAGCTTAGACAACCAAGAAAAGGAATCATCTCAGGAACCAATGAGTGTCAACAAAGAATTTCTAGCAAGAGATCTATTTCGGTTGATGGGCACTCGCATCATACATACAGTCAATGATTGGGATGCAACATCGTGGTTTGTTTTCCTTTGCTTCTATGTTTGCCATGACTGTCAAATCATTCTGAAATTTTGAAGTATTAATAAAAGTATTATTTCACACATTTTCATGTTTTTATAAGCATCTGGCAAACAGATTGATGTAGGTTTATGAAAAATAAAAGGTTACTAGGTATTACCATGTTCTAACCATTTTAAAGCAAACGGCACAAAGAAGTATTAAGACTGAACCAAGGAGAGACTTTATTTATTAGGCCAAAAAGAAAGAAACGAATCACCGGCCACATCATGTTTCAAGACTACCACAGTATAAAACCGTCCTTGGACAAAAGAATCTGAAAGGGGGACAAAAAAAGAGAAAAAAAGAAAGAATAAGAAAAGAATAAGAAAAAAATAAAATACAAAGAGAGATGAAGAAAACCAAAGTGAAAACCTAAAAGGGCGCTTTGGGGGGAAATGAATCCAAGACGGAAACTGAAGAGGAGTTCCAAGATAAGGGGATGTCAAAAGGCATGAATGAGAAGAATGGCATAAATGGTAGCACTCGAGCATGAGACGAAGCACCACTCGTTACAAAGAGCACGAAGAAGAAGAAGAAAGAAGTAAAGAAGAAGTCAAAGAAGGGACGAGTGAGGAAGGGAAAGCTTTCAGAGAAAAACAATCAAATCCCGTCATACATGCATCATATGTAGGCTAGACATTCCTAAGATAGGAGCATGCTGACCTACACTATCATAATGATGCATCTCTTTTGCAGACATTTAAACATCAAAGCTCCAAGATTTCAGGCGAAGGGTTCCAAACTCGCCGTATCAAAACTACCAAACAAGGGAGGTAGATACTCATAGTTCAGAGTTTTCAAAGCGGATGAGGCAAATACTCAAAGCTCAAAGATTTCAGGCGAAGGATTTTAAATTCGCCATATTAGAACCACCGAACAAGGGATGCAGATACTCAAAGTTTGGAGTTTTCGGTACGGAAAAGGCAGATACTCAAAGCCCAAAGATTTCAGGCGAAGAATTTCAAGCTTGCCATATCAGAACTAACGAATAATGGAGTCAAATACTCATAGTTCGGAGTTTTCAAAGTGAAAGGGGTAGATACTCAAAGCTCAAAGATTTCAGAGTAGATGAAGCAGACACTCATAGCTCAAGGACTATGGAGCAAAGGAGACAGATACTCATAGCTCTGCACTATAGGGAGAAAGAGAGCGAATAGTTCTATATAGGAGGGACTAGGAGCTTGAAATATCCTAACAGGGAAGTGGGACCAAAATTAGTGATTATATTCTTTGCTTTATTCTTGTTCCACAAGTATAAGCAAAGAGGGGCAGCTGTAATCACTAATTTTGTCCGGGGTGAACCCGCATTTATTGTCGTTTCATAATAATGGGCTTATATGGACTGTTATTAAAATCCAAAAAATATTACCAGTAGTGTGTCTTAATTATAATTATATGTAAGTGTGTTGCTACTTGAGAAAAAATAAACATTACTAGAAGTATGTTTTATTGCTTTACCTTATTACATGTTATTTTAAAGTACCAAAAAAAG
Source organism: Hibiscus mutabilis (assembly GCA_019671005.1). Classification (NCBI taxonomy): domain Eukaryota; kingdom Viridiplantae; phylum Streptophyta; class Magnoliopsida; order Malvales; family Malvaceae; genus Hibiscus; species Hibiscus mutabilis. The sequence goes on along the minus strand of CM033711.1, from coordinate 30,438,615 downwards.
AATTATTGAGTGATATGTGTATAAATATGTGTTATAGTTATTATACGCGTTAGTATACCATGTCCTTTGTGTTATCTTATTATTACCACTTATTATTATCTTCTTTATCACTAAGGTTAATATGTTACTATCTTATGTTATGTCATTATAATTAAAACCAGAATATATATATATATATAAACCAATCAATTTAATAAATAAAACCCAAGTTAGTTTTTACCATCAGCCCATATACATATAATTACCAATCTAAATAAAAGCCTGCATATAATTAAAATTCAGTCCATTTTAGTGTACATATCTTACATGGCCTAATAAAGCTAAAACCTAAATCTGATAATGACTAAAAACCCTAATTTCTCATTGTTGTTGCGCAGCTCCTCCCTAGTCGTAAGATCCGGCCAGATCTAACGGTCTACGATGAAAGCAGGAAGAGGCTCTTCATATCGCCACGCGCCGCACGCGCAGCTTTTCATATCACCACAAGCCGCATGTGTGGCTCTTCATATCGTCACGCACGCGTGCAATTCAACCGTACCTCTTCGGGTCCCGTGACTGTCTACATTCTGGCGCCACCTCGATGCCACGGCAGCCGCTACACTCCGTGACAACCACCACGCTGGCAGAATGCTGGTCCCCTCCATCCTCCTTAGAATCAGCCACGGTGACATAACAAACAAGGAACACAAATGTCAGAAAGGACCGATATACACCAACAAATGCCAAGGAACAAACCGGCATCACAGAGGAGGCGCGCAAAATTTCAGAATCAACAGAGATGGCAGACCAACCAATAGGAAATTACTAGGGTTTTTTTATTTTTTAAAGCATTGTAAATTCGGGTACTATATATAACCGAAACAAAAATGATTGTAACAAAAAAACAAGATGATGAATATTCAAAAAAATCAACAAAAGGAACTGACCTCAAATTTCAGAGGTATAATCTCTTCTACTTCGTATATTTACATAAAAAATGCATAGAGGTTTAGGGTTTCTAATTTTCTCACCCTCGTAGTTTCTCTCGTTTGCGCGTCGGTCTACCTTCTTCGTCCATTGATAAGCCTTGAATGGTGAAACGGAGTGGAGATGGCCTCGGAGAAACCCCCTGCTTAACCCGGTTGTCCGAATAGAAAGAAATAGGGTTTCTCATGGTTTTGTTTTGGGGATTTTCAAAGGAAAAGTTTTAGATTTTGAAAAAGGGGCTCGGATCTGAGTTTTAGAGTGAAAGAGGGGGTTTTTGGTAACTTTTAGGGTCGCCGGCCCCGTTGAACGGCGGCTGACACAGCGACAAAGCCACCAGAATCTGGGATATACGGCAGGTTCTGGGTTTGAAGGTGGAGGACAGCCAGAATCTAGGTTCATCAAGAACCCAAATGAGCACCGACGATAGTGTTATATCAGGGAGGGGAGAGTTTTTGCCGAAAAAGGAAAATGAATGAAATAGCGGGGATTTTATAATGTTTTCCCGTTTAAAAAAAAGGGAATTAGCATAATAAGGACCTCCGCCCCACTATAATTTTATGTTTGGCCCTTTTGCATGTCTAAATAACGTTATTAGTCCTCTTGCATGGTATAATCACACCCACAGGCCATTCCACTTTTTTAAATGCTTCTCTGGGTCCTTGAAATTTTCCAGAGTCTTCTAATTTGGTCCTTATCTCAGTTAAATTCGTTTATCTCTTTGATTTGACCTTAAAATTTTGTTTTCTTTGCTTTTTAGTCGAAATTCCAGAACCTCTTTTCCCCCTGTTACATGCTTTTGAATTTCTGGCTTTTACATTGTTGTTAATCTTGCTTAGCTCGTTAAATCTTTGGTTGTTAATTTGTTGCATGTGATTAAGTTTGTTAATGTCTAGTGCTTGCTTTAGTATATGGTTCTTTGTGTAGTGCTCTAGATGTTTGTTTTATAGTATACGCATATTTTTCATATAACACAATTCTCTATCAAGAGGTATAACATAATTTTTTTTTGATATATGCAACCTTTTAATTATATAATATATAGTTTTATAAAAAATGTAATGTACAATTATATATATTATAAGGTTTTTTATAATATATGATATATATAGTTTTCAACATATACATACTAAAAGGACTTTCCATAATGCTTGTGATATATATATTTTCTCTCAATATACTCGATTTAGTTTTAAAATCTATATTATATTTCCTTGACCTGTGTGTGTTGTTGTTCTTATGGGCTTGGCTAAGTTTTAGTGTGGGCTTAGTTTAGTTTTGGGTTTTAGTTTTTAGGCCTAGTGTTTTAGTTTGGGCTTAGTCTTTAATGGGTGTGGGCTTTAGAATTAATTAAGTTAACCTTTGATTAAAGTCGTGTGCTCGTCTCATAGGGGCACGATCTTTAAATTAAGTAGGTTAATTTAAGAATAGTTTTTAGAACCTTACTTAGATTAGGCTCCAACTAATTTAGTAAATTTAAATTTTTTTCTTGGCTTATTTGAGTGAATGTTAAATTTACTAAATTAATTGAACATATCTTAATAACTTTTAGGATAAAATTAACCATAAAGTTTAGATCGAAATTAAGTTCAATTTTCACAATTTGTTAAGCTTTTTGGTCTTTTAAGGCTAATTAATTAATTTAGGATTAAATACTAGATTCACTTAGCTAATGATTAGATCATTAATTGGGTTTTCAATATCTTGGGCTTTTTAGGTTAAGTCTTAGGGTGGACCTTTTGTGCTTATATTTTATTTTTTTTGTTTGCCATTTCCTATTTTTGTCATTCATGTGACTCGAATGTTCGATTACACATTAATTAACTCAGATTACAAAAAAGGGAGGTATTCATTAGTTCTGGTATTTGGATTGCAATAGTCCGAGCTTAAAGGATGTTGACCAAATATTTGAATTAGTCCTTACCAACTCAAGAAAGAATTAAAACTTAACAAAGCCATTACATCATTCCTTAACTGGTTGCACCATGCATAAAAGGTGACACACAGGATTTGAACCCTAAATTAACACAACAGTCAGGCTTATTCGATGTCGGTTTAATCTATGGTCTGATGTATCATCAATCTTATTAATTAAATGTCCAATTAATTTAAACCCACCAATCTGATAAAGCCCGTTCAATTAAGGTTAGTTTTCAATTAAGGTCGTCGAATTAAATTCTTTTCAAATCCCGATAATTTCCTTCGATTAAAGGCAACAAATATTTTGGTACCGATTTCCAGGCGTGATGGGGGTGCTAATCCTTCTCCACACGTAACCAACTCTCGAAACCTTTCAAAATGAATCTCTGGTTTTGTGGTGTCTAGCCTACCTTATCCAAGTGGCCGGTGGCAACTCCAAGTTCCTATCGATTTTTCCTAAAAAGAATTTTCAAAAGAAGTCCCTTTAAGACAGATTTTTCAAAGCCAGGAAAAAAACGCCGTTACACATACTTGCACGCAAAGGACTCATACTTGGCATTATTCTTACATATTTTCACTGCATATTTTATTCTTTGCCAAGTGTTAGCACAGTCGACAATTTTTTGGCACCGTTGCTGGGGATTGCGACGGAATTTATTGTTTTCAAATTTTTACTTGTTTTTATTTTATTTTATTTTATTTCTTTGTTTTCACTGGTGTATGACAAGAAGTCGCCATGTGGTAGAAGATTGGCCATACGATCTGGAAATTTAAAGAACCCTACGAAGGTTAAATAAAAAAGTTTTAGAGATGGCTCGACAAGGAAATGGAGGAAATTGTGTCTTAAACAATGAAGAGAATCCACCAAATAATAATGGGATACCACCAGCTCATGTTGCCCCAGTCGTTAACTTGAAGGAATAGACCTATTAGAGAGCACTTGGCACCAAACATTGACAATTTGATGCCAAAACTAATTGGTCTCGAGGTAAATACACCAAATTTTGAACTTAAACTGGTAATGATACAAACACTTTTGAATGTAGGACAATTTGCTGGAGCACCTACTAGAGATCCGAGGTAACACTTGAAGCAATTCATGAAGGTTTGCCAGCTATTTCAATAGCTTGGAGTATCGGAGGGTACAGTGAAGCTGAAATTATTTACATTCTCCCTGAGAGATAGAGCAAAAATGTGGCTAAGTTCTTTGCCACCTGGTTCTGTCACCTCATGGGGAGATCTATGCAAGAAATTTTTGTTGCGATTTTAGCCACCTAAATTCACTACCAAACTGAGGAGTGAGATCATCACATTTAGGCAGGCTGAGGATGAGACCTTATATGATGACTAGAGAGATTTAAAGACCTATTGAGGAGGTGTTCCATGCATGGATTCCCGAATTGGACCCAGATGGAGACCTTCTATAATTGACTCAATGCACAATCCATAATAGTTGTTGATGTTTCGGCAATGGTTCACTACTTGGCAAAAACTACACAGAGACAATGCCATCCTTAAATCTGCTCGACAATAATTCCAAGGCATGACGTTATTAAAAGTTGACATGAATAGTGTAAAAACCAGGCATCCCTTGCCAACGCTCATCACTTATTTGGAACCTCTTTTTGCCAAAGTTGTTTTACTTTCATTTCTTTGAGTCACTTTCTAAAACCACTTCAAAATCAATCCAACATTTTTCTTGACAAGTAATAATTGAAGCAGTCAAATCCCTGGTCAATCCCTATGGATTCGATACTCAGCTTATTGTTGTATTACTTGCTGATCGTGTATACTTGCACGTAAAGGACTCGTACTTGGCATTATTCTTATATATTTCTACTGCATATTTTATTCTTTGCCAAGTGTTAGCACAATCGACGGGTACCATCACAACCCAATCATCAATTAGATGTATAACCCACTAACGAGAGTCTTCGGTACCATATAACCCCTCAACTGTTAGGGTACTCGTAGTGGAGTATTCGATACACATAAATCCCTTAACACCCGATGCGACTTATTATAGTGCACTATCAATCCTATGGTTGGCCAACTATATCCGATAACATTTTAAACCACATCACTTGCCAATATAATTCATTATTAACCATGTACCTCACTATTTTTATATGAAACATTCAAAAACCATTTCCAATGCATTAAATCATGCAATTACAAGTATTCCTCATACTTACATTGACCATTTTCCCAATGCATCCATCATCAAGATATGGTCAAAAATTAGTATAAAACATACTTAAAACATGCTTAAACAGTAGGTGCCATTGTCGACTGTGCTAACACTTGGCAAAGAATAAAATATGCAGTGGAAATATGTAAGAATAATGCCAAGTACGAGTCATTTGCATGCAAGTATAAACGGTCAGTAAGTAATACATCAAAAAGATGAGTATCGAATCCACAAGGATTGACCAAGAATTTGACTGCTTCAATTATTACTTGTCAAGGACAAATGTTAGATTGATTTTGAAGTGGTTTTAGAAAGTGACTTAAAGAAATGAAAGTAAAACAACTTTGGCAAAAAGAGGTTCCAAATGAGTAATGAGTGTTGGCAAGGGATGTCTGGTTTTTACGTTGTTCTTGTCAACCATTAATAGTGTCATGCCTTGGAATTATTACCGAGCAGATTTAAGGATGGCATTGCCGCTGTCGATGGCAATGCCCAAAATTAACCATGTTAAAACTCCTATATGTCTATAGAAAAGTTTTTCATTAATTAATTTGATTAAGTTCCAATCTATCCTCCTAAAGGGTGGATTCACTTTATAGGTAAGCTCATCTACTTGAACATCTTCTTTCGAAGCTTCTCTCCTTAGTATCTGGCAACTAATCGTTACCCCTCAAGTCTATTAAGATATTAAGGTGTAATAAGAAAACAATATCAGCAGCCGCTTGACAAAGAATTTAGAAAACTGAAGTACATGCCATATAGAGCAAACAATGGCAAGGCATTTGTATTATTAAAAACCAAACATAAAAATAGCATTAAACCTAGACATCCCCCAACCAACTGTAAAATCTTAGTTCATGGTTGAGGGGTTCATCCACAAAACATCATCATATCTTAACATCACCATTGAATAAAAATAAATAAAACAAATAGAATGGGCACGAAGGAGGTCTATCGATGCAACCCTTCAATAGCTCCAAGCCCTCGATCTTAAGCTGTTCGAGCCATGTCGATCTCGGTTCACCACGGTGCAACCTCTTCTCACTCAATCCTTCATCTCTTATCCCCGTTGTGTAGACCAATCTCTTCTTATCCTTTAAATAAGCATGCGTGGAAACCCTAGGATAAGCCTTTGAGTTTGAATTTTGAATGCGCAAGGGATAAGATGCATGATCATCTTATCCAGATTTGAATTTGAGCTGATCCGATCCTTTGCCAGCCGAGCTTGGCATTGTTTGCTCTATCTATGCCAAACAAGCTTGGCATTCTTTTACCGCCATCTTATCTTATACTATTTTTTGGAGTTTGATCAAATGCTATTTTCTCATAATCTGATCTGGTCCTATTTTCTCGGGCTGGTATTGCCAAGGGTTCTTGGCAAAACTCTTCTGGCGACCTATTGCCAAGGGTGCTTGGCATTTCTCTTCTGGTCCTCTTACTTTCTGCTCCCGCGCTGCTCTGCCATGTCTACCTGCATGTGTCATGTATCAAAACCAGCAAAATAACCCTTTACACTGGCAAAACAAACAACTCATAACTTCTTAATGCAAATGCATGATTTTAATAACTAAATGCACAATTATGTACTCAAAGGCAAGGAAAAACAACGTAATATATGCATAAAAATTAGTACTTTGAGGAGTTAACAACCATGTAATTCAAAAATAAGTGCATAAAATCAATTTCGCTAAAGCACGACCGAGGGAGAAATCTCATCATACTTACTTTCGAGTTTAAACCAACATTTCAAGCTTAATTTAAACTCCGAAAATACACTTTGAACCATTTCAAAGCTAAAATCCACGTTCTCACTCACCGACTACGCAAAACTTCGTCCGCTGATGCAAACTACTCCTCCAAAGCTTCTAAAATGGTGCCACAAGCTTGAGGATCAACTTCCCCTAATTTAGCCACACAAAACAGAGGATTCAATGCATCTGAATGCATTACAAGACTCAGCAACATTAATCCACAACAACTCTAACCAAAAACCCCTCCACAAAAACTGAAAACAATACCAAACACCTTCCAAACTTAACCCAGCCAAAACCTAAAGGTTTAATCCATCAATTACCTTCAGTTAACATTCAAAAACAATCTAACACCATCCTTATACCTCCAGCATTCATCAAACATCCATAACTCACCAAAACACCACACTAACAACCTAAAAAATTGGAGATTCACTTAGTTTCAAGATTCCAATTTTAAAACTCACTTATTAACATTATTAACCATCAAAATTATGATTAGAACCAATCAAGAATTCAGCAAAACAGATCCAAAACGAAAATAACTTAATCTCATCAATTAACCCTTGATTTAACCAATTTTCCATAATTAAACCATTAAAACTCTTTAGAAAATGTTAAACAACTTGGGAATTTCAATAAAGAACCATTCATTAGAGGAGGAGAACGAACCTTACCTCTAATGAGTGAATTTCCCCTCAATTGGATGTTTTACTCTTGAAAAACAAAGGAAAATAATGAGATTTTGGAAAACAAGATTTAAGAATCCATTAAAAATCGAGAGTTTAAGAAATCAAGAACATTACCTGAAATATTTGATGCAAAAGAGAGTGTTTGGCTGAGAGAAAAGTTTTAGAGAAAATTTTAGAGAAAAGAGTTACATCAAAAGTGGTTTTAGGAAAATAACTATCTTTCCTTAATTAAATTCCCTTTAATTCACTAATTAAAACTCATTTAAAATAATCCAAATTGAGAGAAAAAATCATATTAAAACATTTGTTAAATTTGCTACTTAAAGATTCTAAGATTTGACCTTTTTTCAAAATAGTCACTAAAACAGTTTTCCACTCTTTACATTTTAGTCACTAGCCAAAATGTCCAATTTTCAAATTCCACTTTTCAAAATTGAATTTAGCAAAAATATCTATATTTTAAATAATAATTTTAGGATATTTTCCCATATATTTTCTCACACAAAAATATTTATTCTGATTTTTATCCCGAATCTCTAATCCCGGTCCACCGGACCGTCTAACCAACCTAGAAACTCCTAGGCTCAAAACCGGGGCGTTACAAAACTCCTACCCCTATAAATAGCATGCAAACCTACTAGGTTTAAGAAAATTTTTTAACTACTACAAAAAACACAGAGATTTTCTATTATTTTTACTCTATGGGTTTTTAAAGTGTTTTCGGTAATAGAGGAAGGCAAGATTACAGTTCGTTATCTCTGCATACATACTATTTTGTATCCTAGGAGACAGACGACCAACGTATCTCAAGCACCACAGGAGTGACCGAAAATCTGTCTTAAGAAAACTGTGTTCTCACATGCCTCAACTCATTTCTACTAATTCTAATTAAGGTTTATTTTCAATTACTTTATTAGATTCTGTTATTTTTAATTTCTTGACAATTTATTATTACTTGCAGTAAAGGAAATATGGGAGAAACTGCTTGTTGGTATTTAGTGGATCACGTGGGAGAAATCGTACAAACAGATTCAAGTATATCAGTAGCAAAGCGATGATATGAATACATGATTTTATTCATTTGATTATTCTTCAACATTATTTGAAGTTACTTTATTTTGCTCGTTATAATAATAAATTATGTATTTATTTTACTATTTATTATTTTCTTAGATTATTAACGCCATTTGTCTAACGTATCATACATGGTGTGTTTGAACCTAAACAATAACACATTCATAAAAATTAGCAGAATATAAACATTAGGGTTGAACAATAAAAATCATAGTGTTTTTCAAACTGTGTTTACTTGAATCAAACTAAATTTAACAAAACAGCTAAACTAATTATTGCGATGTTTTATTTAATTAAACTGTAAACTTGTTTAAAAAAATGAGGTGATGTACAAATAAATACAACACATCTATAACATGAAAAACTCCAATGGATGTGAAGAAATAAAATCAAAAAAAAAATTTATTCAAACTAGACGTTATATGAACATAAGTGAGAATCGTATAAATCAATTTTATAAATTTTTACGCAAATAATTATGAATACATCAACAAATGGTTATAAAAAGAGATAAACTTCCGTTTTTTTCCTGATCATAAGGTGCTTTGTGATGAATATGCGAACGAAACACTTATCTATTATCACAATGAATAAAAATCGTACCGAAAGACAGGCAAAAAAAACTCTAATATATGCAAAAAGAATAAAATTATAAAAGAGTTCCATTTAGATCTAAATTAAAAGGGAAAAAATGAGAGGACGACTACACTAAGCCGTCTCTTATTTTTAGAGGAAAAAAACATTAGGATTTAATTCCAGTTAAAATAATTGATAAAAGTTGCGTATAAAAAATTCTTCCAAAATTTAAAATAAAAGGATTAAATTAACCATTTTAAATTTTATTTAGAGATATAACTCGAATGTGGAGCGAAAAACGGGTGATTTAGTTCGGGTTCATTTCGAGTCTGACTACATTCGATTTAAGTTTTGTTCGGGTCTGGCTCGATTTTAGTTCGGGTCTATGATGATTTCAGTTTGGGTATCTAGTCGGGTCGGTTGATTTTCGGTTCGGTTAATATCGGATCAGTTGGTTTCAACTCGGGTTAATAAGAGATCGATCGATTTTAGTCGGGTTTTCAGGCCAAGTTAGGTTTTTCCACCCTATATATGACTTTATATACCCTGTATATTTGACTTTTTGGTGAGTTCCGCGACAATTCACATCCCTTCTTTCTTTCTTTCTTTATTTTAATATATTTTCTTTATTTCAGGTTATCTTCGGTTCGGTTACTTTTGGTTCTGATAAAATCGATTTAGGTCCATTCGGTTTGGTTAAAAATCTATTTTCGGTTCAACTGAAATACGGGTCGATTTCAGTTTGATTTATTATGGCTTTTGGGTCAATTTTAAGTTTCGATTCAGGTAAACTGGTTCGGGTCTCGGATTAAGTTTAATAGTTAGCTGCGATTTCTTATGGTACAACCATCCTACGTAATTGAATCTCATGGTTATTCATTATCTGTATATAGCCTTTTTTGTGTTCTCATTTTGTACAGTCTTTTAGTTCTTTTTTTCTTAAGTGCTCATTTTGTATGAGCTTTTAATTTAATATTTATACAACGGATATGGATATTGACAAAATTTTATTGAATCTATTTTTCGGGTTCATAATAAATTAAGAGCCTTGAATATTGTACAAGGTCGTAATGTTATGTAGGAGTAACGCATTATCTTCAGACCAAAATTGCCACAACTTAGCATGCGAGAAGTATGTGGATTAACATTTATGTTAGATTTTAAACCATTTTATATTTTAAAATCTATAAAAGAAATTAATGTAAAATTCACAAATGATCACGAAACTATGACTTAATGCTTGTTTAGGTCACTAAACTTTCAATTGTTATAAAATGGTCATTAAAACTATTGATTTTGTTATAAAATAGTCACTGAGCTTTAATTGCCGTTAAGTGAGTGGCGTGGTAGTTTGGATAAAAAATTTAATAGCATAATTAGTCCTCCATAGTTGTACATTTGATTAATTTAGTCTTAATTCAAAAAAATAATAAATTTAGGCTCATTACATACAAATTCCATCAATTTATAAATGATTTAATATTAAATAAAAATATTAAGTACCGATAAGATTTATAAATAATGAGCTTAAATTTATTAATTTTTTAATTAGAACCAAATTAATCGAATTTATAAATATGAGGATTAGTTGTGCTGTTAAGCAATTTTAACAAACTATCACGACATCCCACTTAACGAAAATTACGGCCTAATGACTAATTTGTAACAAAATCGGTAGTTTAGTGAACATTTTGTAGCAATTGAAACTTGAAAGTTTGGTGACCAAAATAAACTTTAAGGCAAAATTTAGTGGCCATTGTGAACTTTACCCAAAAAATTAATCCATTAACAATTCATGTTATATTTTTCTATAAAAAATGATTCATAAGTAACTGATTTTGACACATCGATGACTTATCATATCATGTTTCAATTATTTTTTTCACACCGAGTAATAATAATCATATTGACGAGGATTAAAATTTTAAAATTTAACTAACGATAATTCAAGTAGTAAATAGCTTAGTGTTATTTATGCGGGCCTTGAGTTCGAGACTTTGTGTATGCATAAAATCCTTAATGAAAGACTCGCCCAACACAATTAGATTAAGATACAAATTGATCCGAATTAATCGGAACAAAACCTAAAAGAACTGAAAGTACAACCAAAAGAAATCAAATTTTAAATTATAGCGGGATAACTCAATAATACACAGAAGAATAAATCAACAAACAATTCAACTCAAATTACTAAAGATTTCAGTGATTTTTACACACAAAAATTGTAAACACCATACTCAACTATGGAACTGCTAAAAACATAATTTCAACAAATCTTACGTATGGCTCGTGAGGTGGCAAACGGTAGTTTGAATCGGGTTTGGTTTGAATCATTTTGGTTCGGGTTAAGTTCGGTTTGGCTATATTCAATTTATTTCATGTCGAATCTGATCTGGTTCGATTTTAATTTTGGTCTATAGTGATTCGAGTCAGGTATCGAGTCTAATCAGGTCACATCGATTCGGTTAATTTTCGAGTCTGATAATTTCAGTTAGTTGACTTCGAGTCAGGTCAAGATTGGTTAATAAGAGATCAATATGTTTCATTCGAGTTTTCAGATCGGATCAATTTTTTAAACCCATAAATGATTTTATAAAACCAATATATTTGACTTTTTGGTAAATTGTGTGACAGTTCACATTAAACTTTTCATTATTTCTTTTAATATATTTTCTTTATAAAGCCAATATATTTGACTTTATAAACTCATAAATGTCACATATATCGGCTTTACCTCGGTACACAAGACTTTACAATGTAAACCAAAAAGTCATATATATTGGCTTTACCACCAAAAAAGAAGCGGGAACATGATAAAATGGAATGGAATAACCTCGGTACACAAGACTTTACAATGTCGGGGCAACCCGATGCGGGAAGCCACTATATTTCCGGCTTCCCGGCAGAGTGCAAGTAAACCGATACTGATACAACACTGCAAAAACCATAGGAATACAGTAATTAGACATGATCGCTACAGGTTTAGACCTGGGCGAAATGATATACTCCCTGTATGCAGTACACACATGGCTTAAGTGCAGTACCATTTACCAAGCGACGCACTCTGAATTATGTTTGATGCCAGAATTGAACTTGGGCATAGGATGAGACTATTAACTGCATGTATAGTAAAATGTGGCCGGAGAAAACTTACGTGGCACCGAGGAAGAAAGCAAGAGTAAGATTGAAGCCAAAGAGAAACACGGAAACAACAGCAGTGAGAAGCATTGCCACTGAAGTGGAATAGACCTGTACAACATTAAATAAACATTGCCATTTCAGTTTAAGGATTCAAAATGGTTACTAAATGCAAAGACACATTCCTCGTACCATTAGAGCACTTTTACCACGTTCCCAAATAGGCTGATAATTAATTTTTCATTCGAAACAATTTTAGTTTTGAGTGTGGATAAATAATTCACGGGACACTTGGGGTATCTCACCGGGAAGCCGCAAACTCATTCCTAATAGTCTTAACTTGTTATCAAACCTCACACCACTTCATTGGGATCGCAGCAAAGTTGTAAATAGTATTATCAAGAAAGAAAATAAAGCGCCTTATTTACAGGTTTCGGCATCTAGAACACCAGAAGTTACGTACAATGGAAGCAGAGGAATAAAAGGTAACCCGAGCCTCATGAGAAAGGATCAGCAACTTCATTGTAAATTGAACTACAAATGCATGAACATTATTACTCTATACTAATAATCAAGGCATGCCTAGCGAGATTCTATCAAATCAGAGAGATGGATGTAAATTCAGATAAATAAAGGATTAAATAAATATGAAAATTCATATCATGTCTTACCTTCACGATATTGTCTGCATATTTCATTACCATTGATACAGCGATTCCACTGCAAATGGAACAAATACATAAGCACGCTTCGTGAAAGCAAAACGGGGAAACTAAAAGGTCCTTACTTAAATAGTACTTCACTAGGAAAAGGAAAATGAAGTACTTAAATAGTACATGAAAGCAAAGCAGTGAAATTAAAAGGTCCTTAATTAAATAGTATTTCACTAGTTAAAGGAAATAATAATCACAAATCTAAGCATTGGCTATAGTTAGCTTGTCGAACTTCAGAATTTCCATTTCTTGAGGTATTGAAAGGGCAGATCAGTAGCAAAGTACTAGGCACCCCTTGAATGGTAGTTGTGTCATTGCCTATTTTTTGAGGTTCACGGTGTTCTCCAAGAATAAAATTTAATTATCGGAAAAGATTGCAACATCTTCCTAAATACAATATCTACTGCAAAACTATGAATGGAGTCTGCAACCAGATGCTAGCAAACTACTCAAGCCAGAAAGGAGAATGTAATACCTGAGTACATGGTTAAGGATCATGAGAGTGGTAATTATTGAGTATCCATGGAAGAAGCCCCTGAGGAAAAGAAACAAATTTCAAAATATAAATGAAAGAACTATCAAGGATATGAAGTTATTGAAACAGAACTCCATTTTAAACGGCTAAACAGATTATTTTTCATTTTGTAAGAGATATCATTTAAGTAACTACAAGTAATGAGTCACATAAATGCACGAAAATCTGAGTTAATAATAATAATTCTAAGAAAGACAAAATTTAAAGGCTCAGATTACTTGTTCATGACAGCATCAAAATCTTATACTAGTATTGCTACAGCATTGAAGGCCATTCCGAAGATATACAACCAGAAATTCTGCACATTTATATTCCTTGATGGACGCTTCTTAATTATAGCCTGTCAGCAGAAGTAAATAGTCAACATGGATTTCTATTAAAATCAAGAATTTTGCTAGTTGAACTCAGCAGAAGCTCTGTAAGTTTTTAACTAAATCAAGACTTTAATTGATCGAGAACTACAGATCAAAGAATTCAACCAGAACCAGACCAGGCAACATCGGTGAAACACCTTAACAGTAAATAATCATCCAAAAAAAGTTGCAGCTTCAGAAAGAAGAAATGGAACAAGTATCTACAAAAATTTACCTCAGTGTACACTCCTGCAAATCCACTCAAAAAAGCCATCACCTGCAAAGCAAATAAAAACACAAATGATTAAAAATCTTGATTTTGAATCAACAAATCAATTTCACTTTTCATCTCTATTGGACTAAAAGAAAAATATTTTGGCAACTTACGATGGCCATTATCCAACCTGGCAGAGGAGTTTGAAGTACTTGATCAGAACTACAAAAATAATGCAAATTTACTAAGGCATGGCCAAATGATAAACCTTATAAAAATCGCAAATAAGAACAGCATGTGCCCATCTTCATGAGATTGAGAATTGAGATATCGATTGCCATTTCAAATACTATAAAGCATACAAGTTCAAATTGTTCATTCATTATCTGGCAATTTTAGGCATTCATCAAGATGCAATAGACAGGTCCATCACGTTAACCATCATACAACAGCACTAAGACAATCTTCAAAGTCAATAAGCTTGCATCAAAGTAACAAGCATGTACTCAGAAACAAACTGTGGATCCATCCAATCAAGGAACAATTAGTAACGGTTTTATGATTCTTACCGAGAATTTAGTTATGCTGTTGTGCAGCCAGCACACAAGAGAATAAAAGCTGCCTATTGAATCTCGCTTAATCTGAATTTAAGTATCAATAAGAGAAAATTAATGGAACCCAAAAAGTTGACAACATATGTATATTTAGGTGTATCTTCCACTCTAATGTATATTAGGTTTATTTCATAGAACTTAGCATAACTGAGATTCTGAGACTTTCTATTGGCATGCTATACTGAATAATCGGAAAATGTTATCCATCAACATTGACATTCATGATTTTAAGGCGCTTACTTTTTCTTAAGGATGATACGATACAAAACACCAGTACTAATAATATTCAGATTCTTCAGTATCTGATAACCCGCTGCATCAACATAGGCAAAGATGTAATACTGCAACATAAAATTGAAAAGCACGTACAATTACATTTAGGAAAATAAGACCAAGATATCATTACTCACAAGGAAAACAACAATCAAAATCCACCTGAAGCAAATTCTTGACAAGATAGAGTAAAGCAGGAATTGGATAAACAATAACTTCATCAAGGGTTGTATTCAACCTAGTTCAATAACAAATAAAGGAAAAACATATGTTAATCATCTCCACATTAATAAAAAAAATTAGACATAAGCAATTGCAAGTAAAATTTACTTGTTATCGCCTGTAACACCTTCATTTTTCCATATTCTTGCCAAGGCTGCAAGTGACAAGGCACATTTCAAAGTCTCCACCTGTTTCCCAAAATAGAAGTAGAAGGTAAATCCCATTGGCACCGTGTCAAGTCAAAACACAGGATGGCCATTCAACTTACCAAAAAGTTTGCTGTTGTTACACTATACTCGTACTTCCCAGCTCTCTTCGACCAGACAATAAGTATTGCTTGTGAACTTGTAAGAAATGTCAAAGCAAGCGTAACGATTGTCCTAATCAAGAAATAAAAAGTACACAAAACCATCAAAATGTAAATTTCCTGTTTATTTAATTTTTCTTAGTTGAAGCTAATATTAGTGAAAAGAACACAGACTATATAAGTCGATCTTACTTGCGTTTCCACTTAGCCTGTTCCCTTGGAGGAACATTACTTAAAGAAGCTGCATATCAATGGAAATCATAACAGAAATGAGAAAAACAAAGGACAAAATTTTGTACAATTGAAATTACAATTACATAGCAATCAAATAACACTTATAACCAAAACATACCAACCACTGGAAACCCTTTTCCTCTTAGATTCTCAATGTCATCACTTACTGTTCCTCCATCATCATCCTACAAATCAAAATTCATTCAAACAATAATAAATACTGGATTTAAACATCTTACAAGGATAATTTCAATCAAATCTTGAACAAATTTCACAAACTCGGCAAGTAAACAATATTTCTTCAATTTTACGAGATAAACAATTTATCAGATTGCTAAAGTTCAACTAAATTTACTATAACCGGAAATAGTTTAAATTAACATTTCTTTTCTCCAGTAAAAAAAATTACATCAAATTTTCAAGGAATTTAAGAAAAATTGCCTCCAGATTCACAGAATAAACTAACGGAAAAAACTCCCATGCCGTTAAATAAACAAACTAGAATTTGTAGCCAAACTCAACGTAAGCAAAAATATCAGTGACGATAGATTCAAATTGGCATCCGAATATGATATGATAATGAAGAACACTGCGAAGTAAGATTGGGGAGAAAAAGATGAAGAGAAAACACGAAGTGAAGACCTCATCTTTGATTTTGCGATACTCCATTCCCGAAACAGCTCGTAGCAGATCTCACTGTTTTCTGCTATGGGCTCTGCTCTTTTTTTCCAAAGGAAAATAGAAGGAAAAGGAACAGTGAACCGATTTGAACCGTACTGTTGAGTTCGGTTCAACTGGCTTTGTTGATTGGCTTTGTAATCTAAAGGCCTCTGGCTGAGATTCTAGTCGATCGCGAGTTGAGTAGTGTTTGACTCGTGCTTGTTAAAAAATTTTAATGTGCGATTCGATTCGTTACTCGTTAAATTTGTGCTCGGCTCGTGCTCATTAAAAAAATGTTGCTCAACTCGACTCGTTGCTCGTTAAACTCGCTAAAAAATTTATCTTATTTTTTTAACTAAAAGTAAAATTTAATAATAGTATATGAGGCTTAATATAAATCTAAATTAATAAATTTAACCAAAAAATATCAAAAGAGTATATAAAGCACTTTTAAAGTCTAAATTCCAAACTAACAATCTACAAATACACCAAACTAGCATATTAAAATAAAGTAACAATCAACAAGTTCACCAAATTAACATATTAAAACTAAAGTAACAATCCACAAATACATCAAACTAACGTATTAAAAGCATTCTTAAAAAAATGCAATGATACATAATCAATTTTGAAAATAAGGAAATGTTTTCACTTCATTCATTGTTGCTTGTAATTATTAAAAAATATTTTAAAAAATTAACGAGTTGCTCGCGAACTTATCGAGTCGAGTTAGACTTTACTCG
The DNA here is from genome assembly GCA_019671005.1 of Hibiscus mutabilis. Lineage (NCBI taxonomy): Eukaryota > Viridiplantae > Streptophyta > Magnoliopsida > Malvales > Malvaceae > Hibiscus > Hibiscus mutabilis. Next base: position 30,421,442 of record CM033711.1, on the reverse strand, counting down.
ATTCAACTCGTTAAAGTCTTGAGTTGAGTTCAAATTTGAGTCGAACAGACCTGAATCGAGCGTTTATCGAGTTTTCACCAAGTCGAGTTTGAGCTGTTCAAGAGCTACTCAACTCAAGTCGTTAAGCATCCCTAATTCAGCCCATCATTTTGAAAGCAAAGCAAATTTTAGGGGCAATTGTGAAAAATCAAAGCAATTTCCTTTTTCTACATTTTTATTTTCTGTATGTCTTATGCTCCATGATTATTTTTATAGTCTGTATTCAGAGTTTATAATTACTTGCTCTTAATATTACGAGAAATTATATTATAGATTATTTTTGTCACGTCATTTATAGGACTAACTAATTAAATATATTTATTTTATTAATTTTTTCTATCTCATTTTTTATCGAGTGAATCTTCACTTATATTTATTGTAAATCAAATTTAAAAATAATTTTTACCAAGTGAAGATTTACTTGGTAAAAAGATCAAAATAAAAAAATTAATGAAATGCATACATTTAATTAGTGGGTCTCGTGAATGACGTGACGAAAATAATTTATAATATAATTTCTCTAATATTACGATATTACAAGTTTTATCTCATTTATGTCATATTTTGTAATAGATTTTAACATATAAAGATTTAATCGTAAAATAAATGTCTAAATTATATTTATTTTTATATCAAATGTCTATATTTTTATCAAAATAAATATCTAATGTTTTATTTTATATTATTTTAAATGCCTTAACAGTCATTAAAAAAATCTATCGCCCAAACATTAACTTTTAAAATAATCCAAAACTTTCATTTTCTTCAATAAAAAATCTCAAATCCCTAAGTTTCTTCTTTACCGCTGTTAAACACCACATCTCCGCCATAATAATGAGGTTTTTTCCTTTTGCCGCACAAGCCGTAAGATCCAATTTGTCGTTTATCGTTTGTTCGTGACTTTTAACAATAAAAGAATAAAATTATCAATCATAAAAAGATAAGAAATGTCGGTAAATCGACGATTGAAAGAGAAAAATTTAGAATTAAAAAGTTTAGGAATGTTCAAGGTTTTTTTAAAAAAAAGTAATATTTTTTATTTTTTAAATTAAAAAAATAATTATACTATAAACTGACAGTAAAAATAAAAATAACAGAATGAAATATTAAAACTTTATTTTAAAGAGAAAAAAAATAAACACTTATTGTAAAAGAAAGTATTATTTGGCACTTATTTTAGAGTAGTTAAGTTAAATTTAAGTATCGTTATTATATAATATATTCATGAATGTTAGATATATCCGTAACACTTATTGCAGATGTACGTAAGTTTATTTAAATTTAAAAACAGATTAAGATGGAAAAAATATATATTTTAAAGTTTATTGTGATATGGACAATTCGAATCTAACATATTAAACACAAGACTAATACTCTGAAAGTGAAAAACCAATTAAAACGTTCCAACACAAAGAACTTTGAATAACCAATAATTATATTATATTATATTGCTAAGAACTTGGTAGTAATTTACAGAGATTATGATTGGCCATTAAAATTGTAAGCCAATACCAGTTCAGTAAAAATGTTCTAATAATCAGTGAGAGTTTTGAACATGTACGAATTGAATTAAATGTTTATAGAGGAAATAAAAAAAAATTGGTTTAATAAATTACAAAAAGAATTAAAGAGGCCCCATAATATATATTTTTACTATGATAAAGATATCTTTGAAAAAATTTCTTAAATATCTTTGAGATTATAAATTAAAGTGCCTCGTTTTAATAAATTGCACAAGGCCCGTAAACCTTTAAACCACTGTTCAACACAAATAACTTTGAATAACCAATGATTCTTAGGGTGACAAAGTCTATTACTGTTTTGTTTCAAAGCTTTGTCACACTAACAATCTTCTTCTTGTTGCTTTGCTTTACAATCTATCAACAAACAATGCAAAACCTCAGTTTTTTCAGGACTGCAAATTAGGAGCTGGCAACTATCATATAATTAGCAAACGGTCTAGAAAGTCCGGCTAACAAAGACGAAAACCGGGTTTTCTCTTTTATCGAAATCGACAACTTCCATTTCACTGGTTTGCCATGCTTCTTCCACTTGCACACAGAAACTCTACAGACTTATATTTGCTGGCATGGTAGTATCTAAAAACACAGCTACGGAAGCACCATAACTTACATGCACAACCATCACAATCAAGATTATCAAGTTTTATATCCCCTCTCGGTTCTTTACCATAAATTCCAGAGTATCACAACAGCCTAAAGGTATGTGAATGAGCCCTTACAATTACACCACTGCTGACCACTAGAATTTTCAGATTAGAAGTGAGCCGGAATGTTACTAATCGGATTTATAGCCTAAACACACACACACATATATATATGCATGTATGATGCTTCGAGAAACCGGAAAGAGAATATAAAGAGACAGTTCAAAGATACCTGTACAAGATGTTCATGGAAGGAAACTATTGGGAATTGGGTTTATCTTTCATGCTCACATTCATACTGTTCCGCATGGTTCGTCTGCCGATCCAACCATTTCCTTTTTTCATCATGTCAACGAATTCACCATAATCGATTCTTCCATCCTGAAATGAAGCAAAAGTCACAAAATTTGAAACTTTTGTCGACGAATATGTCCCAAACCTTGCTGTTTAAGCTAATGTAAATAAAGACGAACGAAATGAATTAGTTAGCTTGAGAATATTGTTGCCAATCAGTGGTGCAGGTGAAATGGCCTACGTTGTCTTGATCAACTTCTCTGATAATATCCTCGAGGAAAACATCCGTCATGTTATGCTCAGCACAAGCTTGTTGAAGCTCGTCAACTGTAATATACCCACTTCCATCCTTGTCGAAGTATTGGAACGCTGCAACGAGATGTTCCTCGCTCTCTAGTTTATTAAGGTGAACTGTTGCAGCTATAAACTCTCCGTAATCGATGGTGCCACTATTGTCGACATCAGCCTGAGAACAGAAAAATGAGCTCAGACTGTTATCTCTGTATCCATCATGGTTGAAAGAAGGGCAGGAAAGAGAAAAAGAACACACAAAAGAACATGAAACTAATGTTCCGATATCTGCTTCACAACAAACTTACGGCATCCATAAGGGCCTTTATCTCTATATCTTTCAAGGTTGAGCCATGTTTTTGCAGACCAGCTTTGAGTTCATCGAATGTGATTGCACCACTGTTATCAGTATCCATAGCCTTAAACATTTCTCTCAAACCTGCAATCTCTTCCTCGGAGAGACTTTCGGCTATTACCTTATAGAACAAAAGAAAGGCAGAACATTTTTGGGTCACAATGAGATCGAGTAGTACATTTAACTCCATTTTAATGTGGATTCACCGACACACGCGTCTGGAGAATCTTACCCGTAAAGCCATCTTCTTTAATTTATTCATCGCCGAGAATTGTTTAAGACGAGAAAGTACAGCTGGATCAAGTGCCCTATCCGGGGCAACACCATTTTCACAAATCCAAGGATGACCTAAACAAAATCAAAGGCAACCAATATCACATAAGAAGGCACAATAATTAATGAGAGACAACTACTTATTGCTTTGTATCAAGGTGCACTATTGGTTCAAGGATACATTTTCCGACAACAATATAGCTGAGATTGAAAACATGCTTAAATATATAGATCTACGAGGAACCAAGTTTCGAAAAGCACATTGAACACCAGATGTTGCAGTGACTCGGCAACTTTATGCATCTTTACATCATCATACTACTTAAAACAAATACGAAATGATATTACGTACATAATACTTCATGAGCAGTGAGACGCTCTGAAGGTTGAGAGCATAACATCTTCCGGATTAGGTCCTTTGCACTATCAGATATTAGGGGCCATGGATCTGAATCGAAGTCAATAAACCCTTTCAACACGGCATCAAATATTCCTTGCTGTGTTTCTGAAGAACAGACAGAAAATCTGTAAGTATGGAATCACTTGAAAGCTCGTAATGATACGGAATCACAAAACATCATAAATACCTGCCCAAAATGGTGGCACGCCACTTAACAATATATAGAGCATAACTCCTGCAGTCCATACGTCCACCTCTTGTCCATAGTTTTTTTTTAGTATTTCAGGAGCAACGTAATATGGGCTTCCAACCAAATCGGTAAAAACTTGTCCTAAAGTAGTAAACCATATGTTATGTCAATCGACTTGATTCTAGACGGCATTGAATTGAATAAACTAAAGAGGCTTAATTACTCTATGGCTCACTATGAATGTGTTCTTCCCTGTCACCGTTTAATAGGCATTCACACCATAGAATATACCGATTAAAGTCGTATGCATTAAGTTTAAGTGCTAAAGATTAAGAATTGCCATGAATTACTTTGTTGCTTCATAGAGTAATTAAGCCTCTTTAGAATATAACGATTTTTCTCTCAAGGTCTATGTTCCAGCTACTTAAGTTGCTTCAAATTCGGTAGAAAAATGGATTTCAAAACTAAGGAAGAACATTAAATTTCTTACCTGGTTTAAAGAATACAGAGAGTCCAAAATCGATCGCCTTGAGAGAAAAATCGTCGTCCCTGTTAACCAACAAGAAATTCTCAGGCTTCAAGTCTCTATGCATAACCCCAAGCGAATGACAAGTCTCAACAACCCCAACAATAATCCTCGTCAATGCAGCCGCCCTCCTCTCGGTGTAATGCCCCCTCTGGATAATACGATCGAACAACTCGCCTCCGGAGCAAAGCTCCATCACAATATGCAAGTACAAAGAATCCTCATACGCGCCTTGAATCATCACGATGTTCTTATGACCAGCCAAATGATGCATTATCTGAATCTCCCTCCTAACATCCTCCACATCCTCCTTGGCAACCAACTTCCTTTTCGATATCGACTTGCAGGCATAATCGATCCCCGTAGAAAGCTCGGTACACAAATACGTAGTCCCGAACTGTCCTTGCCCTAACTTAGCGCCAAAAGTGTAAAGGTCGCGGATGTTGGGAGTCTTATGACCCATAACATAATAGGTCTGGTCATCATTACCATGTTTCATGATGTTTCCTAGCTTGTTGGAGCTAATATCAGCCGAATGGTTATCGGTTTCGGGGTCTCTTTAGCGAATTGTTCGAGAACTAATGGCTTAGGCAGATTATTCGAACAAGAACGACGGTGAGGAGAATTAGTACTACTACGCTTCGAAGATATATCCCCGGGCCGACTATTGTTTCCCTATTAAAGATCCCCCTTGTTAGATCCACGGCATGAATTGCCCATGAAACAATCAAAGTTCCCCCCACAACAACATTGGTTTTTTCATCAAATTATAAACCATCAATTCATACTGAAAACAAAAAAAAATCAACAAAAATGAACCTCAAATCTAAGAATATTGAAAGAATCCCATATCAGGTCATAGATTCAAAAATTGAAAATGCAAAAGGAAAATCAGAAAATGATTCATTTTTAGTAATTTCCCAGAAACCAAACAGGGAAGACAAGCAAAGTTACCATCTTTCTAACATGTACCATGAAACAAAAGTAAACATCAAACCAACGAGAAATTTCCCAGAAATCCAAAAAAAAATGAAAACAGGGATCAACTTACAAACATGTAAACATAATCAACTTACAAACATGTAAACATACACAATAATTAAAATAACAAAAGAAAAGTAAACGAACCCAGAAATAAGAGATGGGAGAAGTACCAGTTTGGAGTGGGAAAATAAGATGATAGAAGGAGAGACAAAGGAGGAAATGGCTATGGAAGATGGTGGATTATTTAATGTTTGAATTTTGATTCTGTTTTTTTTTTTCTTTACTTTTCTTGTTTGTTTATTTTTGGGTTGCTGTTTTAAGAAACATGTATTTTTTTATGTTTACACGTTAATTTAACATAAAATAAATATTCTATTAAAATAACATAAAATAAATATTCTAGTTCAAAAACATAAAATAAGTATACAAAATATTTTTACAAATATAAATATAATCTAAATAAACTCGAGTTATCACATTTGATTGAGTTTTAATCAAGATGAGTATTCGGTCGAGTCGAATAAAAAAATTCAAATTAATTAACTTAAAAAATCTTATTTTATAACTCAAATTTTATTTGAAATTTGTTCGAGTTGAGTCGAGTTTATGAAATTCGAATTGTTCGAGTTTTTGTTGAAATTCATTCCAATTTAAACTATTTTCTATAACCATATACGATACACATATATTTCTTCATATTTTCATATGTATTATATATATATATATATATATATTAAGTAAAATTAAGAGACTCAACTCAAATCTAAAAATTAATCCTCTAATTATTAAAAAATTTGAGTTATTCAAGAGTCTGATTGTGGGCAGACAGTCCAAGTTCCGGAGGACCGAGCTTGTCGTGCTTGTCGGTCGTCCCTTATGCAGCATATTTGGGAGTTTTTAGATAGATAATGGGACATTCAGTTCGTAGTTGTTGGACACGAAAGTAATTAGGTAGCGGACGCTCTCGTTCATTTCGCTTGAAAACTTTTTTTGATTTTTATAAATTTATTGAGTCGTTAGATACTATTCTAAATTTGGTTCAACTGGATTTTTTGAACTAGTAATTTGATTTTATAGTTTTTTTCATTGAGGTCTTCTCGTTTGTTCTTTTGTAAACTATTGTCAATGGTACTTTTTCTAGATCACTGCCCACAGGTGCATCGTAGCATATGTGCACCTGCGCCACACTGGATCGATTGGGCTATTGACTAGTTGGGTTGATCGTTAACTTTGACCAGAGGTGTTGACTTTGACCGAGCATTGACTTTTTCTAGGGGATTGTACCCGAGGGTTTCTCGACGTTTTGAGTCCGTTGACGCAGTCTATTTTTTCAAATTCGAACCTGGTAAGATATTTTTACGCATTTGACCTTGTGAATTGAATAAGAGATGCATGAAATTAAGGTATTTCGTATTCGTTTTTATATGAGGATTATTCGAGATCGAATATTGGACCAAGTGAAGTAATCAAGAAGCTTATATGGGGATTTATCGCTAATTCTTGTGGTTAGTACACCTAGAACTCCAAAATGCTTCATGAGCATCATAAGTGTAATTGCCTTGCTTGTTAGTGGTTGCAAAATAGATTGATGATAGATAAGCATGTGTTGAGACCGGTATTATGAGACTTGTATGTATGAGTTGCATTATGAGTTTGAGAATATTTCGAGACTCGTATGAGCTTTAGAGCGTGTAGGGTCGTTTGAATATCTGTATAATTATCTAATTAGTTTATTTACATGTTGTGTTCTTGAATGCTTGAGATATGAATTGACATGTTCAATGGAGATTATACTAAATGGAATAATAATTGGGAATATATGAATAAATGATCATGAAACCGGTAAATAATATTAATTGATTTAATGCATTAGTAAATAAACCCTAATAACTTTCATAAGCTTCAAGGATCGAATAAAGTGTTGTAAAACTAAAAGTAATGGAAATGGTGTAAACCCGTGTATAAGGTATCGGTATGAGCTTTGGTTGTATCGGTATATGATTAAGGGTCGTATCGGTATGGGTCGACCCGTACTGGTACTTGTGAAAATTAAGGATTTCCAGTAAGCTATATCAATATCGGTACGCATGTGAGTACCAATACCAATGGGTACCTTATAGATACTTGTGTTCGAGCATCGGTACCCACTGAATGAGATAATATAAATGATAATGAAAAGATGGAAATTAACGTGGAATATTAATAAAGTAATATGGATTAATAGAGATAATTAATGAGGATGATTAATGTACACCTTCGTAAGAATTAATAACTCGGTAAACGTTGGGTAAACTGATGGTAATGGAAATTGTAGGGATCCTTGGTGGATCGTATAATGATGTGTGATGTGTGGTAGACGTATCCTTGTTATGTGATAATATTGACACCTATATAGTTGAGTCATCTTTGATTGATGGGATATGGATACCTAGTGAGAGAAAGAGTGTGTTGCAACACCATTATTGAAGATTCTCAAATCTATGATCTCGATGCTTAGTAGAATCGGGCCTCATTCGAAAATGCTCGATGAGAGATTCCGAGCATGGGTGTATGATCCCGACGTTTAGTGGTACCAGGCTTCACCCCAAAAAATGTATGATCCCGCTGGTTAGTGAAACCGGGTCTTACTCAAAGTGTATGTTCCCGATGCTTAGTGGGACTGGGCCTCACTCCTATATTATGGTATAATGCTTATATGACATGATGAGCTTATGCTTTCTTGCTATGTTATACGATTAGGTGGCTAGAGGTAGCGTTATATCTATATGATGTTATAGTGTCATGTTATGAGTATGGTTAGGCCTTGAGTGCCATGTATGATGATTGCTTTGATGAAATCATGTGTTTAGACGATTAGTGGTAGCGCCACATGTTTATTTATCTCTCCTTATTGCCCATGCTAGCTTGCATGCTTACGTTTATGATTAGCATGAAGTATAATAGAGTAGTGTATACAATTGAGCTTTGTAAGCTCAACGCTCGGAATCCTTATTTTTGTGCGTAGGTTGATTGCCGGACCAGGAAGCACTATCAGTATGAGATTCCAGCATGTGGTGACTTTTCAGAGTACGATACTTGTGTTTAGTGGGATGTGTATTCATAGGACCCTACATGATGGAGTCTGTAATTCTTATTTTTGAAATTGTATTAATCAAGTCAAATGTCTAGATGTTTTAAATTAAATTGGAGCTCATTTGTAATGTTTTTAACTACTTATCTATGTCGAATATTTGAACTTAATGGATTTTATAAAAATGAAGATGGTTTGGGCTAAAATAGGTTAGAAATTTTATGGTAGCGGTTTGGACTTGAGGCCCAAATGTAGTATCCAGGTCGAGGGTGTTACACTTTTCCCTCTTTCTAGGTTTAGTAGGGGTTTTTAATGAGGCTCCTTTACCTTTCAAAAAAAATATTATCATGTAGATTATTTTCCTCCGACTAAAATTAGGGTGTTCTAATGAGGCATGTGATAATAATTCATTCTTGATAAAGAAAAACATACTTTGTAAAATTAAGATATTCTATTATGATAGTATAAAATAACTTTTAACCATATAACAAGTGAGTGATAATCAACTATTAGTTTGTTCATGTGAGTTAACGTGTTAGGTTACATAAGCAATATCAATGACTTGAACTCTACTTTTTGTGAATGGCTTAAATGAAAAATAAGTGTCCAAAGTATATCTTTTTTGAACTTAAGGTGCCTAGAGTAGTTTTTGTTAAAAATAGGTGTCTAAAGTTTATACCGTTATAATTCTAGGTGTCTAGTAATTAACTATCTTAAAAAAATCTTTAACCAATCAAAACATGACACGTGACATGTTTTTGTTTTTCCAAAATTAACAATTTAAAACAATTTTTAAACAAAAAATTTAAATTTCTAGAAAATCCTAAAATGTTTCAATTTTTACAAAATAACCCTAAAATCCCTAAAATTTCCCAAACCCGAACCCCCAAATCGCCACCACTTTTGCCGCCCCTGAGCATACCCCTTTAGTCACCGAACCTAGGCGATCATTTCATTTCCCCCCAACACCACATCACCGGAAACGTCGAACGTTGTGACATCCGAATGTCGAACGCGAAATCGACGTTCAACTGGCACGACGCTCGGCATTTCCGACAATGTTGTGTTGGGGGAAATGATCGCCTAGTTCCGACGACCAAAGACGGTGGAAGCAACGACGATTTGGGGGTTCGGTTTGTGAGATTTTAGGGATTTAGGGACTATTTTGTAAAAATTGAAACTTTTTGGGATTTTCTAAAAATTGAAAATTTTAGGTTTTTTTTCTTTAAATTTTTTTAAAATATCAAATCAGTGCCACGTATCAAACATTGATTGGTTAACAAATTTTTTTAACACACGTTAATGGTTAGGCACCTACAATTGCAACGGTATAAACTTTAGGCACATATTTTTAGCAAAATATATTTTAGGCACCTAAAGTTCAAAAAATGTATACTTTGGGCATTTATTTTTTTATTTAAGCCTTTGTGAATATGGATGGTTATGAGTTAGGTTTTTGGTCATCTGTATTTGACTTAATTATTATACTCGTCCACTAGGCTCGACCAAATTTGAGTAAGGTTTTTGGCCGATTTGAATTTTAGGATAAAATTCCGCCTCTGACCTTACATAAATATAAATATCTGGATGAGTCTGTCACGCTTGACGAGCACCGATGAACACCACTAACGACGAGCACCGATGAGCGCCATTAATTTAATTTATAAAGATTAAAAATCTAAATGACTCACCGTATAATTATAAGTTATTTAAAAATCAAAAGGTAAATTAATTAAAATATATTATTTTATTTTAATTTTCTTTTAAACATAAATCGAAATAACTATCTAACCCTAAATTATAAAACCCTAATTTTTATTCATTTAAACCTAAAAATTTGCAGAGATGAACTCTATGAATATTGTCTCAAATCACCAACCAAAGCTTTGATTCTTGCCTCCAAATCTTCTTCGACATGTACGCATTATTAAACTGTTCTATAATTAGGAATACTAATTTTTAATTAATTTCTTTTAATTACACTATTTTAAAATTAAATTTTCTCTAAATCAATTGAAACGAAAACCCAGTAATTCGATCATTGCGTAGTTTCTTCTACAACGAGAGCCATGGAAGAATTTTATTTGAAAATTAAAAAAGAAAAGGGAGAAGTTATATTTCCCGCTTCGTAAAGAAACAAGAAATCGAATCCAGAAATATAAATTTATAATTATATGGGTGACTTGCAGTTACCGGTTAAAGTGGCAGCGATAGCGGTGGTGGCTTGAATTTCAAATAAACAAAAATTAGGGTTTTGTAATTTAGGGATATATAAGTATTTTGATCTATATTTAAAAGAAAATTTAAAATAAAATAATATATTTTAATTAATTTTTTAATTTTTAAATAGTTTATAACTATACGGTGAGTCCTTTAGATTTTTAATCGTTAAAATTAAATTATTGATATTTATTGTTGCTCGTCGTTAGTAGTGCTTATCGATGCTCGTCGAGTGTGACAGAATTTTGCTAAATATATTTATTTTTATAGGGCAAGATAAGGAGGAGCTAACCGAAAAAATAGAGGAGATTTTATGACAATTATATTTAAAAATATAGAGGAGAATATACTACTATCTCATATCGAGTAAAAGTTTCACTTTAAATTCGACCTAACCCAATCTTACTTTTCCTTCACAGAATCTGATCCAAACCCAAATTATAAAAAAATCTGGATTCTATAAGATGGATAGTGTCGAAACACATCAGTTTCAAATAATTTGACCATCTTAGTTGTGGATCGAGTAAATCCATGACTCTTTTTTTTTTTATTTCGAACGTTATTCTTTTTTATCATTAAATTATTTTTTAAAATTTTTAATTTGAAAATTTTAGATATTATTAGAGAAAATAAAATAAAATAAAAAGTCCTTTAAGAAACCTCGAACGACATAGAAAAATACAATAAAAAGACCACAATATTGTGGTTGATTTTTTTTTTCAAATTATGGTCTATGGCAAATTATTTCCATAATTATAGTTGTTTATTGTTCAAGTCAAAAGTCAGAGGAAAAACAATCCGACTTTAAACAATAATATGTCGAGAAAATAATAAACAAATGAATTTGGAGGGAGAGCAATCCGACTGTGAACAATATTTTATATTAAAGTCGGATAGAGAATAATTCAACTTTAAACAATGCCTTATTTTTTTAATTTTTTTTGGATAAAACACTATTTAAAAATGAAGAAAAATTACTTTAATTTTTGATTTCTACAGTAAACAACAATAATTTTAAAAATAATTTAATGAAAATTATATTTTGAGGGGAAAAAATTAAACAATATTATGATCTTCTTTTCGAAAAATACGGAGTACTGATTTTTTTTTTCTTCTTGTTTCAAACTCACGAGTACTCTCGACTTGTCTTTTTTCATAACATCAGCATCAAATCAAATCAAGACATTGTTTCGTGAAAACTAATAAAAAATTGAAATCTCGAATCTGATGTTTTATTTTTTATTAGGGTTAAATAAAAAATTAACTCTTAAAATATATATATATATATTTGTTTGTTTTTAACTTTTAAACTATTTTTTAATTAAAATAAACCTTTAAATTATTATTTTTAGTTATTTTAAGTCTTTAAATTATTTTTGATCAAAATAAATACTTAAACTATTTCATTGTTCTACTTTAGTTCCTAAAATATTTATTGATCAAATTTCTTTTATTATGTGTTAACATCTTATTAGTCAAAATGATTTTCTTTTGACTTAAATAATTATCGGACTTAAAGTGACCATAAATGACAATTTAAGTGCTTATTTTGAGCAAATAATAGTTTAAGGGCTAAAAATAAATAAAATATATAATTTAAGGGTTGAATTTTAATTTAAGCCTTTTTATTAATCATGTAAATATGCCAGAAGATTCTGACGTATAAATTATTTTGGCTTAATATAAAAATAACTGACCCAAGCTATACATTTTCTGAACTTTAGGTGCATAAAATATTTTTTGCTAAAAATAAGTGTTTAACGTTTCAACCGTTATAATTTTAATTGCTTGATAGTTAATTACTGTTAAAAATTTATTAAACAATAAAATTTTGACAGGTGTCATGTTTTATTTTTATAATTTATTTTAAATAATTTTTTGTTTTTAATGATTTAAATTTTTTCAAAAAAACTTGAAATTTTGAAAATTTTTAAAATAGCTCCCAAGTCTCAAAATTCTAAAATCTCAAATCTTTATCGTTGTCAACGCCGATCACCGTCGTCGATAACACTCATTCGGTCGCCAGACCCAACTGACCATTTCCCCTAATGTGCTGCCGCTAAAAACCGTTGAACGAAGTGCCAGCCGAACATTGAACGTCGAATGTGAAATAGTCATTCGATTGACACACCGTTCATCAATTTTTGACAGTGGCGCATTGGGGGAAATGACTGACTGGGTTCGACGACCGAACATGTATGATCAGCGACGACGATCAACGGCGACATCGGTTTGGGGATTTGTTATTTTTAGGGATTTGAGGACTAATTTGATAATTGTTGAGAATTTTGGGATTTTTAAAAAATTAAAGTTTTAACTTTTTTCCAAAAATATTTAAAAAATAATATTCATGCTACATGTCTCATTTTGATTGGGTAACGATTTTTTTAAATGGTCGGGCACTTAAAATTCAAACGGTTAAAATATATAAACAAATAATATATTATTATAAAAACTAAAAAACTGGTTTTAAAAATATGAAATTTACAAAATTTACACAAAAGAACTAAAAAATTCACCAAAACCCTAAAGCTTAAATCTCAAATCCATCCATTTTAGCTGCTAATGGGTTTTTGGTTTTAGGGGTATAGGATTTATGATTTTATGCTTATAGGTTAGAATTTATCGTTTTGGTAAATTTTGAGGTTTTTTTAAAATTAGTTTTTATAATAATATATTATTTATTTATATATTTAATAATATTGATAATGTAATTTTCTATTTAATATAAATATTTTATTTATTAGTTATATATTATTTTATGTATATTAATATTATTTATATAATAAAATAAATTGAATTAATTTTAACTGCAGTTTGGAATATATATTACTTGTGCTGTAAATAAAACAAAGATGTTAAGTTAGCTTAGTGGTTAGGAGGTTGTCTTTGATTCTAAAGGTTTCAAATCTAAATCTCATTGAGTGCATAATTTTTCATATTTTCTTGTAGCAAAACGACGCCATTTTGGATAATTTAGTGTCAAAATAACGACACTAAAATGACATCGTTTTGATCTAGCATCAAAGTCATCACGTTGTTAAAAAGTTAGCGGCTCGGTGACATAAATGAGTCAAAAAATAAAATTTGTTAGCAATTTTTAAACCAATTAAAAGGTTGGTGGTATAAGCATGTCACTCTCAATAATTTTTGGTGATACCTAACATAGTTTACCTTAAAATACAATATTTTAGTTGATCTAATTAAAAACATAAATATGATGCAATGTTTATATAATTTTATGGGTAAACTACATTGGTAATCCCTGGATTTTTAGGGCGCTTGCAATATAATTATTAAACTCTTAAAACTTGTAATATAATCACTAAATTTTAAACTCACTTTCATTACAGACATTGTCGTCATCTATCGTTAAAAATAACTGACGTGATACGTTAATTTTTAAAAAATAAAATTTTCCCATGCTTTTTTTCTCCTTTTTATATTCTTTCCATCCAAATACGTCCCTCTTCTTTCTTCCTATCTTCACCAATTGAATGTGAACTTCTCCGACCCAGGGACGGAGCCATGTGGAACTTGAGAGGGGCTCTTATTTCTCTCAAAATTTTTGGTATAATTGCATTTAAGGCTTTTTTACTTTAAATAATAATAAAATAAATTTTTTCCCCTTCTAAATTTTTAAATGTAAAGGCTTAATAGACTTCTGTCTCTCTAAATATTTGATCTCAACTCTGTCTCTTATCTTTATTTTTTTCCCTAAATCAAATTCTTAAGTTGAATATTACTCTCTGTACTCTTCATGAAGGGTTGCTTTTGACTATCCCTTCGATTTGGGCTTAAAATATTAAGGTTACATATTTTTTATTTCCCAACAATTATGTGCAATAACCTTCAGCACATAGCCCCAAAGTATATTTCCCCAACCTTGCTTGCGTTGGCGAATGGTGATAAACTAATACCTAGAAACAGCCACAAAATTTTATGTTAAAAAATATAAATCATTAGAGAATTATATTATATATAGAGTGTAAAATTATAATTTTTAAAATATGTAAATTTAAATTATTGATAGAGAATACAAAAAAAATACTCTTTAAACAAACTTAAACTGATCAAATTCTTTTTATAGTACACACTCTTTAAGCTGACGAAAGAGATCCAATGAAAGCAAATTACGTTTAGTGACTGTATTATAAGTATTAAAATTCAGTGATTATATTATTTACGGGGTTGGACATATGCAAAATAAGTGACCTTATAAGGCCCAAAAAAAGAAGGCCTCAAATGAGTTGAATTAAATATTTATAGGAATAAAATAAAAGGTTTTAGTTTAATACATTACAAGAAAAAAATTAAGAAAATAACTTTAAAAGTGACCTTATAATATATTTTGTATTAAGATAAAAATATTTTTAATAAAATTTTATATATCTTTGAGATTATAAATTAAAGGGCCGTATTTAATAAGTTCTACCTAGCCTTGTTAACCTTTAAACCGCCCCTAAATATTATTATTGTCCTAAACATCCGAGGACTAATTATATTATAGAGACGAAAATCTTTACCTCTTTTCGGTGACTCTTTCTATACCTTAATACTAAAATATTAAATTCTAAGCCTAATGTTAAATTATAAATCCTAAACCCTCCTTAAATCTTAAACTATATTCTTAAATCTTAAACTATAAACTTAATTTCTTAATATAAAGACACCAAAAGAAAAATAAATTTTATTTATATAATAGTATATATTCATATTTTTTTTAAATAATTTGAGAATACATATAAATATAATAGGACCTAAATTTTTTAAAATAAATATGATATTTTTTTCGCTCAAACTACTGGTTGATTCTAGTGCGACCAGAAGAGTGAGTGAGGCGAAACACGGGTTTTTAGATATTTGTAGTGACAGAAATAAAGTGCAAGGCAATACGTGCAAACTAAGGAGAGGCAGTAGAGGAGACAGGTGGCACCCTACCAAAAGGCAAATTACCTGTTTTTTATTTTGGGCTTTTTCTCTTTGCTTTTTCATGCTCTCCTGTTGCTGAGATCACCTCCCCTTCCTCTATAATAAAATGAATAAAATAAACAAAGCCTCATCACCCCCAATAACCAAGACCACTTTTTTATTTGATTCCAAAGCTGATGACAGTCTGTTATGCCTTTCTCTGCATCTCATGATTCTTGAAACTCTTTATCAGCTGCTTTCGTGCTTCTGTTTCCTGCCATATCTGCCTTTGCTTTACTTCCCTAGGTAAAGTTTGCAACTTTGGTTTGTTTTCCATCTTGGGTTTTCTCTCTTTTAGTGCATAAACAAAAAAAAGTCTGGCCTTTTATTCATGGGGTTTGGAAAACTGTGATCTGGCACTGGTTTTAATTTTTTTTTCGATCCATGATCTGGGTTTGCTTTGTTTAACTTTCAGGGTACTTGGTTAAGTGTCACTGTTGAGTGGATTTGGGGTTTTTTGTTTTCTGGGGAGAAAATGAGTGGAGCTGTGCTTGTAGCTGTTGCAGCAGCTATTGGTAACTTATTGCAAGGATGGGATAATGCTACCATTGCAGGTAAATTAGTTGCTTTCATGAATTGTTTATGTGGATTTAGTTCGAGTTCATCGAAAAATTTCGGTCTTTGGGGCTAAACATGATAACTTTCATATGTCAAAGATCTGGTAAATTTGAGTTTGTAATTGAATGGATGAGTTTTTTCTGTACTTAATGATTAGTATATACTCTTATTTCCTACTTGGATGTAAAGGGTGTTTTGCCATCTCTTTAGATTTGATTAATTAGTATCATCTTTGGTTTTGTTTGTGAACTGCTATATATATAGTTCAACATTGAAAATTCAGTCTTTGGACTAAAATTATAGCTTTCGTATGTTGAAGATCTATGGTGAATTCGAGTTCTCTACTTAAATCTAAAGGGTGTTTTGCCATCTCTTTAGATTTGATTAATTAGTTATCATCTTTGGTTTCTTGAACTGCTTGCTATATATATATATAGTTTGACGTTGAAAATTCAGTCTTTTGGACTAAAATGATAGCTTTCGTATGTCGAAGATCTATGGTGAATCCGAGTTTTCTACTTAAATCTAAAGGGTGTTTTGCCATCTCTTT